>CAOKZL010000786.1:0-632657 GCA_948472985.1 Iguana delicatissima
ACTCCAAGATGTGTCACATAGTCAGGTTTTACTTTATTTTCCTCTTTTAAAAATACACACATACATGCACGTGAGAAAGGAAAGAAGACAACAGAGACACCCAGAGCTGTACTTGGGATCAGTACCCAGATGTAAAATGTATGTAAGGCTGACATTCCTAAATATAAGTATTAGATGTTCCATTGCCAGACTATACAAAAATAGTCTGCATTACTAGTAACACTAACAATCTTCTTGTTTAGCTAGACATACCTAGGATTCCATCAATGAGTGAAAGATGACCAATTATACTGAAACTCTTTTTTTAAAAAAAGGCTTGTTCTGTTCCCATACAGTTTTGTGTTATGTAGTTCAAGGGCAGGTATTCCCAACAGGAGCACAACAATGTAAAAATGGGGCTTTTATGTTCTCTGAATTTTCAGTTCTTTTTTTTTTTCATAAACAAGCAGCTCTTTAGCCCTATTAATTACAGAGGCAGGAAAGGACATGCAGGCAATAGTCTACCTAACTGGAAGGCAGTCTGTTGTAGTGGTTAGAGTACTGGACTAGGACCAGGGTAACCTGGATTCAGATCCCAGATCCAAGGCAGCCATTAAGCCCACTGGGTAACCTGGAGCTAGTCTTGCTAGGACTTACTACATTTTGGAGGGAAACACTGGGAGGTAGAGACATGAGGCAGAGAACATTAGCCAAAAAGGTGAGGGACCTTGAGGTCCTCCGGCAGTGCTGGCATCTTCTTAGAAAGGTAGGGAATTGAAGCTCCAGGAAGGCCTGTGAGAGGGAGGGAACCATGGGGCCTTTTCAACTGTGTATACTAGTACTAACTGTAGGACACCAGTTGAGAATCAAAAGAATATTTTTATTGGGAGAATTCATAAACACATGCAAGCAATCAAGCAATCTCACGAATAAGGCTAACAAAGGTAAAGGAGAGAAAGGTTGGATAGCAAGAGATTTTGGGGTGAAGGGGATTATAATTACCATTCCAGAAGAGAAGATCAAGGCAAGATGGCTCAAACAAGAGTTTGAAGGTAACCCAGGGTACAAGAATCAGGGAGCCAATGGGCAGAGTGACATGCCTACGTGTGTTGAAGGTAGTACAAATTGTCAGGCTTGGAATCAGGGTTTAAGTACCCTGATTTCTCTTCCTGAAGGGGAATATGTTAATTGGTCTCTGTCAGGGCAAACAAAAGGGTCCAGAATGAACTAATGGTCCTAACTTTGGGTGACAAAGAACTGATGGGACTTGTGATAGCCTCTTAATATCTGGACAGGTGAAGGAACAAAGGAGAGTTTCTGCAGAAAAAAGTTACAGGTTAATGACTATCGGCTGCTCCATTGAGGCAGCTTCATTTGCTATTGTATATTGCATATTGCTATTGAGGGGATTATTGCAAGTCCATCGGTGCCAGGGCTTTCTGACTGATCCTTTTGAACTTACAACCTAGCCATGCTGAAGTCATCTGTCTTAGCATGCAGCTTCCAACAAGAGTCCTTGTTCACAGGCCTTCTAGCCATAAGTGTGTGATTTTTGTATTAGAGATGATATCACCAATTAAACAATACTTCTTGCCAATTAGACTGTACCATGGAGTCGTGGTGTACGACATGGTAGCAAAAGACAAGAAGTCAGTGGCTTTGAGAGAAAAGGAAGCCTGGGCATATCGAAGATATAGCCAAGGTGGTAAACAAAATTCTGGACCAAACATCACAGGTTTCAACAGACCCCTGTTGCTTCTATCTTTTTATCTGAATGGTGTTACATTTTCAGGCATTCTACAACATTTCAGTGGCAATATATTAGCAGAGCAGCCAAGGTGAAAAGTGAAAACAAACACAACCATATTTATATTTAGTTTTCACATGTATGTGTGTGTATGTTTACATTTCTTTTGCATTAAAACAAACTGAAGAGAATACATTCCTTTTTTCTCAAAATATATGCATACACCCACTTTTATCAAAAAGCGTTGATTCACCACCTGCTCTTAGGAAACAGGAACCTGTCTTCTGTGCTTCATGCTTTGGTAAACTTCAGGCTGGACTACTGTAACAAGCTCTTTACAGGACTGTCTTTGTAGAAGCAGGATACAGTCTGAGGTTAAGCAGCCTCATTCTGTCTAGCCCTCTCCCTTCCTGATCTGCATCCTGGCAGGACTGACTTTGCTTTCTTTAAGAAATGAAGGATTTGTGGGAAGACAGGGAGACATAGAACTCCATGTTATCTGTCATTTATATACAAATCAACAGCGAAATACCTTTTTTGTTGACCTTTTCCTCTATCCAGATCTCAGATCTGGATTGTCATATATAGACAAGCGGTATTTGAGCATAATATCGTTATCTTCTGGAGTTAATGAGAACTGGCTTGATTTGTCCAGGAAGGCCAAGAGAGAAGGAAAGGAAATAGGCCCATAGGCATAGAATCAAAGAATGTTAGGGACAAAATCTACAAGGAAACTTTTTCAACTAAAGCCAGAAAGAACTGGGGAATAGGGAGGTGGGGAGAGAATGGCAAAGGCTATGTTGATATATTGGCTAGGGAGGTGCTGATGGATGAACGATGTGCAATTCACCTGCTGTCCTCAGCTTTCCCCCTGTGCTTCCATGCTGTGCTTCAGCTACAGGCCTGCTCCTGCTGTCATCTGTCTGAACTAGACAGTTTAAAAAAAATACAATAGAAGAGTGATAAACTATCCTTCTGTTCTAATTCAATCAGCTGTCCCTTATGCAGCATCTGCCATCCTTCCTATCTACTTTCTTAAAGGTATATGGGCTTTTTTATGCTTTACAGTAGTATCAGAAAATATGGCACCTGAAATGGGGTTCTGGCACTAGAGCACCAAAGAAAGCTATAGTGATAATAGTTCTGATCAAGAAGTAGCAGCAAACTAAGGATTCAGTGGAAGATGCCCTGTAGGCCATCTGCTGAAAGAGCTGAGGTCAGGAACCCAGCTGTCAAAGTTGAAGGCAGTTAATAAGGCAGAGATGCTTCCACTTTGGCCCTGGCATCTCCACAATTTATTTTTAGTTATACTGCAAGTGAGGAGATGTTGTAGAATTCATTTCCTATAATTTTGAGTGCAAGTGGAAAGCTATAGCAGCTGTTGGGAAGCAAAAATGAGAAAGGCCTAGATATTGCCATTACAACCTGCTTTTGGGTTTCATGGAGCTATTGGCTACTATGGGAAACATGAAAAGGGCTGTAGCTCAGTACCAAAGAACATGGGCTTTGCATGTGCAAAGTCCAGTTCACTCCTTAATACTTTGCATAAGCCTGAGAAAAGCACTGTCCAAAACTCCTGGAGAGATGCTGCCAGTCAATGTAAACCAGTGCTACTGAATGTGGTGGTCTGAGGGCTGGTGCTGGTCTCTGTGTTATGAGCTGCTAGTCTGCTGCTGGAGGTTTCCAGGGGGCCATTCACTCTACAGAACTATAGCACTATGATTCCAATTTAAGTGCCATGATTCACTCCTATGGGGGGAGTGGAGTGGCTGGCTAAGTGCCATTCTCTAACTTGCCAATCCCAGGAATCCATAGGATAGAATCATAGTGCCTTTCCACACTATCCTAATTTAGGCCCTTTTCACACGGTGTTTCTTAAGCGAAAGGGCCCCTTGAGCGTTGTGTAAATGTGAGGAGCGGTCTGCATGACGCACTCACATTTACACGATGCTCAAGAGCATGACGTGAACTGCTAACGGATTATTTGCGGCTTCAAGCTGAAAATGCCATGCGGTCGTGCAACGCTCAGGGGCCTGGAGTGCACTTACCTGCCATGCGCAGCCTCCTTAGCCACGCAGGTCACACTTCCTGCCTCAGCGCTAGCCTTCAGCTCCCAGGCTGCACTGCGGTATGAAGGGGCAAGGCACGGGTGGGGCGCTCACGCGACCAGCAAGCAGCTGCAGCGACGAAGCAGCAGGGATGTGAGAGCCTCTTGCAAGAGGCTGCTCATGCGATCCCTGTGCTCCAGCACCGAGAACAGGTAAGTTGCGGAAAGGGCCATAGTGCTATTATTCCACCTTTATTCCACTATGGAATCCTGTGGTTTGCATTTAGAATTCTTAGCCAGAGAGCTCCTTGGCCTCGGTAAACTACAAACCCCAGAATTCTACAAGATGTTGAAAGTGGAATAATAGCACTGTAACAGTGTAGGGCGGAAAGGTCCATAGTAGTTGAAGTGGAATTATAGCACTATAATTCTGTAAATTGTCATTTCTGATTATGATGACCCAAAGGCAGTTTTCATTGGGTTTTCCTGACAAAATTTGTTCAGAGGGGCTTGCCATTGCCTTTCCCTGAGGCTGTGACAGTATGACATGCCCAAGGCTACCCCATTGGTTTTCATAGATGTGTGAGGATTTGAACTCAGGCCTTCTGGAGCCCTAGTCCAGCACTCAAACCACTAGACCATTGACTGTCATGGGAATGCAGAAAGCATGAAGGGCATGCAGAAGCTATGCAAACCAATAATGACATGCGGAAAAAAAATTATCTGCCACATAAGACAACTTGAGAAGCTCTCACGTAGACAACTATCTTGATGGATCAATGGTTTTACTTAGTATATGGGCCCTTTCACAGTACATAATTATAGTTCAGCCATTCCACTTTAACTGCCATGGGAATGTCCTATAGAATGCTGGGCTTTGTAATTTATTGAAGCACTCTGGCTGAGAATTCAAAATAGCCTGGCTTAAAATCTGATGGTACCATAGGATGGAACCATTGCACTTAAAGTGAAATCATAGTATTGTGACTCTGTAGTGGGAAATGGCCCTAGGAAGGAATGGGCAATGCTGGCAGGTTGATTGGGGTGGGGGAATTGTGTGCCAGAATAAGCCATGAACTGCAAAAAATAAAACCAAAACCAAAAAGAAAAAGAAAACAAGACTGGAAGTGTCCAGAAGTCCACTTCTGAATTTGAAAAACTGGAGATTTAAAATATGAAACATCAAGGGACACAGCTATGAACTTTTATAGCCTTAGGCTTCTGGGAATGGAAATTCACCACTTGTTTTCTTGCCAGGAAAGGGACAACATCCTATAGAATGCCATGGACACTCTGAGAGAGCCAGACTCCACAAAAATTGCCTGAGGAATACCTATGGCCTTCACCTAGCCCTGATATAAGGTTGCTTCCTGTATCTCGGGAGGATGCTGGTCTGATCCTGCTGGGCTTGTCTTCTGTTCTTAATCCATTTGTTCTCACGTATGAAGGTATGCAACTGAACAAGGGTATATTTATTATGCTATACATTCTTGTGGACTAGTATCCATTTCATCATATGCACAAAGCATTGTTCCCAGATTGCAAGTATGTGTGTATATATATATAGAGAGAGAGAGACAGACAGACAGACAGATAGGCAGGCACAGATACGCACACAAATGTAGAGGGGACAAAAAATAGTGTTGAACTGCAAACTTCTATTATTCCTAGTCAGTACAGACAAAAGTGAGGGATGATGGGAGCCACAGTTGAAGAAGTCTGAAGGGTCACATAGTCCCCATTCTTGTTGTAAACAGTGAAATCAAATGACAATGAAATGGAAGAAGTATCATATATGAGAACTTCATTCATTTACTGTTCAAATCAGCAGTAATTGGTGATAAGGGTACCATGCTTGTGTTTCTAAGTTAATTAACATCAGTATTGGAACAGGAAACCATTGTCCTTATTCATGGCTAAACAGATAGAATCAACGCTCTTTATCAATTCCAATTAAGCAAGTCTATGAAACTAGGAAATGGTAAAATTCAGGTTGTCAGCAGAATATCATAGAAGATTATAATGTTTTCCTACTGGTTTTGGAGTGCTCTTAGGAGACCTCAGAAACATTAATATTTTCGACACAATGCCCAGAATCCCCAATTCTGGAAGTTATAGTAAAAAAGTAAGTTTTCAAAACTTGGGTTTTCTTTCACCCTTTTGGAAAGAACATCAAAAGTGACCTTAGGGACTTATTTTTAGCTAGCTTTTAGAACAGAGCCTATGTTTGGCAATGTTTTAGCAGTCATGCAGGTTAGTATTCACTTCAAAACTTTGCTTAGTGCAAATAGGAAAAGAGCTATAGGCTAAGGCTCTGGATCAGGCATTTGAGAGATAAAGCTCCACATGTGAAGTTCTGTGCCCTTCTCCCCATAAGCCCTCTAGGGCTGTGGAGAAGGGGAGAGTTAAATGGCCTTGTTTC
The DNA here is from genome assembly GCA_948472985.1 of Iguana delicatissima. Lineage (NCBI taxonomy): Eukaryota > Metazoa > Chordata > Lepidosauria > Squamata > Iguanidae > Iguana > Iguana delicatissima. The sequence goes on from CAOKZL010000786.1 coordinate 6,196, forward strand.
TCTTCCTGTCTCTGGAGAACTGCAGCCAGTCCCTCCTGCTTAGTCACCTTCCTCCCTCCTTCAGGTGCAGCAGCAGTCCCCACAAAACTGGTTAGGGGATATTTTGGACGTGTGTAAGGAGCGCGTGAATAGCCCCTTGTGCCCCTTCCAAAACAAGAAATATATATGTGAAACTTCAGGTACACATGCATAAGTCACCAACAGGATTCCAGACATTGAACAAGGGCTGCATGGAGTCACTTACCAAAAAATTGTTTATTCCAAGATTGAGGAACCTGTAGCCTTCCATAGGTTATTGAACTGTAGTCCCTAATATCTCTAATCATTGGCTATGCTAGCTGGAGCTGATGGGAGGTAGGGTCCAAAAACACCTGAAGAATTTGAGAGTCCCCTCCAGTTGCTCACGTGAAGCAATTACAATTTCAAAAGCAGTTTGCTATGTGGCATAGCATGGCAGTGGTTAACACGGAGAGCTGCAGGTATGAAAAATCAGCAAAGGGCTTTTTCCATGTATCCTCTGTTTTAGTCTGCAACACAGACAATGTCTTCATAGAAAATGTTGCAAAGTAGGGCAGACCTCTTTGTATTTCTGTTTTTTCCTCTTTTCTGCCTCTCTATTTGCACCATTATAGCTTTATAGGATAAAATGCCTGAAGTTTGGCAACTTAAAGCACATTCACCTTGCGGTGTCCTGTAGAAAATTGCCAAGTCAGGAAGGAAGGGCACGTGTCTCATTTGGCAGGAAGAGCGTGCCTGGCACTGCCGCCATTTTTGCCACCATGTGCTGCAGATGCTCCTTTCTGCCTCTGGTGTCAGACAATATTATAGGTATAACATCTGAGTTTTAACTATATGAGAATCTTATTTACCAAATAATTTTTAAAAAGAGAAGACAGAAGTCTTGGCAAGGATAGCTGTCCATCCAACATCAGGTCAGGTAGCTGATCTTAAAATCCCAGAGACTGTAATCTTCTAGAACTTATTTCGTTTAAGAAGGAGGTTTGGAAATTCATTTGCAAATCACATTTCTCATGTATAGAAAGGGGACAGGGTTCTGCATGCCCCCTCCTCCATAGCATTTTAAAATTAATTCCATATCTCCAGAGGCCTTAAGTGTCTGTGCCTGTTGGTGCCTCTTATTAGAAACATTCCTTGGAGGAGTCTCCTGCATCAATCATTCAGCAGAAAGACATGCCTTGCTACAGGGGAGACATCATCATTTATTTGCCATTCCTTTTGATTTACCCATCTTTGGAATAAACTCATCTGTGTCTCCTTGAACCCACTCCTGATAGATGATCAGCACTTATCTGATGCTTTCACATGAGGGTTTACCATATGGGAGGGCTCCCCACCTGAAGGTGCAGGATGACCTAATTCCAGAACCCCTTAAAGCTTTTCCAAAGCAAAGCCCTCTTTCCTTACTCCTCCAAATTTCTTGGCCCGCTCGCTTCCAGCCTACCCACATCTCTGTGCTTTTGCTTTGCTTCTAACTTCCATTTTTCTTATTTATGTCAAAGAAAAACTTACAGTATTGAACCTTTTTGATGAAGCAGTGATTAAAATATTTCTGACTATTGCATGTCCCTGCGACTAGTTGGGACAAATGCTGTCAAGGAACAAAGGCAGCCTGCTGTTCCTTGCTTTGCAAGGCATTGGTTAAATGTAGAGACTCAGAAATGTTTGTTGGCAGGTGTGTAAACCTGAGTGTAGGGCTGTAACAATGAAAGGTATTTCAAGGCCTCTTGAACAGAAGAAAGTTGGAGGAGTTCATGTTGTGTTTAACCCTCTAGAACTGCTGAGAGAGAAAGCACAATGAGGCTGTGGGCTGCTTCACATATTACACAAAAGCAGAAAAGAAGTGTGAGTTCTTTATCCGCTTCAGATATTTTAGCCGTAGGACTTGCAGATCTTTCTCATGAGGCCCTGGAGATTAGAGGACATCCGTTCAGATCTGAGACCCACTAGAGCTCAAAGATGAAGGCTGGAATCCTGTATCAGCTATTTTCTTAAGTTAGTAACTTCATTAACTAGGCTAAATATACCTAATTAAGTAACCTCTCTTGACCTGAGCCCCTGCCAAACCTGACAGAAACAGCATTCACCCATTCTTCAGTTGCTGGCAAAATGGACCTCCTTCTCCCCATGCAGCTGATGCCCAGTAAAATAGGTTGGGGTGTATGTATTACAATTATAATGAAAGTGTCACAATCATGACTATGTCGCAATCATGAATACAAGACAGTTACCTAGATTTGCTCATCCGTAACTGTTTTATCTTCACAAACACTATTTAATCATGATTGTGGCACTATTGCCCAAACCTAGGGCTTTTCTGTACTACACTGTTATAGTGCTGTTATTCTACTTTTAGCATCCTATGGAATCCTGGAGCTTGCAGTTTAGGGAGCAGCATTTAGCATTCTCAGCCAGAGAGCTCTTTGGCCTCATAAACCACAAACCCCAGATATTGAAAGTGAGATAATAGCACTATAACCGTGTAATGTGGAAAGGCCCCTACTTTACTGGGCATCAACTGGATTGGGAAAAGAGATCCATTATCCTGGTGATTGGAACATGAGTGAATGTTGCTTCCATCAGGTATTTTTTTTTGGGGGGGGGACCTGGAGAAGTAACTCATACAGGATTCCATTGTCTAAAAATTATACCAGTATGACTTCACACATGACAGTAAGCAAGGAAAGATGAAATGTGATCCAAATTTTTCATTATTTCTCAGCAAGGCTGGCATACATGGATTCCCATACTATCTCTCCCCATGTTATTTTCACAACAGCTTTCTATTGGAATGAGTTAAGGGAGAAAGAATGGTCCAAAGTCATTCAGTATCCAAATGCCACATGGCTGAAGGGGGATTTGAGCCTGACTGTGTCATGCCAGCACCCTCATTTGTTCTCCTCCTCCTGAATTTATGTGCTGACAGATTATATATGAATCAGTTGTGTGTAGCCTGAACATGGTAGGCAGCAGAGTAAGTAACTAACTTCCAGTGGCTGGTATCTCTGATGTGACTCCATTCAACGTTTTAGTCACAGTTTCTTTTCCAGGAATTACTCACGGATGGATGCTATTTTGAAAATAGAATCCCACATCTAGGATAGGGTCCAACACTTTTAAAGTCTGGACTAAAACTCAAAGTGGATTCACCACCTCACTGATATGGGACCCACCAGCCATCACTTCAACTAACTGTGTGTCTTCTGAGGACAAGGTAAACATGCCAAGCACTAGCCCATTTTTTTCATGTTATGTTCTAAGGACATTGCTGACTCACACTATAAAAAAAGCAATGAAAAAGGCTTGGCTTAGGCACGTTTCATTACTGTGGAATTTTGCTGAGAACACCATATCCAACACAGAGCATTTTCTACTGATTTAACTTTTATTTTTTGGTGAGGAACAGTTAAAGCCGCAACAATAGCAACAACACAAAATATGAGAGCACCACAATGTTGGCAGCTGCAACAACTACATGTAATAACTGTAACAACTACAGCAAGTGGAGGGGTGGGGAGGCACCTGAAGCTTTCAAATTAAAAAATGAAATAATAGAAACAAAATACATTCACCAGCAACTTTCTCCCTCCCCCCATTTGAAGATACACATTCAACAAGATCCTAGGAAAGTTAGGAGAAGAATAGCCAGGAACAGTTCCACTACAGTTGGCCCCAGTGCATATTGAGAGGCCCTCCCTCTCTGTTCCAACTTCCACTACTCTGGCCTCTTAGAGAAAGAATTCCAGGTAGGCACAGCTCCATCACGCCTTAAGCTCAGCAGATGATGAGAGGCTCTCCTTCCCGCTTCCAACTGCCATTGCTGTGGTGTTTGAGGGAGAGAAGAACACATGGCATCTGCTGGACTTAATCCTATGTCCCACTGCCATCCCCTTTTCCTTGTGTCTTGTTTAGGTTGTAAGCCTGAGAGCAGGGAACTGTCAAATTAATGATTTGTAAGCCACCCTGAGAGCCTTATTGGCTTATTGGCTCTGAATTCAAGTGCCTTACTCTGAATAGTTATAGTTAAAAAGAGATCAGAACCATAACACAGTGATCCTAAACTTTCAACTAATATAAATGAAATAAATTTTTATTGAACCTTGGATAGGCCATGCTGGGAATCCCAGTATATTCCAAGACAGGTGACAAGTTCGTTAAGAAAACAGCTGGTGTAGTCCCTGCCTCTTTTATTTTGCACTAATTAATTTCATAAATATGCTATCAAGAATCTGGTTATTTGCTTGTCACTTAGAGGAAAAAAATAACCCAGGTAGGTGTGCATGGCTTTTAACAGTGCTGTCGACAGGGAATGCTCTCTGAGCCTGCCTGCAGTGTTCGATAAAGACTAAACAAAAACAACAAAACACAACATGAAATCAAGTACAAAATAAAATAAAATGGAATCTTATAATCTATAAATATCATTTTCATCTGACCAGCCCAGGACCATTTTCAATATTTATTGAAGTTCAGCAGTTGAGTGAATGGATACATGCATGGTGACTGCTGTATACATTCAAAGGCCATTACAATAGAATGAAATTAGCTCAATGAAAACTACTATATAAAGATTCAATAATAAACCAAATGACGTAAAATAGAAAGATCCCATTCATATCAAGGAGCATAAAACCACAGTTAAAATACTAATAAAAAGGAAGGGAAAGCATAAATCTTGGATTTATATCAACAATATTTTTCCTTTATGAAACAGAAGCTACATCAGATAGGACTACCATATAGATAATGTGTAATTGTTTATCTGCCAGTAGTCCTACTGCCCCATCCTGCAGCATATATTCTGCATATAACTGAGAAATGTGAAGCGGTCCCCCTCCCCAGGCCTAGTTACAAGAAGGAAAGAAAAAAAAAGAGATAATATCATAGATTTTCAATATGACTGCAGTGAAAGGTAGTTTTTTGTTCTGCTAACGGAATACCAAAGTGTCTCCCTTCAAGATACACAGGGGGCATCAACTGAAATCTAAATTCTGTAAAAGCTGTATAGGTCTGTGGAAAGGACAATGTTTGATGATAACTTGGCTAACCTTGAGCCAAGCATACCGCGACGACAAGTGTGTGTATGTGTGTATGTGTTGATTTTACAGGCATTATGCTCTTTCTTTGCTGCCATCATAATTGAAAATCCAGTGTATAAGAGCATGGTGACCAAATAATAGCTATTTCTTTGTACACAGATTATCTAGACATTGTTGCACTCAGCATTCATTGCTTAGTTGATCTAACCAATATAAATCAGTAAGTCTATTGTTCTCTAGTTTATTTAATCCATCCCAGGATCTGTGACAAAAGTAGGTCCATTCTCATGGCAAGTAAATAGGAGTCCAAAGTCTACCCTGAAGTAGCTCAGTAAACAATTTATGCAGTCAGGAAGAAGGCAGCACTTAGAGAAATTAAAATTGAGATTCATTTCATAGTGTGCCTTTCCACTTATTTTAGGATAGGGGTGGGAGTCATGTGACTCTCCAGGTTTTTTGTACTACAGCTTCCAGAACTCCTTATTATTGTCAGTGCTGGCTAGGGCTGTTGGGACTTGGAGTCCAACAACATTGCTATTTATCTTAGGGCTACTATAGCTTACAATGGGCATGGTGTGAGTGCATAGCCCCCAACACTTGCCCCCCTATCTGTTTTTAATTCTTCCTGTACTGGGGTTCTCAGTCACTAAGCAATCCTGGAACATACCTCTGAGATGCAACCATTTAGCAGAAAACGTTGATGATCCTTTGCCAGCAAATGAAATTAAACTTAAAGCACAATAATTAATCACATGCTGGAAGTACACACTGCTTTCCAGTAGTATAAAAAAAGGCTAAATATAACACAGTTTTTCATCATAGGTAGCATGTATTTTGGCTCTGATTATTGAGATCGGGTTGTGGAAGTCTAGCAGTCCCATGATGATAGTTTGACCAGATGATCTTTTTGCCTATATATTTTTTACTATAAATATGGCATCATAGAGGATTCTTCTTCCATGTGACTAACTGCAACATGCACTAGGAAAGTAAATCCTCAGTTATTTTATCCTTGTGTGCAAGGACAAATAATTATGGTATTTTCTTCCTGCTATGAGAGAAAATGAATATTTCTCAGCAGTATTCTGCCTGTATTCAAATATCTCCAGGTGTTGTAGAGGAATAAATATGGTTTTGGTATTTTCTGCACAGGAAACCTGTTTTCTGCACTGAAAACATTCCCCCCTACCCACAAAAAGGCACACTTATTTCTTTGCAGAATAATTCCTCCTCAGCACTCTGGGACATTCGACTACTGAGTCCGAGAGTCAGGAAATTTTTCAACCTAGAAATGGATAATTGTGTATATTATTTCTACCCTTATGTAAATGTTGAGCAGCCAGCCTGGTAGTGGTATGAATGTTGGACTATGACCCTGGAGACCAGGGTTTGATTCCCCATTTGGCATGGAAATGCACTGGGTGACCTTGGGTGCCTCACACACTCTCAGCCACAGAAAACCCTGTGATAGGATAACCTTAAAGTTGCTGTAAATGAAAAACAACTTGAAGGCACACAACAACAACAAGAAATGGTGAATTCAGAAGGCAAATCCCTCCCTCTCTCTCTCTCTCTCTCCTCTTTCCCTCTCCCTCTCCCCTTGATCACTAGCACAAAGTTCCCTACCAGCCTCAGAACAGATTACATACTTGGCTCAAGATTCCTCCGTTGTCTAGGAAATAGTGATATTTGCTGGGACTAATGTTCTCATCCATGGTGCCAGTGACATTTTAGCTGCTAATTTCCCGGGGATGGAACTCAACTGGACCAATATATTTCTTCCCTGGGAAGCAGATTTGTCAAGTAATTAGGACACAGTGCTGCAAATGCAGCAGTTAATGAGGCAGAATTCCTGCATTTTATTTCAAAATCGGTTGGATGTAGACAACTGCCTTCTCCATGCTCTCTATTGATTTTTTGTTGTTGTAGTCAATCTGTGCAGGATGTTCTGTAGGATTAAGTTTATTGAAGAGATCCAATACATAATGGTCCCTGTAGAAAAGATACAGAAGAACTGGCATGCCCATGGAGACTCACAACACACTGGACTCTTTCAGACCACCTACTTTCCCCACCTGGCAATTGCAGCATAAATTAACCTGTGTTAGGATACAACTACATGTCTGAATTCTTAATCTCTGTTACAGAGAGTAACATTTTTCAAGAGATGCTCTGCAATGAGTTCTATATCCATATCCCTTTGTATGATGCGTATCAGCAGGGTTGCTGAGTGGTAGAGTCAGTAATTTTTGCATGCTTATAGTCACTAATTGCTAGTTTGTATGTTTGCAGACTTCCTGCTGTTTTTCCACATCCAGTTGATTCCTATATCAGTCTGACCTGCAGCCATTTTGCTGTTCCCTCTCCCTTCCCTATTACACCACGTATTTCACTATGCTTAAGAAATCTAAATTAAAGCTACTTTCATATGTTTTTATTAAGAGGACTGGGGGTACAATCCTGGATCATTTAACTATGTAACTATGGTGGTTACATAGCTTGGTAAGTAGGATCTGGCTTAACCCCCAATTGCCACTTACTGGGCAACAGCCACTATGGGTGATGGGGGTCTGTTCCACTGTTGATTAGGAAGCAGCTGATTAATGATCCAGCCCCACTCACCTGAGAAATCTCCAGTTGAACTATAAGAAGCCGGTCCTTCTTGCAATTCCCTTGCACTGGAGTCACTTTTGGGGATGGGGAAGGAATATTAGCTGCTTCCCAATCAACAGGGGATCACAGCCCGTTGCTTGCAGCAGTTGCTGCCCAGTAAGCTGGGATTTCATGATCCCGATGTATTCCCTAAACTAAAGAATATGTAGGGATCACAAATAAAAACCAGTTACAAATACATAACTCTAGGTTATGCATTTCTAACTGTCTCAATGAATTCTGGCCTGGATTTATTTATTTTTTTCTGCTAAACCTCGTATAAGTATTGGTATGAGTGTGGGGCTGGTTGTTGCTCAGCTTCTTTCCTGCCAGTTTCGTTACTCTGCTTGAGAGATCCAGTACTCTTTCACACATCTCCCAACACTGAGAGTGGGGCCTGAGCTTTGGGCGAGATATATGTTCAGGGACTCACCCCCCAAATCTTCCTACAACCTAGGACCTAAGAGTTTGACCTCAAGATGTGTGTTGCATTTTTTCATGCCATGTCTTGATCCTTGTAAAGTTGGATACACTGCAATTTAGCAGCAGATTATTATAGCCATTCTCTGAATTGTTGAAATTCCAACATTTATTTTGTAATTTTTTTTCACTGTTTAGCCCTAAGCTCCTCCCATCTCCTCAGCCTACACATCAATCCATCTACAGTGGTTTCAACTTGCTGGACTCAAGAAGTCTATTTAATATTTATTTCAAGCAAGAGGCATGTGTTTTAAGCCAACAAAATATTGTACCAAGCAAATTCAGATTTGTAGCAGGGAATATATTATATAACTTCAGTGAATGATAAAGCACTCCTTTGGACTGACTAATAGTTCTGGCAAATGCTGGGGCATTCTGTTTTACCATTTCATGTGTTGCAACACCTAACAGTTGTTTCAGCTACTGCATCCAGTCTTGCCCTAAACATATCCAGTTTTTGGTCCTTGTACATTGTTGGATATAGTGGATTTTAGTGTTATCCTTTTTGCTGTTATTATTGTGTTGCCTTTGATATGTTTTTGCATTATGGTGACCTTAAAGGGAACTTATCACGGGGTTTTCTTGGCAAGATATTTTTGGAAAGGGTTGCTATTCTTTTGCCCTGAGGTTGAGAGCGTGCTTTGCTCAATTTTACTCAGTGGGTTTCTGTGGCTGAGCAGAGGGCTGAACCCTGGTCTCCAAGATACTTAGTCCAACATTCAAACCACTATGCTGTGCTGACTCTGTTACCCCCTATCAGCATATTCTTTTTTTTTCTGCTTGAGGTGTGGTTAAGCTGTAGATTTCCATCCCTTCTATCTCATCCATAAACTCAATACTGCCCCCCTTGCATATTATTTATATATTCTATATCTAATATTTATTTATGTTAGTTTTTTGTATATAAAACTATATCAGTTTAGCACCATAAAAAAGAAGGGAGGGGAAAAATAAACATTCAGTCTGGTAGCCAGAAATGTAATGAGGGATGTAGAAATGCAAGTGATAAGCCCAAAGTTGATAACAGCCTTCAAACACAGCTGTCAAGAACTTACAAATTAGGATATACAGCATAAAAATGCAAACTACTTTTCCACCTCAAGATTCTTGCCTTGCCCTCTGGCCCAGCCAGGTATGTGTGCACATTCAGTCTGAATGTCAGTGATCATATAACTAATTCCCCAGCTTGGCCTCTTTTGCTGGGAAATTAATTGACAATAAAAACCAGTGATCCACAATAATAACTGACCTGTGGCACCAGTTTCATGCATTTAAATTATCATGACGATTCCAGTAGCCATAGAAAGAAAATGATGCATCTCACCTTGACTTCTGAACTGAGGTTCCAACAAACCACCTAGAAAAGAATTTTTCAAAACCTGATACTTATATAGTTCACACTGGTAGAATGGTATACTTAATTGTTAGTCCCATTTGCATTGTCTGTGGGCACGGTTTTAGTCCTTATGGTTAACTGATGCTCTTACAAAATATTCCTATTCATTTTTGTTCTTCTAATCAATACAGGTTTTAAAGACTGTGGTTGGCATTTTGTTAATTAGTTATGATGTTGTATGACATTGTAACTGTTTCCTATTTGTGTTTATGATAGTGTAGTGGTACCACTACCATGATTATAAATACTTATGAAACCCACCTTGAAATCCAGCCAACCACACCAAGGGATGGAGTTGTTCAGTGCTTGTGAGCAGGGCACTGAAGGATGATGTCCAGCTGTTCTGTCACCAGGCTGCAGTGTCCCAAGGAACTGTGACATGACCCCTCAGAGATCCCTTACTGCTGCTCATTGACAGGAGGAGTTTGGATGCATTTTTCGCTCACAAGCTTCACAGAACTGCATCTCCTGGGACTGCTGCCTGGATTTCAAGATGGGTTTGGGGGTCTAGATGGGAGATGGAATGTAGCCATGACATAGGCCATTTCTGCACATTACCTTATCCTTTTGTCTTCCTGTTGCAATCTCGGCAGCATCTTTGCTGGGAAGGGGGTGCAACAGGAATACTTCGCTCTGCACCTGGCCAGCTCCCTGTGGAAGGGAACATGACCAACATGCACCTACCTTCCACAGCACAGCTGGGCTCTTTCCCATGCTGCACTGGGGAAGGAAGCACCTCCATCTCACTTCCTGCCCTTCTGCATGGCAGGTAATGACAGGAGTGTTGTGCGATCATGGGCACTTAATGGATTTAATCCATTAAGCGAATATCCCACAATTGCAATGGGTGGGGGTGAAACTGAAAGGGTTAAATTGTAGAAGTTGTTGCTTAAGTAGAAAAATAGAGAAAAATAAGGTGAGCAGATGCGTCCTTTATCTTATCAGAAAGCTTAGGTATGCGCTTCCCTGGGGAGTTTTAGAGGTCGGTGTAACCCAGGGAGAGTACTCCCTTGGTGGCAAAACACATCATTTTGAAACTGTAAAGGGGGCCTCTGTAACCTGTAAACTTTTCATATATGGTCATATGGTAGTCATTTCCTGTACCTGTTTTTGAAAATGTATAAATGTGTGCTGAGACCTGATTCTGGGCTCTCAGTCTTTTGGAAATTCATTCCATTGAGATCCCTGTGCAGTAAAATAAACTTTTGCTTTCTAATCTGATGGTCTCAGTCCCTTGACGAGCTACTACAGAATGGCAGCAGGACCGCAGTGATGTTGTGCAGAGGCATGGCCTGCGGACCACTGCTATCCCATCCCCACAGCAGGATTGTGACGCCATGCGGAAATGGCCATATCTGCTGCAGAAACTCAGCCTGCATTAATAATTGCTGATTTTGCTTATTCACCAGCTTGACTTCCCTCTTGTGAAATACGTAGCTTTTAATTTTTTTTAAAAAAACCCAGCACAATTCAAATCCTTCACTAATTGAATACATCATTTTTCACGCCATATTATAAATAAGCCAAAACCAAGCTTAATTCTATGATAGTATGGTGTGTAACCTTTCTTTCCTGGCAGTAATACAGAGTCAGAGATAGATTCAGCCAAGTTTTGCTGATTCATGTTGTCTTGGATGAGTTTCAGCTCGTACAGTGTGATGATGAGGGGAAGGTACCTGGAGATGTGAGAAGCGCCACCTAGTCTATGGATCCATGCTCTTTCTGGACGTACATTCTGCCAGGACTGGGCTTACCATCTGGACCTCTGAGACAATCAGCGCTGGGAGGCTTGTATTTCCTACCACACTTGAAGAAGCAGTGGCTAGAACTCTTTAAAATAAACAAATTGGAACCCCATAATTCTGGGTAATTATTGCTTGGTATCTAATGTACTGTTTTTGAGTAAAATAACTGGAAAGGGTGTTGGCTTGGAAATTCTATTTTTCAGAGGAGTGATGAAATTTTTAAGAAAGGGGGTTTGTAAGAAGCAAAACTACCACTTCTGCTTTGTCAATGGCAGCTGCACAATGTAAAATAGCTCTTAGTATTTCAAGCTCCTAATGCATCCCAGATTTTTAAAGATCTAATTATTTATTTATCTTGTTTTATTTTTAGCATCAGCTGTTTCTCACAGGTGTTTTCCTTCTGCACCACTAATTTGCTCAGCTCTGCTCAAACATGTTTCTGGGGCATTCGACTGTTGGACTTTCAACTGTAATCTCAAAGAGCCTAAAGTGGAAGTATGGAGGTGGATGTGATGGAAACCAGCCTAAAACACCTTCATATGCTCTTTGGAAGAGAGATTGAGAGAGCACCTAGTGCACAATTTTGGGGTGCCAGTATTCAAAGGGAATAAATATCCTTTGAATATCCTTTCATTTTCCTCAAGAAGCAATTTGGGATCACACAGCACAGGATGTTCTGTTCTAAAGCTAGAACAGACTGCAGCAATTTGCTTTTTCCTGAGACTATTGGGAAGGGCAAGACTCTGCCTCCTCCTTTAATCTCCTTTCCTTCCCACTGAGGTAATTGACTACAAATTACTTCTGTACTTTGAATTCAGTTTGCAGTGTCTGAAGTAAGCGGAGGAGGAGGAGGAGGAGGAGGAAACGGGGATGTTTAAAAGCAGCTGAGAAAATGGGAAGGCAGAGGATTAACCAGGATGTCTCTGCTGAACTGGGACAGATGGAAGATATGCTGCAGTTCAGAAGCAGACAAAGTGAGACAATGGGCCTCATGTAGTCCCAAGGCTTCGTTGTTGTTGTTGTTCCAATTCCACCACTACCACCACCTCTTCCTCCTCCTTGATCTGGGGGGACACAATTTGTCATTTCAGGCCATTTTGATTGCTACGTCCCCTCATTCCCAAATACAACCCTCACTAATATAAGGCAGAAGGAGTAGAAATGGCTCAGAATGGCAAATCACACATCCTGGAGTGTAGTTTGAAATTTTTGGAGCCATAAATCCAATGGAGTGGCTGTTATGGGGTGAAAATAGCAGGAGTAGCCTTATGGAATCTTGAGAGCAGCTCATCCAGTGGCATATGGGGGGCAGAGAGGTGGAGTGTCCCGGGCGGCATGTTTTTGGGGGCAGCGCTTGAGCTTCCTGGAGAGGTCTGCTGGAGGGACATGACGCCCTGGGAAAGGGGGCTGTCCTCCCCCCCCCTCAATCTGGAGTCAAACTTGTTTCCAGCCAAAGCACAAGTGCTGACGCTGGCAGACCTCTGGGTCAGGCAGATAAAGAGGGAGGGAGAAAAGGAGGAGAGGAGAGGAGAGGAGAGGAGGTGGGAAGAGGCGTTGATCTTCCCCCCACCCCACCTCCAAGACTGGGGGTGAGTCCAGCCCAGCTGGCCCTCTGAGAAAGAAGGGATGGGAGGGGGAGAGAGAGACAGAGGGCGCTTACCACTGTAGGAATGCTGGTGTGTCTCTGAGCACATGCAGAGTGCCCCCTCTGAGCACAAATGCCCAGAGCCCAATCACCCAATGCCAATCAAACAGTTTTTATTTGGTATTTTATTTGGATAGGTCCTCCCTCCCCTGAGAGGGGCAGCAAACTCAGAGACCACCCCCAGGTGGCAAAAGCTCCAGCTATGCCACTGAGCTCACTCATCCACATATTAGTCTCTGAAAAAAAAACATCTTCATTTCCAGGAGAGTAATAAATAGGCCTTGTATTATCATCAAAGACATTCTTAGAAAATAAAAATGGTAGGTGGCTTAGGATTGCCAGTTCAGGATTGTCCCAGGTCATGAGAGTTTTGAGACAAACCCCAAGGTGTAGGGGTGGTCCCTGGTGATGTCTCCAAGCACTGTGCACTGAATACCAGCTACAGCATTTCTTGATTTCAGTAAGGCCTTTGACAAGGTCCCCCATGATATTTTTAAAAACGTGCTAGTAAAATCTGGGCTAGACAATGCTACTGTTTAGTGGATTTGAAACTAGCTGACTGACTTGAACCCAAATGGTGCTCACTAATGGCTCCTCTTCATCCTGGAGAGAAGTAACTAGTGGGTGTCACAGCATTCTGTCCTGAACCCAGTGCTATTCAACATCTTTATCAATGACTTGGAAGATGGAATAAAGGGAATGCTTATCCTATCTTCAAATGACACCAAATTAAGAGGGATATCTAATACCCCAGAGAACAAGATCAGAATTCAAAATGACTTTAACAGATTAGAAAGCTGGGAAAACTAACAAAATGAATTTCAACACAGAGAAATATAGGACACTATCTATACTTAGACAGAAAAAAATGAAATGCACAGATACAGGATGGGTGACATTTGATTTGATCAAAGTACATGTGAAAGACATCTAGGAGTCTTAGTAGACCACAAGCTGAACATGAGTCAACAATGTGATGTGACAGCTAAAAGAGCCAATGCAACTCTAGGCTGCATCAATAGGAGGACAGTGTTTAGGTAAGTAATAGTCCCACTCCATTCTGCTTTGGCCAGTCTCCACCTAGAATACTGTCTCCAGCTCTGGGCACCACAATTCAAGAAGGATATTGATAAGCTGGAATGTGTCCAAAGGAGGGTGACCTAAATGGTAAATGGCCTGGAAACCATGACCTATGAGGAGTAACTTAGGGAGCTGGATATGTTTAGCTGGACAAGAGAAGGGTTAGAGGTAACATGATAGCTATGTTTAAATATTTGAAGGGATGTTATATGGAAGATGGAGCAAGCTTGTTTTCTGCTGTTCCAGAAACTAGGACACAGAACAATGGATTCAAGCTACAGGAAAAGAAATTCCATCTAAACATTAGGAAGAACTTCCTGTCAGTAAAAACAGTTTTACAGTGGCACATACCACCTCCAAATGTGGTGGAGGCTCCTTCTTTGGAGATTTTTAAACAGAGGCCAGATGGCCATCTGTCAGGAGTGCTTTGATTGTGTATTCCTTTATGGCAGAGAATTGGACTGGATGGCCCTTATGGTCTGTTGCAACTATTTGTTTCTATGATCCTATGTTTGCCAGCCCAATAGTTGTTGGGGACTCTGTTCCAGCTAGATGGGATAAGAGTTTCAAGGTAATCAGTTTCTTTATTGCAAAATATTGCTACATGTCTTCTTTCAACAGAATGTATTTTGCAAATCTTCTTCTTTAGATCCCATATTACTTGTGAAGAAGCAACGTTTCTGTATACATGCCTTCAAAACACTTGTCAACTTATGCTGACCGCTTGAATTTTATTTTATTTTTTATTTTATTTTATTTTTGGTAAGAAATACTCGCAGGGGGGTTTCCTACTTTCTTTCTCTGAAATATGGCCTAAAGTACCTGGTATTCATTGGTGGTCTTCCACTGGAGTACCAACCAGAGCTGAACCTGCTTAGCTTCCAAGATCAATCAGGATCTGGTTTCTTATGGTATTTTAGCCCTGGCAATAGGGCTAGCAACAGGGCTAGCAAATGTGTGTGCATCTGGCTGTCTCTCTCTCTCACTTATACACACATGCATATGCATAGGAGGCTTGGAGGGGAAGATGAAAGTACCTCACAACTCTGGCTTCTTCCAGTTAGACAGGTACTAAAGCATCTCCCTGAACAGTAGCAGAAAGTTTCTTCTCTTTGAAGAAAGGAAACCCAAGGATTAGACAGGCTCTTTGATTTCCATGGCAACCCTAAAACATTTATCATGGGTAATTGCTGAGTTGCCCAAACCTATTAGCAGCAGAGTATGAGTAAATGCTGCTTTTTCTTGCATCCTTTTCCAGTTCCTTTTACATAAAGCTGAGAACACACGTTTCACTTGACTTTGATTGTGCTGATTTCTGTTTCCATTATGACAACACCATGGGTGGAGCATTTTAGAAAGCTAGCTTTGGAGAAATTCACATCTGTAGGAAAAGAAAAGTATTTATCCCAGGTTTTTTTTTTAAATGAACTGGATTGATCATCATACTAAATACACTCCAGAGTGAGATCAGACTACATTATGCTGTTCCAGAAGCATGCTGCCTGATTTGTTTTTGTTTAATCCTTATCTCCATAGAATAAAATAATTTAGAACAGCAGCTGAAAAAAAATTAAAAAAAAAAACCACAAGGAAAATTCATTGTATTTTCTACCACCCAAGTTCTATAGTTGAATAGAATATAGGGGAGGGCTAGCATGTAGTTTAGTGGATTGAGTGTTGGACTATGACTCTGGAGACCAGAATTTGAATCCCTGCTCAGCCAATGGCAACCCACAGGGTAACCTTGGGCATCTCAGGCCATTTCCGCACTAGGCTGTTATAGTGCTATTACTTCACTTTTAACATCCTATGGAAGCCTGGGCCTCAAACGTCCCTCCCTAAACTGCAAACCCCAAGATTCTATAGGATGTTGAAAGTGGAATAATAGTACTATAATAGGCTCGTGCGGAAATGGAATCACATTCCCTCAGCTTCAAAGGAAGGCAATGCAAATCCCCTGAATAAATTTTGCCAAAAAATAACAACAACAAAAAACCCATGGTAGGTTCACCTTACAGTCACAAACCTGACTTGAAGACACACAACAACAATAGAAGAAGGAAGTATAGCAGGTGTAGCTCAAACAGATGCTGTTTAAATTTGTTATAATTTGGTGGAGGGGTCCTCTTTTTTAACTGATCTCTCCCACTGGACAAATAGCACATTCACCTCCACTTTGGTGAGCTGATTTGTATTTCTGTTTACGTTCTTATGTTCTATTTACATTTTTACATTCTGTTTCTAAATTTTCAAATATTCACATAAATTGGTCTACAGGAATTTGATGCACAGTGGTGTCCTCTTTTGCCCACTGTTATGGGCAAATCTCCTCAAAAAAAGTGGTGTTCAAGTGGCCACATTAACAGAAAACTAACTTTTTGCAGACCCTTTTGGGGATGTATCAAACCTAAAATGCTTAACTCTAGCTGCCCTCTCTCCTGTGCAACACGATAAAGCATAATAGATTAAGTCTAGGTATTGTGAAAAAAGTAGGTTGTAATTCTAATCCCCTCCACAGAGATAAGTTTTGAAAGATTTGAATTAACCTTTAATGAAGAATAGGCTTAAGAGATTTGTCCAAGATCAAGGTGGGGAGTAGTGCCATGCCAGAACTCTAAAATGAAACCACGCAGGCCTTCTAACATGACTTCAGTCCCAAGACCTATCTCTATCCATAACTTCATGGCTTTTCATGTACAGAGAAAAAGAATTCAGATTTAAAAACAAACAGTATGTTGACTACAAGTTCTTGTGTCTTACTCCTGTCAGTCATTACTTGGAAGATACAAAATGGAACTCTGTGTTTTATGTCCAAGATGCCTGTCAAGCGCCAAACTGTGAAATGAATGTCTCTTGAGTTGCTTCTCCTGGAAATGTCAGTTTATCTTTCTCCTCTAAAAGGAATTGGGAGAAAAACTGGTATGTGTCATCCAGATTCCTGTATTTTAAGGGCTACTTTGCACTGAGACATGACTTCTGGGGGAAAAAAAATCCCACTCGCATACTCTGGATTTAAAGAATCTTGAATTCTGTTTCACATTCTTCAGTTTTTGCTGGTATATCGTGTGGGTAAAATGCTTCAGTAATAGTTGCCCAATGGTTCCTATCCTCTGATGAGGATTGGCTCCAAGTTAATCCATTTCCCAGCTGCAGAATGTCCTCACAGGGGCAGCTGGATCTAGGAAGTTGAGCACCATTTTAATTTCCCTCTACAAACTAGAGCAGTGCTATGTTGATGCTGTAAGCATTATGGGGGAATTTTAAAAGGGGAGGCTACTTATAGGGGGTCACCATAAGTTAACACGTAACACATACACACACTCACACACTTCTAGACACAGGTACTACCACTCAGTAACCTCAGGGAGCAAATGAGGGGCCTGCAAAACAAAAGGCCTCCATGACATTCAGGTCAAGCAAAAGTGCAAGGGTTGGTAGGCCCCAGCAGGAGCTTCCCAAAAGATGACACCAAATTGGGAGGGGTTGCTAATATGCCAGAGGACAGGATCAAATTTCAAAATCACCTTGACAGATTGGGGAGCTGGGCCAAAGCTAACAAAATGAATTTCAACAGAGAGAAATGTAAGGTCCTACACTTAGGCAGAAAAAATGGAATCCACAAATATAAGATGGGGGACGCGTGGCTGGATAGCAATATGTGTGAAAGGGATCTAGGAGTCTTGGTAGATCACAAGCTGAACATGAGTCAGCAGTGTGATGCAGCAGGCAAGAAAGCCAATGCGATTCTTGGTTTCATCAATAGGAGTATGGAGGTATGGAGATCAAGGGAGGTAATGGTACCACTCTATTCTGCATTGGTTAGGCCTCATTTGGAATACAGTGTCCAGTTCTGGGCACCTCAGTTCAAGAATGTTATCGACAAGCTAGAATATGTCCAGAGGAGGGTGACCAAAATGGTGAAGGGTCTGGAAGCCATGACCTATGAAGAACGCCTTAGGGAGCTGGGTATGTTTAGTCTGCAGAAGAGAAGGTTAAGAGGGGACATGATAGCCATGTTTAAATATTTGGAGGGATGTCATGTTGAGAAGGGAGCGGGCTTGTTTTCTGCTGCTCCAGAGACTAGAATAGAGAGCAGAGGATTCAAGCTAGAGGAAAGGAGATTCCACCTGAACCTCAGGAGGAACTTCCTGACAGTCAGAGCTGTCCAGCAGTGGAATATGCTGCTTCGGAGTGTGGTGGAGTCTCCTTCTTTGGAGGTTTTTAAGCAGAGGTTTGATGGCCATCTGTTGGGAATACTTTGAAGTGTGTTCCTGCATAGCAGGGGGTTGAACTGGATGGCCCCTGAGGTCTCTTCCAACTCTATGATTCTAAGAGTGCTGGCTGCTGATCAGAGATCAAAACCAAGACTGTGATATTACTTACAGTGGGCCCTCCACTTTTGCAAGAGTTCAGGACACAGAACCTTCGCGAAAATGGGAAAAAACCTCCCTCCACACTCCCTCTCTGATTCCTTTCCACCCCCTGGCCCCCATTCTCTTGTGTTTTGCCCAGTCGAAGTTCACCACACTAGGGCAAAATGCATGGGAATGGGAGTGGGGAGCTCCGGAGAGGAAAAGCAAGGCTTGCTTGAGCCTTCCACGTGCTTTGTGTTTTGCCTTGGCATGCGTTGTCCCACCAGGGCCAAATGCATGGGAATGGGAGAGAGAGCTCCAGAGGGGAGAACACACATGCGTGCCTCTCGCTGATTTCCTTACCTTTTTCCTGGAAGCAGTTGCCTCCCTTCTCCATGCCTGGCAAAATGCATGGGAATGGGAAGAGGAGAATGATGGGATGGCCACACACTCACAAATAATCAAATTCATGAAGGTCAAACCCACAAATGTTGAGGGAGGACTGTACATTAAATGATGAGGTTTTAAAAAGTTAAACATTTTGTAAAGTACCTTCTCCACAATTTAATGTAATTTTGAGAGCATTTTCTTAGAAATAACATGGGGGATAGCATTTTCATTTGTTGTTTCCACTCCCTTTCCTCCTTTTTCTGCTGCCTTGTCACAGGTTTTCCCTCCATGGTGTTTGGTATCAGCTGAGAACGGTGTGACATATGACAGATAAAGACAAAAAAGAGGAAAAAGCAATAAGAGGAAGGCTCTGGAGTGCTGCCTGGTTATGCCTCGAGGTCTCTTCTGACCTAATTTGAAGTGCACGTGTTCAGCCAGCCTTTCCTCTTATCCAGCATGGCCATACAGCCATAGTAGGGTATATTTTATATTTGTGCCATTTAATATATTTTGCCAATTAAATCATATTTCACCAATTAAACCATATCAAACTGTGGAGGTGTATGACCTGGTAACATTCCAGCTGTCCTGATTTGGCAGGGACAATTCTAGCTAATTCTCTGTCTCCCTACCTTTTCAGCTACTGTTAAAATGTCTCAGATTTTCTCTCTTCCTCCCACTTTCCTTCTTTGTACTCAGCTTATTTTAGCTGGTGCTTGCACCCAGTGAACTCAGCAGGAAGACTGAAGAGGAGGGGGCAGAATCTTGTTTTCCACAGTAGACTCTGACAAAAGCAAACTGCTGTACTCTTTCCTAGCTTGTGTGTTCTTCTTCATTAATAACTTTGGCCATCTTGGCAACATCTTGATGTTGCTTTGCCATATGTCCCTGTTTTCATCCGTGAAATATTAGATGGTATCTACTATCAGTGCTTAAAACCACTTTCAGAAATTACTATTGTCTAAAGCCTGGATCTGCAGCAGGGCATTATGCAGAGAAGTAGGTAGAACAGGATCTGGCCAAAGTTACTTTCTTGTACTATTAGATCCAGAATCCAGCTGAGGGATTCATGGAGTATTCGCTCAGAAAGGTCATTTTTCCAATTCTGAGGCTGAGTCAGCAGCGCTTCAGAGGTTGCTGCTTTTCTGTTGCCAGGTCTTTTTTCTAAAAGCACTTTCATTTTCCCATAGATTTCTGCCTCTTGAAAGGAAGGAGGAGTGACTCTCTCATTGCTGAGTGCCGATGAGGAAATATTTAATGTGAATTCTCTAAAGTAGACCTAATTAAATAATCAAGAGGTGCTTATTAGTAATTAATGGAACTTCCCGACTCCTCTTCACAGCCTGCGAAGCTTTCCTCCCTTTGGGCTGAACTGAAAACATTTTTAAAGCTGTGTGCAAGGAGAGTGTTTCTTGGGAAGACCAAAGTTCTAGGATTTACCTGAACACAGAGAATCTAGTATGCACCCACAGCCCCTCTGTTTATGCATGGAGTCCCATGAATTTATACAGGAATTTATTTCTGCCAAAACTAGCCCTCAGGGCAAATAGGCAAAATAGGAAGAGCGTATCTCAAATATCACATTGAATAATATGTTATAGAGCAGACTTCTTCCAAGGACAGTTGCAGAGTCTCTAACTGTCCTGATTTGGTAGGGGGAGTCCAGACTAATCCTCTGCTGTCCCACTCTTTTGGCTGTTATAAAAAACATCCCAGTTTCTCTCTCTTCCTCCCATTTTCCCCATTTGTAGTCAGCTTATTTAATTGCTGTGAACTGAGTCTGAAGTGCAAAACTAGTTTGCACTCAACTCAGAACTCAATGAATTCATTAGAAGAGACGGAATCATGACCTTCCCAGTAGGTACAAGTAAAAGCAAACCGGTGCCGCCTTTCCTACCTTGTGTGTTTTCACTCACTAATAACATTTTGCCATCTTGGCCACACTGTGATGTTGCTTGGTCACGTGTGTTCCTATTTTCATCTGTAAAATGTTGGAGGGTATGCAGTGCACTGAGAGCCAGTGTGGTGTAGTGATTTCAGTGTTGGACTATGACCCTGGAGATCAGGTTTCAGTTCCCCGTTCAGCCATGGAAACCCACTGGCTGATGTTAGGTGTGTTACACACTCACAGCCCTCAGAAAACTCCATGATAGTTTCTTCTTAGGGTCGCCATAAATCAGAAATGATTTGAAAGCACACAACAACAACAAGCAATGCACCAGTGACAAACGTAGCCTAGCATTTTCCAGGACCTAGAAAGCAGTGACATTGTCTTCTTGCTGGCAACATCCTTCCTTTTTATGACATGCAAGAGAGCTTGGAGACATTCCTTTTTGGAGTACAGCTCCCAAGATTTCCCAGTCAGCTGGCTGAGAGATTTCAGGAAGTGTAGGAAAATAAAGTTTGTAGTCCAAGTAGGAACTTTCCCAAGGTCTGGTCAAGAAGGAGTACAACAAAAGCACATCACATTCAACATTTTCAGGTAAACAGTGCAAAGCAAGAGAAACTGAATTGAAATTGTGCTTTGTAAACTTTTTGGAAGAGGGGAAGTCTGTCAATATCTTTATTCCATGGCACTGAATGCCTGTTCTTCACTTACATTTTTAATGTATCACAGGTGACCTGGGCCCTATTTTTTTCCATTTCTGGGAAAATTCAAGGTAGAGTGATAGGAAACCCTTCTCCTCACTTCCTTGAGAAACGTGCACTGAACTTGGGAAAGGCGTTGTATTTTACTTTCAAGAATACTTCAAGGAAGGTAGAGATAAGTGTACGTTTTTTCTTCATTGTTCTCTTCACAGCTCCAGCTGAAGAGACAGATCCTACCTCCATATCAAGAAGAGGAGGAGGAAGGGGAAAGAAGGAGCACAGTATTTGCCATGTCTCAGCTCTGTTGGTGACTCTGAGGAGACTTCTGTTCTTGACATTCCAGATGCCCAACTGGAGGTCTCCATGGCAGTTGCCTGGATCCCTGGCCACGTCTTAGATCCATCCAACTGCCACTCCCAGGACTACAGAAATGAAGATGTTACTGAGCCAGGCAGAAGCATTAGGTCCAGAAGCCAAGTGTCTTGTTAGCTGTGGGATTCTGGGAGTTGTAGTCCAGTCAGTAACTTTTACCAACCTCTGCTTTATTGCAAATTCTTTTTGCATTCCATTTCCTTGGAAAAAAGGAGAGGGTTAGTACTATTAGCAAATATGAACTACTACTACTACTACTACTACATTTTTACAGATATAAATTGAACTATTGCAGACAAATAAACTCTTCATCCTATGTCCCTAAACCCATGGCCTTTCTTGTGAAAGCTTATTTTTGCAATGGAGATACTAGACAGTTTCTCTAATCCCTGAAGGGCTTGGCTGAAAGAAACACTTCTGAGTCATGGAGTGTACCCAGTCTCCCTGTCTTGTAGCTAAAAATTACCTTGGGGTGTGGGGAAGGAAAGAGGCAGATAGACCAACTGACAGGTCTGTCAAGCCACTTGGCAGCTTTTAGATGATTCCATTTAAATCGGCACAATTAAAGCTATGAATAAGACGGCAGCCTCAAACCCCTTCGTACATACACATGCTGCCAAGCATAGCTCTTCAATAATACAGCTGCTTCTGTGGATTTTCTCTTCTGTGCGTCCCATTTCAATCTATCAAACCAAGGTGCCTGCCATATCTAGCCCACCCAGAATAACAGAGGAGAGGAGGAGACCTAGATGAGATGAGAGACACCACCAACCATTGCCCAGTCCCCAGGCTGCCTGTATGTCAGTAAGAGTTATATATACCATTTCTATAGCCTTTGGCTGGGGTAAAGATGCCAGAGCAATGAGATCGAAGAAGGGAATATGGGAGAATATGGGAGAAGGAAGGCAGCCAACCCCTCTCTTTTCTGGCAGAGTCTGGAGGTATATCAGATCTGCTTGACAAATAGAAATTAAATGGTAGCATTTTTTGCAGTGGTAAGGAAAGCTTGCTTCTCACATAGGTGTTAAAGCAACAGAAGTTTGGGGATTAAAAAGGGGCAACAGGGTCCTTCTAATGTCTTCTCCTCTCTACTTCTCCTTGTCATCCTTCTTGTAACAAAAATTTACTGGGGTGTTTTCTAAGTTGGCCTTGGCTAACAAGCCAGGATGCAAGGGTATTTTTAGAAAGATGATATAACTTGGACTCTTTACTGACCCACAGGTGAAAGGCATATAAAGTTTAGCTGAAGCTAAATTTCTCTATATATTTAAGTAACTGTCCACCACTTTCCTAAAGCTAGTTTTTTTCCTACTGTGAACTAGAAACCCATTGAAAATAATTATTTTGCTTATGATTTCTATTGACTTGACTTTTTTTTTCAATGTTTGTAACCCAGTTTGAGTCCTTGTTGGAGGAGAACAAATGAAACACTGAATTTATTAATTAAAAACTGATCTGTTTCATTTTTATGGCTGTTCACCATCGTTACCACCATCCTCTGTGTGTGTGTGTGTGTGTGTGTGCGTGCGTGCGTGCGTGCGTATCTCTTTCTAAGTATGTTTCTCTCTGTTTGAAAATCACAACAGGATATGGGTGGATTTTTGCCAATCTACCTACGTGCATAGGGCTACATGGGTCTCTGGCAGGCTCTTACCACACTGTGCTGTGTTGTCCTGTTGTGATCCTGGCAATGCCATTGCCAGGATCAGATTAGGACCTGAATGCTCTCCACCACACTGGTGAGCTGCCGCTGGATGGGTAGCTTTTGGAACACTCTCTTTCCTTCTGGAGTACAGCTAGCCTCTTCCTGCATTGTACTGAGGAAGGAAGTGCCTGATAGGGCCTCTGCCCTTCCTGCAAGCCTGCAGTTGATGGGATCATTGCACAGAGGGAGGCCATTACTGGATTCTTTCCAGTAATGGTATATGGCGTGATTGTGACAGCTGGGAATGTGACAGCAGCGGGACCACAAAGATGTTGTGCAATGGCATGCGTTGTGGACCAGCAGCAACGGGTCCCTATGCTGGGATGGTGATATCGTGCAATAAGGGCCCTAATGTTGAAGCCATTATTAAAGTTGGAAATGTAACTCATCTTAGAGGCTGACTGATAAAGCCCTGAAGAACTGTAATAAACTTTCTGCACTATTAGGAATCAACTCACAAAGGAAGTGTGTAGAGAAGTGAGGAGAATGAAGATACCAGCTCCACTCACCCTCCATAATGATCCTTGTACACGCTATGAGTTCGAGGTAAGTATTTTCAGTGGGAATCTTTTCCTATTCATCCAGACTCCCCAGAGAATGATGATTTTTCAGAACTCTGTCATCACACCAAGAGCCTACACTGTTGGAAAATGTGAGAGACAGCAGTGTACAACCGGTCCTCTACATTCGCTAGGGTTTGGGTCATAGGATCCCAGCAAAAGTGGAAAAATTGCAAATATCAAAATGTGTGTATGTGTCTATGGGAAGAAGGCTGAGGTATGGTGAGGAAAGCAGGTACCTAGAGTCCAGGGCCATTTCCACACTACAGTCTTATAGCATGATTATTCCACTTTCAACATCCTATGGAATCCTGGGGTTTGCAGTTTTGGGAGGGGCTGACCAGCGTGTGGGGAGCATTGGGAGAGGGTTTGTGGTGCTGAGAAATTGGACTGCAAGCTTTCTTTAGCTTTCTAGGGAGCAGCTGATGGAGGAGGAGGAGGACCAGAGGTGGATTTTTAAAGGGCTGTGTGGCCTGATCAGAGCTGCAAAGACAGAAGGTTCGTCTGGAAATGAAACACTTGGGAGGGGGGCAGTGGTTGAAGAAACTTGCAAATAATCAAGTTTGTGAAAGTGAAAGCCACAAATGTGGAAGGCTGACTCTATTTCTCAATGAGAGTAATCAAATTGGCAAGGCAGAAGCCAAACAACAATCAGACATATGACCACAAACACACACACACCTGTACCATAGATGAAGGCTGTCCTCCTTTTTCTGTGCTTGAGGCACATTTTCTTGTTGAGCTAAGACTTAATTCACATACATCATTTTAAAATGCTTCAACAAACACATTATTTTTAGTAATTGTGTGCTTTCCATTTTTGAAAAGTATTTCAAATTCTTTTTTATCTAGAGCTGATGCACTGTGCGTATTGTAATGTAAGTCAGGAATAAAGAAGACATTGAGTTTTGCACAGTTTTCCTTCAATTCCATTTGATCCATTCACATTTTGAGTAAGGAGAATAGCTTATGCCCTTTGTTCCATGCTCTTTGTTAATGCCCTTTGTTCCCCTTTGAGCCATGAGACAGTATCATCAGATTTCAGAGAATTTATCTCATCTAGCACAGACATAAAAGAATCAAACTGTTCTTCCAAAGTTCCAGTAAGAAATCCCGCTTTCTCTTCATCAGTGAGATTAAATCCATTTAATCTCAATTTCTTAAAGACTATGACTAGTATGGTTATAGATGCTTCACAATTCCTGCTGGAATAAAGTTTCAGTTTCCCCAGTTCTCTGATCCAAATTGTCTGGCATTTAGAACACATGTAGCCAAATAATTTTAAAAGACCATCCATCATTTCTTTGGCTATGTTACACTCTGTCAAAAAGTTTAAATGATTATCCTCAAAAGAATGATAGATTTATAGATCATAACATGTACTATAAAACCCTTTCTCTCTCAAGAAACAACATTTTTTCCTCTGGGTTTGTCTGTTTGGGTTTTTAATGTAACTTGAATCCTG
Source organism: Iguana delicatissima (assembly GCA_948472985.1). Lineage (NCBI taxonomy): Eukaryota > Metazoa > Chordata > Lepidosauria > Squamata > Iguanidae > Iguana > Iguana delicatissima. The sequence continues at coordinate 31,684 of CAOKZL010000786.1, forward strand.
TGAAAGTGGGTGTGGTAAAACAGACAGGAATCAGTTAGTAGGTATACAACACTCTTAACTGTGACACACGCAGGAACAGAAGGTTCCCATTTCAGAAATTTTCCCTCCAACTTGTAGGTATTTTGGTGACAGCTAAGAGCTCATATGCTCATCTTTCTACTCTCGCTTGCATCCTGAGTCTGCATTTCAGAAGAATGCTGACTGGAGGTTGTGTGGTACCCAGATACAATGGAACTGGGCATTTTATCAGTATCAAGTACAGATGATTTCATTGTAAGTGGCAGTTATGTCTCTTTAATGCAGTACATCTCCACAAATTACTGGATAGGACAGCACTTTACTGGAAGTCCTTGCCATTCTTTTTATCCATTTTCACCTTCTAAATAGCTGTATTGCCAGTATTTAAAAAAAAAAATAGTAATAGCTCCCAGTGATTGCTTCAGAAATAAATTTTCCAGTGTTTAAGCCAGAAAATCTTTGTCCGTCATTGGTTATGACTGCTTGAAAAGCTACACAGGCTGTGACCTTTCACAGTAAGCTTTAATAACTTCTGCCTAGATTCACTTGGGGGATTTATTTGTGACATCACTCATATTTTATAGCTCCATTCATCTCTGCTGCTCTTTTTGCCAAGCAGATCCATTCCTGTGCCCTGCCTGGGTTTGGAAAAGTCAGAAAGGAAGATGTCAATAGATATTCTAACAAAGGAATCTTGTGGAACATCAACTCTGGGAATAAACAGAAATTTACTGATTGAATGCCTTGTCTACATAATTATTTTTATCATGTATTCTTTAATTTATTCATTCATTCTCTATGCTATTGCACTTGTTTGCAGTGAAGTGTCTGGCATCAATTGGCGCACAAAATAGGAGACCTCAGACTTTTCTGCTACTCATAGAACTTAACAGCATGCTGTCCAACTTTTATGAAGAAAGTTGTCTGTTGATGTGGGATTCAGCCACACACAAGGGATGGCAGAAGACTGGTTAGAAGGCCCAGAGGTAGAGAAGGAAAGGGGCTGAGAGTACAGCATGCTTTTCTTACCTTGCTGTGAGCCATTTTATGTGGGCAAAATACATTTTCACCAGTATCCCCAACATCAAATTGTCAGTTGTGTAGTTTAAGACTGTTCTTTGGGTGTAAAGGCAAAATGAATAAGTGCTGTCACTCCACTGGTGACAGTGAGTGCTTCCCTTGGAATATAAATGGCAACCCCAGAGACGAGATTTTTGTCAGGTCATGAAAGGAAAGAAAAACATAAATTTCTGTGTCTTCTCCTGTGTTCTCAAGGGTGCTTAGTTTTCCCTGCAGCTGCTATATGCATTCATGTAATTACTGCATTTTGAATGCACTGCAGGTAGTGAGTGGCACTTGTCTGGGACTGTCTATTGACTCTAGTGCAGTGGTATGTTCTTATGCTACCTCTTTTGCAAGAGTAACGTTATGCTGCTGGAGACAATGCAAAAAAAACTCTGAACAAGCACTATACTTCTAAGTCCTGCTCCTTTGTTATTTCCACACAGCTCCCTTATATTTTTGTCCTTGCATTTGGCAGTCCTCTGCTGGTGTTAGCATCCCATGGACAGAAAAATGTTGATATGCCATCCTACACATTTTTCTGATAATACAGAGCTGTGAACTACCAGTGCAGGTAGACATAGTATCAGTCTTGCTGTGTCCTCACGCATTAAGCATAAGATTTTTCTGTAATCCTAGCAAGTTTTCTAAGCAGGCATTGCAAAAATGGGATCAACAGTTCAAAATAATAGCTGTATAGAACTGATTAGTATGCAATTAGCATATAATACAAACATAGATTTGTTTAGTTTGATTTATCTAATGTGATTCTTTACTAAGTTTCTTTTTGAGGGAGGAAGTGAGTAATTTTAGCAATTTTCTTCCCACTGCAGGAAAGTCTTTGAAAACCATCCAGTTTTCAAAGCCTATTTGCAATTGGAGACTTATTCTACACAATATTTGCATGTGGTTTTGCATAGAAAAAAAGCATTTATGTGCAGGAAGCAGCACTTTCTGCACAAAAATTAATATTTTGCTCTTTCCTGCACACAAAATATTGAATTCTATGCAACTCACCCATGTGCAAATTTTATGTAGAATAAGTCCCCAATTAACAGCATTTTCTGCATAGGAAACAGCTTTTTCTACACACACACAAAAATAATATTTCTATGTAAAAATGCTCACTGGAATCCTATATGACCTGACATATTTAACTTTACATATACATACCCACATAACAGAAAAGCTAAGAAAACCCTTTACTAAATTGAGAAGATGTGTAATGGGGCACCAGTAAGAGTGCCCAACATGCACTGGTGCCTAATGCACATCAAGATAATGTAATGTGTATCAGGACTGATGCAATGAGCATTGGGACCTATACATATTGGTCTTCTTGTACATCAAGATCCAACGTGTATCAGGGACTTTGCTGGTTCTACTACAGCGTAACATAACAGCAGCCCTCTGCTGGATATGGATGTTATGCAACAGCACAATTTTAATTCCCATGGACATAAGCCCACTTACAAATATGTGAGTCCCCAACAGGATTCTAGCTGTTTTCTTGTGCAAAAAATTGCTGTTTTCTGCATAAAATAGCTATGTGCAAATTCTATTCAAAATAAGCCCAATAGTGTGAAGATTCCCATCAGTCTAGATTTTTCTCATCTGGGTTTCTCAACACACTACAAACTTTTTTTTTTTTTTTACAATTTTTCAAATATTTTCAAATATTCTTTCCATCCCCACTATTATGCAATCTGCTTCCAATAAGAATGTAAAAGCGGCTATTCAATTTCTTTGCATGTTGGTGTGAGTTCAACTGGTGCAACTTTGTTACACCAGTATCTAAAGGCCAAGATATTCCAAGATGGCTTCCTCTCTCCTTTCACTGCCCAGCTTCATGCTACACACCATTCATCTATTTTTGCTTAATAGAAATATGATCCTAAGCTACCAGTCAATACATCACCCATGACACCTTGAAATTAAAGTCATTATTTTGATAAATCGGTTTTTATTTCTCTTTCTAACAAGGAATTGTGAAAAGGCAACTCTGGGAGGAGCACTGGAATTATTCTCCCACAGCTGGAAGGATGCATCTATTACATGATGGATCTTTTAAATGGGGAGAGGTAGGAGGCACATTTGCTGTATACTTTTTCTTAGAACAGGAGGACATTTGCTGGTGTGTGTCCATGCACGTGTGTATGAAAGTAGGAAAAACCCCTGTTCAGAGTAGAGTGGTCATGTGCCTTACTTTACATAGGCAACTCCCCTATTTGAAGGGTTGTCTAGTCAGTATGATTTAAAGATAAACATAAGAAGCCAAAAGACATGTCCTCTTGAAGTTACCCATTGAGACTCAGCACATAGACAGCGGTCTGAGAAGGAATACAAGTTGCTTGGTTACATTCTTCCCCCTAAGTGCTATTTAAATTATAGTAACTTTTTAAAAAATTTGCACACACACATGAATAGCCATAGCAATAGCGTTGTATTTCTATACTGCTTATCAGGTAAGTGCTCTCTAAGGGGTTTACAATGTGTTAGCTAATTGCCCCCAACAAGCTGGGTACTCATTTTACTGACCTGTGGAAGGATGGAAGGCTGAGTCAACATGGAGACCGGCAGGATCGAAGGTCACAACCTTGTGGCTGCAGTACTGGCGTTTAACCACTGTGCCACCAGGGCTCCCTGTGTATGAACATACACACAGTAGTTTTTTGTGAATTTTTGCAAACCACCAGTTTCTTTTGCCCTCTTTCTTGTTAATGTATTTATTCCTTTTTTCCCCCCTTGCCAGTGAATAAATCACCACCCTGTTTCATAGAGCCTACCTCAAAGAAAGGGCAGCAGAAAAAGTACAGCTCTTCGGGGCCATTTCTTAAATCCCAATGGCCTTCTAAAACCTCCAATTTTTTCAAAAAAATGAATTTTTGTTTCCGCAAACACATCAGGCATGAAGATGATTTTGTGACATTTTCAGTTCCTTTGGACTATTTTAAGCATAGCACAGGCCTTTTTAAAAGCAGGAGGTTAACTGGGAGTTGATTTCTGGGTCACTTCCTGTTTTATGAAGGTTTCTCTTGCCCCTAAAATAACCAAAGCCCTTCCCCGAAAAGTGGCAGAATTGCCATTGCACATCTACTAAGGGGTGTTGGGGGGCATTTTGGGCTAAAGTAATGTTTTGTAAAAATAATGTTTGAGAATGAAAGGGATCATTGGAACACTGTGGCCCTCAAAATTCCCCAGACTCCTGACAGTCCCCACTCAACATTCACTTTAAGAAAATCATGTTTGGGTGGTCTTAGCCCTTACGCTGATTTCTCAGTTGTAATTAAGGTACTAAAATAGGTAGAATATATATATGGAATATTTTACTTGAGCTCTTCATTAATTTTTTACTTGTGTATTATATTTTAGCACAACACAAAATGAATTAACTAATGAAGTTTCTATTTCTAGCATTCAATGGCCATAAAAAGGATAATGGAGAATGTACTTTTCAAACATTTCCATTCTTGGTAGAGGGAACTAGTAAGGAGTACTGAATACAAATGAATCTGGTGATAAATTAACTCAACATCCCTCTCATCCAAACACTGGGATTGGAAAGTACTGATAAAGCCTCTCAGTATGATTATGGAGCTAGCCACAAACTACTGCACACACTCCCTCCACTGACCATACTCTATCTCTCCACCCTGTTGTTTTACTAACATGGAGCTTTTGGAGAGAAATTATGAAAAAGATTGGGAAGTGCATGGATTGTGTATCGCTTAGGGCCTTGAGGCAAGATGTACAAATGCTCCTCCATTAAGCATGGCTAGTGACACCATCTTGTCCGTCATTGCAGGGATTGAGCCTGGGGAGATAGCAACAAGACATCTTCATTGACTGGAGACCCATGAAGAATGCCTCTTCTAGAATGATAGTAGCTACACCCTGGTTTCTATGTCCCTTCTGGCAGAAAGTGCTGATTTTCTTAAGTGTACACATTTAGTTTTAGTCTGTTTTGGAAGACCTCTACTTGGATTTGGAGATCTTCTAGTCATCATGGTAGAATTTTGGATTCTGTAAGTTGTCCAAATCCAAGGAACACCCTTATTGGGTTTATTCTCTATGTGACTCATACAGATCTCTTGTGCTATATAACTTAATGCCCCAAATCAAGGTGTTAGTTTCAACTGGAGTTGCTCCTATTGAATCAATTAATTTACAGATGTGTTAACTTGCCAAGTTCCAACTGATTTATTGGGAGTTGAATTTAGGTTTCTGCTGGCCATTATTCCTGTGAATGGTGTTGTTGTTTCTCATAGAATTGAGGCTATGCTGGCTGCTGCTGCAAGACTGGGGCAGATTCTTTATCAGGACCAGCTGTTCCTCCATATTCAGGACCTTCCCCTTCCTGGCTGGTGAGGAGATATAAAGCAGTGCCGGGCACTGGTGGTGTATTATGAATGGCAGGTTGGCCCCTGTGGGGAGACATAAGGGCAAGGGTACTACCCCTTCTTAGTTGGAGAATGGACAGTGGGCCTTAGGTGAGAGGCAGGGTGTGGTAGCCTAGTGCCTCCTTCAGTGGCTCTGGGCTGTCCAACTCCAGAATTTCTGGATGAGAGGAAGAGATTATTGGCAAAAAAACAAACACCCCCCCCAAAGAAAACCCAAAAACCCTGGGGGGTTTTCAGATGAGAGCTGAATCTTGTGACTATTGTGACTGCTGCACTGGCATTTTGGTTCAGTTTGTTTTATGTCTGCATGTTTGTTTTGTCTGTACATGTGTGTGGAGGAACCTCAGGGCAGGGAGAGGAATGAGGTATCCCATCAATAAAATCTCAAGCAGAGAGAGGTATGGTGCTGAGCATTGGGCCAGGTGAGGGGAAGATGGGATAGATATTTGATATCTGTCCCATATTTCATGCTATCCTCCATTCCTCAAGATCCAGGTTGCCCTGTCAGCCTACCTTCTTCTCTGTTGGTGCTACTGGTGAATACCAGGTCAATCTATAACAAAACAACCACTATCCATGACCTGGTTGTGGATGAATGTGCTGACCTGGTGTGCATGGATGAGCTTGGTGGTGTGAGCTTGTCCCAGGTTTGTTCACGTGGGTACTCAGTGTAGCAGCAGCCCAGACTGGGAAAGTGGGGGTGGGGGGAGAGGAGTTGCTGTTGTTCATAAGGATTCCATCACTCTCACAAGGAAGCCCATCCATTTTAGCACTAACTTTGAGGGTTTCTACCTTGTGTTGGGCCAAAAAAAATGGAACAGGAATAATGCTGATGTACCATACATGCCATTGCTCAGCAGCCTCTCTGCTTGAACTGGCTGAGGTGGTCTCAGATGTGGTGTTGAAGAACCCCAGAACTGTGCTTCTGAGGGACTTCAGCATCTATACTGAGACTGTCCTAACACGGCCTGCTCAGAGCTTCATGGCTACCATGACAACCATGGGGTTTTCTCAGTACATCAGTGCATCAACACATGTGGCAGGACATATTTTTGACTTGGTTTTTGCTATTGAATAAATGGAGGACAATTTTGTTTTAACGGGGTGTACAACAACCCCATTGTCATAGTCAGATCACTTCCTTGTGAAGTTTGGTTTGGCAGTAGCAGACCTTTCCAGTAAGGGTGAGGGGCTGATTAAGATGGTCTGCCCCCTCAAAAGACTTATGGAATCTGAAGTGTTCCTGAATGGTGTGGGTGTTTTTCTGGCTGACAAGGCTGGCAATTCTGTGCAGGCCTTGCTCTCACTATGGAATGATGACATGGAAATGGCCATTGACGCAATCACTCCTAAGCACTCAGTCCAGTGCTGCACAGCCTGTAATTTACCTTGGTTTACAGAAGATTTATGGGCAATGGAACGAAAACTAGGGTGTAAGTAGCATGGGTCACAGAGTGAATATGTCTGAAAATTGGCAAAGATCTTTAACTGTGCCTACTGTGCAGCAGTGAAGGTGGCAAAAAGAACTTATTATGCCTCTTCTATTCTGTCTTCACCATGCTGTCTGGCAGAGCTTTTCCAAGTGGTGAAGAGCCTATTAGGGTCAAGTTCAGACAAGCCAGGGTTAGAACTCTTGGTTGGCTGCTGTGATGAATTTGCCAGGCACTTGGAGCAGAAACTCATTCACATTCATTCAGAACTTGATGCCACTGTTATTACAGAGCCTAGGGCAAAATTTAGCTAGTGTAATATAACAGGAGCTAAATAGCTAGCAGCTGAGATTACATTCAGATTTCATATAATACCTGTTTTGAAGGAATTTTACTGGCTACCAATATGTTTCCATTTTGAATTCAAGGTGCTGTCAATAACATTTAAAGCCCTAAACAGCTTGGGAGGAAGCACCTCTTTACAGATGTATGCCTGTCCAAAAACTGAGATCTATTGGAGGGTTCTCCTCTGTGTCCCATCAGTAGGAGGAATACATGATGAGCCTTTTTTGCAGTGGTACTCCACTAGTGGAATTCCCTCCCTCTGGAGACCCAACTAGTGCAAACATTAGAATCATTTTGATGCCAAGTTAAAACCTGGCTTTTTATTAAAGCCTTTGGGCCAAACTGATTTTACCTGGACTGCACATGTTTTAAAGTTATATTATCCAAGATTGTTTTAACCAGATTTAAACTGTCTGTTTTTAAACTGAAAAACTATTTAATACATTTTTAATCTTTTCAATTATTGTTTTGTAATTATTGTTTCAAGTTGATTTTATTGCAAGTCTCCCTGAGATCTTCAGATAAAGGGTGAGATATAAATATTTTAATAGATAGATAAGCAGGAGAAGTTGCAGAGACAGGAATCCAGCTCAGTGACAGAGCACGTACTTTGTATTCAGAAGGTACTAGGTATAAGGCCCAGCATCTCCAGGTAGGGCTAGGAATGACTACTATCTGAAACCCTGGAGTCTAGCTGCCAGTTGGTGTCAACAATACTGGGTTAGATGGATGAGAAGCCTGACTCAGCTTCATACATGGCTATACCCTGATTCCTTACCCACAACCTTTTAATCCTCTATGGGGAGCCTTTTCATTAGCTTTAGTATAACTTGGATCACAGACTAGCTTAATGACTTCAAAATTTGGCCCAACACTCTGAGTAGGGAGCTTATATTAATTAACTATCAATTATCCCAGTCACAGGGCATTTCCTGGGGATTAATGACTGACTAGGAAAATTTTAATGACTTAGATGCATCCAAAGACCCCATTAACCCAAGCTAATCACCAGAATGCAACCTGTGCCAAGGTCAATGCTACTATTTTAAGATGCAATTTTATATTTATTTGAAGTGCCTTAAATGGATTCCCCCCCCCCAAATGGATGATGCAGTTCTAATTGTTATGTGCAGCACTGTTTCTTGGGGAATAGATGCCTTCCTACATTATCAAGACAAACTACTAATAATTTTACCCTTTCTATGTGGAATATGAAGTGCCTCAGCAGAATCCCCCAGTGGACAGCCATCCTGGCAGGTTTCCTGGAAATAAGTAACATTCTTATAAAGAGGTTTAAGCAGTGGAACTTAATGGCCTGTCAAGAGTTTTGAACATTAATTTTAAAAAGGAGGAGTAGAATGACCTGCTGAAGCCTGCCATCACTGAACAGTGTTGGGTTAATGATGCTCGGAGTCCTGTCTGCATGGAGACTCCTTCAAATTCATTCACTCAGCATTTCCAGATAGTGGTGAGTAGTGGGACCCGTCTGTAGATTACTGGAATTTTATTGATGCATTGCTAGTAGTGGATTTGGTGAGGAACAGAGGTATCACTACAGGGAGGGACAAAAGGGGGGTAGTGTCCCTCCAAATAAAAATTCTTTCTCACAATTAAGTCTTCCTTCAATCTCCAAATTTGTAGCATTACAAAGGAATAGACATTGAATATTGTCATATATGCTGTGTTCTCATTTTTTGGAAGCCTAAACTATATTTCTAAATGCTCAATTGATGTTTTAAATTACTGCAAAGCTAGAAATTTGGAGAGTGAAGGAAAATTTCATTGGGGTGAAAGCAGAATTCTTACAAGAAAACAATGGTCTCATTTTGTCCTCCCTATAGCTACCCTGATGGAGACAGAATAAAAAAGGCTAAGGGTTGTGTAAAGGTTGTATATCATAGAAATGGCGGATTGTAAATACAGCTGCTATTAATAAATTATGTTTTTTAAAATATTTATATGTAGGTCAGCTTAAGGATTGGAGGATTAATTACTTAAGTCATTTAAAAAGGAAACAGAGATGTAACTTCTTTTAAATGTCTGTGTATGCCTCCTCAATTGCCATGCACACAGCCCCCACCTCAAACTGGATCTCCTGGGTTCTTTTCTCCATATTATCCCCTTGTCTGAGTCCTATCAGTGATGGAGACTAGGACCACCTGGACCATCAGCTTCCGCTCAGCAGCTGCTTGAGAACACTAGCCTCACAGAACAGCATGGATTATTGTATGGGCCACAGCTGGCAAACCCTTCACAGATCTTGATTATATTTCTGTTATTATTACAGCCTAAATGCCACTGGCATTTGGTGCTGCAATATATCATTGTTGATTAATCCACTGTTTCTAATTCACTGTGGCTCATGAGTTTTTCTAGAAATGTTGCTGCCACTTACCCACTAACTCACAGTGGAGCACGTGATTTGTCCTGCATCCCCAGGTATGAGGATTTACTACTTCTCCCCACCCCCCACTTTTCTGTGTCATTCTGTTGCTATCTTTTTCAGGTTTCCAGTTAAAAGAGATAATTTGGAAAGTCTACCTTTTCCCCACCTGCCCACAGTGCTTGCAACCTTTCCCAGTTCTGCACAGTCCTCCAGTCTGATAAATATTCAATTCGTTCTGTCATCTAAATCTTTCATGAAAGATGCTTAACAGCATTGGAGTTTTCTTCCCTGTGGTGATAAAGATCTTTGTTGCTAATATAGAGGCACTACTTTGAAACATTTTCTCTGTCAAGTTGCTTAATTACAAAATGATGTTTCTAGTTTCCAGAAATAAACATTTCAAAACATTTCGGTAAAGTAAATCTTTCCCAAACTTGGTTTCTAAGACGTTGGGCTACAACTTCCATTCCTCCCAGCCAGCATAGCCAGTGGCCAGGGATGATGGAAGCTATAGTGAACATCTGTTGAGCAACATCTGGAAAACAGTTGTTTAGAGGATGTCATATTGATTTACACGGAATTCTAATGCCAATAGAGGGTTGGGGCTCACTAGCTCTTTCTACTGTGCCGTTGATGAAGCCATACTGATTACATTTCTTCTCGGAAATTGTTGTTTGCATTTAAGATTGGTCCAATGTGTCTGTGTATGCATCTCTCTGTGTTACACATAGATGCTACTTAGCTTCCACCTTTGGGCCAAAGAAATCCTGTTGCTGAATTAGATAGACATCCCAATACTGCTCCAGAATATTCTAATACAATGCTTATTAATCTGTCTGACGTGGAGGATTGGCAGGAACTTAATCCCAATGCGTTAGCCAGTACTACCATATTTGTGCCTATTGATTACAGTTGTTTCTTTCTTTCCCAGAAATTCTCCAGGGACTGACAGCCAATGATATGTGGACTAGCACCAGCCCAGGGACCACACTTCGAATAACACTGCTCTAATACAAAAGTGTTGTCTGGTTTTCATGAATCGTATTACCAGATACCACTCTAGCTGGCAAACTCAGCAAAGAAATGTGGAGTTGATAATCTTTTAAGAACTTACTTGCTTGGCTGAGATGGTTTGGAGCCTACAAGGTTCATTTCTGGGAGCACTTAGGAAGTAAAAGGATAGGTGGCAAAATTTATACAGTTTTATTGGATACTCAATTTAATTTGCTAGAAGGTATATTAGGGATATGGGGAAAAGATATAGAGGTAAATAAAAACAAAATTCAAACTGGATACAAGAAATAATAAGAATAAAGTAAGAGAACAGCAGTTAAAAATAAAAGGAAAGTGGTATATAACACCACTTCACTTATCATATATAAACAAACATTTATCCCCAGAATGCTGGCATGGTTGTGGAGGAAAAGAGACCTATATCCATATGTGATGGGAATGTTGTAAAATACAAAGATTTGGGAACAAAATAAAACAAGAAATAAATACAATAAGGGAGGAGGAATTGGAATTGAATAAAGAAAGATGTTTAAATGTTAAAAATCTAGGAATATTTAATAAAACAATTATTACAAGCAGTACAGACAGTGATTGCATGCGAGTGGAAGAAAGATGGGACCTTAGCAAATGGAAGTATTGTATATCAGAATATATGATGTCTGGTAATAAAGTGGAAAAAAGAGAGATTTATATGAGGCAACTGGAGAGAGAGAAATTCGGAGAAATAGGATAATATTGAGAATGTAAGTGAGGGGATGGTATGAGCAAATGAACAAGACAATTAAAGCAATATCCCACCTGAAAGGTAAAGGAAATTTATAGTTAATGATTAGTCCATTTCCTGCGGAAGAATGGGAGGAGGAGGAGGGATATTATTAAATTTAAAAAAGGGATACATATGAGGATTTATGAAGTAAATCTTATTAATTGATTATTATATGGAATCTATTAGCAGTTGTGTGGAAATTGTAAAAGTACTGTAGCAGTTGTAGTTAGATGAAATTATACATATACATACATATATTTATATATATAATCCTAGCGTTGGAAGAGACTACAAGGGCCAACCACTCCAACCACTTTCCATGCAGGAATACATCATCAAAACATTCCCAACAGATGGCCACCCAGCCTCTGTTTAAAAACCTCCAAAGAAAGATACTCCACCATATTCCACTATTGAACTGCTCTTACCATCAGGAAGTTCTTCCTAATGTTTAGCTGGAATCTATTTTCCTGAAGTTTGAAGCCATTGCTCTAAGTCCTAGTCTCTGAAGCAGCAGAAAACAAGCTTTCTCCATCCTCCATATGACATCCCTTCAAATATTTAAACATTCACTATCATGTTGCTTCTTAACATCTTTTCCAGGCTAAACAAAGCCAGGTCCCTAAGCCATTCTGCATAGGGCATGGTTTTCAGGCCCTAAAACACAAGCCCTATACAGCTTGGATCCAGACTATCTGAAAGAACATATCTCCTGATATGAGCCTGACCAAGTTTTAAGATCCTCAAGTGGGGGCTTTCTCTTGGTTCCACCGCCATCATATGCATATTTGGTGAGGACATGGCTGCTGGCTGCTTTCAGATTTGGATTTCCTTCTCACAGAAACCTAGGTTAGGTCTGCCAGAAGTTGAAGACCTTTCTGTTTACTCTGTTGAGTGTTAATTGTCTGTTAAGAAGGTCTTTTAATTATAGTGTGTGGTGTTTTAAATTAATGCTTTTAAATATGATTGATAATCTATTTTTAGAAAACTTTGCATTACCTGTTGTTTTAACTCTATTTTGTTTTGATTCATATTGTGAGCTGCCTTAGATCCCATATTGGGAGAAAGGTGGTATACAAACTAAATCAATCAATCAATCAGCCAATCACTGGATATTTTATAAAAAGTCAAAATGTGATGCAAACCCCGTTCCCAGACCCCAGAACTTCCAACTGCTAACTTGGAGTTCTTTGTGTAGATACCAGAATGCTGTAGGGTTCAGAACAGTGTAATAATTCTGCATGTGGAACTAGACTACACTCAGCCACTTACCACCCTCATGGACCTACCACAGAGTTGCTTACCCCCCCCCCAGCTGTTCTGTGCTTGCTGGAGAACAGGGAAATTACAGAAGCATATGACTGTCCCTGTAGCCAGATGTGAAGCAATTACACCATCCTTCCTCCTGGGTCCTCAGCTGTGATAACAATTATTTTTAAATTATTTCTTAAAAGTTAATATTAGGAAATAAAGAGTTTTCCAGGGTATCATCTCATCACAGTTTGTTATGTATATCTAAAGGATGTCATCATTTATTTTTCTTTAAAGTAATTTGTTCATACTCTGCCACGATGCACTGTGATTCTCCTATCCCTCTCCCTGTTCTCTACCAGGCACATGGATGGGGCTTCAGTAGCTCTATGATAGGCCTGGGGGGCGGGGGGCTTTTGTTGCTGTGGAAAGTGGAAATGAATACCAACCCCTCCAGCTCCACAAATAGACATATGTAGGCGTAAAGATGAGTTATGCCTGCATATGCCCCCTAACCAGAGATGCCCCCCATAAAAGTTTCCTATCCATCCAATTGTTACTGAGTTTGCTTTCAAATAAACCATCAAACAAGCCTGAATCTCTCTCTGACTCACTTATGAGATGTTAAACTTAGCCAGATTTGAAAGACTAACACTGATAGCTACATTCAATCTGGAAGTTAGATTTGATCATCAGTTGAGATCTCAGTCTAATCTGTTCTATTATCATGGTGGGAAAGGTGATCAAAGATGATACCACATTCTTCTCCCATATTTTATGTCCTTTTTGTCCCTTGCCATCCTGAAACTATGCATAACTGATTATAGGTGCACTTCTTTCTTAGGGATCTAGTGGCTGAAGATATTCTTTTTCCAAAATGCTACAGTTTTAGCCATCTGTCATCTCTCAGTAAACTGGTGGCAGTGTGACAGAAAGAGGAAGCCAAACTACAGGAATTGTGAGGATAAATAAATCCCTTTAAAAAATAAATAGACTGAACTGTTGCTTCAATAGTAATAGGTAGTGTTAGTAAAATGTCTAGGACCTCATTGCAATAGTGTGTAATTCCAGAAATGCATTTCAAGGGAAAAATCCAGTAATGAAGGAAGATAAGCAATATAAAGGCTATGGAAGTAAAACAAGAATTCTTTCAGGGAATGATATATACCTCTTTCATGAGCTGAGAGCCAGCAAGTTTAGTCATTAGAGCATTGGGCTGCGGCCCTGGAGACCAGGGTTTGTTTCCCTCTTTGGCCATGGAAAGCCACTGGGTGACCTTGGGCACAGAGCCCACTTTCAGTCCCAGAAAACCCCATGAAAGGGTTGCCTTAGGGTCACCATGAGTCAGAAACAAGTTGAAGGCACACCACAACAACAACTTTCATGAGTTCATCACATTTATCATGAGAAATCCAACGGGCCCCTCCCTAAACTGCAAACCCCAGGATTCCATAGGATGTTGAAAGTGGAATCATCGTGCTCTAAGAGTGTAGTGGCCTTTGAATGTTACTTTTAAAAACTAACTTAAAGAGCTTCCCAGAGTATCATCTCATCACAGTTCTTTATGGATATCTTAAGGATGTCATCATTTATTCTTCTTTAAAGTAAATTTTCATACTCTGCCAGGATGGTATGTGATATGAAACATACACAGATATAAGAGCTAAGTAGTTAAAATCAATCATGCTATCAACTGGAGTGGAAATTTTCTAATGAAAAGGGGCAGCTTAATTAAATTTGTTTTTGAACAGCAGTGGTTGACTTGAGGTGGAATTTCAGCATTAACTTAATTCCAGAATTTATTAAGTTAGCAATTAATTATAGAAGTGATAATGCTGAAGAGCCAGCAAATTTTATGAAAGTTTAGTTAATGACGAGGTTAGAAAGATTTTATCCAACAAGTAGCAAGAGCAATTTGGAAGGTGGCGATAGTCTTCTTTAAATCCAAATTGTCTTCCTATACTCAATCCCAGATGCTGCACAGAGACTCTTTCTTTGTCCCAGCACCCTGAATTTTGAAGCTGTTAACTTGTGACTTTTGCTGGTTTTCCCATGGGAATCAGTAAGCTTGCCATGAGGGCAGGAGGGTAAGGAGAAGAAATTATAAGGGATGAATATGAAAGGGGCTTTTGGTGGGATAGATGTGAAATAGAATTTTCCAAAAATTCATGTAGCTATTTTCTTTTCTCCAGAGCTGAAAACATGGATGGACAGGAAATAAAATTATGAATGAAATTTTTCAATTTGAATAGTGCAGGCATTTAATATAAATTGAAATGGCAACTTAACGCAAACTTAATAGTCATATTCCCTCTGCCATTTAAATGCAGTTGAATTAGTTTTTCTCTTATTAACAGTTAACTAGATGTAATAAGTCTTCTTTACTGACTTTCCTGTTTCTAAGCATACTCAGCCCTTCATGTGAAAATCAGCAGGGTACTGCATGAAAAATTGGTTGCCACTGACTGTCAGTACTCTTCCCGTCAGAACTGAAAGTACTAGTGATGACGTTTAAAGCCCCAAATCATAGAATCGTAGAATCATAGAATCATAGAGTTGGCCCACAGGAGCCATCCAGGCCAACTCCCTGCTATGCAGGAACACACATCAAAGCACTCCCAACAGATGGGCATCCAGGCTATGTTTAAAAACCTCCAAAGAAGGAGACTCCACCACACTCCTAAGCAGCATATTCCACTTCCGAACAGCTCTGACCGTTAGGAAGTTCTTCCTGAGATTCAGGTGGAATCTCCTTTCCTCTAGCTTGAATCCACTGCTCACTGTCCTAGTCTCTGGAGCAGGAGCAAACAAGCCCATTCCCTCTTCCATATGACATCTTTTCAACTATTTAAATATGGTTATCATGTCCCCTCTTAACCTTCTCTTCTGCAAGCTGAACATACCCAGCTCCCTACGCTGCTCCTCACTGGGCATGGCTTCCAGAGCCTCCTCCATTTTGGTTAGCCTCCTCTGGACACATTCCAGCTTGTCAATATCTTTCTTGAAGTGAGGTGCCCAGAAGTGGACACAGTATTCTAGATGAGGTCTGACCAAGTGATGTGGACCTTGATACTTGAAGGAGTGCCTCTTCACATATATAATTCCACAAAGATTGGGTGACTGGTGCAGAATTGAAATCTCCTGGAATCATAGAATCATAGAATCATAGAAATGTAGAGTTGGAAGAGACCACAAGGGCCATCCAGTCCAACCCCCTGCCATGCAGGAAAAACCCTCAAAGTCCTCCCGACAAGTGGCCATCCAGCCTCCGCTTAAAAACCTCCAAAGAAGGAGACTCCACCACATTCCGTGGCAGCACATTCCACTGCCGGACAGCCCTGACCATCAGGAAATTTTTCCTGAGGTTCAGGTGGAACCTCCCCTCCTGCAGCTTGTATCCATTGCTCCTTGTCCTGGTCTCAAGAGCAGGAGAAAACAAGCCCACTCCCTCCTCAACATGACATCCCTTCAAATATTTAAACATGGCTATCATGTCCCCTCTCAACCTTCTCTTCTGCAGACTAAACATACCCAGCTCTCTAAGTCTGTCCTCATAGGGCATGGCTTCCAGGCCCCTCACCATTTTGGTTGCCCTCCTCTGGACCTGCTCCAGCTTATCCATATCCTTCTTGAATTGGGGTGCCCAGAACTGGACACAGTCTTCCAGATGAGGTCTAACCAAAGCAGAATAAAGAGGTACCAATACCTCCCTCGATCTAGACACCATACTCCTATTGATGCAACCAAGAATTGCGTTGGCTTTCTTGGCTGCCGCATCACACTGCTGACTCATGTTCAGCTTGTAGTCTATTAAGACTCCTAGATCCCTTTCACACATACTGTTAGCCAGCCACGTGTCCCCCATCCTATATTTCTGCATACCATTTTTTCTGCCTAAGTGCAGGACCTTACATTTCTCTCTGTTGAAATTCATTTTGTTAGCCTTGGCCCAGCTCTCCAATCTGTCCAGGTCCTTTTGAATTGTGATCCTGTCATCAGGCGTATTAGCAACCCCTCCCAATTTGGTGTCATCTGCAAATTTGATCAGTGTGCCCTCTATTCCTTCATCCAAGTCGTTGATAAAAATATTGAACAGCACCGGGCCCAGGACAGAACCCTGTGGCACCTCGCTAGTCACTTCTCTCCAGAATGAGAATCTGCCATTGGTGACCACCCTTTAGGTACGGTCAGTCAACCAGTTACAAATCCAGCTAACAGTAGCCCTGTCCAGCCCACATCTTACTAGTTTCTTTGCAAGAATGTCATGGGGAACTTTGTCAAAGACCTTACTGAAATCAAGATATACTACGTCCACAGCATTCCCTTCATCTACCAAGCAAGTAACTCTATCATAAAAAGAGATAAGATTAATCTGGCATGATTTATTTTTGAGAAATCCATGTTGACTTTTAGTAATTACGGCATTGTTTTCTAAGTGATTAGAAACTGACTGTTTGATGATTTGCTCCAGGATCTTTCCAAGTACTGATGTCAGGCTGACTGGGTGATAATTATTTGGGTTCTCTTTTTTTCCCTTCTTGAAAATGGGGATAACATTTGCCCTTCTCCAGTCTACCGGAACTTCTCCTGTCCGCCAGTGTTTTCAAAGATTATAGCAAGAGGTTCCGCAATGACCTCTGCTAGTTCTTTTAAAATCCTAGGATGAAATTCATCTGGCCCTGGAGACTTGAATTCCGGAGACTGGAATGACCCTCCTCTTCATAGCAATACACTGTGGAGGCATGCAAAAGAGTGGCTTCTTTGCTGTGGCACCCTAGCTGTGGAATGCTTTTGAAAGCATGATTGACATAGACATTAGTTTCATTTCAAAGTCAGCATGGGTTTAGAGACTAATGATTTTTTTCCCCAAACCTGTACTAGTACATGGTTGTAATCTGTTACCATTTGTTCTAGTTGTTAAATTGTTTAATATGCTTTTAGACTGTTTCAATTATTTAAATTATTTCTCACTATTTAAAATTTTTAAATTGTTCTAAATTGCTTTAAATTGATTTTATCTGTTTGCTGCCCTCAGATCTTGTGATATCTGGTTAAATATACATATTTAACTAGCTAGGTCACTGAAAAACATCCTATGCCCTATGAGCTGAACCAGAGAGAACAGTGTTTTCCTCTTCTGTGCTTTCAATAAGCCAAGTGACTTATAACCAAGGACAAATTAAGGCGATTTAGGCCCCAGAATAGTTCCAAAACCAGGGCCCATTTTGTGTTCATGTATGAGCTTCCATTTCAGGCTTAGGAGTGGGGGCAGTAGTGAGGATCACATCTGTCTTGGCTCCAGCTGGCAAGACTAGAGCTGGGGTCTCAAAAGCAGCAACAGCAGTGCTCCACCTGCCTTTTCACCTGCTCTGCACCTGGAATGTGTGGTCAAAGTAGATATTATAGGAATGCCAGATCTCAGGGTCTGGGCTTGAGTCTCTGGTTTTCATGAGTCATCTCTAGACAGGAAACAAGGTTGCTAATTCTTCAGTTATGGTGACTCAGCTGTGGAGAAGAGGAAAGAGCTTTATGCAGATCTCCAGCTCAGCTGGTAGATCAGCAGCTTGCTACAAGATTTAGAGCTCATCCAGATTGCCTCAAACTACTGAGAGTTTCTAATTCTTTTCGGGGGGGGGGGTTGGATGGATTTGCATCCAGTCCTCTCTCTTGAAATATGCCATGTTTCCCTCACTCCCTTTTGTCCTTGCCCTCCTCTTTTGCACTGATCACATATCACATCAAATCTCATGCAACATTTCAGAAATTGATTTTTTTTGGCCTCATCCTGGAACAACCCTGAACTGGCAACCCTAGCAGGTGATTAACAGCATTAGCCCTTGGGGAGAAAGATCTACAGCCCTTTTCTTCTCACAAGCATTTCTCTTTTGACAGCACCACAGTATAGGAGGTTAGGGAAGGGCAGTAGCATTTTGCAGCCCCTAAGAGCACTGAAGCATTTGTCCCAGTTGCACCACTGAGAATCCAGCCTTTCCTAGAATCTGTCTTCCAAAAGGACTGGTCAGCTGAGTGTGCTGTTGAGCTTGACTGCTATCCATGTAACTCTCTTATGAATGTGCTAGCTTCTTAGTGTTTCGCCATAGACACTAAGCAATACTTTCCTAACCAATCTGGCTTTCTTGGTAAATCCATTATTATGCTGTATCATGAAACTGGCAATGTGAATTAGGCTCAGTGTTTCTATATTATTTTCCATGTAATTTTCTGCTTGGGAGATGGTCTGTAGTTTCTAGTCCACTTCCAAATATCATGGAGGTCAATACAATATCTCAGATAGACACTGTAGTCTGTAGATTTCATCCAAAGCTGCAGATCACTCATTTGCAGACAAGCCAGCCCTGAGATACCACAGGAGGAAATCAGTACTAAAGCCCTTAATCTTTGCTTATTATCCTTCCATTGAAACCATTTGATTTGTTTCCAAGTAATTGTTTTGAGGATCAGGATGTTAGACACAAAGACCAGTTATCTGGATCCTTTTGTTGCACTATTTTACTGACCTACAGTTTAATTTCCCTTTCCCCTTTCACCAAAGTCTGAATGGAAAAAGACATCATTAGCTGTTCCTAAGCAGTTCAGTAGATAAAGAGTTTTGAAAAGGCTGCCTGAGACCGCAGGGCTCAAGGGTGATTTCTGAAATCATGTTTTCCATTATACAATATGTTTCCTGCAGTTGTTGCGTTTTACAAACATTAGTATTGTTCTGGAAAAGAGTATTTCTTTTTCAGTGCATGGATTGCTTTTTATATATATGTTTAAAATAATCCCAGGTTGATCTCATGCTGGTCCATGGAATTAAAAGTTTGAAATGGTGTTTCTCATTTCAACACAGATTCTGATCCTTAGTTTAAAGTTAATTATCCCCCATTTAAGAGTGCAGGAGTTGAGACTAAAATGCAGAAGCAGTTGTTTTCCTCCTGCTAAGTTCCGAAAAACAATACCTCCCCTCTGTCTTTTCCTTTTGTCTCTCCCCTGAAGTCTTATTGACATAATTCAGTCAAACTTTGCCTTGTATCCTCTAATTGCTTTTGCTATAACTCTCCTCGCTATAAATACTACTCTATTTCTTCTTAGATTTTTATTTCCTGAATAAAACACTGTGTAGTTATCTGACTCAAAATGTCTCCTTCCTTCCACTTTAGGTCACTCACCCCAAACACTGTAACATTTACATGTTCCATTTCTTGTTTTACTATGAATAGCTTCCCCTGATTCAAGGTTTTCACATTTTGTGTTCCTATATGTGTTGTTCAGCTTCAGACTTTCCTTTTGCCTCTGAGCATGTCAACAGCTGAAAATCTTTTTTCCTTAAGTTGCATCATTAGCCACAGTGCTAGTTGTAATTGTCCTCTGGTCTACCCCAGTAGGTTGTTGAGCATTTCTGGATCTGAGAATCTCATCTTTTGGCACTATCTTGTTTCATTTTGGATTGTCTCATCATAGAGTTTTCAAGATAAAAGAAATTCAAAAGGGGTTTACCATGCCTTCTTCTGCTCAGTATTGGCAAGTATTAGCTATGGTGCCATTGCCATTGTTTCTGATATATTCTCTGCCAGTGTCATTCTCCACTGCTGCTGCTGCCCAGTAGCTGTTTGGCACATTTAGTCTGGCTCCTCAACAAAAGCCTGTCTGACATGGGAGACCCTACCAGCAGCACTACTGCCATCAGTATAGCCTCTTGCCTCACTGAAGCATGTAATCCTACCACCATGGAAAGGTATTGCTCATGCACTACTCAAACTATACTTACTGTGCATACAATATATCATCCCCCTTGATTCTGGGGCAGGGTGGGAATTCTAAACATTAGCATCAACTCAAGGTATGCAGACAACGGTGAGAGAACAGGAAATGAACTTATTTTAATGCAGGGAAAAACTTATGTGTCACGCTAAAAAGAAATACAGATGAGTTCCTCATTTCTCATCCATCTTTCTTCTTTTTAAACACAGTTGCCCTCCCCACCTTACCCTGTACTTCCTGACTTTGTAGTCATCAACCATAGGGACACATGAAAAAAGCATGCACAGCAGACAAAGGGATATCTATAGCAAAATTGACTGTATTTTTTTTTTTAAAAAAATAACAAATGTTTAGAAATTTAAGTAAGACTTGAATGCATTAAATAGCCCACTGGGAATGCTCAGTTTCATGTCCTTCTTGACCTCTGGGCCATGGGAAATTTCCAGCTGAGGAGCTGCTATTCCAAGAAGCTTACTTGTGTCCTTTGTGTAGTACGAGTACCCATGGATTCAGTAGGGTGATATCACATGTTGACTGGTGTCTTCCCTGCATCAATACCACAGACGGTGTCATGGAATGTAGCAGTATGACTGAAAGGTCACTGTGGTGTTCCCATTCTTACTAGAGAAAGTCTAAGAGCTCTGCTGGATGAAACCAGAGGTCTAGAACTAGGGAGATAAATCCTTGTTGTACCAGCCATGAAAGCTTTGTAAGGTAACTCTGGTCATGTTGCTACCTCTCAGCCTAAACTACCTCACCTTATTGTTGTGAAGAGAAAAATGAAGTTGAGGATGCTTTGTGTCAAGCCTCAAGTTCTTTCAAGGTGTATAAATAAATAAATAAATAATAAATAATAAATAAATATAACTTAGCTAGTTAACTAATTTCATGATGGTCTTCACTTCATTCCATGGCAGCTAATTCCATAAGTTAATTTTGCACTGTACGGAAAAGAGCATTCTTTTGGCCAGTCTAAGGCTACTGAAGTAGGTGATCCTAAATTCTGTTGTTGAGAAAGTAAGGTGATGTCTCTTTTTATCTGCCTTCTCAAAACCAGCCTTCCCCGAGACACAACAGCAATGTCAGCTAAGAATAATTGGAATTGGGCTCAGAACATAGAAAATTTACCCGGGTGCGGGAAGGTTACAGTTCTCAACCAGCATAGCTACTCTATTTGGGAGATTCAGGGAGCTATGATTCAAAAAGGTAATGTTGCCAAGCTCTAAGTGTATCCTAACCCATCTGGAGGGTGCTATGTTCAGGAAGGCTACCCTAAACTTCCTCCTATAGGGAAGCCATTCCAAAGTATTCATCATTCTCACTTTTGTCCTCACTTGCATGCTCAGGGCTGAGAGGTGTAGTGCAAGGAATAAACCAGGCCACACACTGAAACTGGATGAAAATTGGCCACAACTTTATTGGTTACAGCAAAAACAGAGTTGGATTGCGCATGGGTTCAGATCCCAGCATTGGCCAACCTGCCTATTGACTGATGAGGCCGAAAACCCAAAGCCAGGACCTCCTGGAGTCAGGTCCGTACCACCTGACTCCCCAGTAGTGCAGGGATGCAGACACCCAATCCGCACCATGTGTCCATTGCCAACCCTGCCCTTCTGGTAACCACCTCCATCCCCAGGCCCCAGGCCCCAGTGACCTGGGGATATAGCAGACCCGGATCAGGACTCATGCCAACCACCAAAAAAGGTGGACAACAGAACACTCCCACCTTCTGCCAACCCTGAGAGGCTGTAGCCAATAACAAACACCATGACCCCCAGGGACACCACCTGCTCTCGCAGGAAGGGAGAAAGGGACTATGCCCTCCCGAAGCCCTCAGAGTCCAAGCATATTCATCAGAAACCACCAGCTTGAGGAGAGAGGAAGCCATGACTTCTTCATTGCCCCCTTTGCCGCAACCCAATTCATAGGAACTTCCTGCTGCTACTTCTCCAGCTCTTGCCTCTTACTCTAACTACTGCCGCCCTGGTGTGAGCTTCATGTGCTGCTGGGCATGACTCCTTCCACCCATAGCTTATTCCCCCGGTGATTCCTGCACCACTTCTGGTAGACCTGTTGCTTGAAGCAGAAAAAACACATAGTTCCTCCGTACCTCCAGACCTGACCATATGTAGCTCATAAATACACTAGATATCCATCTCCCAATATGCATAATGGACTCAGAAAGGAGCACACTCATGGCTGCCTCCATGGCCACTCCAATGAGAAATGAGTGGCTACATACTCCGCAGCTAGAGCTAGAGGTGCTTGATCACCTTCTATGGACCACAATGAGGTGGAACCTGGAAAGTAGGGAACCATCGGTGTGCATGAAGAGGTATCCAGCCCTGGCAAGGCATGAGACCAAGAACCTGTGCAAAGTCCTGACTGGGCATGGGCCATACCAGCAATAGCCCATAACCAAATGGCAGCACCCTGGCCCAGTAGTCCTGCATTGACCTATGGATAGTGATGCTGACTGACTCCTCCTGCAGGGATATGTCTCCAACCTGCAGTGTGAAACTGGAGCAGCCCAAATTGGAACCAGCTCCCAGCTCTCCAGCCCTGCTCCTCAGCCCCAAGGCTCTGTAAAAGGTAACAGTAAAGGCTTCATAGGACAACCTCCCCTCCCCTCTAGAAGAGCAAATGACAGGTAGGGAATGACAATTTGATGGAGTAGTAGGAATGTGGTGGTTCTCTTGCTGGGAGCCATTCTTCTCCATCCCAGTCTTGCCTTCCTGATGAGAAATGCAGCACAGGGATCCCC
Source organism: Iguana delicatissima (assembly GCA_948472985.1). Classification (NCBI taxonomy): domain Eukaryota; kingdom Metazoa; phylum Chordata; class Lepidosauria; order Squamata; family Iguanidae; genus Iguana; species Iguana delicatissima. The sequence goes on from CAOKZL010000786.1 coordinate 54,881, forward strand.
AAATCCTTTGGCTTATCAAAGAATGAAATATCCCCAGGTGCAGAACTATGGGTCATGCCCAGCTCCTAAAAGTGGGCTAAAAATGGCAAAATGTGATCACAGCCACTGGCCACCCGACCCGCCCCGCACTGCTCATCAAAGGTCAAAACCTGGTATAGCCCCCGAATAAGCCCACAATGTGGTAGATGCAACCAAAAGGAGTGTTTCCTGCATCACAGATCACTCCCAAGGTTCCAAAGCTCTATGGGAAATGCTGCTGGCTGATGATCTGTCTTTGGTGTGAACAAACAAAAACCTGTCCACCTGAAATCAAGATAGGGAGTCTGCAATCCCACAGGCCAGACCAAGAACATAATAAGCTGTAAAGGTTATATTGGCAGAGACACACCAAGACCAGTTTGTGAACCAACTTCATGACCCTTTCAGACTTGGAAGATTGCTGGTTGATGACAGTGACCACAGCCTGGTTGTCACACCAAAACCGAAGCTTCTTATCCTGAAAGTGGTCAGTCCAGATAGCAACTGCAACCACTATGGGAAATATTTCAAAAAGGTGAGATCTCAAGCAATGGCATCCTGAAGCCATGCATATGGCTACCACTAGGCACACTAGTGCCCATTGGAGTAATCCTCAAACCCAGCACCCCCTTGGTTCTGCCAAAGAGGGATCTCATTGTACTCCTCCAGGTATCTGGCCCAAACTTCAAGGTCCTCCTAACATGCCTGGTGATGTGGATTCTGTGGTGAGGTGTCTTGGTACCAGCTGATCCTGGCTAAACAGACACAGAAAGCCCTGCCTAGCAAACTACCTGCAAGTGAAATTGAGGTGACCAAGCTGGACCTGCACTTACTTAAGGGTGGCCTTTTAGCAGACCAGCAACAGCTGCTTTCTGAGTGCTCACAACTTGTCCTCAGGCAGGCAAAAATCCCCCCCCCACCTGCATGGAATCCAGCATGATACCAAGGTAGACCAGGATGCTGGCTGGGTCCTCAGTCTTACCCGGAGCGAGTAGGACTCCTAACTCCACAGCCAACTCTTGAAAAGTCCCAGCACAAACCCTGAAATCTTCCCCTCCCACCACAGAGAAGTCATCCATGTAGTGGGTAACAAATGGGGAAGCAGCCTTGACCTTGACAGCCCCCCCTAAAATTGTGCTGACAATGAATGAGCATGAATTCACTAGGCACTTTTGGGGGAACCACCCCCAGCAGGGAAACCTATGGGCTGGAGAAAGGGGGGAACATACGGAATGGCCCCACTACCCTCCCAGCCCTGATCTCCTATCTATCTTGTAAGCGATTCCTGGAAATTCCCAGGCCGACGTTAAATTGCCTGACTTGGGTGCTACCTTGGTGCTCTGGGCAGGGATCCTAACCCACAGCAAAATCCTTGATGGATCAAGTTGACAGCTATGGAGTCAGGGTGCCACTCCAGCAAGTGGAGAAGGGCTGCCAAACTGGATAGGGGTGTGGGCCCAAGGCTGCTCCACATTAGCAGGCCCACCCACACTACTAGGTGCTCCCACTAGCCCTGACACTGCCCGTGTGAGTGCCACTAGAGCTGGTTGCCCCACCAGGGCATGCTGCCCAAAAGGGCTGCTGGCCACCAGCAGAGCGGGGGCAGGACAGTTCTGGGTGAGGCCCAAGACAGATCTCACAAAGGTGTTCAAACTTACAATAAACCCACTGACATTACCAACATTGAACTCCCAATGCACATTCTTACTGGAATTTCTCCTACCTGCACAATGAAAAGGTTTGGAACTTCTGCCCTTGCTCAAAATGTGAGGGCCCACCAGGACCAGCTAAAGCTTGTCGTATATGAAGTCCCAGCAAGCATACTTGCTCTTGAAGATCTTCTTGTGGAAGACAACATAGATTTTATGGCTGTTGCATCTCCCACCAAAGCCCGGGCCCTAAGAACATTGCCTAACTGGTTAGAGAGATGCCAACCCCTGTCTTGAATACACCGCCTGGACCACCCACATGAACACAATGTAACTCACCAACCAATTGTTGAACAAGTATTCTACCTCACTATTTCTCCTTCCTACTTTTTCTTCATACCCCTCTAAGGACCTGCCCTTCCTCCTCTTTAGGCTCGAGTAGCGAGAAAAAATTACATAATAACCATTGAGGAGCCACTCCCTGATACGCTTGTCCAGATGAAAGCCAGGTGGGTCCTCGTGATCCCCAGATGTATGAAGATAGGCAGAGGAGGAAGCTCCATTATCTCCTGCCTAGGCCAAGTGGGCCCCCCCCAGGCAAAAGTTCCCTGTGGACTACCTCTTGATGGCCCAGGCCAGGAGGCCTGGATCACAGCCGCCGCCCTGCAGTGCTACTGCCTGGCTAGGACCCCTACCAACAGCAGTTCATCTGAGGATCCATTGCTATCTGAATCCTCTCTGCTGGTGCGCCTCCTCCTTTTCTTGCTCTTAGCCTTCTTCTTGCGCCTGCTGGTTCTCTCCTTCCTGTCTGACACCTCCTCCATGTCTGAGGTGCACAATGAGCTGCTGCTGGGTGGAAATCTAATGTCACGACACCTCCTGGTCATTCTAGCTGGGCTTTACTGTCCAAGTGTCCCCTCTGCCTGCTGCTCCTGGCTTGTCATTAGCTCCACTGCCTGCAACTCCAGCCTTTCCACCTTCTCTGCCAGCTTCTCCAATGTTGAGGAGAGACCTTCTAATATTGCTGCGCTGTCCCATTCACTGCTCCACCAAACTGTCTGTGAAGAGTCCATGGTAGGTGCCTGCTTTCTTCCTGAGGCCAGCACCAGCTCAGGCTGTGACTTGTGTGGTTTTCCTGCTTGCCTGGGTGTTCTGGGGTCCTGGCATGTTGACACTCTCTGCCCCTTTTTGGCTGGCCTAGTTGCTCCTCCCCAGGGAGGGAGAAGATAGGAAAGGAAGGAGGGAGTGATTTCAGCTCTTTTTTGGGAGGGGACCCCCAACCTGATTCAGCTCAACAAAGCCCTCAATGGCTTTAGTCCAAAAAGCCCACCGACTGCTGGCCAATCAGCTTCTTGTGCATCTGTTGTTCACTGTTTCTCTGTTGCCCATTGCTTCTCCAGTGTCCATTACCTGTTGCTTCTCTCTCAGTATCTTCCTACTCCCTTGCTGTCCCTCTGGAGCTCTTTCTTAGCCTACATGCAGAGAAGAACTGAGTTCTGGGAAGAGGAGAGCCTAGCTAAATACAAAATATCTGGACCAGAGGGGAAACTTCCTAGAACTCTGGCCTGAGCACAAGCAACCAATCAATTCAAACCAGAAGGTTTGAACTGATTGGCTAGGAGCTTTTTCCAGCTGCACAAAGGCTGCTGGGTATAAGGAAGTACCCATCAGGACTAAGCACATGGCTGGGAAGTTGCATGGCATGGCAGGCCAACTGAACAGCCCTGGGTTGGAGCTATCGGAGGCAACACCACCGCTGCTGCCACCACCCGCAAATGTGCTGCCCGATAAGTCAGGCAGCTAACTTTTCTTCATAGAGAAGGTGCTCCAACTCTTTGACATTTTGGCTGCCCTTTCTGTTCCTGTACCAGCTCTGTGATATCCTTTTTAGATGATGACAGAATTGTTCACTGTATTGCAAATATACCTGTGCCATATATTTACATAAAAGCAAAACAGTGCCAACAGTTTTATTTTCAGTAACTTCCCTAATTATCTGTGACATGGAAGTTGCCTTTTTCACTGCTGATATATACTGATTTCAGATTTTTGTTGAGAGCTGTCTACTATGGCTGCAAGTGCTCTTTCTTAGTTAGCTGTTGTAAGTTCAGACCTCCATCACATAGAGTCAAGATGATGGTGATGGTGATTTGGTCCCAGTATGCATCATTTTGCAATGGAATGGAATGAATCTCACTTGCCATTTTGTTCTCATCCATTCATTCACCCAGGGAAGACCTATTTCTAGAGCTCTTTTGTTTTTTTCTTTGGAATCTCTTTGGGTTTTTGCTACCTTGTTGGGTCCCCCCTGCAAAAAAATAAAATAAAAAAAAATCCTGAAATTGTTCTTCAGTCCTCATCTCTTCTACTGAACATTAAAATTAAATAGCATCCAGTCCTCCTTTAGAGCACCAAAGGTCTTCCTACTTTATTCTGCCCATTAAAGGAACTGTTTCCATCCTCTACTTCTCGTTGCTTAACCAGTTCTTAATCTATTAGAGGAGCTGTTATTTTATGCCATAACAGCTAAATTTCTTCAGAGTTTTGTTATGTTAGCATCTGGTTGTAGTTGTTTTGGTTATTCTGCTTTTAAACATGGGATTATGAAAACAGATGGATAAATCTCTTAGTTTAGTTCCTCTCCCTTAATATTTTTAAAAATATAAAGTTCCTTCCATTGGTTTTATGAAGAAAGTTGCAAACATTGGCAAGTTCTTATTTTTAAAAATGAGTTAAACAAAATTCATCTGTAGTGGCCAAATTCAATGGCGACAGCTATTTTCAGTCTGGAAAGGACATTGTTCTACCTACTTGCCATAAAGAAGCTGTTAAAGATGAGGACCTGTCTGAATAAAGAATTGACAACTCCAGTTCATCATCACAGACCTGGTTTGTTTGTTTGTTTGTTTGTTTGTTTGTTTGTTTGTTTGTTTGTTTGTTTTATATCCCTCCTTTCTCCCAGCATCACACACAAAACTACTTACAATTAAAGCTGTATGAATAATTGTTTAATGAACATTTGATGAAGTAGACTGAGTCTACAAAAAAAGCTTATGGTACAAACTTCTTTCTCTCAGTTAGTCTCAAAGGTACTACAGGATCCCTTTGGATGTTGAATAAACAGGCATTTAAGCCAGACCTTGAAGAGCTAAGCACTGAAAGCCCTGGTCCTTGCCAAGCCAGTATGTCCATTTCAGTTTCTCATACTTTCAGTTTGTTTTGTTGTTGCTGTTATGTGTCTTCAATCACAGAGTTTTTTGGGGCCGAGAGTGTGTGACATGCCCAAGGTCACCCAGTGCGTTTCCATGGCCAAGTGGAAAACTGAACTGTGGTCTCCAAGGTCATAGTCTAGTGCTCGAACTGCTACACCACATTGACTCTCTTCAATTATTTCTGTGAAATCTGTGAAGAAAAGTTAGCAGTTTGTTTTGGAAGTTCTTGCCTTCAAAATGAATCAAAACAAATTCTCATCCATTCCTCCTGACAAAGCCCCATTCAGAAAATAAACACTCACATAGTGACTCAGTGCATGAGTGAGGCAGCAAGACTCTCCTTAGTTTCTTCCCTGGTACCGAGGACATGCTTTCCTTGTCTCCTGATATCTTTATGGTGAAATAGGTATGATTTCCCATTCTGTTTAATTCCTCACAGGTAATATAGACTGAATTGTGTTATCTGTGGTATGCATAATCCTCCCCAAAGGTCATGGGCTATTGTATATATTTTAACTGATTACCTTATAAGCAACTGAAAAGATTACAAAGCCACATGTTTATTCTCCCATGACAAAACATCTTGAAATTCTGGCACTTGAGGCAATCTTTAGGGAAGTGCTCATAAAAATGCCTATTAAGCCAATGAGAACCAGCGTGGTGCAGGATTTTGGGTGGTAGACTAGAACTTTGGCAGATTAGCGTTTGCATCCTCACTCAGCTGTGAAAACTCATTGGGTAACTTTTGGTAAGTCACACTCTCTCAGCTTAAGAGGAAGGCAGTGGCAAACCTCCGCTGAACAAAGCTTGTCCAGAAAGCCCCAGGATAAAAGTGAGAATTGACTTGAAAGCAAAGAAACAACAACCATTAAATACCCTCAAAGTACCAGATGGTGTCTGATATTGGAAACTAGGTAGGGTCAGCCCTGGTTAGTACTTGGATGGGTGATGGTCAAGAAATACCAGGTTCTGTAGGCTAGATTTCAGAGGAAGGATCTGGCAAAGCCACCACTGAGTATTCCTTGCCTAAGGAAACTGTGACCCTGTGAACAACCAAACAACAACAAGCAAAGATGGGGAAATTAGCTGGAGCACTCTCTTGGCTAACGAGAGGCAGGGTAACTTAGCGGGAATCTTTTACCCTATGTCTACAGCGTCAGGTCAGTGAGTAGTCAGGCAGTTCAAAATAGCAATTAAGATTTATTAGACAATTATTAATAAAACACGAACACACTCCTAACTAGAATAGGAAATAGAGTTTTTGGGGAATGGGTGATACGTCACCAATCCTGCAGTCCTGGGGAAGCCAATGGAAGGTAGAAGGACTCGGTGCGGCAGCCGAGGGGAGCTCGCAGAATGAGGCGGCAGCAAGGCAGGAGAGCAGTCCAAACGCAAGTCCATTGAGCGGTCCGAGGAGCTCTCGGAACTGGGGGTTTTTATCAGGGAAAGAACGACCATAGGCTAGTCTGGTCTTGGGCGAAAACAATAAGTTTTGGGTGGGAGACAATGCCTCCGAAAGGTCAGAATTTACATGATTGAGTTATGTTCCGAATTGACAACAGTATGGCTGGTATGTAAATGCGGCTAGCTCAGCAGTTAAGCACTTAGCTCGCCAGGGTGCCCTCTCAGGGCAGAGGGTCTCTTTGTTTATAAGGAGGGTGTTTGTTTCGGGAGGTCCCCTAAAGCAGATCTGGCAATCTCTGGCTTGGTTTGGTGTGAGCAACAAATAGTAGCCATGCCTAGCTTTGTGCTTGTTCAGTGGCCTCACAAACACTTGGCTGGTGGCAGAGCAGGGCCGAATTATGATATCAAAATGATATCTTTGGTTCACCAAAGGCCAGGCCAGTACACGGTGGTAGCAAAACCCTATGAAATTCATGGGGTTGCAGTAAGTTGACAAGCAACTTGTAAGCACACACACACCCATTAGGTCAATGCCACTGTTCCCAAGTTGGAAGTGCAGGTGACCAGAGGGTGGACTATACAAAATTCCTAATAGATACAGGACAGCTGATAAAGAGCCTTTAATCTCTCATGAAAGAAATGGGACTACAACTCCCAGAATCCCCCATCCTGAGTGGGGCTGCTGGCTACTCGGAGTTGTTATCATAAAAGGCAATTTTCTCAAGCTCTGAAATATAGAAGCACCCCTACCACTGATAGAAGGCTTATAATTTTTATAATAAACTGAAAGCTATATCTACCTAGTTTCTGCCTAGCCTTCATGTTGACATCATTGCTTTCAGATTACATTAAAGACGCACACACAGAGCTAAGAAGAAAATCCAGTTCTTTGGAAAATCCCAGGTTACAGTGAAGTATTAGAATGAACAGAGGATAGGAAATATAAATTACTATGACAGAGACAAGACCTAATAATATCAACAAAAATCAGAAAGGATCCACTGTCTACCATCGGAGGCTAAATCTGCATGAAGGCTGTATCCCTGCTGCACTGTGAGGTATCCCTGTTTGACCCTTTTATTGCCACACAAACCCATTTTAATCCATACTGAAATCAGTTTGGAAAGTCACAGAGGACCACCATTGCAGTGCCACACCAGCGCAAGGGGGTGTTCCTACTGTGTGCATGTATTCATTGTATCTGCTTTTGTCTGGTCACATGACCGCCACAGCTGTGGGTTTTTTAAATTCCTGCAATGCATGTGCATATTTGCATATTTGCTTAATCAAATAGCCTTTGTTTTCCTTTTGTTCTGATTGCCCACCTGCACTTCTGTAAAGTGAAGCCAGTAGAGAAGGGGAGGTGAAATGCTGTCCTGTGAATGTTTGCATACAAATACCAAATCCAAGCAAACAAAAAAGGCCTATCCTGGATGCCAACACAAAAAAGGGAGCTACCTTCTGTTGTGGGAATGATCAGGTGACCATCTCACCTAGGTGACCACCCATCAGCCCAGCCTCACCTTCTCCTCACCCCCGGTTCCTCCTTGACCTCAGTGTGGGGGTCAAACCCCACATTTTAGAAAACCTAGTTCTTCTCCAAAACAGTGAACAAACTGGAGGTTTTTAAAAATCACATTAAAGTCCTCAGGTATCAAAAAAAAAATGTTTTCACATCAACAGTAGAGAATGTCATGTGTTCCAACAGGAGTGGGATCAAGGAGTGGGATTTACACATTATTTAGCCTGTGTAAATTCAGCCTGAGAGATTGCTTAGAACTGGATTTAGAAACATTCCTCTACAATAACCATAAACATAGGAGCTGTAAGATAGGCTGGAATCTAATGGCATGAAGGCTAAGTAAGATTTACAGTCTCTGTGATGATGCCTTTGCAAGAATAACCAGATAGCCCCACCTTAAACATGTTTACTCAGATGCAAGTGCCACTTCGTAAATATGGATAGGCTGCAGCCAGAGCTTGGGAAAAATGCTTATTTTACCTACAACTTGCAGAATCCCTCAAATCAGCATGGCCAGGAACTTTTCCAAGTTCTAGTTGCAGTCTGAAGTAGATTTTGTACAGCCCTTTTGGACAGTAGTTCCTTTCTCTTAGATAAAGGAGAAGAGGCCAGGCATTCTGTTCCAAGAATCCCACAGTAAACATTCTGGTTTTGTCTGTCAATGTGTTGATAACAAAATGTGTTGATAATGAACACAGAATGAAAATAGTCAGAAACTACAATCAACAATTGTTGATTGGACCCACAAGCAATTTTCCCTATGTACCAAATAATTTTTCTAAATATGGGCTGAAAGCCTGTGTTGTCAGACATAACTACGATGATGGAGCTTGTTGTAGTTTTGTTCTTCAATTCTGCCCCCTCCCAAAAAAGCCTATCATTTCAGCCAGGCAGCCCCTCAACTGAAGAGTTTCCTATCAAGGAGCAGATCAGGATGTTGAGAAATGATTTCTGAAATGCTCTCCCAGTCATGGGGCACTAGAAGAACAAACAGGCAGCAGGAGAGACTCCTTGGGGACACTCTTTGACTGAGAGACTGCTGCAAATGTCATTTCCCAAAGCCCTGATCTGCAGTGTCTCAGAAACTCTTTGGCTGAGGTGTGCCAGTCAGAAACCGTAGGGTTTTTGAGTCACATTTGGTCATTAACCATCATAAACATGAATTCTCAGCAGTTATGACATCATAAATCCAGCTTACAATCTCATAATTACTGAACAGGATACCAGCAATGATTTTTAAACATCTGTTTATTGCTTCTCCCACAATAAAAAAATTAGTGACAACGCAAAACGTTGTGGTTGATATCGTGTTCAGCATTTATGATGTCATAAGCCAACTTATGGCATGGTAAATATTGCAGTTTACATTTATGATTGTGAGACCATTGACATTACTGCAAATGCCCCCCCCCACCTAGAAAGCTAGGCAGTTGCACCAACCAAAGGAGTTCCAAGGTGTTGGCAAGTGAGGTGCTGAATGATGATGCTTCAACCATCTCCTGCCAGTGAGGCACAGTGAGAAAAGTAGTTGAGATAGGACCCTATGAGAGTTCATGCTGATAACTTTCACATTACTCTTTCCTGCCAGGGAGAGGCTGGAGGCAGCCCTATTCAGCAGCCAGCTCTCCAGAGCCACTGAACTCCTTTGGTGGATGCAGCTGCCTGTCTTCTAAGGTGGGTTTTGGGAGGTCAAATCATTAGAAATCATTACGATGGCAGAGCTTCATCACTGTAGCTATATCTGATGATGCAGGATCTCAGCCATAAGCATGACATTGTCAACTATTATAAATTTTATTTTTAAAAAACAATGACAATGACAATGAAATATTGATCTTCAAACTGAGGATTATAACCCAGATTCCACTGTACCTCATTTTAAAGTGATTTGAGATTATAGGCACCACACCCCACTGAGAAAAGAGGAAGATGGTTTTGCAGTTGACATATTACCCAACCAATCATCACTGTCCATAAATTTGATCCATAAATTGGCAAACAGAGTTTTGGAATTCTGGGGCTAGCCAATCAAGAACCAAGCAAATCCAGCTGAAAAGTCAAACAGTCACACTGGTAAACTCAGTCAGCTTCCTGTAACTGCTTTGAAGTTCAACCAACAAAAAGTTCTGAGATTTGATCATAGATCTCTCATGCCGTCTCTTGTCTGTACTGGACATCAGTATGGAGATGAACTCATCGATGTCGTCTTGAAAAACCACTGGGCTGCAGACGTTAATCTATGCTGGCTTCCAGTTACTAGATGTAGTTCCACTGCCTACCATGAAAAGGAAACACTCTCAGTCTGTCTATGTTACTGTACTATCCAGAAGGCATTTTTATGATTGGGCCAGGCAATTTGGAGTGAATAATGCAGAAGCTTGTCTCTACAGTTCTGTAAAGAGGGCCATACATTCCTTGGAATAACAAATAGAAATTAGTAGCAAAATGTTATGGGCTTCCAACAGAAATGGATTATCATTGGTCTTCAAGGAATATAGTGTTTAATGCACCAGATAACTCGTTTGTTGTATGAATAGAATATAACTAAGCAAGCAGTGATTATGAACTACTGGCAGGACCAGATCAAACCTTGTAACACATCCTTGTTCTCTCCTTGCTGTTTACAGCTACCTTTTCCTTATCACTTTCTCTGTCTTGTTATTAGAAAGCTTTCAACAACAGTCCTGAATTCCCTATCTCCTGCTGCTCCATTGAGCACTTCTGGTTTATGGATTATCAGTGTGCTCTGAATCCAGAGCTTTGGCTACCCATAATGCACTCATTCTAAAAGCACTGATTCTTATGCTGGTTGCTACTAGGTCTTATGTGTTAAAAAGATTACCATAAATGGTGTGGCCATCTTTACGCCAAAATGTGGGTGGTCGTTCTGTCCCAAGAAACAGAAGCTGAGATCTGGTGGAGTGTAAAGGTCTACCAGCTGGAATGAAGTTTCCACTCTGAGCCTTGACCTTATCTTTCTTGGTGCTAACCTCACCCAAGCAAGGAAATAATGCAGGGGTGGGGCAGTGTTTTCAGTAGCCAGCCACATGGCAGGAATGTTTTTGCAAACAGCCTCGCAAGGAGGATTAAGAGGTCTTTAAACTAAGTTCCGCTGGGGAGGGAGACAATATTATTCAGGGCAGGGACTTGGCGAGCGCAGGGGGAAAAGGCCCAAATGATACTGGACAAGTAGTACAAGCGGCCAATGGCGGGAGGAGTAGAAACAATAGTACAGGACTTGCAGGAAGGGCCCGGGGACTTAAGTGTCTCTACACTAATGCACAGAGTATGGGAAACAAGCAGGATGAACTTGAACTCCTAGTACAACAAAATAAATATGATTTGATAGGCATCACTGAGACCTGGTGGGATGAGTCTCATGATTGGAATATAAGAATAGAGGAGTATAGCCTATTTTGTAAAAATAGACCAAACAAGAAAGGAGGAGGAGTAGCCTTGTATGTCAAGGATGTTTTCACCTGTGAAGAGATCCAGGAATTAAACCCAGAAAGCCAGGTCAAGAGCATTCGAGTAAGAATTAAGGCAGCGAGAAACAATAGGGATATTCTGGTGAGGGTTTACTACAGACCTCCAACCTAGGCTGAGGACTTTGATGACGCCTTCCTCAACCAAATGACTGCACATTCAAGGAGGAGAGATACAGTAATAATAGGAGATTTCAATTACCCGGATATATGCTGGCAGTCAAACTCTGCCAAGACAGCAAGGTCCAGCAAGTTTCTTGCTTGTCTTGCAGACAACTTCATGGTCCAGAAGGTAGAAGAGGCCACAAGGGGATCAAATATTCTGGATCTGATCCTGACCAACAGGGATGACCTTGTTAATGAGGTGGAAGTGGTTGGATCTTTAGAGGGGAGTGACCATGCCCTATTGGAATTTGGCATTCAGTGGGAAGGAGAAGATAAGGGTAGCCAAACACTCATCTTAGATTTTAAAAAAGCGGACTTCTGTAAACTTAGGGGGCTGCTGGCTGGAATTCCGTGGTCAAGAATTGTGAAAAGGAAAGTTGTTCAGGAGGCATGGGAGTTCCTTAAAAAGGAGATATTGAAGGCACACTCTAAAACTGTGCCAATAAGAAGGAAAAATGGAAGGCATCTGAAGAAACCAGAATGGTTGACTAAAGAACTCTCAGCTGAGCTAAGCGTTAAGAGAAACATGTATAGGAAATGGAAGAAGGGGGAAACCACCAAAGAAGAATTTAAGCAAGTAGCCTGGAGATGTAGGGAGGAGGTCAGAAAGGCTAAAGCACAGAATGAACTTAGGCTGGCCAGAGACATTAAAACAATAAAAAGAGCTTTTTTAAATACGTCCGCAGCAAAAGGAAAAAGAAGGAGACGATAGGGTCGCCACGCAGAGAAGATGGTGAATTACTCACAGGGGGAAGAGAAAAGGCAGAACTACTTAACACCTTCTTTGCCTCAGTTTTTTCCCAAAAGGATACAAGCACTCAACCTGGCGGTTGGGGAGCAGGTGAGGAAGCAGGGGAAATGAGGCACGAAATAGGTAGAGAGGTGGTACAGGAATACCTGGCCACACTGGATGAATTCAAGTCTCCAGGGCCAGATGAATTGCATCCTAGGATATTAAAAGAGCTGGCAGAGGTCATTTTGGAACTGCTTGCTATAATCTTTGAGAAATCTTAGAGGACAGGAGAAGTTCCGGTAGACTGGAAGAGAGCAAATGTTGTCCCCATCTTCAAGAAGGGAAAAAAAGAGGACCCAAATAATTATCGCCCAGTCAGCCTGACATCAGTACCTGGAAAGATCCTGGAGCGGATCATTAAGCAGTCAATTGCTAATCACTTAGAAAGCAAGGCGGTAATCACGAGAAGTCAACATGGATTTCTCAAAAATAAGTCATGCCAGACTAATCTTATCTCTTTTTATGATAGAGTTACTAGCTTGATAGATGAAGGGAATGCTGTGGATGTAGCATATCTCGATTTCAGTAAGGCCTTTGACAAAGTTCCCCATGACATTCTTGCAAAGAAACTAGTAAAATGTGAGCTGGACAGGGCTACTGTTAGTTGGATTTGTAATTGGTTGACCGACCAAACCCAAAGAGTGATCACGAATGGCTGCTTCTCATCCTGGAGAGAAGTGACTAGTGGGGTGCCACAGGGTTCTGTCCTGGGCCCAGTGCTGTTCAATATTTTTATCAACCACTTGGATGAAAGAATAGAGGGCATGATCATCAAATTTGCAGATGACACCAAAGAGGACAGGATCAAAATTCAAAATGACCTGGATAGATTGGAGAGCTGGGCCAAGGCTAACAAAATGAAATTCAACAGAGAGAAATGTAAGGTCCTACACTTAGGTAGAAAAAATAGAATACAGAAATATAGGATGGGGGACACGTGGCTGGATAGCAGTACATGTGAAAGGGATCTAGGAGTCTTCATAGACCACAAGCTGAACATGAGTCAGCAGTGTGATGCGGCAGCCAAGAAAGCCAATGTAATTCTCGGCTGCATCAACAGGAGCATGGTGTCTAGATCGAGGGAGGTACTGGTACCACTCTACTCTGCTTTGGTTAGACCTCATCTTGAATACTGTGTCCAGTTCTGGGCACCCCAATTCAAGAAGGACATGGTCAAGCTGGAGCAAGTCCAGAGGAGGGCGACCAAAATGGTGAGAGGCCTGGAAGACATGCCCTATGAGGACAGAGAGCTGGGGATGTTTAGTCTGCAGAAGAGAAGGTTAAGAGGGGACATGATAGCCATGTTTAAATATTTGAAGGGATGCCATGTAGAGGAAGGAGAGGGCTTGTTTTCTGCTTCTCCAGAGACCAGGACAAGGAGCAATGGATTCAAGGTGCAGGAAAGGAGATTCCACCTGAGCTTCAGGAAGAACTTCCTGACAGTCAGTGCTGTCCGGCAGTGGAACATGCTGCCTCGGAGTGTAGTGGAGTCTCCTTCCTTGGAGGTTTTTAAGCAGAGGCTAGATGGCCATCTGTCGGGAGTGCTTTGAGAGTGTTCTTGCATAGCAGGAGGTTGGACTGGATGGCCTATGTGGTCTCTTCCAACTCTATATTTCTATGATTCTATGATTCTAAGATGTCATCATCCTTTCAGATCTCCAGAGGATCCCTTTGGCATACAGAAGGATGCTTTTTTGTCCCACAGCTGGCTGCTGACACACAAACAGCCATTGCCTAGCAGTCCCCGTCATTTCTATTACACGAAATGGCCAGGGAAGGGGCACCCTGGCACCAGGAGAGGTAAAAACCTCATTTGTAGATGCACATTGTTATTTTAAATTATACTGTTGGGATGTGGGTTGGAATTTAGTAAGGCAATTATAAATGCATAACCTAGAGTTGCACATCTGTGACTGGTTCATATTCATGATCTCTGTGTATTCACTGCTTCAGGCAATACGTAAGGATCATGAAAGTCCCCCAGTCCCCACTTACCAGGCAGCTTCTGGTGTTTGTGATGGGAATCTGCTCCTATGATCAGGAGGGAACTAATTGACATTCCCACACACACCCCACGCCTTTTGTATGAGTGATTCCAGTACAAAGGGAACTGCAACAGGGACCCTGCTTCTGCCTGTCACAGGAGGTATGGAAATGTCAGCCAGCTGCTTCTCAAACAACAGGGGAGCAGACCCCCATCTATCATAGAGGCTGTTGCCTAGAAAGTAGTGATGGGGGAACAGGATCAAGCCATCAGACGTTACATAGCTATGTGACGTGACTACGATGGTTATGTAGGTAAGTAACTGATAGAGATTTCTGGCCATGGAATTTAACTGGAGCTCAACAGTATTGAATCCAGCATGCTTTTACTGTTGCAAAAAGACGTATACTCCAGGACTGGAAAGATAAGGATTTGCCACTAGTGACCAGCACCGTCAGTGGTCAGAAGATTTTACCGCTTTAACTGCACATGAATATACATTCAAGAAAATAGCTAGAAATATTGTCAGTTTATATCAGTCTATATGTTTGACCCTTGTTCACATCCTAGGTACTGTGTTTGCTGGTGTATAAGACTCACTTTCCCCCCCAAAAAATACTGTTTGAAAATGGGGTGCGTCTTATACAGTGGTGTGTCTTATATGTTGGCAAATAGTATTTGTCAGTGTATAAATGAGGTGTGTCTTATACACTAGAGCATCTTATATGCTGGCAAATATGGTATTTGTCTCTTTGTCTGCCTGTTCGCTCACCTCCCTCCCTCCCTCCCTCCCTCCCTCCCTCATAGAATCATAGAGTCAGACATCAACTCTAACTCCTGGTTCAATGCAGGATCTCCAG
This sequence comes from Iguana delicatissima, assembly GCA_948472985.1. Taxonomy (NCBI): domain Eukaryota; kingdom Metazoa; phylum Chordata; class Lepidosauria; order Squamata; family Iguanidae; genus Iguana; species Iguana delicatissima. The sequence continues at coordinate 69,973 of CAOKZL010000786.1, forward strand.
CCAGAGCATGCCTAGCAGGTAACTGTCCAACTTGTTTTTGAAGACATCCGGAGAACAAGATCCTGCAGCCTCTCTAGGCAACTGATTCCATTGCCAAACTGCTCTTACTGATGAGATGTTCCTTCTAATGTTCAATCAATATCTACCCTCCTGTAACTTAAAACCATTAAACCTGGTCCTACTTTCTCGACAGCAAAAATCAAACCTGCACCCTCCTCTCTATGGCCTTTTCCGCACAACGACACTCTCCCACATTGTCCTGTTACAATCTCAGCTGCTCCTCTGCCATGACGGAAGTGTGTTCCCAGTGTTCCCCTTCACACCCGGCCAGCTGCCTGTGGAAGAGAACACAGGGGACACCTCCCTTCTTTCCGCACTGCAGCCAGCCTTCTTCCCATGCTGCAGTTTGGAAGGAAGCGAGTGATCATGCTTCTGCATGGCCAGGTGATGAAAGGCTTACACAATTGGGGGTCATTGATTGACTTTTTCGGTCAATGATAGAGCCTGTGATCACACCAGCTGGTAATGTGAGAAGGGCGGGACCACGACATCTTGCGGAAGCGTCATCATGGGCCTGCTCCTCTCACATCCTCATGCTGGGATTTTGTGGTCCTGCGGAAAGGGCCTATGACAATGTTTGAAGTATTTAAAGAGTACAATCACGACTCCCATCAGTCCTTCACCAGGCTGAACATGTCCAGTTTTTTCACCTTTCCTTGTAGGTTTTGCTCACCCACTCTCACTTGTCTCACTCTAACTTGTCTATATCGTAAAAATAAGGTGCCCAAAACTGAATGCAGTACTCCATTTGAGGCCTGACCAGCACAGAATATATAGAACATATATTACATCTCTAAGGGCCCTAAATATCCTAAAGGCACAAGATCCTATCTGACATTGGAAGCTAAGCAGGGTCAGCCCTGGTTGCTACTTTGATGGGAGACTCCCAATGACTACCTGGTGCTGTAGGTTATATTCAGAGGAAGGAATTGGCAGAGCCACCTCTGAGTATTCCTTGCCTAAGAAAACCCTATGGAATTCATGGGGTTGCCATAAATCAACAGGTGACTTTAAAGCATGCACACACACACAAACTTTACTTCCCTTGACTTAGAAACTGTGATTCTATTAATGCAGGCTAAAATAGTATTTGATTTTTTTTGCTACAGCATTACACTCTTGTTTCACATTCAACTCATCATCAACAATAATCCCAAGATCCTTTTCGCATGTAGTACTTACTGCCAAGCCAAGTTTTCCTCACCTTACGCCTGTGCATTGGGGTTTTTGTCAGCCAAATGTAGAATTTTTCATTTTTTCCTGTTGAATTTCATGTTATTAATTTCTGCCCAGCCTTCTAGTTGTTTTTTGATTCTGCTCCTATCTTCTGATGTGTTAGCTACCACTCCAAGTTTGATATCATCTGCAAACTTGATAAGGATTCCTCCACCTCATCATATAAAATATTAATTAAAAAAGTTGAAGAGTATTGGTCCCAAGACTGAACTCTGTAGCACTCTACTCACAACCTCTTTCCAGTTTAAAATGTGGCCCTTGATGACAATTCTTTGAGTGGGTTTCCAACTAATTATGAATTTGTCTGACAGTGTTTCCATCTATTTCATATTTAATCAGTTTGTCCTCCTTATTTTGCTCTCTTGTTCTCTTTTTCTTTCTTTGAAATCATACTGTTAAAATCCATCAAGATACATACTTTTATAAAAATGAGTGTGGAAATGCTGTCACTGAAGCAGTGCAGAAGATGCAGAGAACAATAAGGCATTTTGTCCATGTTGTGAACTCCTGTACATGTATCCTGGAACTGCTCTCAAAGCTGGCAGTGGCTAAGCGCCAGTGGGTAAGATAATCTCTTCCCCACATTTTGTTGGTTGACACTGCTGTCCTGTGTAATAAGTTCTTGGGTCTGATCTTACTTCAGCCAGAAGCATAATCAAAGTCAACCTTCCCTTTCATTGTCCATTAGAGAAGCTATTTGACCCTCAAGTACTTTCCAGAGTTCTCTGATAAACTGTGCATTATGTTAGTTGACAGAAACACCCAGATCTCTAGAAAGTATTTGTATCAAATTTGTGGCTACTCCTGCATATCCCATAGGAAAATCGTGGCTGGCAGGACTTTCTGGTGGAGAGGGGCTGGTGCATACATTCCAAGAGTCCAAATTTTTAAGGAACACTCCTGATTAATCCTCTGTTGTCTCATTTTTTGAGATGCTTTTAAAATTTCTTAGTTTCTCTCTCCTTCTTCCACCTTCCCTCTTTGTCCTCAGCTTATGCCAGTTGGTGCAAACAGAGTTCAAAGCACAAAAGTAGTTTGCACTCAATTAACTCATCAGAGAGAAAGGAAAGGAAGGGGTGGAATGCTGCCCTTCCTTGTAGACTCAGGCAAAAGCAAACCACTTCAACCTCTCCTAAAGAGTATGTTCATTCTCATATATTTTTTTTCAATCTTGACAACACTCTGATGTTATTTGGCCACACATCACCTGGTTTTCTTGCCTTCCCACTAAAACAACAGGAGTCAAGCAAACTACCCATTTTTTGAATTATTTAAAAGAAAAAAATTCTGTCTAAACTATTCCCTTTAAAGCAGTTTTGCCATCCACTTTGGAATTCTGGCTGTCCCCCCCCCCCCGCCCCGCCTTGAGGAATGCTTGCATCTGCTCTTGCTTAAAAGTGTGCTAATTCAAACCGGCTATTTTGTTTAGGCACAGAGGCGAGAGATAAAAATGTGGGCCCAGCTTCCTTAGGAGAGTTCATTACTTTGTTTCTTCGTGGTATGGAAACTTTTGCTTCAGCTAGTCCTTGTGACTGGAAAAAAAGGCCCGTTAATCACAGCAGAACAACCAAAGCTTTTTAAAAAGGGTTATTAAGGAGGCATTTTGCAAGGACAGCTGGAGGGAGTGTCTCTAGGCATGGGCGCTTGGAAAATCTTTCTTCTTCTTGTAAAGCAAGAGCAGAAACTGTTGTGTGAAGGCTGGGCTTATGGTGGAATTTCTGTTAGTCAGGGACTACGTTAAAAGTATTAAAAGTAGAACTCTGTGTGTGTGTGTGAGACAGAGAGAGAGAGGAATACAAATGAAATTCAGATCTGCCAGAGACAGCTCTGCAGACATGAATGACTAGTGAGGAAGCAAAGCAGAGGTCTTGCTGCTTAAGGTCATCTTTGCAAAGGTCTAATTGCGGGGAAAACCCTACCAAATAAATGACTCAGACATGTTCGGGGGGGGGGATGGGGATATATGGCCTTATAGTCATCTCTGCACGAGAAGTAGTATTCTGTACTTTCATAGAAACACAGAGAGAGACACATACATGCCTTGATAGAGCTTTTAGCAGTCTATACTGATCCTTCCTACTTGCTCGCATCCTTTGCCACTCTGCTGCATTGTACCCTTACTAAAAGATGGTGAGGATTAGACTACATGATATATTAAATATGTATTGGACTGTTTAAGATTTTTATTTATTTATTTATTTTATTGTAAAGCAAGCATGTGTGGACTTGATCTGGATGTCTAAAGAGGAGTAGGAGAGATATAAAATTTCGCCTTCTTTTTTCTTCTTAAAAATTCCTCTGTGTGAGCTTTTATTTTCTTAACCCATTGCCATCAATGGGGACCTCAACTCCCACTCTTAGTTTTAACTCCTTGGTTTTTTAAAAAATGCGCACAAAAAGATGGTGGAGGTTTAAACCTCCCCCGACTGCTTGCGGGTCCGGGTCCTAGAGTCGTAGAACCATAAACTTGGAGCCTGAAGACCACCTCGCCCAGTTCCCTTCGGGAATGTGCAGAAACTCATAGCTAAACTATCTCTGGCAAGCAGTCATCTAACCTCTATTTTAACAACTCCCAGTGAAGAAGAATCCACCATCTCAGCTCTTACAATCAGAAAATTAATGTTAAGTTGGAGCAAAATGAGGTAGGAGTCGTAAAGTGCACACTACAGCCTAACTCCTTCTGTCAGTTCCAAGTGGAATGCATCCATTCGATCAATGGCCACTTCATAAGTTGACACTTACAGAAGTTGATTCAGTGGAACCTCCCTAGCTGGGATTAACTATTGGATTCAGATCTTTACATTTAGCATAGTGCCTAGTTTCACCTTGTGATAAATTAGATTAAAGAGAAGTTGAGTGAGTCATGCTCACTGTTGGATATGTGACATAAGGCCATTTCCCCACTACACTGATATATCACTATTATTACACTTTCAACATCCTGTGGAATCCTGGGGTTTACAGTTTAGGGGGCATTTAGAATTCTCAGCCAGAGAGCTCTTTGGCCTCAGTAAACTACAAAACCCAGAATTACACAGGATGTTGAAAGTGGAATACTAGCAATATAACAGTGTAGTGCAGGGAACACATCATCCGCCAAAATAACAAAAATAGTACTGAGTTGCATAAAAATGACACTGACTAATTTATATATATTGAATGCAAATTTAACTGGACTTAATAGTATAATTTAAATAGAAGTCTAATAACACTCATCATAGTAATGAAGATTATCAAAATCCCTTGTGTGCATCTGTTCAGTTTGCTTTTCTGGTGCCAAATTGCTGCTGGGATCTTTCAAGGCCGATGCTTTCTCTTGCTTATAGTTTTTTAGATAAAGGACTGTCCTCTGACACTTCTTCTAGTAGAAGGATGTCTCCTACAATGCATACTGTCCAACTATCCTATTCTTTTTCAGCTACTTTAAGAAATGTCCTGGCTTCTCTTTTTTTCCTTTTATCCTCAGATTACTTTAATTGCTGCAAACTAAACTCAAACTGCAAAAATAGTTTACGCTCAGTGAACTGAGGCCATTTCCTCCCTACACTATTATAGGCCCTTTTCACACACCGTTTCTAAAGCAAGAGGGCCCGTTGAGCGGTCTGCATGACGCACTCCCATTTACGCGACACTCAAGGGCCCGACGCAGACTGTGCATGCACTTTTTCATTTTCGGCTTAAAGCCAAAAATGGTGCGTGGTCACACAATGCTCCCGGGGCCCGCATGCACTTACCTGGTGTGCGGTGCATTGGGAGCCGGGCCGGTCGCGCTTCCTGCATCAGCGCTAGCCTGCAATTCCCAGGTTGCTCTGTGGTAGGAAGGGGCGGGGTATTCATGCGGCGCTCGCACAACCAGGAAGCTGCTGCAGAACTCAAGCAGCAGGGAAGCGGCAGCATTCTTGCTGAGGCTTTTCAGGCAAGATGCCCCACCCAGCCACGTGAACGAGTAACGTGTGAAAAGGGTCATAGTGCTATTATTCCACTTTCAACATCCTGAGGAATTCTGGGATTTGCCGTTACTGAGGCCAAAGAGCTCTCTGGCTGAGATTTCTAAAGGCCGCTCCCTAAACTGCAAACCCCAGGATTCCATAAGATATTGAAAGTGGAATAATAGTGCAATAACTGTATAGTGCAGAAATGGCCCCTGTGTTGGTGAGGAGGTGCAGAGGCAGCGGAGCCTTGTTCTCTAGGCTGATATGATGTGACTAGGAACAAACAGCTCTGAGCCTTGTTGGCTTTCACCCTGAAATCCAGAGGTAATGTTTGCTTCAAACCCTAACCTTGCTTTTCCTCTAACTTTATTTTTTTTTCATTGAGAGCTTGGTGTCAAAAACTAGGCCATGGGTACATCAGCAATCTCAAGACTCATGAGTTTATCTATACAGGAATGAGTACATATCAGTCATTCATTCCATCCTAAAATGTCACCCTGTAAGCTTCCAGCCCTTTCATGAGCTCAGAAAGAGGCTGCCCATAAATTATATAATGCATTCTGTTTCATGTGATTTTCCTGTACCTCACTCCCTATGACGCAAAGAAGAGCCCACACCCTAATGCACAATATAATTTATAGTCAGTCTTAAAGTATTACTGCTGTGTTTAATGACTTAACCTGCAGAGAAACTTCATGAACCTGGATCTTCTTCCTCAGTGGGAAGCAAACTTCAGGCTTTTAGGTTCTACTTTCATCTTTTACTACAACACTGATCCAAGATCCCCAACTGGAGCCTGGTGCAAGTAAATTTGTACTGATGAGTAAAAAACTCTGAGCTGAGGAATTTGTTTTGAGTAAGAAAAACAGAACATAGCTTACTGTCTTCCCACACAAAAATCCACTCCTGATACTGAGAGCTTTCTTTGGCCATTTCCGCGCTACACTGTTATACTACTATAGTACTGTGGAATTCTAGGATTTGTAGTTTACTGAGGCCCAAGAACTCTCTGGCTGAGAATTCTAAATGCCCCTCCCTAAACTGCAAAGCCCAGGATTCTTCAGGATGTTGAAAGTGGAATAATAGCCCTATAATAGTGTAGTGCAGAAATGGTCTTTATTTCAACAATATAATTTAGGGTAACACTGACTAAAACACAAAAGGGAACTAGGCACGGTTGTACCTCTCACCTTTGCTTTTGATTTTGGCATTGGAGATTTTACTGAGAAATATTAGACAAGATTACAGAAGTTGTGGAGTACAAGTAAACGAAAATAGCATAAGCTGAAGGCTTATATGGTTGATCTTGTGATAACAACAAAAAAATCCATTAGATTCAATGACTTTTTTGGGGGGGATGTCAAGATGGGGAGGCTCCATTTTCCATGTGTGGTGGACTTCTAAGAAGGTGTAAAATTATTGGTCTAAGATGTATGTTAATCCAAAAATTGTTAAAGATGGATTTTGTAACATCCCCAGAGATGTTTTTCTTGGGTATTATGGATAAAAAATTGGATAGTAAATATGGAATACTTCTTCACTATATGATAATGTCAGCAAAAATGTTGCTTGCTTAAACCTGGAAATGGACTGAAGCACCAATGAGGGAAGAATGAATTGTTAAGGTTGCTGAGTTAGCCCAAATCACTAAACTAACTTGGGTCTTAAACCAATTGAAGATTTTTTGAAAGACTGAAAAATGTTTATGGACTTTTTGAGCAATAACAAATCTAATGATACAATAATTTCTGGCTATGGTTACTAGTAATTCTACTAGGATTACTCAGCTGGATCTGTAATAGTAGAATAGATAGATAGATAGATAGATAGATAGATAGATAGATAGATAGATAGATAGATAGATAGATAGACAGACAGACAGACAGACAGACAGACAGACAGACAGATGTTACCACCGTGTCCTGGCCTGGCCTTTGGTGAACCAAAGATATCATTTTGATATCACAATTCGGCCCTACTCTGCCACCAGCCAAGTGTTTGTGAGGCCCGCCGAACAAGCGCAAAGCTAGGCATGGCTACTACTTGCTGCTCCCACCAAACCAAGCCAGATATTGCCAGATCTGCTTTAGGGGACCTCCCTAAACACACACCTTCATTACAGATGCACGTTACCACAAAGAGATCCTCTGCCATGAGAAGACACCCTGGTGAGCTAGGTACTTAACTGCCGAGCTAGCCGCTTTTACATACCGGCCATACCATTGTCAATTCGGACTTTAACTTAATCATGCAAATTCTGACCTTTCGGAGGCTTTGTCTCCAACCCAAAACTTATTGTCTTCACCCGAGACCAGACTAGCCTGAGGTTGTTCTTTCCCCTATAAAAATCCCCCTCTCTGAGAGCTCTTCGAAACTCTCGCTGGATCGCTTGGACTTCATTCTGCCTTGCTGCCGCTCGGTTCAGCAGATTCCCCTCTGCCACCACGCCGGGTTTCCTCTTCTACAATCAGCTTCCCCAGGACTGCAGGACAGATGGCGTATCACCCATTCCCCTTGAAACTCTATTTTCCTTTTCTAGATTGTGCTTTTCTTTAATAACTGTTTAATAAATCTTAATTGTTGTTTGAACCATTTGCCTTCTCACTGACCTGACGCTATAGACATAGGGTAAAAGATCCTGCTGCGTTGCCCTGCCTCTCGTTAGCCAAGAGAGTGCTCCAGTTAATTTCCCCATCTTTGCTTGGTTTCGTTTGTTGTTTGGGCACCCCTCCCAGGACCCCCAATTCACAGGGTAACAGAGTGGTGGAGCAACGCGGGCAACCCCGGTACCCCTAATTTGAGAAGGAGTCGCGAACCTCCTCAAATCGGGCAGTACTGACTTAGGGAACGGTCAGTGAGTTGTTTTAGAACACCGGTAGGCAGGTTAGTGTGTGTGCATGATCTCTGTGTGTATGTGCAGTATTTCTATCGGGTGGATATCTGTACCCCTCTCTTGTCTTGTCCTGGGAACCACCTCCCCATCTTGGGTCTATCGTGGGCTGGGATTGTACGTGTTTAGGCCTAGCACACCAGGAACAGTCTACACGCATTCAACACCTTAGCAGCAAGGCATATAAACGTGAAAGGAGCAGACTCCCACTCCTTTTGCTGTCCCCTTGTGAGTTTCCCTTGGTTTTTGGTTTGTTTGTATTGGAGAAGGCGCGGATGGTGATTCCCGGCTTCTCAGTTTTGCGGATGTGTCCCGATATTGCCGGCTTGTTAGGATTGGGTGGTGAGTCCCAACCTAGCTGTGGGTTTAGTGGTTTAGCCCGAGGTAGAGGAGGTATCCCTCACCCAGAAAAGCAGAATAGGGGCGGTTCAGTTTTGGGTTCCTTATCCCTCTTTCCCCGCTGCTCGGCCAGGTGGCGTAGTAAGTTCCTTTGAGTTCATTATCCCCCTTCCAGTGAGCCTTGGAAGTGCTCCTGAGGGTTCCACCCTGGGCCTAGGTGGCCTCCCCGTCCCTGAACCGTTGGTCTTGTCCTTTTGTTGTCAGTGCTGTCGAGGTGGAGAGCCGGGCCTGAGTGTACAAAAGTGACCTTTGTTTGGGCAGGTTGGAGTTTGGTTCCTTTTCCCTCTTCCCTAGCAAAGTTCCAGTGAGTTCATTTTCCTAAGCTCCCCCAGGAGTCTAGGTGATCCTCCCCGTCACTCCAGGTCCTGGTCCCGTATTTGTGCAGGAAATTGTGTAGGAATTTGTGTTGTTGTTGTGCTTGTGTAGGAAGTTGTTGTGTTGTTATTGTAGAGATGGCTAAGGAGAGCCCTGTTGTAGTCAAGGACCTCATGTGTGAGGAAGAAGTCTGAGGGAAACTGGAGAGATGGGTTTTAGGCAAGGGAAAGTGCCCCTGGAAAGACTCTGTCTTCCAGATGGCTGATCCCTTCGCCTCTCTCCAGGAAGTGTACGCCCTGGCGTGTAAATCAAAGAACCCATTCGGGCCTTCGAAGGATTCATTGGCAGCTTGGGGACTTTGGCTTGTGGCTAGAGTCGCTAGCAGTGCCCTAGTTGAGACCCGGGGGAAACTAGCAGAAGTTGAGAAGGAGAATGCCCGGCTTCATGCCGAGATCAAGACCTTGCAAGCGGACAAGGTAACTTTTGCGTCTGTTGCGCAGGCCTCAGCCCAGAAGTTGAGCGACCTCACCCTAGTCGCCCAGACTTGGGAGGAGAAAGCACACACCTTAGAGGCTGAGCTTGATCATGCCCGGTCTGCGGCCCGATTTATGCAGCTTTAACATACAATAAATGTTTCAGTCTTTAAGTCACCATAGGATTCTGCTGGTGTTCCTGCTTCAGATGAATGCTATCCCTTTGGAAACTGTTCTAGGATGTTTCAAAGAAGCAGCCATGTTAATTTCTTTCAGCATAAAAAGGGAAGGAGAAAAAAAGAGAAGGAATATAACAGCACCTTTAAGACTAACTAGTTTATATTTTTAGTGTGAGTTTTCATGGATATAAATGCAATCACATAGGAACGTGAGGGTGGGGGAGGCAATTCGCCCCAGGCAGCAATGTTTCTGGGGTGTCCCAGACCATAGCCATGTCCCTGCATGCCCTGGCCACGCCCCCACAGCCACGCCCCCGCGCACAACAGGTATGCCCTTCATGCCATAGTCCCCTCCCACATTCCAGATTCCTCCACTGTATAAATACACTTCTTCAGAAGCAGTACAAAGCGATATCTAGGCCTAACAACGTGTAAGTATGCTTTATATTCTGAGGCCTGAGTATCACCCTGTACTGCATCTGGAGAAGGGGGTTTATGTCCACAAAAACTCATGCTGAAATAAAAATCAATTAATCTTAAAGGTGCTGCTACATCCCTTCCTTTCACCCCCTCCTCCCCTCCTCCTTTTTATGTTTCAGGAGATCTTACTGATCTATCCAATAGAGCTTAAGCCCACCCACCCACCGACCTCAAGCATCCTTGCTCCCTGTCTTTCAAGCAGGATTTCTAAAACAAAACAAAAGTCTGAGTCTTTAAAGGTCACTGTGGGGAAAGCAATGCACACAGAAGACAGGGCCCCAGCTGTGACAGTAAGTGTGCATATTATTTAGAGACCTTTGTCTGCATGCAGATCAGGTAATGTTGTTCATGGACAATGGCCTTTGCATTCTGAAACAATGCTGCCACAGGCTCTGGTTTTTAATTCCATAGCTACACTAAGGAAGTTGCAAATTAGACAGTCTTAAATGAAGGGAAGTAGAAGAGGAGAAGGAGGAGGAGATTAGCAAATGAAAAAAGAAAAGTTTGCTCTAGTCTATACCAAAGAAGGGTCTCTCTTGGAAAAAGGGCAATGACTTTTTCAAGCGTAAGTGTGAAAACCTGACAATAAGGGATGCATTCCCTGAAGATACTCTGAGTGGTTTTAGATCGAGTTTGGAGCATCTCTCCTTCTTGGAAGACTTGTTTGATCTCATGCAAAATGATAACAATGATTGCAAAATTCTTTCTTTTATCTTTGAGGTGAATTTGTGAAACCCTATCTCCCAGTTTTGGAAGTTTGTGGTTTTTTTTGCTGTCATTGAAACTGTCATTCTGTTTTTCTGCTTGAAACAGAAAACAGCGCTTCTGAGAGCAACCCAGCAGCACTTGGGCATTCTTATTTTAATATCTGAGGGGTTGTGTGCACCATCATTTGGAGGCAAAGATAGGAGCAAAAACTGGGAAACATTTACCAACATAAGGAAACAATGAGACTGGCTCTCAAGATGCCCTCCAAGCATCTTAATCCAATGGAATCAATCCAATGTTTCTCAGCTCAGTCTGTGGTCCTCGTGAGTTTTTGCTCCTCAACAAAGTAAAAAAGTCTGTCAAGATGGCATACTAAAGGGTTCTATCCTGTTCTCCATGCTATTAAGTATGTATATGAAGCCATTCTGTGAGATCATTAGAAAGTAATCAAAGACTTGCTAAAGTAGGAGAAAGCAGGAAAAGAAGATGACTGCATAACAGCTAAATAGACTCAATCAAGGAGGCCATGGCCCTGAGTCTGTAAGACCTGAACAATTTGTGAATTTGTGACCTGATAGTTGATGACAGAGGCCCTTTCCACATGGCATTTTCCATGCGAAAGGGCACCTGGAGCATCGTGCGATTGTGAGGAGTGATCTGCATGACACATTCACAATCGCATGATGCTCCAGGGGCTGGCAGGTGCTGACCTTTTCATTTTTGGCTAGAAGCCGAAAATGGTGTGCAATCGCGCATTGCTCCCGGGCCCCGTGTGCACTTGCCTGGTGTGCGGAGCCTCCGGAGCCACGCCGGTGGTGCTTCCTGCCTCAGCACACCCTGGGAAGGTCCCAGGCTGCACTGCAGAAGGAAGAGGCGGGGCTCTCACATGAGCAGGCAGCTTGTGCAGAACCGAAGGACCCCGGATGCGAGAGCCTCTCACCAGAGGCTGCTTGCACAATCCCCGCACCCCAGCGCTGGAAGAAGGTAAGGTACAGAAAGGTCTTGCAAATCTCTCATCCATAGAGTTGCCATAAGTTGAAGCCAAGTTGATGGCAATTGACAACATATTGCCAGTAAGCTGATGACTCTGAGTTCTTCTCATTGTCAATGGAATCTGCTGGGGCTATGCAAATTGTGCACCAGTGCCTGGATGCTATAATTTGCTGAATGGTGGCTGAAGCTTAATCCTGATACAACAGGATACTACTAGTCGAGGCAGAAAAAACGCAAACTTTTTGAGAGCAATCCAGCAGCACTTGGGTATTCTCCTTTTAATATCTGAGGAGCAGTGTGTGCCAGGAGCAAAAACTGGAAGACACTTACCAACATAAGGAAACAGTGAGATTGGCTCTCAAGATGCCTTCCCAGCATCTTAATCTGAAGTTTAATCCTGGTACAACAGAGGCTCCATGCACTGGTGATTCCTGGCTGTGTGAAATGGGTCAATAATTTGTCCTGGGTGGCCTTGCACTCTCATTGAAGGAATAAGTGTGTAGCTTGGGAGTATCCCTGGATGCTTCTCTGTCACTGGAGGCCCAAGAGAACTCTGATTTGGAGTGCTCAGGGGCCAAATTTCTGTCCAGGAAAGGCTACAGCTGGTGAGCCTGTGAAATTTGGCCCCTGAGTATTCCAAATCACAGAGTCCTCTTAGGCCTCCAGCCATTTTTGTGCTGGTAACTTTCCTATTAGACTACTGCAATGAGCTGTACATGGGGTTCCCCTTGAACAGCCTGGAAAAACCCTAAGCAGCCTTTAGAGAGCCCTAAACAACTAGTATTTTGAAGGAGTGCCCCTTCTTCATGTGCCTATCGAGGGACTGAGGTCTGCTGGAACTAGAGTGGCACTCCTCTCTGTCCCACAAGTGTGAGTGACACACCATTAGAAGATGAGGGAGAGGCTCTTCCCTGCCGTCTGTGGCACTTTTGTTGTAGAATATCCTCCCCTTGGAGCCTTAAGTGGCACCAATTCTGGCTTTGTTTTGGTGCCAATTTAAACAAGACTTTTAACAACATCTTTGAGGTCTTTTTTCCCCTGTAAATCCATACGGACATGTAGTTTGATAATGTTTTAATTTGCTTTAAATTGTTAAATTGTTTAATGTGCATTTAAACTATTTAAATTATTCCTTACTGTTTAAATTTTTAAACTATTTAAGTCATTCTAAATTGATTTTATCTGTGTGTTGTCCTAAGACCCTGTGATGTAAGGTAGGATATAAATACATTAATAAACAAACAGCTTATTCCACATAAGTGATCAATGTCTGTTGGACTGAAATGGATTGGGTTCATTCTAATTGATTAAATGCATATTTTAGCATGCTGAGAATTGGACTGTCTTGGGTCTTTCTCTCTCTGTCTCTTTTCTCTATCATCTTTCAGGGGCAAACATGTCTCTTTATGCTATACTTACATAAGCCCAAGGGTAGTCAATTGTGCAGCACCAAAACAGAGGAAACACACCATCAGAGAGGATGACAGATTCATGCAAAAGAGGACAGGGATTAACATGATATTTGGGTATGCTCTTCAAATTTCCCATGTCATCCTGCCAGACCATTGAGGTATTTTGAGGAGGCACTCCTGAGCTGGAATCCTTGTAGTAACATGCATGGTTTACATGCCTGTATGCTCTGTTTTCAATGGGACACAAGGGCTGTTTTCTAGTCTCTTTTGTCCCATCCAAAAGCATCACACCAGACAGCAGCCAAACCCTATAGGCCTGCTACTGTGGTAGATGCGGATAGAGGGAGGCAACTGGGCACTACAAATTGCCACTCATCCTCACCTCGGTTTGCAAGAGAGAGGGGCAGAGGAACATTGTCATTGTTCCCCTACCTCTGTCTAGTCAACTTGAGCAGGGACAAGAAGTGTCTCCACTGCTCAGTTGCCTCCCTTCTTCCCCCCTCCATGGATATCTTACAGGTGAAGCAGTGGCCCTAGGAAGCCTGGCAGCTACCTGGGGATGAAGAAAGCATGGCCTTGGTGTCTGAAAGAGATCTTCCTGATGTAGAAGATGTAGGGCCTTCGATGAATTGGCTCCCATCTTGTGGAATTCCTTTTCAACTAAGCATAAATGTATACCTACATATCTTTGTTTTTGCTGTTTATTGAAGACCATCATTTTCAGAAAAGCGTTTTCTGCCTAGCTATTGTCTGGCTGCTATCATGTAGCTGAGGAGAATGAGCAGATTTTTTTGTCCTTATTTGGGTTGTGAAAGCTGTTGCTTATTTCCTGACTGTGCAACAGTTTCCTAATGGCAAATAGCTGTACCCTCATGGCCAGTCAGTGCCTGGGATTTCAATTATGCTAGGGGGCCATTCTGCTGCCATTATGAAGCCAAAGGAGAAGAAGTAGCCTTCACTCCTAAACCAGCAGCATATAAATGCTGTCAGTGTTATGAACTCTGCCTGCAGTCAGACAGGATCTTGGGCTTTGACTGATAAATTCTAGCTACAGTTTTATTTAAGTTTTAAATGTTTACGTAGGTCTGTATGGTTGGTTGTTTTTATCTATTGTACACTGCTTCAAAACCTCTGATTTCAATTGAGTTTATAAAAATAAAAATGTAAATTATTGCTGCTAATTTAGAAATTAGAATTTAAATGGAAATAGAAATATCAACCATCTCACTGTATGGGGAGATGATGGCTGTGTGATTTCTGAGCTCACAGTGTGCTGCCCATATGCTAAATGCTGCTGAGCACGCTAAGCGACTTCAAGGCCTCTGCTCTCCCAGTTTCTTCTGGTTTTCTGTCCTTAAACTGGATTTGGACAGAACAACCTTCATATCAAGGACTCTTTTCTGGCCCCTGTTTAAATAGAGGTCTTTCTGCTGTGAGGTAGGGAACAGGAGTGATCCCCACACTGCAGAAGTATCAGCGTACAAAACATATTGCTTCTACAGAGTCAGTCTAGTTAGGAAGGATCTATGAATCTAACAGCGCAGTGAAACAAACAAAAAAGAGATATGCATTTTAATGCTGGAGGGTAGGTGGGGAGAACATCTCTCTCAAAGGAAAATCATTAAACAAAGACAAGCTTCTTTAAACAGTATGCTACTGCTAAGAGGAAGGTATACATCTGAATTTTTAAAAGGCTTATAAAAGCACTTCATAAACACTTGTCGAGTTAAGTACGGAATGCTCACCCTTTATTGAACCAAGTTATGCATAAATGTAGTGAAAGTTAAAAACAGTTTCAAACCAGGGACAGAATTGCATCTCATCATCAGTGATGTCCCAGGAACTTTCAAGAGCTGTCTCATACAAATTTGTCCTTCTAGCCTAGCATTATTTCTGTTGACTGGTACTGGCTGTCAATGTCCTTTCAGAGGAAAAGGTATTCCCCATCATCTGCTGCTTGAGCGTCTCTCTTTTTTCCCTTTTAAAAACTGGAAATGCCTGGGTGTGACTTGGAAACATTTGCCACATGGTCAGTTTGGAAAACTCTTTTTTATTATTATTACATACCCTAGAATTCCCACTGAGCCATGGGAAATAAACAGTTCTGGGAATTATATGCCAAAATCCTGTGAGTGATATACATAGGCATAAGTGGCATTACACGTGCAGAGGCAATTTAATGGACAAGGTGCAATGGTTGTACCCAGCTGATGGTGGCTGACACAGTATTTCACACAGAGAACCATTCGGTAGGTGGTGGTACATGGTAGGAATCAGAGTAGCATGTGGATGTGCCTTCCCTCTGTACATTGTATGCTGCATTTTTGCGACAGACTGTTTGCTACAGGCATTGGCCACTTTTCTACATATGTTCTATTGTACTGCAATACTGGTAAGGATTAAGCAATGGCAGCTTAATATAAGTCTGCTGGTGGATACTTCTGCAGTGTTGAAGCAACATAGGATCTCAGCCAATGTCTTAAAAAAAAAACCTCTTCCAAGCCTTGTACAAGGCATATTTTCTTCAGCCAATCTGCAGTCCTGTTATGCAAAAATCTCTTTTACAAGAGCCCTGGCTGCATTTCTCTTGGGGGGTTTCAGATATTTGCGAGTCTCTTTCCTGAAGTGCCATGACACCTTCCTTCCAAAAATACTCTGGCCTATTGGTGATCAGACTGCAACAGAAAAACAAGCTTAGATATCCCATGCAACAAGATGAGTATGTGCATGCCTCTGAATATGCATTGAATATGCACTCCCTGATAATGTTGCCTCTCCTGTTCTTCCTCTCAGTTGCCATTTCTTTCTGCTTCAGATTTCTGCTTTCCTCCCTATGTTCTCCTCATTGTGTGCCTGCGTTTATGTGTCAGCAGTTTCCTTCTGCACAGACAGATGCTATTGCCCCAGGACCCAACTTGTGTAGAATATGAAATGTTAGTGAATGGTGAACGCTATAGGCAAAGGCTGTTACACAGGAGCCCTGGAGGATGGCAGGGACTAGCGACATCTTTGCGTCATGCTTGACAAGACAGAATAGGCTCAGCACCCAACTAACAGTGCCTTTCCCTCTCATCACAGCTGAACGCCCCAGGGATTATCAGCTTTCTTGATGTCATGTCACAAATCTGCAGCTTCCTCTCAGAGAGCAAATGAAGGGCAGAGGGTTCACTTCAATGAATAGAGTGTGATTCCTTCTGTTAGAAGTTGTTACCCTGATTTCTGGTGAGGGACTTCTGGTGAGGGACACCTAAGTGCACCCCAAATTACAAGGTTGGGAATTAGTCAAAAGAGCACAAGCTAACAATACGAGAGGCAAGGCAACATAGCGAGACCTTTTACCCAATGTCTATGGGGTCAGGCTGAGTCAATGAGCAGACAGAAGTAAATAATAATTGTTGTTTTATTGATATACAGTCAAACACGTGTATGCAACACACTCACTCAGAGAACTATAGAAATAAAGGTTGGAGTGGGATAGAGGGAGTTTAAGAGGAGGTTTGGTATGGGAAATACTGCACCTGTCCTGAAGCCCGGAAAGTCTGAGGAAAAAGGTCTGTTGAAGTAGAGTTCTCAGCACGGGGAGCTGAGGGGAAGGCTCGTCGAACACAGCAACAGCAAGGCGGGATGGAAGCCAAAAGTGATCTGAGGAAGCGCTCAAAGTCAGGGGTTCTTATAGGGGAAAATGCAGCCGCAGGCTAGTCTGTTCTCGGGGATAACAGTGAGTTTCGAGCTGAAGACAAAGCCTCTGAAAGGTCAGTGATTTACATGATTGAGACCGAGTGGTCAGTAGAGTAACCAGTATGCAAACGCAGAGTGCTTGACAGTTGAGTATTCGGCTCGTCAAGCTGCCTGCTCGGGGCAGGGAGTTCTTTGTAAGTAGCGTACATACATAATGTGGTACTTGCCTTGAGGTCTCCTGAAGCGGCAGTCTGGCTATTTCTGGCCTGCCTGTATTAGTTTAGAATATTTCAGTGATTTGCAGCCGTGCCTGTATGTGTGCTTGTCCGGGGACCTCACAAGCATGTGGAGAAGAATAGATAAAGAAGGCCAAATTATTGATATAAAATGATATCTAATACCCCCCAAGCTCGGGCTAGAAAACTGCGGTAACAAGTGCTGGAGAAAATTAGCTTGTGGGGATTAGGTGGGCTGTGCTGAGTTCAATTATTTGCATGCAGAGATGTTTTTGAAGGAAAGAAGAAGTCTGCAGTCTAGCACTTTTGCTTAAATCCTGCATAAATAAATGGGATTAATGCTGCCTAACTGCAGTATTTCAGCCTTGGCTATACCAGAACAACCTAGGTTGCATCATAATCTCAATAATACATCTGTGGATCACGACAAGACATAGCGTGATTGGCTGAAATGTGGCTTGTTGTGATGTCTAAACCAGCCACTGCTAGCAAACAATGGTCTGTTAACCAACCACAAATGAAAACACCAACACATGGTTTGTTGTTGGTTTGCATATGTTAGCTTGTGTAAACCATGGCTTGTTATGACATTTGAATCTAGAACCATAGCTTATCCTTGTCTTCTCTCCCTGTCTGCCCTTCCTGAAATATGAGCTGATAAAGGGGGAAAGAGAAAAGCAAACTAGAAATGAGGAAGACAGGCCACAGCTTGATCAACTGCCACACAGTTTATTGCATAAAGAACACACCATGATTAGCACAAATGAGAGTGTATTTTAACATTTGAGTCTGCCCAGTATTTAGCTTGAGAGTGGCCTCTTGGTGGCATGCCCTCTATTTGTCACATGTGAATTGTGGATGCATGTTCTTTGCTCCCAGGCCTCTATAGTTTCCTTCCTTTTGTCAAAATTTAAGGTTAAGCATCAGACAGATGAAGTCAGGTTGGCAGGGGATAAAGCAAAGATTGCATATTTTATAGGTTGAAGCTGCATAGTAATGGGAACAAGTAGTGTACTTGCTTTTTAAAAATTGATGATGTCATTGTAGTTTGGATTTCGCATGTGGCTTTTAGCATTTTGCATCCCTATATATATATATATATATATATATCTTGACTCCCTTGTCTGAAAAATGACCATATTTGCCCTATGCTTTTGCTACAACTGACTTGGTTTGTGAAGTCAACATGTGAGGCGGCCAGATATTATGGTAGTGTCATGCCCTGAATAACCCACCATCCACAAACTCCATGCTGAGGTAAACAGTAATTTTTATTTTTGTTTTGTAGCAAAGCAAGAAACACAGCACACTTCTGAAATTGTTGAGACTAAAGCACACATGGAGTTCATAGGCTTTATACCCACACGTACAAATTTTAGGTGCACAAAGCTGTCCTTGGAAAGGATCATAGATTTAACATCAACCCACATCTTTAGATATTTCCCAGACCTGCATGTGTTCGCCTTCCTTCCTACCCCTTATCTTAGATACTGTGAGTTCCCAAAACACTTCTTGACGTTTTTGTTTTCACCCACTCTGATCTTATCCCCCTCACCAAATACATTGTGACAACAGACAATAAGGCAATTAACCATTTGATCCATTGCAATACACAGGCAAATACCAAATGAATATATTGTTGCAGTCATCAATTAGCAGTCTACACTTTGTAGTGCTCTAACTAAGCTCCAGAAAAGTTCATAGCCTCTACACTGGCTACCATTCACTACTTCAATATACATCTAACAGACCTACATATGACAGAAGCCATACATCCTGATGGGTAGGTGGAGGACTTCAATATTATCATAGCCTTTGCACAAATAGTGTGAGGCAATATCTCTCCCACACCACCCACCACCCTGCTCTTCTCAGCTTATCCAGAGTCAGGCAATTAAATATGTTATGATGGTTGACTGGTTGATTTTTAACAGATCAGTTCACTGTGTGAATTCACATACATTTATATAATGTGAGGGCTCAGTGTGAATGTACTGAAATGGAGGGGCAAGCAACCTCTGTTAACTCTGAAAACTGATTTACAAAGCATTTATTATACATTTACTGATATGTATATTCACTAAATTCGGGGGGGGGGGTTACTCACAGCTATATGGGTCTAGCATTGCAGCCTGAAGGACCTGGTTACTGGGCAACCCCACCCATGCTTTATGGTTTGGGCAGGATCAGTGCAAACCATTCCAGTGCTTGCAGGGAGCCATTGTGAACATGTGTTTCTAGCAATATTACCCTATGCTATGGCACCATCCTTTCTACAGAAAAAGCACTGCAAAATACAACACTGCAGCTGCAGATCTCTTTATATGCGGGTCACATTCTTACTAGACAGGGGAATAAACAGTGTTGTAGTGGAGCCAGGGCTTGCAAGGTTGAAGCATCAGGGCTTTTTTGATTAGTTGTCATTTCATACCCCTGCAGGCTTTCTTCTTCCTTCTGAGGTTAATGTGGTCCTTGCAATCACTAGGGGTTGGAGAGAGGATGCATTTTCCCTGTCAGAATGTACTTTTGTGAGCTCTTGCTGAGTGGGATACAGAGAGAGAGAGAGAGAGAGAGAGAGAGATCAAAATACAGTATTTGCTTGCATTGCTGGACTAGCCTTTGGGGAATGGCTACAATCTGTTAGAGTTAGTGCCTGAAGTTCAACATTTATGCTATAATGCATGCAGATATATAGAATGAGGTAGAATGGCATCTCTACCACAAAAAAGGCAGCTGTTAATATCCCATCACACTGAAGTGACCAGGTTTAGTTCATCTCTCACAGGTGTAAGCACATATATCTTTCACTCAGTCTTTTCTTTCAAATAGATTTCCTGTCTTGGAATGACTGCTTGATCCAAGCCCAGCTAAAGATAAGGAACCTTAGGAAGGAACAGCAAGGACCTTGAAGTTACCTATTAACCTGGGAAGCAAACTAAGCAAACTAAAGGTCAAACTAAATATTAAGAAAGATATATAATCCCTTTCCCTTCCCACAACAGGATTTCCTCAGAGATATGTCCCTCAGCAATCTGCCTTACAAATGTAGTCCATCTTTAGCTTCCAGTGACCAATCACAAAGCAAAACATGCTAAATGCAAGATGCATAGGTGAAGAGAAGCACATGCTCTAAACAGATGTCTTTCCCCCAATTGGAGGAGCAAATCTGGAAAAAAACATAAATGTTAAACTCATTATCTAATGTCACCCATAAGGGTGAAATTAGATTTCCTCACTATGGAGAGATGCATTTCCTATTTAAACCACACTAATTATTTCTAAATTTGTATCTATGTGTATCAAACAGCACACAATGATTCTATGCCAATCTAAGCCTCTTTTTGTTCTCTTTTTTGGTGATGCCTTTCCTCCTTCTTTGGTTGATGATGTATCAGTAGCCAGTTGCACCCTAGTGTAATTTCTGCCAACCCCATCAAAGGAGCACAAAGGATAATGTTGTCACAGCTGGATCTGAATGGGAAAGAGAATGACATGCAGCAGCTCTGTGGTGGCAAAAATGCAGGAGGCAACTTGGTCCTTTGCCAGGTCTCCTAGGAATAAAGTGATGCATTCACAATTTCCATCACACTGGTCTGCTGGGCAAAGCTAATAATAATATCTTCCCCACCCTACACACTTAATCGTGCTCCCCTTGAAGTTAGAACAGAAGGAACTCGACAAGCCAAGCAGATCTAGCAATTTTGCTGCCAGTGAAAAAGTCAGAGCAAGCCTCGGGGACTGGCTGCCTCTAAATTCAGCAAACAGACAAAGCTTCCAGTGTCTGAAGCAGAGCTGGGTACAGGCCAAGCAGTGAGATAACATGAGCACTACCAAATTTTTGCCCACATTGGAAAAAAAAAGAAAAAAGAATAAGACCCGTAGGCTGAATTCTAGAAAGCAGAGCATGAAACCCTGCCTCTTGCTCTGAGTTCTTCTCATCTCAGCCCCACCCTCTGTGCTTTCATTTCTCAAGCATGCAGAGTTAATGAAGAATGTACTTTCTCTTCTCTCCCTCCCTCTTCTGCAAGGAGTTGGCTGCATTCAAGTAAGGATTTGACGGCTTCTGTTCTGGCTGCCTCAGCTCTTCCTATAATTTACTGTTTTGCCCTGGACAAATCATGTGTCTTCCTTCCCTCCCCCCCCACTCCCAAGTAGTCACAAGGAACCAATTTCCATGCATCATTTCTTGAAGGCTGGTGTAAACTCGTGACAGTGTTCCCCACCCCCCTGCACACATTCTTATGAAAATCTGGAGGATTGATAGGGTGGCCTTTAGCTTCTTTCCATTATCTTATCTCTGAACCATAGCCAACGGGATAAAAGAGATTATTTTTTTCACCCCTTCCTCCCACTTAGGCTTTTTAAAAAAGCCTCAAGTTAGTACATTTTAGTAGGGGGCATTTTCTAGTGGGGGTTGCTTTTGGGGAGGAAAGAACTAATGCTGCTCCCCTCCTTTGAAATAAAAACTACTCCTTCCCAGCCGCAATCATATTAAAAAATAAACTCGGTAGTGTCAATGGAGGCCTTTAAAAGCCTATTTGCCATGTAGGGGACATTTTCATAAAAGTCAAGTATCAGGTCCGGACCAGCAAAAGAAATGGAATGTGCTGAGACAAATCATCCCTGGTGGTTGCACGTAGTCTCTGACGGTGTTGCCTCTGCATCCAGATAGGGACTGTCACCTCCTGGTCCTTGTCTGGGGGACATTTTCTTTCAGTCCCCAAATTTCCAGCATTGCCAAGAGTAACATTTAAAACCAGTTCAGCAAATACAGAACTCTTATAACTTGTTGCATTCACATTTGCTTGCCCCTTTTTCTTTGGATGCCTAAAATGCATTTCTAAATACTCAACTGAAATTTGTTACTGCAGTGCTAGACATTTAGAGGGGCTGAAGGAAAATTTCATTGAGGGCAGAATTCTAATATCAGGTGGACAACGTCCTCATTTTGCTTCTCCTTGTAGATATAGCCCAGATGAGGGTGACCCTGACCTGTTCTGAGACAGAGTGGAACAGAAAAAACAAAACAAAAACTTGTAAGAGATGGGAACAAAAAGTGCAGTTGCTCCTTGGAATTCCCAGGGAATGCCCCAGGATGAGGGGAACGTCCTCTGGTTCTTCAAAACAAAACCAAGAACTATAGGTAGAAATATCACAGCCTTCAGAGACATTTGTCCTGTCTAGATCTTTCCTATTGCGTGTTTATGTGTGTATACAAGTGTGTGTTTCTGTGAGTTCTCTGTGTGTAAGAGATCTGGGCAATCTAGGCAATGAGACCCCTGGCATGCTTGTCTGGAGTCAGAAGAAGTTCCTTACAGCTGGAGAGAGGTGAGATGGGTACTGTAGGTGGCAAATGAATCACAACTGAGTAATTGCAGCTACTCTCTGCCATTTGGACTGATGAATTTTTCAGATGAGAAGATTCCATACAGCTTTGAGCCTCTTCTTCAAAATTAACTCCTGCATTCCAGCAATGTCAGTGAGAAATCTACATGTTTATTTATGTGGCATTAATGGGCTGGCTCATCAGTTACCTAGCTCCTCTCCCAACTTTAGCACTACATTTCATTGTATCAGAATTTGGGCCAGACCATTCTAAAATGATGTGATTAGCTATTCAAGCTATTACATCAGCAGTCATATTCTTGCCAGGAATAGTGTTACCTCCATAGCACATTCATTGCCAATTTTCAGAAGGTGTGCGTTTGTGTGTGTGTGCACCAACACACCAACTTCACCTTGTGTCCTTCAGGAGTGGGTGTTGCAATGAATGAACTGGTTCCTGGCATAGTTGCAGATGTTTCCAGCCTCCAGAGCGGGGAAGGGATAATGTTCTCTCTCAGGGATGTCATTAATCATTGGTTTTCCAGCCCTACCCTCCTGTGCTGTGATTGCCAGCAGATGGTGTAGGTCATTCTGGGCAACCTTCTTTTCCTTTGCAATCATCCAAACAGAGTAAATGCAGCCCTGCTGTTCATTTAGAAATCTTTCTTTTTCATGCACCCTTCCATAACTTTCTCTTTCTCCTGCTCTTCTTCACTGAGGGGTTAGAGAATCTTCTTAGTCCTTAACCTAAACACTGAAGCCTATGGTTGGAGTCATGTGGCTTTCCAGATGTTGTTAGATGGCAAGTTCCAGCACTCCTCCCCATTGGTTATGCTGGCTAGGGCTGCTGGGATTTACAGCTCAACAATATCTAGAGTGTGGGATGATTTTTACCATTGATCTAAACATTTCAAAATAGCTGAAAAGCACATCTGTGTATTCAACTGTAGTCCTTCAACTACCAAGTGATTTTCCTCCAGGTATATGGGGCTTCATCTACAACTCTGTTACCCCAAAACTTGGGTGACTCATGGGTCCACCCATAATGCCAGTACCTCCATGTGACAATGGGGAATTAATTAGTTCAATTAGGAGGCCTGTGGGGGGGGGACTTAATGAGATCTTCCACTAATGTTTACAGGTTCTTTGTAGGAAAAAAACAGTCAGAGATTCCAAATAATCTAAAATGTGATTTATTAAAGAGTTCAAGCGTGTACACAAAAGATCCATATGCTCACACACTTGCACAGGAACTAGCCAAAGGATAAAGGAAGGAAAGTTATTGATAACAGAGTTTTAGGCAATGGGCAATAACTACCAATCTGGAGAACAGCAAAGAAAGCAGTGATGTGACTTAGACTTGTGCCTAAAGACACTACTCATTCAGAAATCAGAGCATTCAGCAAGCAAGATACTGCATCTGGCTATCCAAAACAGAGTTGTTGTTTTTTATCCAAAATCTCCCTGGAGGGCAAAGCTGTGAATGGCCAAGCAACAATGGAGGTTGCAACATGGACAATGGGGTCCAGACAGAGGTAATAGTCTTAGTGTTAGGTGACAAAGAGTTAATGATTGTCGTAATAGCTCTGTAATGGTGTCCAGGTAAAGCAACAATGCAGGGAAACATCTGAGTGCTAGGAAGAAGGGCTGAAACAATCAGTGAGAACTTCCCATTGCTATTCTGTGCTACCATCAAGACAAATGGCATTTCTTTTGTGCTTTTCCCTGAAACTGCACAGAGACTGCTTTGCTTGCAAGGAGTCGCAAGAGTAAAAGGAATCCCTTCTATTATTGTGGCTGATTGGAAATGAAGTTCTGGCACACTGCCTGTCCTTGGGCTCAAGCAGCTTTGCCACACATACCACTTAAGGCCTGAGCAGGGCATTTTCCCTTGTGTTCTGCGGTTTCCTCTCACCTTCCTGCCTTCTGGGCTCTCTGGCAAACCTGCACAGTAGCACCAAGAGCCTCCAGCACAGGATGAGACACCTGCAAAGCACGTCATTGCCACTGCTGCCACGATCGTCACTTTGAGGAATCCAGGACATAGTGCATCAACTGGCTACAACTGATAGGAACACTTTTTGGTCCCATAAATCTGGGATTTCCCCCATTTTCCTGAATCAATGGCAACCATACATGAACCCCTGTGAGGGCTCCATGGACTTTCAGAAGTCTTCAGACCCAAAGTTAAGAACTACTTGTCTTCGAGGTGTTACCCTGTGACTTGGGGGTCCTGGGAGGGGGTGCCCAAATGACCAAACCAAACCAAGCAAAGATGGGGAAATTAGCTGGGGCACTCTCTTAAGCTAACGAGAGGCAGGGTAACTTAGCGGGAATCTTTTACCCTATGTATACAGGTTCAGGTCAGTGAGCAGTCAGACAGTTGAAATAGCAACAATGATATTTATTAACAAGCAGACAAATATTAAGAAAACACCACCACACAGCTAACTAGAAATAGGAAATGAGAGTTTTGGGGAAAATGGGTGATATGCCACCTTTCTCGTAGTCCTGAAGAGGTCCAATTGGAGAGAAGAAGCTCGGCATGGCGGCTGAGGGGAGCTCGCAGAATGAAGCGATGGCAAGGCTGGATAGCACTCCGGAGTGGCCCGAGGAAGCTCTCGGAACTGGGGGTTTTTATTTAGGGAAGGTATGACCGTGGGCTAGTCTGGTCTTGGGCGAAAACAATGAGGTCTGGGCTAGAGACAATGTCTCTGAAAAGTCAGAATTTACATGATTAAGTTAAGGTCTGAATTGATAATAGGATAGCCAGTATGCAGATGCAGCTAGCTTGGCAGTTGAGCACTCAGCTCGCCAGGGTGCCCGCTCGGGGCAGAGGTCTCTTTGTTTTGACGCGCATCTGTAATGAAGGTGTTTGTTTCGGGAGGTCTCCTAAAGCAAATCTGGCAGTTTCTGGTTTGCCTTGGTGTAAACAAATATAAGTCAGCGTTTAATAGCCATGCCTAGCTCAGTGCTTGTACGGAGGCCTTACAAACACATGGCTGGGGGTGGCAGAACTGGGCCGAATTGTGATATCAAAATGATATCTAAAGGTTACCAAAGGCCAGGCCAGTTCATGGTGGTAACAAAGGAGCCGTCTGCAGTTGTAACCACCAGTTGTCTGACCTACACATTATCATCTTTTGCATGAACAGCTCCAAAGGTTCCAGCCAGGTTCCAGCCAAGAAAGAAATCATGGTTTCCCAGTATGAGGCTTAATCATGCCCAGCCCTGGGTTTTCATGTTCCAGCTTTCTTCTTCTCATCTTTTCATTCTTCAAGAAGGAGAGCAAAAGCTTCTGCTTCCAATTTTAAACTGACAGAAGTTCCCCATGATCCAGACATGGGAAACTGTTTATATTTTCAGTGAGTTGAAAAATAAGCAAGGATCAAAACTATGATTTCAAATCCCAACTTGTTCCTAAGCCAGAACTTAACACCAGGAGCTGACAAACTTGTGGCCCTCCAGATATTGCTACACTGCAACTCCCATCAGCTCTAATCCGCATAGAAGAAGTTGAGAGATGAAGAGAACAGTCTAGAAACATCATTTGGAGGACCACAAATTGCCTATCCCTAATTGAAACTGATGGCAATTCCATGAGTTTAAAATCAGAAATGAACATTTTAAATTTCCTTTGCAGGCAGAAAAGAGGAGGAATTGATAGGAATGTCGGTGGTGAGCCTGAGGCTTGTTCTTCTAGCAGAAGACCATAATTTCTCACTTCTGTCTGGCACTAGCCTCTTTTTTAGCATGTAGAGAGTGCAGAGGAGGGAGCCTTTGTATCCAGCGCTATAGAAAACAATCATTTTCACTCAACTACTCATTGCTGCCTTTGAGAAATCTAAGTATCCTTCTTTTGGGAAATTAGAACTTCCCATCCAACGGAAACAGAAGATCCGGGCCTATTGCACCCTGATGGGTCTGCTTGTAACTGGGTTTCATTGGTTTGCCTAGTGGCATTTCCTGTTGTGACAGATGATGGATACAACTTGACTTCTAAAAGAAAGGTTTTTCTTTCGAGGGAATGTTGCAAAAAGAAAGAGTGGCTTTTGGACTCCAAGTAAAATGCTCTATTGAGTCTCTTAATTAAAATGTTAATGACCTATATATTGGGAGAGCTTGCCAGAGAGTCAGATAACTTGAAGACTTATGGGAACACTCTTCAGGAAGGGGAAAGAGGATCTTTGTACCCAGTAGTTTATGCTCAGTTCTGTGTCCCACTTCAGACTTCTCATCTAAACACATTTTAATTCATGCATTTAGTACTGGTGCTTTTCTCACCTCACTCTGTGTAAAGTAGGCATAGGCAAATTCTGGCCCACTCAATTCTGTGGTACACAGTTCAACTCTCATTAGCCCTTGCCAGCATGACCAATGGTGGAGGATGATAGCAATTGCAATCTAACATCACCTGAAGGGCCACCTCTTGTCTACAGCCTGACTATACAAATGGCACATCAGTCATCTCAATCAGTATGAGGATAAAACCATTGTCACATGTGCCACATTATCTGTGTTGATTGCCACACATTTACACAGAGCTCATGCTCTCTCATTTGTGCTTCTGATGAGTACCTTCATGTACAGCTTTGCACACACTCTGTTGATCCAGATGAAACAAAAGCATAAAACTGTCCAGTTGAAATAAATCTAATAACTATAAAACATACACCTTGGTCAATATTTCAAAAGGCCCACCATGACACTACATTTCCATAGTGGTGGGATTGCATGCTCATGTGAGGCAAGAAACTATGGCTCTTTCCACAGGACAACACACTCATGTGTCATCCTGTCCCAATCCCAGCAGCTCCTCTTCTGGGATGGGAGCATATCCCCCTCACTCGTCTTCACACCCAACCTGCTGCCTGCAGAAAGGAGTGTGAGAGACACACCCCTTCCTTCCGCACTGCAGCCAGCCTTCTTCCGAAGCTGCATTGGGGAAGGAAGAGCATGGTTGCACTTCCAGCCCTTCTGCATGGATTGTCAGGAGTTTTTCTATCAATGATACACCGTGTGATTGTGCTGGATGGGGATTGTGCTGTGATTGGGCTGGCTGGGGACATGAGAAGGGCAGGACCACAATGATGTCATGCGGAAGCTGTCATGCCCTGCCTTGGAGACTGTGGCAGCGAGGAGGAGGATTCTGACTCCAAGGCAGAGGCTTCCTCAGAGGCTGAAGTGTCCCCAGAAGCTGGTCCAAAGAGAGATAATACGCAACAACAACAAGGGCCTGAGCCAGGGGAACAAACAGAGGAAGACATAGCTGACACACCTACCTTGCAGCAGAGATGCCGTGAAAGGGAGGGCTTATGTCGCTCAACCTGTTTAAGTAGCAAGCGAGCCCTAATGAGGGAAGACCTGTGGTGAAAGCAGCCATAGATAAAAGAGGGCTGCAGCAGGCCTTTTCTCCCAGGGTCAGCAACTGGTCTCTTTACCCCTGAAATCCTGTGCTGTGCTCTTGGATCTGGTTGTCTTGGAACTCTGCCTGTTTGGACTATGGTTTGGATTTGTCTCTTTGGATTTGTTTGCTCTAGTCTTCCTTTCTGTTTGGACATTCTTTGACTCTTGCCCTGTAAGTAGGAGCTGCGCTGCTTGAGATTTACTGCCTGCTTGCTGTGGACATGACAGAAGTATTGTCTCAGTCCTGCTCCTGTTATGACCCCATGCCAGGAAGCCACTGTCCTGCAGAAATGGCTATGCTGCTGGTAGCAGGGCTGCTGGTAAGGTCTCCCATGCCAGACAGACTTTTGCTGAAGAGCCAGATTAAATATGATAAACAGCTGCTGGTCAGCAGCAGCAGCAGTAGTGTGTGGGGGGGTGACATTGGTGGAGGATTTCTCAGAGACAATGACAGTGGCATCAAAGCTAATACTTGTTAGTACTGCACAGAAAAAAGGCAATAGCAAACTACTCCTGATGTCTTTTACTTTGAAAACTGTATAATGAGACAATCCAAAATAAAACAGAAGATAGTACCAGAAGATGTTACTCCAGGTCATAGGGCACTCAGAGCTACTGAGGACATTAGAGGACAATTATGTGTAGCACTATGTCTAATGATGCAACTGGACTTAAGCCAAAAGAATGTTCAGCTGTTGACATGCTCAGAGGTGAAAGGAAATTCCAATACCCTGGACTGCCAAGAAGACAAATAAATGGGCACTGAACTCTCTTTAGAAGCCAAGATGACTGAACTGAAACAGTTGTGCTTTGGACATATCATTAGAAGACATGACTCAGGAGAAAAGACAATGCTTATAACTGGGTTTCATTGGTTTGCCCAGTGGCATTTCCTACTGTGACAGATGATGGATAGCAAGTAGAAGGCAGGAGGAAGAATGCAATACAGGTGGATTGACTCAGTCAAGTAAGCATTGTCCCAGAGGGCCTTTCCTCACTACACTGTTCTAGTGCTATTATTCCACTTTCAACATCCTGTGGAATTCTGGGGTTTGTAGTTTACTGAGGCCAAAGAGCTCTCTGGCTGAGTATTCTAAAGGCTCCTCCCTAAATTGCAAACCCCAGGATTGCATAGGGTGTTGAAAGTAGAATAATAGCACTATAACAGTGTAGTATGGAAAGGCCCTGAGTCTGCAAGGTGTTACTGCACCTAAGACCAACCTGGCAATAGCACCAGATATCCTTTGATATCATAATTCAGCCTTATTCTACCACCCCCTCCACGTGTTTGTGAGGCCCCCGGACAAGCACGAAACTAGGCTCGGCATTTAACTGCTGACATATTCTCAAACAATACAGGCATGCCAGAAATAGCCAGATCACCGCTTTAGGAGACCTCTCTGCAAACACCCTCATTATGTATGCACACTGTTAACAAAGGACTCCCTGCCCTGAGCAGGTAACTTGGCAAGCTAGAAGCTTAAAGGCCAAGCACTGAGCATTTGCATACAGTCTACCTCTTTGTCAATTTGGACTTAACTCAATCATGCTAAATTGTGAACTTTTGGAGACATTGTCTCACGCCCAAAGCTCATTGTTGTCCCCAAGTAAGGCATAGTCTGCAGTCACACTTCTCCCTATAAAAACCCCTGATTCCGAGACCTTCCTCGGATCGCTCCCGAGTTCCAGACCACCTTGCTGTCACTTTGCTTGGCGAGCTTCCCGTCAGCTCCATGTGCTGAGACTCACCGAACCCCAGCATCGCTCTCTATCTTCTTCCAGGCTTCAGGAACAGGTTTCGTATTACCCAAACCAACTATCCCTCTGAAAATCCCGCTATCTTACTCACACCTTTATTTTCCTTAGTTATCTGTGTGCTTGTGTTGCTTACATTGTATGCCTGTATTTAATAAAGATCATTCATTATTTTCAAACCGGTCTGCTTCTTGACTTGGCCTGACCCCATAAACACTGGGTTACAAGATCCTGCTAAGTTACCCTGCCTCTCGTAAAGCTAAGCAGTGCTCTGAGCTAATTTTCCCCACCTATAGTTGAGCACATTTTGGTGTCCTTCCCGGGACCCCCAGTAAACAGGGTAACAAAGGCCTGAGAGGGGCTGTTGATGGTAGGATGACTTTGAGATCTCTTATTATAGGGTCACCCTAAGTTGACATACACACAAACAGCAGTCCAACAATTAGCAAGGTCCAGTTTAGATGAGACAGGCTTTATACAGCCACTTGTTGGAACAGATAAGTCTTTATTTGCCTGCAAAAAGAAAGGAGGTAGGGTGCCAGTCTAATTTCTCTGGGTAGGGGGTTCCAGGACCTGGAAGCAGCTACTAAGAAGGCCACTCTGTTCCCACCAGATGTTACTATAATAAAACAGTTGCAGTTACACTACAATAGTTACAGTTGTTACTTTAGTAATATAATGCAGCCATTCCTTAATTTTTGCAAAAAGAAATTAATGACAAGTCAATAGTTCTTTCTAAATAGTTGGCTTCAAGCTCTCCTTAGTCCCAAAAGAAGACCAAACCACATACACTGGAAAGAGTAGCTATAGATTATTTAGAAAACCAGGAACAAAATAACTGTCTTGCTTGAATAATTAAATAGGTTTCAAAGACTTTAAGACTGTGCATGCCCAGTGAGATTTTGAAAACATTTGAATAGACACTTACAAAACATTGCAAGCTGCTTTTAAACGCCATCTCAATTTCAAAAGGAGTTTGCCATGTGATATGAGGACAGCAGGATGCTGTTTAGGAAATAAAACTCACAGGTTCCTTGGATATTACAACTAGTTGCAAAATCCTTTATAGATCTTGCATGTAGTCGAGACTATGGATTTCAATGCAGATCATATATCAAATATCATATATACTGGAAATCTCTCCAGATGCCTAGCACAGATGAGAAAATGCATGTTACAACACATTGCGTCTTTGAAGATAATTTTTTTTAAAAAATGCTGGAAGGGAGCAATGGAAAATAGTGTTGAACATGTTACATGATCTAAAATCAGGAACCCGGAATGTGAAAACATCTCTGTGCTCTATAATTTATTTTCACTTCTTTTAACTTAGAATTTAAAACTTTTTTTCCCCCTCTAAGTTGTGGACAGGGCTGGCCCTGTCATTAGGAAGGCAGCTGTGTCAGGCAGCAGATGCTGTCAATGACAGCATCCTCTCAGTTTTAAATTCATAGAACTAGAAAGAATCCTGAGAGCCATATAGTGCAACCCTGTGCCAGAAAGGAATCCACTGCTAAAGCATCCCTGAGAGATGGCTCTCTCTTAACTCTGTTTAAAAATAGAAGAAGACAGAGAGAGACCACCACCCTCAGAAGTGGATTATTCTTCTGTTGAACAGCTCTTACTATCACAAAGGCCATTTCCGCACTAGCCTGTTATAGCGCTATGATTCCACTTTCAACATCCTATGGAATCCTAGGGTTTGCAGTTTCGGGAGGGGATTTGGAATTACTATTGATGAAAATTAGAGAAACTGCAAAATTAGGTTTACTGTTAAGTATTAAGAAAATACAAATAATGATCACAGACAATTTACACCACTTTAAACACAGACAATTTACATCACTTTAAAGTGGGTAATGAAAATATTGAAATAATGCTAGATTTTTTATACCTTGGTTCAGTCATTAATCAAAATGGAGACTGTAGCCAAGAAAGTGAATGAAAAATAAGGCTTGGAAGGGCAAGTACAAGGGAAGTAGGCAAGATGCTCAAGTATAAAGTTACATCATTAAGCGCTGAAATAACAAATAAGAATCCTCCATGCCATAGTGTTTCTGTTTTCTATGCATGGGTGTGAAGCTGCATAGTGAAGAAAGCTGACAAGAAAAAAAGCAATTCATTTGAAATGTGGTGCTGGAGGAGAGTTCTATGGACAGTATGGATTGCTAGGAAGACAAATGTATAGGTCCTAGAACAAATCAGGCCTGAACTCCACTACCAGCCTGGATGACTAAAATGAGGTTGTTTTACTTTGGCAACACCACAAGGCAACTCTCTGAAAAAATACAATAGTGCTTCAAAAAAATGGAAAGCAGTGGGAAAAGAAATAAAATGTTACAGTCCTCCCTACACATTTATGAATTTGACTTTCACAAATCTGATTATTCCTGAGGCATAACCATGCCTTCCCCTCTTCCCCTCCCCCAATTCCCTTGCCTTTTGCCCTGGCATGCATGCCTTTCTTCTCCGTGCCCAGGTAAAAGGCAAGGGAATGGGGGAAGGTACATGTATCTCTCCCCACATTCCCTTGCCTTTTGCCCATGGAGAACATGCACTGGGGAAACATGCAAGGGAATGGGGGGGGGCTTGCATGAAGAAGGCAACTGTGCCTGGGAAAAGGCAAAGGAATGGGGGAAGAGGCATGCACACCCTCCCATTCCCTTGCCTTTTTCCTGAGCACAGAGAAGGAAGGTAGTCATGCCCAGGCAAAAAGCAAGGGAATGAGAGGAGGAGCTCCGAAGAGAACAGGAGGGGATTATGGGGGGGGGAGTTATTCATGGTTTTCCCACTTTTGTGACAGTTTTGTGCCCCAAACCCTCACAAAACTGGAGGAGCCACTGTATTTACCTGCAAATTGAAGGACTCTCTCTCTCTGTGTGTGTGTTTGTGTATTTTAACCTCCCTAGGAAAGAAGTTCTAGATCCTAGGGCAGCCACCAAGAAGGTCCTATTACACATCACCACTAATTGTTCCTGTGGAAATGGCGAAATAGAAGGAAGACCCTCTCCTGAAGATCTCAAAACACAGGCAGGCCTATATGTGGATGTACCATCATCACATAGCTTGGACCTGAGCCCTATAGGACTTTATGGATCACAAGCAGCACTTTGAATTGTGCTTAGAAACAGATTGAAGCTGTTGTAGCTTTGGAGTTGTATGCTTCCTGTAACCAGTACCAGTTAACAATCTTGCTGCTGGTTTTTGTACCAGCTGAAGTTTCCAAACACATCAAAGGCATATTTGATATACCATAAAAGTGGTATAATATTCACATAGAGCATATGATAGTCATCTAAATGTGATGTAGCTAAGGCATATGACACCAGGAACAAGTGTAGCTGGCATACTAATTTAAGGTTTGCTGTAGCACTCCTTTCCATCACAGAAATCTGTGCTTCCAAGTTCAAGGCTAAGTCTAGGAATATAACTTAGCTGTGAATCCTCATCTCTGTGAGGCATGTAACACCATAAAGCACATCCTATCCACTAATCAATCAAAAGATTGACAGACTTTTGTCTTGTCTTGATTAGGCTTCAATGTGTTCACCTTGATCTGATCCATTGCTGATGCCAGACACCAGTTTAGAACAGAAACAGCTTCCTTGGAGTTTGGTGAAAAGGAGAATTAAAATTGAATGTCATCAGTATATGGTGATATCGAACCTCAAACCTTTCCCAGTGGTTTCATGAAAACATTGGAATACATGAGGGACAAAACAGTGCTCTGATAGATTCCACAGACCAACAGCCAATGGGTGAACACCATTTTCTGGGCTTGCCCAGAAAACAGAGGCACTGTAAAATGGTACTTCCAAGTCCTATCCCAGCAAGGCAGTCCATGAAGATACCATGGTCCATGGCACTGAAAGCCATTGTGTGATCCAGTAGATATGATAGGAACACACTGGAACACACCGGAACACACCAATTCCCAGTGAAGATCATCCAGCAAGGCAACCAGAACTGTCTCTGTCCTATAACCGAGTCTGAAACCAGATCAGAATAGCTCAAGATAAGGAACTGTGGGGGCCAGGAAGCCACCACATGCTGCTATATCTTGCCCCCAAATGGAATACTGTATACCAACTGATAGTTATCCAAAGGATACAATGGGTCCAAGGAAGGTTTATTTTTCAGCAGAGGTTGTACAACAGCCTCTTTCAGGTATATTGGAGCCCCTCTTTGCTGTAATGAAATGTTGACCTCTCCCTTTACCCATTCAGACAGTCTGACTCTGGCCTCTTTAATGAGCCACAAAGGGCAAGTCTGCATATGGGCCCTTACTGCATGAAGTTGTCATCCCACCAAAGCAATGAGTTATTCCCCTTCCAGAACTGGTAGTATTGCACTAGGTCATCACTAAACAACTACTGTCAGATTCCCATGCATTGCAAATCAGCCCCTTTTCATTGCCGGAAAAAATCCAGTAATGGCCTCCTTTCCCACTACAATCCTGTCAGCTGGGTGAGTGTGGTTTCTCAATAGCACTTGATAGCAGTTCCTGTCGTCACCAATCCATGAGTGTGTGGGGTGTGGGCATTTCCAGGTTGTCCTTCTTTCAGCTACTCCCATAGCACGGTGAGTTCAAAATCTATTACCTCTCCATGTTTATTTTAAATTTCTCCTGTGAATTAATTTTTTAATTTTTTTAAATACATTTTTTAAGCATTATAGCACAAAAACACAATAGCAAACCAGAGTGTCATGACATTATAATGTTGCAGCACTAGTACGGCTTTTTGTTTGTTTGTTAAAAAACCCAACCAATCAAGAGCTGTGAGTGGGAAAAAGACTCATCAATGATGCTGTAATGTAGTGGGAACACCAATGGCAATCACACTACTCATCTGTTGAATTCGAAAGGGTGTGATAGAGAGCATTCAGAACCCAATAGCATCATGGAAATGGGAATGCTGGGATTGTAATGGAACAATGTGCTATTGAGGTATGGTGTAGTAAGGGCCATAGTGATTCACATTTCTCCAAGGATGCCATGTGTATCCTCAGGCTGCCCAAATCAAAAAGAATCCATTATTATTGCACAAGTAAGGCTTTATACACATGATCATCTGGCTGCATACACAGAACTGTTGTTAGAAAGTTTGAGCTGGGGTGATCTGAAGAATAAGCATAGTTAAATGTAAAGCACAGTACTTGCAATTATAAGTTAAACTGGCTTCACATTCTAGCCACCCACCCAAAAGCATATGTAGCCCTGTGTAATCAGCACCCAGACTGTGCCTGGTATGGGAGGGGAGACCAGAGAGATATTGAGGGTGTCTGGGCTTCTCTACGCCTTCTCCTTGTGGCCATGGGCATGGCCACAGAGCTGTTTCTAGTCACTGCCCAACAACAAAAGAGTGTATGAATTCCTCTTAGTTCTACCACTGGAACTTTCATGTTGGTGAGTTAAGCCTACATTTTAAAGTAAACCTGGAAGCTTGCAACTTGAAGTTTGTTATTAAGTGTATCTTCATAAATGTGTCTTAAACAGAGTTGCCATGTCGTGGTCTGGAGCATCAGGACTTGCTTTTAACATACACTGAGAACATGGCTACTGTCCCTCTTCAGTAGTTCTTCCCTGATCTTCCTTACGATCCTTCTTTGCTTGCTTAGCTAGTGGGACTTTACAGTCCTACCATACTGTTAAAGACTCAGGCCATTTCCGCACTAGATTGTTATAGCGCTATTATCCCACTTTCAACATCCTATGAAATCCTCGGGTTTGCAGTTTCGGGAGGGGCCAGAGGCCCCTCCCATAACTGCAAACCTGATAGCGCTAGTGTGGAAATAGCCAAACAGTCTAGTGTGGAAATGGCCAAAGTCCAGTTCTGTAAACAGCAAAATAGCAACAACCTTTAGGCACATCTGAGTACAGCTATCATGTTTAATGAGTTAGGATTTTCAGTGTTCTCATATCTCCCAGCAATTGTTTGCATTTCTTTCAGCCATAACTTTATAGAGTACTTTTGGCTCACACAGATTTTATTTCCTCTTTAATGTGAGACTGTTTTCTTTTAACACCTTAGTTACAATGTCACCAGTACAGAAAAAGACCTAGTTTGTGAAGATGTTTTAGACCCAATCAGTTAAACAAAAATGTAAGTCTTCCTCAGACAATGGACCTGATGGTGTTTAAAGACTCATTGTTCCTCCTTTTCCCTTAGCATTTCAATGTTCAGTGACTTGAACGGGGCTCTCTCACAGTATACAGTTATAGCACTGTGGATCCGCTTTCACTGCAAAGGCTGAATATTGTGAAACTCTGGGAGTTTTGTTGGTGGGGCACTAGAGAATTCTGGCTAAGAACTGTAAACATCCCTCCCTAAACTACAAACCCCAGGGTAATATTGCATGAAACCATGGCAGTTAAAGTGGAAACGTAGCACTATAATTGCGTGGTGTGAAAGGGCACCAGATGATTGCACTTTGAAAGAAGTGGTGGGTAAAATGGCAATTTGTTGTTCCTCTTATCCAAAGGGAATTCTAAGGATTTGGGGAGAATCAAAACATATACTGAGAAATAAAGAAATAGATAAAGGAGGAGCCACAATTTCCCCCCGGGGAGTGTTTTTTCAAGTAATCCTTTGAATCCTACTTAGAAACAGTGCCTCTGCTCCCTCTACTGGACAGCTATAATGCTGCATTTTGGGATGGTTACTCTTTAAGAACTGCTGATCTCACGCATTCAAGGCAGCTTTCTTGTTCCATCTGGGTCAGTTTGTGTGTCCCTCTAGCCCACTATTTTCTACTGGCAGCAGAAATCCAGTTTCTGGGAGAAGAAGCTTTTCAAAACAAAATTCTATTTAACCCTTTTGGCTGATGTTGTCATATTCTAGGTCTTAGACCTTCTAAATGCAAAGTATGCATTCTGTCATTAGTTATGCCCAAATATTTTACTATTTTTAGAGACAGGAGGCTGGTCCTTCCATTAGGCAAACTGAGAGAGCTACCTCAAGTAGCACATTTGGAGTGTCATGAAAGTGCAGCATATGCTTTGTAATGTGATGTGATATTTTTATTGCTAGGGAGTGGGAGCAGAATATTTTATTGGATTTTCTACCTCAG
This sequence comes from Iguana delicatissima, assembly GCA_948472985.1. Taxonomy (NCBI): domain Eukaryota; kingdom Metazoa; phylum Chordata; class Lepidosauria; order Squamata; family Iguanidae; genus Iguana; species Iguana delicatissima. The sequence continues at coordinate 106,521 of CAOKZL010000786.1, forward strand.
ATGTCTATTTTTGGGTATACGTACCTTTCCCTGAGTAGGAAGAGCACCATTTCTTGCTCTTCTTCAGGCAGTAGGGTGGCGGGATGTGGAAATGGTAGACTACTCAGGAAATCCCTTTCAACCTACCACATTATAGACGTATGAGCTCCACTAAATAGTGGACTGTGGCTTTTGCAGTGATGCTCCCTATTATTAGTCTCCTGTGTATATGTGAAGTATTAGCATTTAAATGTAGACATTTAGGAATGTAAATTGACTAATGTCAAGCCTGATTTTTCTTTTTTTTAAAAGGTGAAAACAAAACAAATGCAAGTGTATTACTTAAAACTGGTTAGATATGACGATAAAAGATATGCTTCCCCATGCCTGTTATTATGAAATTCTTTTGAATGGTTGCTGAATTTTTGTACTTGCTTTGTTTATAATATCCCTGCACACATCTTATTCTGTTACCATGTTGTGGATGATATAATCTAGCTGATAAGCTTACCTAAAGATTACTTCCTTGATCACATTGCTGGGGAATGTCTCATAGGCCATAGGGAAATTCAGACCAAGAACTTATCCATTATATATTACTGTCAATCTCTGTTTGAGAATTTCCAATGAGGGAATGCCTAGCACCACTGCCGGTAATTGGTCCATTGTCAGACTACTCTTACCATTGAGATATTTCTCCTGATGTTCAGCTGAAATCAACCTTCACCAAAGCTTGAAAAGTTTGTATTAAGATTTTACCTGCTGATATACTGATATACTGAAGCCATCCATCTGAATAGTGGTAGGATTATGTTCCAGGACCTAGATCCTTCTTCTCCTTCTCTAATTAATTTCTATATTGCTTCCTATATTCCAGAATATTTCAAAGCAGCACAGAACATTTAAAAAATGTAATTAAGACAATCATCTTAACATTGCTCATTTATGGATGTTTTCAAAATGTATCTTATTCATTCTTAAAACTAACTTTCCAAGCTATGCTTCCAATAACAAGCACATTAGATCAAGTCCTGGCCTCTAGAACAGCAGAAAATAAGAGTATTTCTATAACCTATACTACGTAGCTATAGAAATTTGATATCACTTTACTTCTTATGGTTCCATCCTACAGAATCCTGGGATTTGTACTTTAGCAAAATGTTTGCAATTCTCTCTGCCAGAGAAGTTCTCTATGCTGGAGAGTTTTCACACACTAGAGTTCTTTAGCACAGAGTTTCGAGTACTTAATCACACTACAAATTCCAGGTTTCCATTGGATGGAGCAATGAAAATTAAAGTGGTATTGAACTGCTGTAATTGCATAGTGTAGATGCAGCCCATATTATTGACAATTATCTTAAGCCAGGGGTGCTGGTGAGAAGTTCTCCAAGTTCTCCAAGAACCTTTAGTGTTTAACAGTGTTATACATATACATATTAGTAGGATTCTAACAGCCAAGATTTGTGGCAAGGAAATTGTTCTCCATTAGATATCTCCATGTAAGAAAAGCTGTAAACCTGCTTTGTGAATTTTATATTAGGAGTCCCCAAAGATGTTGAAATAGGCCTTGCAAAGCAATGCGGTGATGTAGTTTAGACTAGATTATCTCTCTTCAAATGAAATACCATCTCTGAAGAATGTGTGTGGAAGACTATGGACTACAAAGAAGGATGAAATGTGGATTGATGGTGCTGATAGAGGTAGAATGTGAAAGACTGACATGATAATGAACAATCTGGTGAACTGTGCATTATGCACTGAATTTTCTTATTCTTTATTGATAACAGTGCAAACCTATATATGTTGACCAGATGTAAGAGCCATTTGTTTCAGTGGTATTCTTCTTGGATCAGTGTGTGCACATGTATACACAGGATTATACATTAAATGCAGTGGAACTTACTTCTAAATAAATGTGCATGCTATCGGCTCTGCCTTACATTCCTTTGCATTACAGCTTGTTAGCGCAGCATTCCACTTAGAAGAGCTGACAGGCCGGCTTTGATACATATTTATGAAATGCCCAGATTTGAAATCTCCTGCGAATCCAAAGAGCTTTAAGTAGCTCAGACTACTTCCTTCCCTGATCTCTTTTTCCTTCCCTCCCTGTCTCCTTCCTCTGTCTTAAGCAGTTGGGCCCATACAAGGGCACTGAAGCATTTAATTGAAGAATTATTCAGGATTTATGACAATATAGAGAAAATTGGGTCATTTTGGCCTTTTACCAATCCTGCCACCATCTCTTTAGGTTAAGTGTGTCTAGTCATGGCGTTGCTACTAAAAAAGAATCTGTCAGTTATGACATATTTGCAATTTGACCTGTCATTTTTGGTTCTTCCTCCTGTTTAGTCCTTCCAACCTATCACGTTTGGACATCATTTTTAATACAGAAAAGGGGAATCAGACAGGAAGAAGTTGAGTTCTCTAGAGAGATTTTTTTTTTTACCTAATAAAATTGACTTATCTGCAATTGTACCCACTGGGTAACCTTGGGCAAGTCATTCTCTCTCAGTCTCTGAGAAAGGCAATGAATAAATCTTGCCAAGAAAACCCTCTGATAGGATCACCTCAGGGCTACCATAAGTTAGAAACAACTTGAAGGCACACAGAACAGCATTACAATCCAACTAAGAGGGACAGCCCAAGATATTTTGCTGCTTGAGACAAAAGACAGAATGACACCTTTTACCCCATCTATGCCTAGAAGCAAATTGGGCTGGCAATAGAAACTTACTTCAGCTCTGGCAATGAGTCAGTGTCCTCCTTTCTCCTTGAGGGCAGCAGGATAGTTTGGGGAGTGCAGAACAAGTGACACAGAAGGCTTAGCTCTGTTCTCTGACAGGGAGGATTGGCCCAGGGAATGTTTGGGTGACTGCCGTTGCCACCCCTCCAGCATCTGCCACTGAGGCAGTGGCATCACTCTGCTTAATGTGGGTAGAATTGCCCCTGCCAGTTGTAATTTTATTCTATCCCACTGATTTCAGGGTTTAATCCTCACATTGAAACCAGTGGATTAACTGTGGGTGGCTTTTGCCCACCATAGCTGGTAGCTCAGCTTTAATGCTTGGAAAAGGCTTCAGAGCAGACAGTCCCTCCAGTTCTTGGTCTGAACTACAGTGGTTAGTGGGTACTGTTCCTGGCAAAGCTATTTCTGGGAAGAAGCAGCCAAATACATTGGCTAGGGAGGGTTTCCAAATTAATCTTTTTTTTTCCTACACAAGTAGAGCAGCAGGATTCCCGCCTCCCCCCTTCAGGATCAAAGGAACTTTAAAACACATCCTGTTTGATATGTTTCTCCTTGTATTGCATTCTTTTGTTCCCAGGAAGTGGTGGCTTGCAGGGGAAGCCAGAACACTGGTGGGTTGGAGTCCAAACTGCTTAAGCTTTGCTACTGTGAGCTCTTTGAAACAAGAAAACAAGACTTTTAAGACTTTCCAAGTGTTGCTGTGGCAGAATAAAAAGCAGATGGGTTGCCTGGCAGTGCCCACTCTTGTCTTCAAGCTAAGGACAAAAGGATGGAAGGAAAAGAGGTGGGATGCAGGCACGTGGACCACAGCATGCTTAAAAGATTTCCATGGCAGCATCCTGTGGTTTAGCAGATAGAGTGTTTAACCGGAACTGAGGAGATTCACAGTCAAATACATCCTCATTCTGCTGTGAATTTCACTGAGATGTATGTTGCAGCTGGTCAGCCTGATCTATCACACAGGGTTGTTGTGAAAGCAATAGTGGGGTGAGAGGGAGAGAGAATCCATCTTATGAGCTCCTTTAAGATTAAAAATGTAATAGTGAAATAGAAGAGACTAAGACACAAGAACAAAAAGCAAAAAAGGTGTCCTTTTTTCCAATTGCCTTTATTAATTAATTTATTTCAATGTTTCTAAAATGTTCCCCATAGCAAGGTCTCAGGGCAGTGAATAATATATAGGTAATAAAGACCCCAGAGTACAATTATAAAATAGTTGAAGACAGTTCTAAAAAACCCCCATGAACTTGACTGACCAATGTAAAATGCTTCAAGCAAACAAACAAAAAATTGACCTGGTACTAAAGAAAGGTTGCAAGATTGGCACCCGTTAAATCTTAATGGGGAAGGTATTTCACAAATGAGGTGCTGTTAACAGAGAAGGTAAATTCCTTAGCAGATGTTCAGTGTGTAAAAGGGAATGTAGTAGTGTTGTAGTTAGAGTGTTAAATTCTCGCATCTTGTTGCATTTGTTAACATTTTGGCAGCCACATTATACACTAGTGGAAAGCTCTTGGGTCATCTTTAAGGGCATATTATGCATTACTGTAGTCCAATGGAGAGGTTACTGGAACATCATCTCCAGCAGGATAGACTCGTTCCAGGAATGGCTGTAGCTGGCAAGTCAGATACCACTAGTATGAGGCACTTTGAATCCTTAATGGTAATGCTGGATGCAGGTGTAACCCCAAAGTGTATTTATTTTCAAATGTAGTATGATGCTTCTTAGGCCCTTTCCTCATGGGGTGGGGGGCCCGAAACGGGGCCGCGCACGCAGGGGCAGAGCTTACCCGCGAGCGGGTTGCTCCGTCCCTGTGGAGAGCGCGGATCTGCCATTCTAAACGCCGCTGAATTTTGGCGGCGTTCAGCGGTGCCCAAAATGGTGGCCGGTGGCTTCCAGCGGCGCTCCGCCAATCAGGACAGCGCGCCAGCCGGAAGCCCGCCCCCGGGCAGATCTGCAGGGACGCGCTACCGCGTCTCTGCAGTTCTTCATCGGGGGCTGCCACGGGGCAGGCGGGTGGTTTTATAAAAACCACTTGCGAAGGTGGTTTTTATAAAACTCACAGTGCCACCCCCGCGGCTGCGCTAGAGCAGTTTGAGGTCTAGAACCTCACTTTTTTTAACTGCTCTAGCACACACCCCGGTGAAGAAGACCTCCAAGAGAGGTCGCTCTAGCGTGGGCAATATGCCCGTGTGGAAATGGCCTTAGCCTAGGCTGTACACCCAGTTTCTAGATGAGAGAACTGCCTCGGAAAGATGGTTTTCTTGTTGAGATTCATGTTCTAAGCATCCAGGAGAGCCAAACAGAACTTGTGATTTTTCCTTTCTTCAAAGCCAGCCCTACTATTAGACAAAGTGAGGCACCCACTTCAGGAAGCAGGTTTGGGCTGTCCTGAAAAGCTAATTGATAGTTTTTTATTTACTTTGTCATTATTTTCTTCTTTGCTGGCCTGAGTGCAGAGAGTTGGTTGTGGACCTTATTTCCAAGGCCTAAATAACTTTACCTGCCTTAGGTTCTGAACACCATGATTTGGGTGGGTACAGAAAAGCACTGGCTGCTCTATCTGAGGCAATAAAATCTCTTGAGATGGTCTTTTCTCTCTTCAGCTCTGTCTTCTCCATCTGCTTCCTTCTGTTTGTGTCACTCCTCATTAAAACTTAGCCAGTAATCTCCTGCAGAAAGGGCCTGTCTTTTGCTTAAGTTACTCTGCAAAGTGCTGGGTGCATTAACGGTGCTATAAATAATAGCCAAAACAATATATGAACATTTTCTGGTATTAGACTGCTTGGAACTGGGATAATTCTGCCATGATGCACAATGGAGGAAAGAGGATACAAATACTTCCCCAGGGAGTCCCACTTCTCACTTTGCAAACCATTGAGCTCAGAGTCAAAGATGTGTGTGGAGTGTTTTTCCCTCCACGTCTATTGCTGTGCAGCTTTCCTAAAAGGAATCTTTCTATTGCTGGCAGATTTAGAGATGGAGTTTATTATGAAGTAGCATGAACTACCCTACAGGAAATGCAGAGACAAAATGTTTTATGTTTTCCTTTCTTTTCCGTTTTTTGGTTAAAGTTCAGTTTAGAGTTTCCACCCAGTGGTTTCTGTAAACAACAGTGAGCTTTTCTTACTGAAGACGTGTATCCCAAGCCAGTGCTTGCATGTCAACTTGTACTTTGCAGTTACAACAACCAAACTGTCATGTATGGTTTGCTGTTTTGTGAGATGGTGTTTTTCAACTTCCACGGAACACATTTTGCAGTCAGTACGCTTAGCTTTCTATTGGTTGCAGGAAGGTGGTGAGAGGATATTAACTTGAAAGAATCCAACAAAGAAATGACAGGAAAAGATCAGAAAAAAATCCACCTGCTTCCCCCTATAACTGCATTTCTTGAAATGCCCTGAATGATAAGCATATCAACCAGCACATGAAAATCCACAGTGCAGACAAAGACCCCTCTTAACTAGGATCCAGATTCCTGACATATTCCTGATTCTAGTTTTCAAAAAAATCCTTGTACCACTAGCATATCTTCCAACTGTTCCAATCTGGCTGGCATACTACTGATCAATCGTCTGACATCCCACTTTTTCATCTGCTTTTAAAATGTTCCAGTTCTCTCCCCTCCTTCCACTTTGCTCCTCTGTCCTCAGCTGATTTCAGTTGCTACAAAGGCCCTTTCCACACATGGAGGGAGAAATGGGGTAAAATGCGCAGAAACGGAGCTTACCAGAAGCCGGTTAAGTCCGTCACCACGAGGAGCAGCGCGAGTTTGCTGCTCCACACTCCTGCGGTGTCTGGCGGCATCCAAAATGGCGGCTTACGACTGGCAGAGGCTCTCCACCAACCGGAGAAGCTCGCCAGCCAGAAGCCCGCCCCCTGGCAGATCTGCGGGCACGTACTTGTGCGCGCCTGCAAATCTACACCGGGGCACTGCGACTGGGTAGAACGGGGCTGCATGCTCGTGTTTTATAAAAACCACTTGAAAAGTGGTTTTTAAAAAACGCGCAGCGCCACCACTTCCGGTCGCTTCAGGGCGGTTTGAGGTGTAGAACCTCAAAATTATAAACGCCCCAGCGCACTCCACGGTGTAGACAACCTCCATTAGAGGTTGCTCTACACTGTTTTAATTACGCCATGTGGAAAGGGCCAAAGTGAATTCAAAGTACAAAAGCAGTTTGCTCTCAACTCAGCAGAGGGGAAAGAAGATGAGGCGACAAGATCCTGCCATTCCCACTTGGCTCAGGCAAAAGCAAACTGCTGCACTCTCTCCTAGTTTGTGTGTTCTTCTTCCTTAATAATCTTTTTCAATCTGACCACACTCTGATGTTGCTTGGCCCCACATATCCCAGTTTTTATCTGTGAAATGTTTTGAGAGGACACACTAGCAGCCCCAGAACTTGCAGAGATATCAATAACAAGAGTCTTTCAGGACTATGTTCTAAGTGTCTGTCTGTCTGTCTGTCTGTCTGTCTGTCTGTCTGTCTGTCTGTCTATCTATCTATCTATCTATCTATCTATCTATCTATCTATCTATCTATCTTGTATTTTTATTTAGGGCTTTGATCTTGTTTATGACTTCTGAGCAGCAAGATCTTTGCAAGCAAGTCCTGCAGTGGTGTTCTGTGGGATACATGGAACTTTGGGAGAACATATATGTACTGGATTCAGTATAAAATATGCAATATTGTTGCTGTTTTTTTGTGTTTTTTAAAAACTGTTTATATAAATCTGCAAACTGTTTAAAATTTTGTAACTGTATTTGTAACATTCGCTTCTAAGGCCCTTTTTGCATGGTGTTTCTTAAACAAGAGGGCCCCTTGAACATCACGTAAATGTGAGGAGCAGTCTGCATGACAAGGGCCAGACACAGAGCGAACATGCACCTTTTCATTTTTGGCTTAAAGCTGAAAATGGTGCGCAGTCACACAATGCTTCCGGGCCCTGCACGCACTTACTTGGCATGCAGTGCATCGGGAGCTGGGCCAGTCGTGCTTCCTGGGCAGTGCAGGCTGGGAAAGGTCCCAGGCTGCACTGCGAAAGGAAGAGGTGAGGCAGTTGCACGAGAGGAAGGAGCTGCGGATCCCGAGCAGCAGGGAAGCGGCAGCATTCTTCCCGAGCCTTCGTGCACGAGCCGAGCAGCCCAGCACCGGTAAAAGGTAAGGTGTGAAAAGGGCCTAAGTGTCCCCCTAGGGAGCAGTATGGAGATGGTTCACTGATGTGGACTACGGAGAAGATACTGAAGTAGGGTTGTCAGATGTCAGGATCTGGCCCTGAGTCTTCTGTTTTCATGGCTAGTCTCCGAGCAGAAGATGAGGGTGCAAATTCTACAGTTTTGATGGGCTAAGCAAGAAGAAAAGCCAAGGTGCAAATCTCCAGCTCAGCTATGACAGCACCAGCTTGCTATAACTTGCAAGGATTCATTGATTTGTTCTGGCAGCTTGCAAAGACTCTCCAGCAGGATGTGTGTGTGTGTGTGTGTGTGTGTGTACCTGTTTCCTTAACTTCTTCTTTCTCTCTCAGCTGTAGTGGTGCCAGGGCTCACCCTCTGCTTTGTATCGATCTTCTGGCTAGGAGGAAGTAGGCTAGGTTAAATGTTCCTTACCCCATCCTCCCAAGCAGGGGAGGAACTGCAGTTGATATTTCGTGTATAATACTTAATGACATCACCAGCTGCTATCTCTTGATCTTACAGTTTGGCTCTGAAAACTCAGGGCATTGGATCATGGAACTGAACAGATTAAGAATGTGTACAAAATAGATACATATAATACCAATTCCACTAAAAGGAACTTATCTTTCTCTTCCTTCTTAAATCCATACATTAAATTATATTAACTAATTCAAAGTGACAAGAGCTTAATGCTTCTCTCTGGCAAATGCAGCTTCTCTCTTTTCCAGCTCTTCCTTTTTCTGGACTGCATTAGCAAGTACACCTACTTCTTTAGGGTTTTCCCACCCATCTGACCCATCTGAGGTTAGACTGTCTGAAGGATTTGGGTAACTGTAATCCCAAAGTTAACTTTTCCAAGCTCTTTTGCTTTTCAGTAAAGCAGGGAATGTACGATCTTGCAGGATCACCTTTTCCCATACAAGCCACTCTGTGTACTCAGGTCCTCTGGGGGTCATTTACTTAAACCAGCCAGGACCAGACTGGCAAAGGTCACCCAGAGGACCTTTTCATGGCTACCCCTAGACTGTGGAATGACCTGCCGAAAGAGATTCGACAATAAAACACACTGTCTGAATTTAAAAAGTACTGAAGACCTTTTGCTTCCGGCAGGCCTACCCAATCAATTTGTAACTATGAATTTTAAATTGGTGTATTTTAAATGGTTTTGTGTGGTTTTAGTTGTACAGTCCTCCCTGAACATTCGTGGGTTTGACCTTTGTGAATCTGATCATTCATGAGGGGCGTGCTTGTCTCCCCACCCCCATTCTCCTTCTTCCATTTCCTTGCATTCCTCAACACAGGCTTGCGAGACTTGTGTTTAAAATTGATGTTTATTGATGTGAGCAAAGCCCCCTGTCATTGCTGGAGGTATGTCCTGTCTATCATGTGGCTGCACATTCTGCTGTATAATGAACACTGATTGGCTGAGTGCTCTCTGTGCTCCTACCCCTTCCCTCTGAGAGGAATCTCCTTTCTCAAGATGGCAACCAGAAGTAGCGAAAACATCAGAACTCAGCATTCTTCTCTTTTCAGTTTGAGGGAAATGCACCTATAAGACCTTTACCTTGTCTTTTTTCCTCCCCCCACCCCCAGGAGTGCTGGGGCCAGAGGCAAGGAATGGGAGGGGGAGCTCCAGGGGGGAATGGGAGGGGGATTACAGGGGGAGTTATTCATGGTTTTCCCACTTTCATGGGGGTTGTGTATGTAGAATGGCCACTGTATTTTACTCTATGTTGTACCCAACTTGAGCCTTGGGGAGAGGCAAGTAAGAAATAAAATGATGATGATGATGATGATGATGATGATGATGATGATGATGATGATCACCACCACCTGTCAGGTTCATTCTTCATCTGAAAACATCTCAAGTAGTTGGGTTGGTGTAGACACTGATCTGAGAATCTGATGAACTGCTGTCAGTCAGGAAGACCAGACAACTGTGGGCTGGGTAGACTGTCTGTCTGACTCATGGGAAGGTAGCTGGGATTCTGTATCTATATGTGGAGCTAATCAGCAACTATATTAGATAATAGACAAATGAGAACCTGCAGATGACTCATCACATGGCTCCCTCCAGGGTGTTTACAATAAAGTTCTGGTGCACCAATATTTAATTGATCTCTTAGCAAGCTCTTGCATGATCTATTGTCTGGGTGTGTTCCCTCTTGATTATCCCTCTCATCTACCATATATCAGACACTGTGCTCTGCTTCAGCCCTGAAGAGAGAGCGGTTCATCATACGTGCTATTATCCTGCAGAAGAAATGTATTAATGCTTCTCCCCTACCCATCACATGGACCATTTCTGTGAAAACCAGAAGAGACACTTGGGTTAATAAACAGAATAAATCTATCTTGTGCATATTTTATACTATTGTAACTACCAATTAGATATTTAAAAATGATTGCTTTTGAAATAAGGCTGCCCCATTAGCTTTTTGCTAGAGCTTTATGCTCAGATCAGTGGATTACAGCAGCTGAATGACTGGTGTGATTTAATGTCCAGTCTGCTGCTGCTGCTGAGCTACCAAGCCCAGTATAGTTCATACTTGGAAATCCTGAAACAGACAAGAAATCCCAAAGGTATGTTAATATGTTTGGAAATTCTGGAGGCAAGAGTTTGAAAACCTGGAGAAGAAAATCTGGAAAATAATGTCCAAAACTTGTAAAAGTTACTTTTTTGGATCCAGATGCCAGAATCCCTTAGTCAGCATGTTCACTGTCTTCTGTCAGTCAGAATGCATAGTACGTAATGTTATTCAAGTTATTCTGGGAAAGCAACAAGCACTGGTAACACCCAATGGATGAGATGTAGAGAACAGACAAAGTCTCAGGGTGTTTTTTAAAAAAGATAATTTTATTCTAATTGGAAGAATAAAATTATCTTTTTTAATACTCTGAGACTTTGTCTCTTCTCCACAGTCCAAGTTATTTTGGCATATGAGGCAGAAATCTCTCCCTGATAATAAAATACATTGATAAGAAACTAAACCAACAATTTGTTGTCCTTTCATGATACCAAAGTTGATTGCATGCCCTCCAATATTTCACAAATGGAAATCAGAACATGTGTGGCCAAGCAACGTCAGAATGTAGGCAAAATGACAAAAATTATTAATAAGGGAAAACATACAAGGTTTGAAAGGCTGCAACCGTTTACCTTTGCCTAAGTCTACTGGGAAAGGCAAGGTTCCCTCCCTTCTCTTCCCCCTGTTGAGTAATGTGAGGAAAGGTTGGACATAACCTGTAGTCCAAATAAAATTTGTATGATGCACATTGAGGCTTGCACCTGAGAATGACAGTGAATGATGTAATCCCATGTAACTCTTGCTGAGACATTGTAATATGTAACCAGGGCAGAGGGTTGCATCATACATGGGAACATGCAAAGTTGGCTAGAGTTGCATCAGAAATGTATGTACATAAGGGGGTGTGTTCTAGCCAACTGTGCCTCTCGATTGTCTGATGGAGCAGCCGGAGGCTATGTTGGATGCATATCTTCACTTGCTGTGGAATGCTGAAACCCCGTTGGAGTACTGTATATATATATATATATGTATCGTAACTGAAGAGTAAAAGCCTCCTGTTGGAAGATAAGAAGGTGTGGGCGTATTTTGTGGCTTCAGAGCATTTGCTGCTAGTGTTTATACTCTGCTGGGCACGTTTCTAAGCTGTGGGTACAGTCTCTGCTATGTGGTGGTTTTTGAAACATTTGACTCTGGTAAGCTGTTTTTGCCAGAGCTCAGTGCAGGAGGGAAGCGCTATCACGGTTTTTGTGTAGTTCCCATCATCCACCATCCCTCCACAAGTAAGTGGAAAATACTTTTGCACTTCCAACTCAATTTGTAGCAACTGACATAAACAGAAGTGGGAGGAAGCGAGAAAAACTGGGACATTTGAAAAGCAGTTGGAAAAGTTGGGATGACAGAGAGTCAGTCAGGATTCTCACTGCCAAACTGAGACATCTAGAAGGTATGTGATTGCCCAAAGTGGGTGCCCCACTTAGCCTAGTGGTAGGTCATCTCTGAATCACTATAGTTGAATGATATCCCCATCTCAGAGCTTAGAAAGTTACTTTTTTGGCCTATAACCCCCAATGCCCAAGCGAACAGTGTTAGTGGCCTGACTGGCTAGGAGATTTTTGTAATTGTAGTCTGAAAAGTAACTTTTCCAAGCTTTGAGCTACGCTCCATCACCGAGAAGACATATGGAATACGTGGGAGGTCTTAACCACCTCTCCCCAACTTTTGCAGAGTCCTTCTCAGTGGAATCCTTCTCAGGTCTTATCTTGAACTTTGACAGTAGCAAATTTGCCAAGTGAACCTTGCTTTATGGAGGTAATAAAGTTGCTGGAGTGCCTGGGGTCTCTTTCTCTTTCCCTCTGTGAGAGACAGCAACACAGGAGAAGGAACGAAGGTACGTGTGAGATTGAAATGAGGGGTCTTGACTGGAAAGTGGAAGAATTCCTGCTTTTAGAAAGCTATTGTTTTCAGGATTATGGAAGATAGGATGTAAAATACATTGGCATGCTGCCCAGAAAAAAAAAATCAATATTTAATTCTGGCCACATTGATTTGTGGTTTGCACACTTCATCTATCCGCTTTGTTTTGAGTGGATTTCAAGGTCCTAGATTAGAAAGTTCTGGCTCTCAGAGTACTAGGTACTGGCATTAAAAGACACCAAATATACAGAAGGTGGAAAATTTAGAACCTTTCCTTAAATAACCATAAAATGTGGGTTTGGGAAAGGACAATGGGCTATTATGTAGAAGTATTTTTTGTTTCAGTTTTTTACCTCTGGGCTGCGATTGCTTTTAAGGGATCATAAATCTCTTTCTCTACATTTAAACATCCTTGGGACCTCTTAACTTCTAGCAGAGGGAAAGGGTTCCTCGGGATCATACAAATGGTTTTAGCCCTGCATGTGCTCTACTGCAGGACAGTGAGATATTGATCTAATATAGTTCCAGGGTGGATGAGTAATGCCTAAGGCCAAGCTTGAGATCCAGGCCATACAAGAAAAACCAGTCATTAACTTTTAAATAATTCAGGTATCCTACGGAGCCAAAGGTCAGTGGCCACTGCTTAATTAGAACCAGAGCTCACTTCATTTCTGGGGGTTGGCAGAGGGCAGGGAGGATTGTAATGTTAGAGTTCAGAAGTGGACAATCAATGTGTTTGTTCACTGGAATTCTTGAAGAGTTCCTTGCCCCAGGACAAAAGACAGGCAGGTAAGAACTGAAGTGAAAAGTCAGAAGCCCACCATAAAGTCATCATAAGATAGACCGCTGCTAAAGGAAAAGTATTCCGAATCAAGGAGAACCTCCTGAGTTATTAAGTTCTTAGGAATCTCAAGGAAAAACAGATTAAGTACTACCAGAGCATTTTAACACTATCTTTGACCAACTGGTGCTTTCTACTAATAACACAAACAACCTGAAAAGGTTCAACATGAATAGTTTTTATGTGGTACTTACTTAGTACATTTCCATTAAGGCTTAATGAGTGCTGTTTCAAGATTGGCTAACATCTCTGCAGTATTCGCCTTTGATCTAGCTGTATGTTGTTGCATGCCATTGCTAGGTCAATTTTCCAGAATTGGTATAATTGTTAAGGTGTATGTTTGCATTGATGTTCAGAGAAATGCTGATATCTGGAATGGCACTTTACCGTTAAATAGGCTGTTTTGAATTCAGTGTGCCTCCATTCTTGAACCCCCTTTTTGGGTACATTTCAAAGGGACATGGAACCTTGAGGCTGGGTAACCTTGAGAATTAGAATCAGAAATGATGCCAACCAGAGGTGAGAAATCCTAACTGAAAATTTCTTTCCCATGGAAAGATGGCCTAGGACTGGTAGTAAGAGCACTCCCTATGCTATATTTGGTAATGAATTGAACACAGATCTATCTATCTGTCTGCATCTGTTATCTAAATATGTACATATCCCCATTTTTCCAAAGGTGAGTAAAAAAAATTCTGTTTACTTTGGCTACGAAACAAAGCAGGAAAGAGAAGCAATAACAATCATTCCCACTCTAATAGGAAATGTAGGTGTTAAGTGTCAACAGATATGGAATCCAAAGAGGAGCCCATGAGAAGCAGAAGAGGGAGAAATTAACATGAAAACCAGAAGGCTGAGGGGAAGGGAAAGAAATATTCTGAATAAGGGCATGCTTCTCTGGTTGGTAGAAACTTGTAAGAACATTCCTTTTATGAGGGTATACTGCAGCATTTTATAGCAGGTGTCACTTGTTCTTACTCAGTGCCTAGCAGTTTGGAAATGAAATGGAATTGCCTAATCGAAGGTAGTGTTTTCTATATACTCTGGGAACACTTTACATACGTAAAAGAATTATTGTTGTTCTTGTGTGCCTTCAAGTCGTTTTTGCTTTATGGCAGCCCTAAGGCAAATCTATTTTGTGGTTTACTGGGGTCTGAGATTGTGTGACACACCCAAGGTCACTCAGTGGGTTTCCATGGCTGAGCAGGGGATTAAATCCGGGGCCCTTTCGCATGCCTTTTTTTTTGCGCGAGCGCCCCTTGAGCATCGCATGAATGGGAGCATCGCTCTGCATGACACACTCCCACTCACGCAACGCTTATGAGGCTAAAGCAGGGTGTGCGCGCATTTTCTTATTTTCGGCTGTAAGCCGAAAATACTGCGCGCTCGTGCAATGCTCAAAACGCCCTCGCGAATTTACCTGCATGCGGTGCTTCAGCGAGCCGGGTGGGTCGCGCTTCCTTCCCCCAGCGCAGCCTACAGCTCCCAGACTGCGCTGTGGAAGGAAGGGGCAGGGTGCTAGAGCAACGATCGCGCTAGCAGGAAGCGACCTGCGGTAGGAAGGAGCGGGGAAGCGGCAGCATTCCGAATGAGGCTTCTCGCGCGAGCCACCCTCCCCTGTCGCGCAAACGGGTAAGATGTGAAAAGGGCCCTGGTCTCCAGAGTTGTAATCCAGTGCTCAAACCACTATGCATGCTGGCTCTTATATAAAAGAATACATATTTATAAATTGCAAGAAAAGTGATGTTTTAAAAACTACAATCTGGCCTAATCAGGGATCGTAAGTTACTAAAATGCTTACAGCAGTTAAGAAGGAGAAACAGAGAGAAAGAAAGGTCTAAAGAATCCTGCTGCGTCCTGAAGGTGAAAGACTGAATCAGGCAAACTGTATCCCTGTTCCAGGCTTTGGGAGCATTTTTGGACAACAATGGACTGAATCCTCCAACAAGAATGTCCATGTTATCTGAGAGAATCTAAGGCCATTTCCACACTACACTGTTATAGTGCTATTATTCCACTTTCAACATCTTATGGAATCCTGGAGTTTTTTAGGGAAAGGACTTTAGAATTCTCAGTGAGAGAGCTCTTTGGCCTCGGTAAACTGCAAACTCATTCCATAGGATGTTGAAAGTGGAATAATAGCACTGTAACAGTGTAGTACAGAAATGGCTTAAGAAATGTAGTCGATAAAATAACTTTTCCTTGCTCTGCCTTGCTGAACTGTTTTGTCAACTTAGATAGTGGAGAGAGGTCTTGCCCTGATTAAGAGATTGGCCTTTTCTTATCCACTTGAAACTTTCCTGTAATGAACAGGGAGATCTGAATAGGTCTTCTGTGAGTGTTTGGCTGAACATGTGTTACCGCAGTTTTCTAGCCCGGGCTTCTGGGATATTAGATATTATTTGATATCAATAGTTTGGCCTTCTTTACCTATTCCTCTCCACATGCTTGCGAGGCCCCCGGACAAGCATGCATACAGGCATGGCCACAAATCGCTCAAATATTCCAGACTAATACAGGCAGGCCAGAAATAGCCAGACTGCTGCTTTAGGAGACCTCAAGACAAGTACCACATTATGTATGCACGCTACTTACAAAGAACTCCCTGCCCCGAGCAGGCAGCTTGATGAGCCGAATATTCGATTGTCAAGCACTCTGCGATTGCATACTGGCTACTCTATTGACAACTCTGTCATAACTCAATCATGTAAATCACTGACCTTTCGGAGGCTTTGTCTCCAGCCTGAAACTCATTGTTATCCCTGAGAATGGACTAGCCTGCGGCCATATTTTCCCCTATAAGATCCCTTAATTTGAGCGCTTCCTTGGATCGCTCTCGGCTTCGTTCAATGAGCCTTCCCCTCAGCTCCTCGTGCTGAGAAACCTCACTTCCACGAACTTCTTCTTCAGACTACCCGGCCTTCAGGACAAGTGTAGTATTTCCCATACAAAACCTCCTCTTAAAAACCCTCTATCCCACTCCAACCTTTATTTCTATAGTTCTCTGTGTGAGTGTGTTGCATACACGTGTTTGACTGTATATCAATAAAAACAATTATTATTATCTACATCTATTCGCTTGTTGACTTGGCCTGACCCCGTAGACACTGGGTAAAAGATCTCACTATGTTGCCCTGCGTCTCATAGTGGTAGCTTGTGCTCTTTGCTAATTCCCAACTTTGTAATATTTGGAGTGCATTTAGGTGTCCCTCCCGGGACCCCCAGAAATCAGGGTAACACATGTGAGGAGGTCTCTGTTGTGGGTTCTCTGTTCTGGGGAGGTTTTGAAGCATGTTCAGCTGAATGTTTAGAGAAGCCTCCTTGAGACATTCCAGCTTAATGAGGGAAGGCTGGAGTAGAGTGGGCATGATGCAGGACCAGAATGCATGGGATTATTTTCTTGAGTCAGAAGGGGCTTCTTGGCAGTAGCTCCTAGTCTCTAGAGTCCCTGAGGAGGCTAGAATGGCCCCTTCCTTCTTCACCTTTTGCTGGTAGGCTGATAGTTAAGAGAACTGAACATTTTTAATAAGAGTGTTGTACTGCTTTTAATTGTACTCCTTTTTGTTGTTTTTAATTGTATGCTTTAAATTATTTTCAAGGCTATTGACAGCTTAATTACATTTTAATGTTAACCTTTTGAATATTTTAGCTATACTGTGTTTGTTTAATTTGTGAGCTTTGTTGGTGAGAGGGGGAAGGCAAGCAATAAATAAAGTTAATGAGAACAAATAATAATGTGGCCCCTCCTATATAGCAGTAATTCCCAGTCCAGGCTTAGTGTCTCAACAGGGCATGCATGTTTTCATCTTTCAGCTAAGTTGATCTTTGAGAACAATTGAGATGCAGCGTATTAGCTGGGAGAAGAGGAGAGAAATTTAATGCAGAACAAGGGAAGTTTACAGCAAACCTCCTAGAGAGACTGCAGCCATTTCCGTATGACACTCTTATAGCATGATGATTCCACTTTCAACTTCCTATGGAATCCTGGGGTTTGCAGTTCTGGGAGGGGCATTGCGTATTTGCTGCTTTCCTCATTTTCTTTGTCTTGTTGGTTATTATCTTAAATCAGGTTTCTGCCTTTCGTGAGGGGCTCTTAATCCTCCTCTATCATGAAATTTTGTTACTGGTAGAGACAGACGCTACAGTACATCTCCTCCAGCTCATCTGGATTCCTGAACAAGAATACTTCAGTTAGAGAATTAGCCACAGGGGGTCTGGGAGCTATACTCATGCCAGAACTACTCAATATGCATTTTGCTTCAGTTTTCTTCCAAAAGGAGAACTGTGTGCTTCCACAGAGCAGCAGAGACATTGGCAAAAGATCTGGATTGCAACTCAAGATTGATAGGGAGGAATCACCTAGCTATCCTAAATGATTTCAAATCTGCAGAGCATGAGAAACCATCCCAGAGGATAAAGGTACTTACTGATGCACACTCTGAGCCCTTTGCCATCATTTTTGAGGAATCTTGGAGAGCAGGTGAAGTGCCAGAGGACTATAAAAGAGCAAACATTGTTTCTCTCTTCAAAGAAAGCAAAAAGAAGATCCAGGAAACTACAGACCAGTCAGCCTGATCTCAATACTAGGAAAAATATTAGAAAGGATTATATAGGAGTCTGTCTATAAGTATCTTGGTGACAATGCAATGATCAGTAGCAGTCAGCATGGGTTTGCCAAGAACAATTCTGCCAACTTTTCCTAATCAAATCACTAGTTTAGTAGATGGTGAGAATGCTGTAGATGTCATTTATCTGGATTTCAGATAAGCATTCAAGGTCCCCATGAATTTTGATTAGCAAACTGACTAAATACGGAATAGATGGAAACACCATCAGATAGATCAATAATTGATTGGAAAACTGTGCTCAAAGAGTTGTCATCAGATTAGAAGTCTTAAGTAGAGTGCCACAAGATTTGATCCCAGGGTTGTTTTTCAGTATTTTTGTCAATGACTTAGATGATAGTGTGGAGACGTAGCTAACATATTGGAAGATAGGAACAGAATTCAAAAGGATGCAGATAAACTAGAAAAATGGACTGAAATTAATAAAATAAAATTCAACAGAGACAAATGCAGAGTTCTACATTTAGTCCACAAAAACCAAATGCACAAGTACAGGATGGGGGATACTTGGCTCAGCAGTACTACATATGTAAAGGACCTTGGGATTATTGTTGATCATAGGTTGAATATGAGCTAGCAGTGTGATGCTGCAGCAAATTCCATCTTGGCCTGTGTTAATAGAAGCATAGCTTCCAAGTCGAGGGAAGTAATAGTCCCACTATGTTCTGCTCTGATCAGGCCTCATCTAAAGCCCTGAATTCAGTTCTGGGCACTCCATTTTGAGAAGGATATAGACAAGCTGAAGTAGGTTCAGAGAAGATCAATGGTAAGATGCATTGGCAACAAGACAGATGAGGAAAAGTTGAAGGAGCTGGGCATGTTCATCTTGGTGAAAAGAAGACGGAAGGATGACATAATTGCACTCTTTAAATACCTCAAGAGCTCAAAGATGAGAGTGCAGGCCTGTTCTCTACTGCCCCAGAGGGTAGGGCCAGGTCTAATGGTTTTAATTTACAGGAGAGTAGATTTTGATTGAGCATTAGAAGGAACTTCTTGACAATAAGAGCAGTTCGGCAATGGAACCAGTTGCCTAGAGAGATAGTAGGATCTCCTTCTCTGCACATTTTCAGAAAGAGGCTGGACATCTACCTGCTGGAGATGCTTCAGCTGGAGATCCCTGCACTGAGCAGAGGATTGAACTCGATGGCCCATGAATCCCCTTCCAACTCTATGATTCTATCATCATCTTCATCATCATCATCATCATCATCATCACAGTCTACCAGGTTTCACAGTCTACCAGGTGTAACCAGCTGGAGGTTGGGACCATCAACAATGCAGATTCTGTTCAGGAATCTAGGAATTAGTGACTTATCATGGCATTGTGTGGAATGCCCCAGGCAGTTTTGCTTTTCATAATTGTGCTATTGTGATCCTATCAATGGAATCAGTCCAATTAGAATTGCTTGCAAAACAACAACTACTATTTCTGCAGCTGCTGTTGTTATTATTCACTTATTTATATTCTATTCCCAGAACCAGGACATAAGGTACCTTTTTCAACCTGTGGCCATCCAGATGTATTCAACTTCAACTCTAAGAAGTCCCAGCGAGCATGGCCAATGGGCAGGCATTTATCTATGTGGTATAGATAAAAACATGAAACAAATTATCAATAAAATGTAATTATATATAGCATTAAAACCACTTACAAATAAACTCAAACATTGCAAAACACCTGCAGTGTCTTCTTCCAACATAAAATAAACTGTTCTGAGAAGTGTAGTTTGTATGACACCACTGATCTGCCAGACGTTTTTATTTTACTGTATCTCTAAGCAACTCAGCTTTTTGCCACACACTTTGGTGTTGCTATAGCGGCTGCTGCAATGTTCAGCAAATGAAGGACAGATAACTGAGACATTGCTGCATAGATATGTGGTAGCTCGATGTAGAAGAATTCTGAGGCAGCCTCTAATGTACTAATTATCAGGCAACTCTTTGTGTGCATTAGGAAATATAGGAAAATTATGGTTCATCTACTGGCGCATGTGTACTTCTGAATGGTCACAGCTGGACCCAAGACAGGACAATGGAGAAAAGTGCTGGCAGTACTTTTGTGCGAAGACATCTCAAGATTTTACCACTCTGTGCTGTAGCATCAGTCACTTAGGAACTCAGCTAAAGTTTTGATGTACAAAAATCCTGAATCAAAGGGTTCTGTTTATCAAAACCTATGAGAATGCAAAAAGTCCACAGGGGTAAATGAGTTAAGTGCAAATGTGCAGAAAGTGTCAGCAACAGGAAAGATTGTTGTGGTGGTTATGATGGAATATTCCTTAAGTAATCAGGTGAGCAAAAGAGCCATGGCCACCCAGACCAGGAAACAAGTATTGCATATTCATTCCACAGAAGGGAGTCTGTTGCCCTGTCATCAGTCTATTTTTTGTAACCACATAGCAGCCCTTCAACCAGAGGATGACTTCAAATGGAGGACTCTTTTCTGAGAGTCCTTCAAGTAGAGGAATACCCATCTAAAAAGAGAAAACAGGGGCCCATTGACATCAGCATGTAGTAGAGTTGGAATTCTTCACTAATTTTCTTCTTCAAGGAAGCACAAGTAATTTTAGCAATTTTCTGCTTGATGCAAGAGTGTCTTTGAAAACTGCACAATTTTTGAAAACTATTTGAAACCCTCTTTGCAAAATTCATATGTGGTTGTTTTGCACAGGAAAAAAAGAGGCATGCATGGCAAATGTTATTTTCTGCCCCTTCCCAAAAACTGCACATTTTATGTAGAACAAGTCCCCAAGTAGAGCATTTTCTGCACAGGGAACTGTATTTTCTGCTCAGAAAATTATACTTCTACACCTATGCCTGTAAGTTAGCATGAGGAATTTTTAGCAGATCTGTTTCCTATTTTGTCCTCCCCCCACTGCATTTTGGTTATATGTTTCCTCTCTTTTTTGGGGTGTGTGTGTAGATGACCACCACACTTGGAAGACATTGCAAGAATCAGCACATGCTTCCTCTGAGATGGCTGAGAGATACCATACCTGTTATGATATTACCTTCTGAGATTAAATGAATAGGCCAGCACTTGATTTTCTAAGATGATGTTTAGCAGGCTGGTGTTTCATAAGGTGTACATTTGCTTATGCTGTTTGTGGGAGTGTTTGATTGCAAGTATAGTATCTTGTGTATGTATTTATTTGGTTGTGTGGGTGTAGTTTGTGTGAATGCAAAGCCTGTCTTCTAAAGCTTTTGCTGAGGATACAGCTACAGGCGAGTTGTGCATGTTTGCACATGAGGAGATGTCACTTAGCTATGTGTGTGCATCTGTGTGCCACAGGAACCGTGTGGGCAGGAGCCTTGCTTCCCCCCCCCCCATCTATATGTCATACTCTTTCTATTTCATTCCTTTGCAAGGAGGGGGAGGAGACAAAGCCTCAGTGTGGAAGCTGATCGAAGCAGATTAATATAATTACAATATTACCAGCCTCACTCTAAGTTTCCCCACTCGTTACCTAATGGTGATTATTATACTTATTATGTCCTCAGCCTCCAGTGCTTATTGATTCACTCTATTGCAGTGTTTTTAATCAGGTTTCTGAAACATGTTATTATTGGTTGTGGGTGGGGGTCACCATTGAGCAAATTGGGGGGGGGATAAATGAACAATAAAAGGATCAAAAATAAAACACTAGCAGGAAAATCAGGCTATGAAAGGAGCCACTTATTCTGCAACCTGTTGTGAGATGCAAGTCTCTCCTGGGCCACGTGAGTAGCAGGAACCAGACCTTGAGACCAAATCTCCCGTATAGCTGTTATATTTAACTCTGTGGAACCACTGGATTTGAAATTTATTTTGTCAGACTTTATGCCTTTTTGCTTGGAAAGCAGAACAACATTGAGAAGGAAAATAAAGAATCAGCAGCTCAAAACCAGCTCTGAGCAAGATCCAAATTATATCCACTGGGCTAACAAGAACGCCTAAGAAAGATGCTTCTATGCACTGAGCACTCGTAAGCCTTTTAATTCACCTCTGCTTATAAGGAAGTCATTGTTTCTCTTTCACACAAACAACTCCTGAATCTGCATGCTCCTGGCTAAAGGATTTTTAGATAGTTTGCATTTGCACTTCAGATAGTTTGTATCTGGTTAGAAAGAACCAGTTACAAAGTGTGAACCCAGTTCATAGCTGTAAGCTTATAAGGACCCTTTCTCATTACACAAGTACAGCACTATGATTCCACTTTAAGTGCCAAAGCTGCATCTTATGAATCCACCTGGTACAGGCAGGAGCGGGGAAAACTTTTGGTAGCCCTAGAATGGAGGGCACTGGTTTGGCTCTTCAGATATACCTTGCATCTAATTCCTTTGCCTTTAGTGCTGTCACAATGTACTCTCAGTTGGTGGGTATACGCACAGACCTTTCTGTTAGTCTATTTGTCCATTCTACATGTGGGAACCACTTTTTGTCGGGAAAGGTAATTATGATTGTGGGGGCTGCATGGAGTGGCCATTTGTACGCTATCAGGAAATGCATTACTGAAAAAGAGGGGGAGGCAACGGTGGGTTACAGATTTTCATACTGCATGTGCTAATTTATGCATATAGATGCCTTTTTAGCAAACAAAAACAAGTATAATTTGGATATAAATACAGTACAACACTTCATGGTGGGGGAGGCTGTGACCAAGGGCCTATCCACATTATATAATAATAGCACTGTATTCCACTTTAAGTGCCATGACAACATCCTGTGTAATACTGGGCTTTTTAGTTTGGGGAGGCATTATTGCTGTCTGGTTGAGAATTCTAAATGCTCCTCCCTAAAGTGCCAATCCCAAAAGTGCCAATACCATGATTCCATAGGCTGGCACCCTTGATGCCATCCAGCTTGCATCGGACTGTATGTTGAGGAGTTTGGTGCTGTCTGGGCCAGTGCCCTGAACTGATTTCCCATCCTTTGTGTAGCATCTACATTGTGTCTAATTGCTGCTACATCTCTTCCCTGGAAGATTATCTTGACATTCTCAGGGCCTCTTAAGACATATTTTGGCAAGGCCCTAATAGACACTGGATTTTTCTCCACCATTTTTGAATTAATAGAAACCAGATGTATGCCAGAGTAAGGCACTGCAATGTGTGTAAGGAAGATAGGGCTGGGCATGCTGGCCTCAGCCCCAACATTTCTGGCACTGGCTACTTCACCCCCTAAACTTCCTGTATTGAGTGAACAGATCTGAAGTGGTGCTTTATGTGCATTTGTCCGAATATTTGTTAATGCCTCCATGCAAATGCTGTGGCTTCTGCTCACACTCATGCCTCTTCACAAGGTGAGGTATGAAAATGTTGAGCACATATTTATGTATTTATTTGATCTAGATCATCTATTTCCTGCCCCCAGGCTTACAATCCAAAAAGACTGGTAACATGGGCCATTTCTGCACGGGGAGAGGGAATTGACCCGTGACGCTACTCACCGGACTTTTGGGCTCCCCGGTCCAGTCCACACTGCTCCGGAGCAGCGCATGGTCACCGCTCCGCACTCCTCTGGGGACTAAAATGGCGGCTTCCGGTTGGTCGAGGGTCTCAACCAACCGCTGAAGCTCGCCAGCCTAAAGCCTACCCCCAGCAGATCGCAGGCTCGCACCAATGCGAGCCTGTGAATCTGCATAAGGGAGCAGACTACAGTGGCAGCTCCGTGCTTTTGAAAGACCTGTTTTTAGCAGTCTTTCAAAAGCATGCTGGATGACCACTTGGGGTTGTTCCGGAGCGGGCTGGGGTGCGGATCTACGTTAAGTAGGTCGGACCCAGTCTGCTCCCAGGTGCAGATGTCCTCCCTGGAGGACACTCTGCCCCATTTTAAAAACCCCGTGCGGAAATGGCCATAGGGAAAGGGGGATGGCAGCAGAGAAGAGAATTAAGTCCAGCAAATGCTGGCTGCTCTTCTCCCACAATAAGGCCAGAGCAATGGCAATTGGTATGGAGGGAGGGCTTTTCTTCAGCCACTGGAATCGAGGCACAATCATGCTGAGCATGGGTGCTCTTCTCTTCCTCAGAGGCCAAAGTAGTAGTGGTTGGTATGGAGGAGGAGATGGTCTTTCTTAAGCTGCTGGAATCAAGGCACATGGGAGAAATTTTTGGCCAGGGCTATTGCACCTGTTGCTGCAATTCTGTATTAAAGTATTAACAGCTGCATAGAGCTGATTTCTTCTTTCTTTTTGTCCCGCAGAGAAGTGTCAAAGACTCACAGGATTGCAAAGACTCATGGATACATAGCCAAGACAATCGCCACTGCTCCCAGTGTACTCCCAGAGCCCAGGAAGATGAGTTCGCAAGAGCTAACACAAACCTTTTCTAGAGCTAACACCAGCATAGTGATAAGCTGTAACCATTCCCTCTGTCCATCTTGGTCACTGAACCAGGGCAAAGATGGAAGGAATATTTAAATATATTCAGAAAATGGTTGAAAAATATGCTTCTGGAGTGTTGGGAAACAGTGTTAAGGAGAATCCAGACTTAGCACTTTTTGGTTTTTTGTACAGAAAGCAGCATTTTCTACATAGGCAACAGCATTTTTTGTGCAGTATATGCTGTTTCCTGTTCATAAAGTATCCACACACAAAATTAGCAAAGGAAAAAGTCCTGAACTGTGACTAGTCTTCAAAATCTGCACAGTCTTAAACACTTTCTTACTGTGAGAAGAAAATTGCTAAAATTACTCATTGCTTTCTTCAAGAATAAAATTAGTGAAATGTTACATCCTTAGCCAAACATTCCAGAGCATCCCTGCGAGTCAAAGGGGACAAAGAGCACCTACTGTTTCCTGCATCCCAGATAGAAACTAGTATTGAATAGTAATGTCCAAGCAACAGGGTGCTGCAGTTGGTAGCGAGGCTTCAAATAATGACTGACACACACAGTATTTATAATAAGACACATTTATTGGAAATAGGAAAAACTTGGAAACAAGCCGTACCTGGAAAGATCCTGGAGCAGATCATTAAGCAGTCAGTTTCTAATCACTTAGAAAGCAACGCAGTAATCACGAGAAATCAACACGGATTTCTCAAAAATAAGACATGCCAAACTAACCTCATCTCTTTTTATGATAGAGTTACTAGCTTGATAGATGAGAGGGATGCTGTGGATGTAGCATATCTCGATTTCAGTAAGGCCTTTGACAAAGTTCCCCATGACATTCTTGCAAAGAAGCTAGTGAAATACAGGCTGGACAGGGCTACTGTTAGTTGGATTTGTAATTGGTTGACCAACCGAACCCAAAGAGTGATCACGAATGGCTGCTTTTCATCCTGGAGAGAAGTGACTAGTGGGGTGCCACAGGGTTCTGTCCTGGTCCCAGTGCTCTTCAATATCTTCATCAACGACTTGGAAGAAGGAATAGAGGGCATGCTCATCAAATTTGCAGATGACACCAAATTGGGAGGGGTTGCTAATACGCCAGAGGATGGAATCAAAATTCAAAATGACCTGGGTAGATTGGAGAGCTGGGCCAAGGCTAACAAAATGAAATTCAACAGAGAGAAGTGTAAGGTCCTACACTTAGGTAGAAAAAATGGAATACAGAAATATAGGACGGGCGACACGTGGCTGGATAGTAGTATGTATGAAAGGGATCTAGGAGTCTTCATAGACCACAAGCTGAACATGAGTCAGCAGTGTGATGCCGCAACCAAGAAAGCCAATGCAATTCTCGGTTGCATCAATAGGAGTATGGTGTCTAGATCAAGGGAGGTACTGGTACCACTCTACTCTGCCTTGGTTAGACCTCATCTTGAATACTGTGTCCAGTTCTGGGCACCCCAATTCAAGAAGGACATGGTCAAGCTGGAGCAAGTCCAGAGGAGGGCGACCAAAATGGTGAGGGGCTTGGAAGCCATGCCCTATGAGGATAGACTTAGAGAGTTGGGTATGTTTAGTCTGCAGAAGAGAAGGTTAAGAGGGGACATGATAGCCATGTTTAAATATTTGAAGGGATGCCATGTAGAGGAAGGAGAGGGCTTGTTTTCTGCTGCTCCAGAGACCAGGACAAGGAGCAATGGATTCAAGCTGCAGGGAAGGAGATTCTGCCTGAACCTCAGGAAGAACTTCCTGATAGTTAGGGCTGTCCGGCAGAGGAATATGCTGCCTCAGAGTGTAGTGGAGCCTCCTTCTTTGGAGGTTTTTAAGCAGAGGCTGGATGGCCATCTGTTGGGAGTGCTTTGAGGGTGTTCCTGCATGGCAGGGGGTTGGACTGGATGGCCCATGTGGTCTCTTCCAACTCTACATTTCTATGAAGCCAAAGCAAGAAAGATATAATAAGGCACTTTGTAAAAAAATAAGTACCAAAGTATAGGTATCCAACAAATCATGATCCAGGAATAAAGGAATAAAGGCAAGATACAGAAGACACTTGAACTGAAAAGCAAGTATCTTTCATATCCTTCAATACCAAAGGAAGATTTAATTAGCCAGTCGCAGCTCAATATACCCACACTCTGGAGCCCTGTAAGAAACCATGTACTTTCCACTGTGAACTCAGCTGAAAAGTGTTCACTGATTAAGCAGAGCTGTTTCAATCTGCCTTAAGAGTATAAACCAGAGAATTTTTTTTATATAGGTAGCAAATGAGAGCCAACTCTGTGTGGACTTCACTTTCACGGAATGGAGATCACTTCCCGGCATTCCCAAGGAAGAGAATTTAGCATTACAAATAAATAGGATTTCTTCACAAGAAGAAATAACAACATTAAATGTAGACTTTAGCCCACTGCAGATCTGTAGCCTCAGACCGTTCCCATCCTAGTATGCCAAGTATCCTGGAAGAATCCAGATTATTCATGGATTCTTGTTTGTAGCTCATGCTGATATTTTGTTGGCCAAACCCATGCATGGTGTGCCTCTTAAGGATGCTCACCTTATGCATTGCCAAAAAGTGGAAATGAACTAGCAGAAAAATAACCATCTTTATTGCTAAAATACACTTGGATTTTAAACTGGATGTGGACCACACAGAGGACTTCCCTTCAAAAGTCTTTCAAACAGAGGCTGTCATCTTCAAAGTAGAAATACATTGCCTCTCTAATGTTCCCATGCCCACAATCTAAGTGGGGATGCTGGTAGGGTTGCCAATTCAAGATTGTCCAAGACTCTGAGGTTTCAGGGCCCAAACCTGAGCCCAGGGACAGCCCCTGGTGATGTCATTAAGTGCTATGCATTGAGTGCCAACCAGAGTTGTTCACAATTTGTCATTGAAATTCGTGTGTGCATGCACACACACAAGCACAGAACATATTTCCCTGTTTAAAAAGTGAAGACATAAATCTTGGCTAAAGGGGCAGTTTGCTAATCAAAGCGAGATGGGGGGATTATTGCTTCCCATTTAGGGAGATGGGACTGGGAATATTTAATCTAACCTACTTGCTTTTTTCCAGAAGGTGAGCCCTGGCACTACAAGGACTGAGAGAAAAGATGGAAACTAATACCCTGAAGGCACCAGATCCCGTCTGATCTTGGAAGCTAAGCAGGGTCAGCCCTGGTTCATACTTGGATGCCAGATGCTGTAGACTCTTTTTCAGAAAAAGAAACAAGCAAAATCGCCACTGAGTATTCCTTGCCCAAGAAAACCCTACGAAATTCATGGGACAGCCATAGGTCGACAGGTGACTGGAAGGCACATACACACACAACTGAACACCTAGGCTCCCAGGATTGCTTTTGCAAGTTGCAGCAACAAATAAATTACTGTATTTGCCAGCATATTAGATTCACTGGCATATAAGACGCTGTAGCACACACGACCCTCCCTGGATTGGGTGGCCGTGCAAGGTTCGAAGTACGAGATGCTGAGAGGCAAGAACCAAGCCAGTTCTGGTCATAGAGAATGCAGTTTATTAACCAAAGAAGCAAAAGGAAAAAAAAACAATGAAAGGTACACAAGCATACGTACACTCTGACTCCATTGGAAAGGCAAAGCAGGCAATAGAGCAGCATTCTCTTTGTTTCAACAGATTATATAGGCTTTTCGTATGTGAGTAGCAAAACAGACTGTCAGTCCTTCAATCCACCATGCCAGGACGGCCAGGAGGGGGGGCTATTCCTCCTCGAACACTAATTACTGAGGCACCCATGGGCCAGGTGCACGATAGCCTCATGACCAAATCTCATTACCTACCTGCCCAAGATGGCGGCAGACGGTCTCTAATCAAGCTTTGCTCTCCCCTCACCGTACTGGATGGAGCGGGAAGCGAAGCACCCATTGTTAACGTTCCTTGACTATTCTCACAGGTCTGCAACATACAGGGCAGCCTGACCTAGCAATGCAATAGTGTGAGCTAACCCCCCGAAATACACTTGTTAGTGTGAAGGCAAGTTGAACTTAAATGTGTGAGTGTGTAACACAGGGCCTACCCAGAGAGCCTTGGGCCCAACAGACGCACCCCAATTTCAGACCGTAATTTTTAGGAAAAAATTTTTTAGCACCCCACTGAGGCAAAATGCATAAGAAAGGTGGGGAGGATGACAGGCGCTCCTTTCTCCCCACTTCCTGTCATTTCGCCTGGGTGGGGAAAACTAGTGCTCATTTCGCCTCCCTGTTTTTACTGCACACTTTGCATCAGTGAGGTCTTCTCCCTACCCAGGCAAAATGACAGGAACGAGAGGAAAAGGATCTCCTTTTGCTCCTGCCACCTTTCCAATGCATTTTGCATTAGTGGGGACTTCTTCCTACCTAGGCAAAACATCAGGAAGGGGAAGTTAAATGAGCAATTGAACAAGCACTCCTTTCACCACCATCGCCTTCCTGTGCATTTACACCTGGCAGGAGTCACCAGTATTTGCCAGTGTATAAGATGCACCCCATTTTCAAAAGGCATTTTTTAGGGGGGGAGTGCATCTTATACACTGGCAAATATGAATTGTAGCAAACTGCTGCTTTATTAATAAAGATGAACATTTATACATATAACTTTCTTCTTGTCCAGAGCTGAGACCACCAACTAGAACTAGAAACTCAGGGCTGGGCCTTGAGATCTGCTAAACCCAGGTGTTTTGTTTTGCTTTTGCTTTTTTTAAGGTGTGTGTGGAATGGGGGTCAACATGAGTAGGCAGGCTGTTTTTAATTTTCCTATTTTTCTCATCCATTGTCACTGAAACTCCTTTTTTAATATGAAAACTTTCATAAGCAGAAGGGTCCTCCATCTGTTCAATGTAGTTTACTCCCAAGGAAGGGTGCAGAGGATAGATTGTGGGCAGCCTTTGTTATTCCTGTGAGGGTCAATGACAATCACTCCCTTAATATTTCTCCATGCTTGATCTTTTAGCACAGTTCTGATTGATAATACATGAGAAGCCTGAACTATTTAGGATCTTTGGTCATCCAGTTTTGCCAGATTATTTCAAGGGATCTAAGACCTCCGAAGAGAGGTGTACTGCAGTGATTCTCAAAATTTTCCCCCTGTGTCCACCTTTAGATCTACATTTGGATGTTGCACTCCCCCTACTTTTTTTTTAAAAAAAAATATTAATTGTTTGACAACATAAGAATACATAACACTACAAAACACACAACACAATACCTGATACAAAAAAAACCCCATAAACTTACAAACCGCTTATACCAAATGTTCTTAATTTTAATCTGTTCTACAATTAGATAATAAGTGCTCCCCACCACCAGGACCATTAGAGATATGGCCATATCCGTTCACTTCAAATAGCTCCATTCCCCTTCCAAAATTGTAATGATTCTTCAGTTGGTTTATTTCCTTTCCCCTTTATTAACACAGCACTCCCCTCACTTGAGATCACACACCCCTCTTGTCCTATCCTATGCTTCTCTCTCCCTCTCTTCCTTCCTTTCTTTCTCTCTCTCTCACAGGCCCCTCGTGCCACATGTGCCATTTGTCTTAATGGTGAGCTCTTGTGCTTGCTGCCTCCTCTTTTCGCTTCTGTTCCTTCTCATCTGAGAAACTGCTTCATGGTCGCTAAGGGGTATGTGACTGCTGCAACAACAACAAAACATTTGGAGAAGCTGAGTGGGAAAATCATTTTTAAAAAGGGAAGCCGATTTTTGCTATGTCTGAGGTTGGAGCAAGGCTTAATGAGGGAAGAATGAGTCACTCTTTTTGCAGAGATCAGTCAGCCCTCAGTGCTTGCACACATACACACACAGAAGCTTGTCTCTTTTCACATTCTCTGTACTTCTAGGCTAGCATTTCTAGTGCTTCCCTTGAGCAACTATTGTGCCACCTCTTAAGGTTCCTCCTCACAGTTTGAGAACCACTGGTGTAGTTCTTTGAGAACCACTGGTGTAGTTCTTGGAGGCCAGGGTTCAATTCCCCCCTCAGCCATGGAAGCCCATTAGGTGACCTTGGATGTGTCACACACTCTCAGCCCTAGAAAAACCTGTGATGGGCTCACCTTAGGGTCACCATAAGCTAGAAATGACTTGAAGGCACCCAGCAGCAGAAACAACAACATCTCCTAACCTCATCTTGTGGATGTGAGTCTTTAGCTGCCCCTGCTCCCCTCCTCTTTCTGGGGTCTGTGTAGCTGAAGGTGATGCAGTGCTTTCCCACCTATACCCCCTCTCTATTTTTCCATCTCTCTCATTTACCACTGAGTCACCAAGAGGCTATTACACAATTGTAGGAAACATGCTAATTGCAGAGATAATGCAGAGAGAACCAACAGTTCTGAAAGCGGCTGCATTCCATTAGAATTGCCCACATACATATTTATAGACTGCACCCCAGATTGAAAAAGCTGTCTTCAGCAGCAGGCTTGCAACCAGGGGGCAAAGAACAATTGGAGAGCTGGAATATACAATCCAGTGCTGGAAGAAGGAGGAAGAGGAAGAGGGGGAGAAACTGTCTCCCCCTCCTTCCCCATGCATCAGGGTTTTCTTTCTTTTTTTTAATTGAATTTTATGTACAAAGTGAATAAAGAAACATGTAAATCCAATTGCAAAAAACCCCCTATACAGTCATCACAAGATACATAAAATCCTAACAAGAGGAAGAAAGAAGAAGGAACAAGAAGGGAGTGGGAGAACACAAACATATATGTGCACACTGTTCTTATTTAGACAGGCTGTTTTTTATTGAGGAGAAGTCCAATTAATAAAGAGAAAAAAATCATATGTGCTGTAATAACATCCATAAAATGTATATTCATTTGAAGATAGAATCAGCTGATCCAGAATTTCTTTAATTGTTCTGGAGGTTTGTATTGAGATGAGCTTTTATTAGCAAAAACAACAAATGGATACCATATCTTAATAAAATTGCTGCCATCATTGTCTCTTGGCAGTGTGGTTTTTCATCATGCAAGTTAATTTCTCACATAGGGCCAGGCTCCACACGCTCTCTGGTATATGAGATGGTTTCTTTCTAATGGTTATCTCTTCTCTTCCAACATTCCAGACTCCCATCTTCTTCCTCCTCCCTCTTGCTACATCAGGAGTGGGAATCAGGTGGCCTTTCAGATGCTGTAGCTCCCAGCATTCTTCACCATTAACTATGCTGGTGCGAGCTTCTGGGACTTATAGTCCAATAACATTGGGAGGATTTGGAGAACCAGGTGATTCCTACCCCTGTGTTACATACAATAGTTCTTTAGTGGGTTCTAAGCTGGACATTCTCTCATAAAGGTCTTCATCAGTTGCTGTTGCTTACTTCAACACCCCATGCACAGTTGTAGCAAGCTGAGTGGCTAAAGCAAGCAGGGGGAAGGAAGTCATCAGGACAAATGCCAAGATGGGGATGAGTATCTGTTGCACACTCTAGCCTCAAGTTTGTCTGCACTCCCACTGCTTATGGTCATTTTGTAAGGATAGCATGTGCCAGTCTGGCCAGAATCGATCCTCTGAGCAATCACTAATTTATGACCACAACATGTGTGCATGTTCTCATGCATTTTTTATTGATGTGACCATGGAAGACTGTCCCAAGCCTCCTACTTGTGGAGAACTGACTAATCACCGTGGGAACAATTAGCTTAAATCATTCATAAAATCTGAACTCATTTTTCTTTTAAATATTTGATTTGTGTTTGTTTTTTCCTCTTCTGCTTTTGATTGACCCAATCTGTTTGATGTAGTCCTCTAGACTGGCCTTTTCTAAGTAAGCTGCTCATCCCCATAATTCAGTGACTGGCATGAGTTCCAACTTTTCGCTTACTTCCCAAATCCAAATTTCTATGGCCAAAATTCAATTGTGAGTCCTGTTTAGATTAGACCCACTGAATCAATGGAATATGCGTACATGTTGATCTACTAAGTTCTCAAGGATTCAATAGGTTTAGTCCAGTTGGGACTAGAATTCTATCCCCCAAATAGGTGAGGCATCTTGGATAACTTCCTCAAAGCCTGAACTGTAACCTGAAGCAGATGCACTGACCTTCTGCCACAAGTCCTCACTGTGTACATGCCTATTTGTATGGGATATTCTTGCTTGTTTACCAAAAGAATATCTTCCTCTCCAGGTTTGGCTCCTCTTTGAGGACTTTAAATTCTGTCTCTTTCCCTTCTCTTCCCTTGTCTCAGTTTCTTCTGTTCATTTGAACACAGTTGCTTTTTCATTTCTGACATGGACCCATTGTGCTTTCAAGACATGGAGAGAGAGAGAGAGAGCGAGAGAGAGAGAGAAACAGTCAGACAGAAGAGCATTTTATATGGATAGATGTAAGAAAAATAATTTCCCTTTCAAGAGGCAAGGTGATGAGAAGAGGCATTGCACTAGGCAAAGTGAATACATTTTTTCCTGGGATTCTTAGAAAGGTGAAGAGAGCATACATGTTGATTTGGATTTTTAAGTTTAAAAGGCTGGATGAATCAATATCCCAGGGTACCTGGAACAGTGGATTAACCGCACACCTAGATAGTATAAATTCCTCCCATGACCAGAGGTTGTATGTACATCAGTTGCTGGAGGATGTTCCTGGGGATGCTGCTGCTTCTTTTTCTCCCTCTTTGACAAATTTGAGATGGTGAGCTCCTTCAAGGCAACGATACATCATCTATACTTTGTAAAGCATCACTCATATTGATATGTCCCCTATGACAGTTTTGCAGGCAAGCTGATAAAATGTGGACTAGATGATGCCACAGGGAGATGGATGTACAGAAACTGGTTGATAGACTGAGCCCAAGCAGCGATCCTCAATGGTTCATTGTCATCCTAGAGAGCTGTGAAGTGGGCTGCCGCAAGATTCTGTCTTGGGCCCAGTTTTCTCAGCCACTTTATAAATGACTTTGATGGAGAAAGATGAGGAAGGCTCATGAAATTTGCGGATGGCACAAAACTGGGAGAAATAACCAGTACCTCAAAATGTGTTTATTAAAGGTTTTAAAGCCAAACCTGTAAGGACATTTGCCAGGGGTGCTTTAGCTGTCGATTTCTGCATTGGCAAGGGGTGACACTGAAAGACTGTTGGGGACCCTCTCAATTCTACAATTCCATGGTTCATTTCCATGTAATTTACTGGACGAGTTTTGAGTCTTAAATGTTGATTGCAGATTGAGTTGTGCTCCTTTACAGCAGGACAGTGTCATGAAATCTAAATAAAAAGAAAATTAAAATCATTCCCTGCTCATACCAGAAACTATCATGGGCATGCAAAGATGTGATGATACCTCCATAGAGGCACCATTTAGAATATCCTGTTAAAATCTTCTTCCATATCTTGGATACTCCAGTTGTGAAAGTGATTTGAAAATTTCTCCTTTGGTACCTTACTTTTTCCATCTGTTATGCAGATGAATGCCTGCTCTGATCTCTGCAATATGCTTTGCACATAAATCTATTGCCCTGTGGCTATTTCACATCAAAGAAGATGTCAGAAAATAGTCACATCCAGGTAGAAACCTCAAAAGTCAGTAGTAATACTCTTGTGCAGCCAGGAGGATTCTAGTTTATTCCAGAAGAATTCATTTATTAGCTATTAGCTCTGAGACAAAGTACATGCTTTGTATGTAGAAGGTCCCAGACTGAATCATCTGTATAAAATAAAAACAAAAGCAGAGAACATGTGCCTTTTGGGGAGCATGTAACAAGTGATGCGACAAACCTCAGTCTCAGACTCTGTAGCATAGACCTTGGATAATACTGGCAGAGGTTGGACAAAGTTACTTTTCAGACTGTAGTTCCCAGAAACATGGCTACTGGCCATGCTGGCTGAGGAATTCTGGCCATGTTGAGTGGCGGTTTTTAGGAACTGTAGTCTAAAAAAGTATCTTGTTCAAGCTCTGAACTAGAAAACATGGACAAATCATCAAAGGTAGATGGAACTGTGATTGTGAATTGTGATTCATGAGTGCATATGGCACCACTGTGACCCCCCCCCGCCATATCCACAAACAACTTCCCCTAATTTGTAATATTTTTGTTACATCTTCCTCTTCGCACTCCCCCCTGAAGTGATTGTTTTTCAGTAAGGAATAAATTAGTGTTACATAATTGATAACATTGCCTATTTGCCCTTCTATTTTTTGATGCTTCTTATGGAATTAATTATACTGCTATAGCTTCTGAGGGGAGAGAAGAGCAGGCAGGCCCAGCTCCATTGTGCCACGGCCTGAGCAGCTGATGAAAGGCTCTCCCTCCCACTGCCACCACTGTGGCCTCTGAGGGAAAGAAGAGCAGCCAGCATCTGCTGGCCTTAATCTCTTCTTCCACCACCATTCCATTTGCCTTGTTTGTCATGTCTTATTTAGACTGTAAACCTGAGAGCAAGGAACTGTCAAATTTACAATTTTGTAAGCTGTCCTGGGAACCTTTTTGACTGAAGGACATGGTGTAAATAAAATAAATAAATATAGTTTTATAAATATGTTAGTGGCTGCTTATCATATAAAATCATTCCTTTATGGTACAATTTGAATGTAGAGCCAAACCTTTTTCTCGAGGAAGCCATTTTCCCTCTGTCTCCTTCGCCTGGTCCATACAGGTATTTCTTCTTGCTCCATCTCCATTCCCTTTCTTCAATCTCCTTCTTGAGTACTTCTAAACACAATGAGATATTTCAAGAAAGAGCATTCATTCTTCCTGGCCAACTAAGCACCTTGTGCAGACAGGAGTGGGTAGATCTTCTGAGAAGTCAAGGATGGAGAATACTGATTCACTTTCACCGATGCGCATTACATCTAATTCCTTCACTGTTAGTGCTGATAGTCACAAAGTACTTGGTAGGCATACACACAGACATTTCTGTTAGCCTAAATCTCCCTTGTATATGAAGGAAGGACAATTATAATTGTGCAGACTGAACAGGGTGATCACTTATGCATTATCGGGGGAAAAAAGATGAACGCATTACCAAAATAATGGGCAAAGGTGAGTTACACACTTGCATATTGCACATGCTATTTTATGTGCATAGATGCCTTTTTATGGGGAAAAAATCTATAATTTAGAAATATAAAATACTCCACCATAGTGGGGAAAGCTGTGACCAGGGGCCTATTCACACAGTCCAATACTAGCACTACGATTCCACTTTTACTGCCATGGCTGCATCTTATGGAATCCTGGGGTCTTCAGTTTAATGAGGTACTATAGTTCTCCAACTGGGAATTCTAAATACCTTTCCCTAAATTGCATATCCAAGGATTCCATTGGATGTTGCCATGGCAGTTAAAGTATAATATAATGTTACAGTTGTGTAGCATGAATAGGCCCTGTGTGACCTCTTTAACGGCTAAGTCTACCATCTAGGTGGTAAACAATGGATCAACATTAAAGCCTCCTTTTTATTTTTCAAGGTGACTGGGCAGACTTTGAAATAAAGGAGATCTTTAAATAGAGAGCTGTCCTCTGGAACGCAGAACACATGGCCACCTTAGTGTTGGAGGCTGGGTCAGTTTAACATATGTTGCATATAGACCCAATCTTAAACCCAAAGAGAATGATGAATACCAGATTTATACTTACAAACCAGGTGATCAACAGAAAGTTGATTTTTTCAGAAAACTAGGGGTGGGAGAATTTGCCCTCAATAGCCATTTGAGAGAAAAATGGAGGAAATAGATTGGGCTTGGATGAATTTTAGAAAACCCAGTTTCTGTACTTGGCCAATACAGAAATTACTTTTATATCATGATGCAAATGTGTGAATTTGTGGTTTGATATTAATATTCATTTCAGTTCTCAGAGAATGAAAGGGAGGGGGAAAAGAGGTAGCAAACGGAAGCCATTTGGTGTGTGCATGGATTGCTAATGTGCTGGGAAACCTTGCCAGCTCTTTAAGGAAGTGTTCACACTACTCAGAGACACGGTTTGAGAGGAGTTATCCGGGGTATGCTTCATAAAATGCTTGATTATTGCATTTGCAACTGCCAAGTAAAAGGAGACAAGAGCAGTGAAAGACAAAGGAGCCTTCTGCCCTTCCTTGCTGCCAATTTAACTGTGAAACCACAATCAAAGGAGAAGCACATCATTCATAGTAATAGGCTAGTGTCCTTGGATACCCTTGGCAAATTTTTGAGAAGACTTTTCTTCAGTCAGCATCTGGTTCCTTGTTGGATATACATAAGCATCTGTGGTAAGTTGTAGCAGACAGGCATAAGGAATGTGGGCTGTGCTGGGTAGAAACTTTGGCACTGGACTCTACAAACTACTAAGTTCCCCTTTAAATACAGAGGGATTTATAGAACTAAAAGAGCAATCCAGGCATGGAACAAGCCTGGGTAGGTTGTTGGCTTTCCTTCTGAAGTGGAATGCCCAAGAAAGTTGGACAAGTATTTATCAGAGATGCTTTAGTTGAAGGACATACTGTCCTGCGAACAGATTCAGGGATACAAGGGCAGTGGAGAGGGAGGAACTGGACTGCAACAGGAATGGCTAATCTTTCAACATGATGGGTCTTGTGTTCTTTGTAGAACAGAGAATTTTGGCAAGAGCAGGCTGTCAAGTCATAGTTCTTCAGGGGCCTGAAAAGTGGCACCTACTGACATTCTGTGACAGAACCATATAGGTCAGTGGTCCAGCAATGCTTTGCATACAAAACATCCCAGATTCAATCCTTGCCGCTTCCAAATATGGCCAGAAATGTGAATGATTCCTGTCTGAGACCATTCCTGATGGTTGTATATCTGGGAGTGTAGCTCTCCAGAGATGTTTCTGTCATTGGCCGATACCCAGCTCAACTTTTATATCATGATACAAATGTAGGAATTCCTAGCATTCCTCACTATTGGCTATGCCAAATAGCGCTGCAACGAGGTGTAGTCCTACCACATTTGCCCACCTATGGATCAGGGTCTCTTATTGTATGCAATAGACTGGGAAATTTCAAAGTTTAGGCAGATCTCTAGATGTACATTTCATCATCATTGAAGGAAGATGGCTGTTGGGCTGCTGATTGACTGAGAAGAAGAGACCATGGTGCAATGTGCTTCTGTGGAAATCGGCAATAATTAATCTAGTCAGAAAGGGTGAACACGTTTTCATTTCTTAGCAGTGTCAGAAACTTGTATCAATCCCTTTCTTGTTGCTCAAAGGGGTAGAGCCTTCTATGAAGCACTGGGTAGCAACTACTGGTGAAAAATAAATCTTATCACCAGTTTGGAGAGAGTTTGATGGAAAAGTGTCACAAATATGGGCATCTAAGGATTTCCCGTCTCTCCCAAACTTCCCATTAGTCGTAGCACTGGAAGGCTCTCAATATTTGAAATCCAGTCATATGCCATTTCGTGCATGAATTGGCAGTTCAGAATGATATGTCCCAACACCCTTCTTATAAATTACGCATTCCCCATGGAAACACAAGCATCTCCAGGGTGGAATGTAGCCATTATTCAATGCTGATTTGAATAAATGATGAAAAGTGTGCTGTCTTCAGCTGACAGCACCTGGAGAATGTGAGGTAGGTGGAAGGTAATTACCCAAATTAGAAAGTGGGATAATTATTCACAGCCCACATGTTGTCCTACCTTTGGGGGATCCTTTTCAAAAAATCCTTATCAACTAGATCTGCCCCCTGAGAACAAGAGGCCTGTCCCTTTAATTCTAACTTAGTCAAAGCAGATACCTAGATTTTTTTTAAAAAAATGTTAACGTGTTCTTTCTGTCTCACACTTTCTAATAAGATGAGGAATTCTGAATCTCTATCATGATAATTGGTGAGTGTATGCTGTAAAAAGGGGTTTGAAATGTGTGGTTCTTACAGACTAGACAGAAATTCATAATTAGTTGGTTAGAATACAAAGTTGTTTGGCTTGATTTGCTATGGAGAAAATTGATCAAACATTATGCCCCATGATGTTCATTTGTGACAGGGCTGGGCAACTTGCAGCTCTCCAGATGTTATTGTACCTCTCATGAGCTCTAGCCAGCATTGTCAAAGGAAAGAGCTGATAGGAGTTGTAGTATAAAAACATCTGGTGGGCTACAAATTGCCCAACCCTGTTTCACGGCTTGGACTTGAAGGTTGGGTATGCACAAAGGGAGTGGTTTTAAGTGTTTTGTTTAAACAACGATGATAACAACAACACTAATGTTAAAGTCCATCTTTTATAATGTTTCTGAGGATTCAAAATATTTCACATTCATTATTTAGTTGCAGTCCTAACAACAACACTGTAAAGTTAATCAGAATTAGTATTCATTACTCTTAGCTCTAACACACAAAATCAAGGCCATAGTTCTGGTTCAAAAAGGTTCAAATATGGTGATGTGATACTTTGCCTGGTCACTTGGGCAAGTTTTTTAATTAATCATCTGGATGGGGGAATGGAAGAGGACATATGACTGAGGTAAGGTCCTTAATGGGTAACTAAAATTCTTTCTGTTTGGAATGAATTGCTACAATTAAAATAAAAATCCAGTCTATTTCACAAGGTACTGGATTGGGAAGACTGGGGTTACATTGTCCCATGTACCTGCTAAATCTGCTGTTCAAGTACTAATGGTTGATGATGGCTTCACAGCTTTTGCTACCTGTTCTTGGTTTAAATCGGACTTAGACTGAACAGTTATGTAGATACAGAGTACAAAGGATTGTCATCTGGAAGATCTTCAAAAGGAGGACTGTCCTCTCTAATACAGAGCACGTGCCTACCCACTGTATGATCTCATTTCTTACCCCTTAACCACCAGCCATTTTCATTTTTACTGTGGTGATAACCAAGTAGATAGGGAGAAGTTTTTTCTCCCTCATACTACCAGAGCCTGAGCTGATCCACTGAAAGTGAATTGTGGGAGCTGCAGGACAGATAAAAGCAATTATTCATACAGCTTGTAGCTAAACTGTAGCACTGCCACAAGGTGTAGTGATGGCTGCTATTATTTTTTTTTCTAAAAATTTGGACAGTTTTGAGTAGGTAAATTCATGAAATTTAGGGTCAGCAATGGCTATTAGCCAGCCAGACTGCTTCTGTCATATTAGTTGCCAGGGAACATCAGATGAAAGGTATGGTTGCACTCATGTCCTGCTTCTGGGCTTCTCATAAGCATCTGGTTGGCTGCTGTGTGGACAGAATGTTGAACTAGCTAGACCTGTATCTGATCTAGCCATCTGATCTAGCTCTGCTTATGTTCTTAAGGCTGGTACTGCAGCTGATCAAGAAACAGTAGTGTAACCGCCTTACTTCTCTGGGCCTCTATTTCACCATGTAAAGTTACTCAGCTGAGAAAAGCATGATATATGAGGGTGTCACAAAACCTGTCCAGCATCACTGTGAAGCTGCTTGTGGAGAGACTGGCTCTTTAGTGACCGTGTCATCATCTATTGGCAGCATTCCCATCAATTGTAGCCTCCAAGATGAATTACCCTGATGTCCAGGCAGCCGAAGATGTCATAGTGATGAGCAGTAATGACTGAAAGCCTTTAAACCAATGTCATGTTGTGGCCTGGGTTACATCTTAAGACAGGAACAGCACGATCAACAGTGGCCTACATTTTTAACATTTTGCCTGACATTTTCTGGCTCCACTGTTTATTAACTAATTAACTTATTAACCAATGAAGGGGCTGATGCTTTTGATCCCTCCTCTCTGCCCTAGCTTCCAAACTATGTAAAATCATGCCTATTCAGAAAAGCTGTCATCTAGCACTTTTCAGTCCTACTGAGCTGGACAGAAGAAATTGATTCTCAGGCTTAAGCAGACCCCAGGGGGTGCCATCATTTTATTTCAGATTTTTCCAACATTAAGGTTTTAGACTGCAAACCCCAGAAGCCCATATGCTGGCTGAAGGAATATGGGAGTTGTAGTCCAAACAGTGATTTTTTTTCCCTCCAAGCCCTGCACTTTCCTGAAAGGCAGTTTTGCAAATAAAACATCTTTGTAAGTAAACATGCATGGGATTTCTTTGTAAAACAATTTCTGTACACCACATGTAATGGCCCGCCTAATGAGCTTGCAACAGGGCTGTTCTCTCAGCTGGCATTGTGAAGTTTTTTTTTTTTAAGCCTATTAATAAGCGACATTGAGAGCCAGTGTGATATAGTGGTTTGAGTGTTGGGCCATTTCTTCCCTGTACTGTTACAACGCTGTTACTCTATTTTCTTTCTTTTTTTTAAAATCACTTTATTGAAAATTCACAAATAAAACAAAAAAGTTGTAGTTGTTATTTCTCTTGACATATCTTTGATACTTCCATTCTGATCTGGATTTCATTTTCAATATATCTTATCCTAGCTTTATCACTGTACTGCATTTTACAGCTATTTTACATGATAGAACTTGCATTACATTCTCCATATTCCAGCTTCATGATAACAACCGTAATCATCTCAATCTTTTAAATACATAATACCATGAATTACAGACTTCTATCAAACGTCACCCAGCAACTACCCACAATTTGCCATTCTTTCTGAATTTCATAGTCTGATTTCCCTTTTAATCTTTGAGAGACCATATCAGCATTTTTATTTTCAATGAAAGTTCCCCACCATTGCTCTATTGTAGGTATTTGCTGTGATTTCCATACCTTTGCATATTCAATACGTGCTGTTGTTATCATATATAATAATATTCTCCAATATTTCTTAATATTAGTACTATCTACTATATCTGTCATATTCAACAAATACATTTCAGGGATCATAACAAACTGTAACTTCAATATTTCACAAAATTTATTATGTATTCCAACCCAATATTTCTTGACCTTTGAACATGTCCACCACATATGATACATAGTGCCCACCTCTTCCTGACATTTCCAACAAAGTCCAGTACCTGTATTATAAATCTTTTGTAGTTTATCTGGAGTTAGATACCATCTGTATAACACCTTATAATAATTCTCTTTCAGATTCTGGGACACCATGAATTTATTTGTCTTTTCCCAACTCTTTCCCCAGGAATCTAATTGAATTGTATGTCCAATATTCTGGGCCCATATAACCATAGCCTCTTTAACTGTTTCTTCATACTTCTCCTGCTGTAAAAGTTCTTGATTAATATGAGCTAATAGATGAGGAGGATTTTCAAACAGCCATTTGATCACTCGGGTTTTTTCCTTTCTTTCTATTACATATGTCTTTAAATCCATCTGAAACCTTTCAGTTAATTGTCTATAAGGAAACCAATTTAAAGCTATTCCTTCTTGCTCTAATTTTCCTCTTGTTTTAAGCTGAAGATTGTTTGAAACTGACTTCTCAATTATGTCATCATATCGAAGCCATTTCTCAGATTCAGTCCATCTAGCAAAGAAATCCTCTTGAGGGGGGACCCAGGTGGGCAGCTGCCTAATGTTTCTAGACTTATATTCATCCCAAATTTTCAGTAACGATATCCTGATGTAATGATTTGTGAAATCTTTATCTATTTTTGCTTTATCGTAAAACATATAGGCATGCCAACCCATCCTTAGATCCGCACCCTCAAGTGCCAACATTCTCATACCTTGTAAATCTATCCAATCTTTTATCCATGTGAAAGCCGCTGACTTATAATATATCTGAAAGTCAGATAGTCCCAAACCTCCTCACGTTTTCTGATCCGTCATAATGTTCCATTTGATCCTAGGCTTTTTCCCTTGCCATATAAATCTGGTTAAGTCTCTCTTCCATTGTAGGAAAGGTTTCATGTTCATTATTACAGGAAGGTTTTGAAACAGAAAGTTCATTTTTTGTAAAACATTCATTTTTATTGCCGCAATCCTCCCCATCATTGACAAACGCATTGAAGTCCGGCTTTCCAAGTCTTTTGTTATTTCTTTCCACTTTTTCTTGTAATTATTTTGGTATAGTTCATTGTTTCTTTTAGCTATCCAGATACCAAGATATTTTACCTTTAGACCTCTGTTAAATCCTGTTTTTTGTACTATTTCCATCTCTTCTCTCTCAGTCATATTTTTTGTTAGAAAGATTGTTTTTTCCTTGTTCACTTTAAATCCCAAGTACTGTCCGTATTCTAGAATTGTTTTGAGTAATTTTTCAATGCATCTTTGTGGATCATCCAGAAAGACAACTAAATCGTCAGCAAAAGCCTTTAATTTGTATTGGTACTTCTTAACTTGAACACCTTTAATCTCTTTGTCATCTCTTATAGCATTATTTAATATTCCCATTGCCATAATAAACAGCAAGGGGGACAGTGGACAACCTTGTCTAGTCCCTTGCTTCAGTTCTATCAAATTTGTTCTTTCTGTTTACTACCAATCTAGCTTGCTGTTGTTTGTATATTGCTTCAATCCATGAGACAAATTTCTCTCCAGCCAATGTCTGTTTACAAGCCATTATCATAAATGACCAATGAATCATATCAAATGCCTTCTCTGTATCCAGAAATATCTTGGCCATTTTCCTTTCATTATGCTTTTCATAATGCTCAATTATATTTAAAACCATTCTAATATTATTTCTCTGTGATCTTCTTGGTAAAAAACCATTCTGATCTTCATTAATAACATCAGACAGAACCTTTTTCAATCTGGCAGCCAGGATTGAAGCAAATATCTTGTAATCAACATTCAGAAGCAATATTGGCCTGTAATTTTTTACATCTGTCAAGTCTCTGCCTCCTTTTGGAATCAATACTACATTAGCTTCTTTCCAAGTGTCTGGTATCCCTTCTCTAATTATTTCATTTATTGTATTTTGTAAAGGTATTGAAATCTCATGTTCCAACATCTTGTAGTATCTAGCAGTAAATCCATCAGGTCCTGGAGCTTTATCATTCTTCAGATCTCTAATAGCTTCAGCCACTTCCATCACTGAGATAGATCTGTTCAATATCGACCTTTGCTCTTCAGTAAATCGCATTTTGTTCATTTTCTCTAGATATTCTTCAATTCTTTGTTGGTTTATTCACTTTGGGGTTTTATCCATCAACTTCAGGTAATATTTGTAAAAAGCTTGTTTTATATCCTCTTGCTTTGTAATCTTTTCTTTTCCTACTGTAATCTCCAGAATAATATTTCTAGCCTTCCTTTTACGCAATAAAGAGGCCAGGAACTTTGAAGGTTTGTTAGCTTGTTCAAAAAAGTTATAGTTTACTCTTCGTATCTGTTGCTCTATTTCATCTGCATTTAATTGACTTAATTCAGCTTGATGCAACTTCATCTGTAATCTAGTCCGTTGATCAGCCGGATTTTGCCTCATATGTTTCTCAGTCTCTTTCATTTTTTCCAAAATTAAATTCTCTGTTTTTCTCTTTTCTTTTCTAATCTCCATGAACCATCTGATAAAATTTCCTTGCATAACAGCTTTGCTTGCATCCCAAATGGTTTTCATTGATAGCTCAGATGTCATATTTTCACTGAAATAGTTTATTATCTCTCTTTTGCACTTCTGTATGTACTTCTCCTTATTCCAGATCTCATCATTCATTTTCCATGTTCTTTCTATATCCTTTATCTTCATCTTTATCTGTATTGGATTATGATCTGAGCACATATTTGGAAGAATGTCCATTTCTGCGATCTTCTTCAGTAATTGTTTAGGTACCAGCATCATATCAATCCTTGACATAGATTTATGACGGTCGGAATAAAATGTGTACCCATCCAATTGCCCATTATTGTATCTCCAAATGTCATATAAATTGAAATTGTCCATCAAATTGAAAAAACTCTTTGGAAGTTTGCCATTATTTCAGGGGATCAATTTCTGCACTGACCTATCTATACGTGGATTAATGACTCCATTAAAGTCCCCCAAAATAATGATTTTCGCATTCCC
The DNA here is from genome assembly GCA_948472985.1 of Iguana delicatissima. Classification (NCBI taxonomy): domain Eukaryota; kingdom Metazoa; phylum Chordata; class Lepidosauria; order Squamata; family Iguanidae; genus Iguana; species Iguana delicatissima. Next base: position 150,408 of record CAOKZL010000786.1, read on the forward strand.
CATTTCATTTAGATATCGCTACAACTGGTCCTGAATCTTGAGGGAAAATTCCCCTTTGGCTCCATTCGGTGCATATATTCCACCTATCAAAAAGTTTGTCCTGTTTAAGAGTAACGTCAATTCCTATGTATCATCCGTTGTTATCTTGGAAAATCTGATGCGCCGCATATCTTAATTCACATATATTAAAACTCCTCTTTTCTTTTTATCAGTCACAGTTGCAAAGCAGCTTCCCAGTTTCGGATTTCTTACATATTTCAAATCTTGAGTTTTAATTCTGACTTCTTGCAGACATATTATATCCAAATTCTGTTTCTCTAAATGGTGAAACATTTGCCTTCTTTTATATTCGGAGTTGAACCCCTTAATATTCCATGAGTATATCTTCAAATCCATTTTTCTTTTTGTTTATTTTACTATTTTTTATATCTTAAAGGTTGACTTAGTCCTTCTGTTCAACTCCTTCTAATTCGTCTTCTTCTTGTTCCACAATTTGTGCTGTAGCTCCAGCCTCTTCAAAAGGAATATGTTCTTCTCCAAGATCACCATCCCCTTCCTGAAGCTGCAATCTTTCCTCTTCCATTGCTTGCTGGTCCTGTTCCTGTTTTTCCTCATCCTCAGAAATGTTTTTTCGGTAATCTCTCTTCAATCTTTCCATCATCTCTTTTGTTTTATGTATGGTGTTAATCCAGTATCTCCTCTGTTTATATGTAAATGACAAGCCCTCGATTTTCTCCCATCGATAGCTAATTTGACACTTCACCAAAAGATTTGCCAAAGGTTTATATTCTTGTCTCTTCTTTAGAATTTGAAAGGGAAAGTCTTTTAAAATTCTGACTTCTTTATCTTGAATTTTCAGCAAACTGTCATAGCTTCATTGCAGTACTTTATCTCTTATCATTGTCCTTGTAAAGGTTATAATAATGTCCCTTGGTAATTTCCTCTCCCTCGCAGCACAAGAGGAGACTCTAAAGATTCTGTCAATGTAACTCTCCATCTCCTCCTCATCAATATCAATAAATTCTGCCAAAACCAGTATTATTGTCTCAATCAAATTTTCCACAGAAGACTCTGGTACGCATCTCAAACGTAAAGATCTTTCCCAATATCACAGCTCCTGCAAAGTAATTTGAGCTTCATCATCTTGTTGTCTCTCCTTCACCACCGTCATATCCCTTTCTACTTGTTTAACTTGTTGTTTTATCTCTTTAGAATCAGTTTTTAACTTTGTCACGTCTGTTTTTATATTTTCCAGTTTCTTCACCAATTTATCTATTTCTTGTTTCATGTCAGCTCTCATCTCCTTTCTGTTCTTTTATATCACGTCGTATGTCATCTTTCATGCTTTTAAATTCTTCCATCATTTGTAACATGAAATCTTGTGACCTCTGGGGTATGTCAACTGATGTCCTCCTAGATGCCTGAGAAGATGTTGGTGCCATTGTAGTTGTTGCTGCAGCTGCTGTCGCTCCCTTTCTTGTTCTTGGGTCCATATTTCACTCCACCAATGAGATAGTAATTGTTATCCAACAATTTTGAAATATCCAATATTAACAAACACTGCTCCAAAACTCAAACTTCACAATTATTATGTTATTATGATATTTATACTTTGCAATATTAAATTATAAAGAATTCATAGTGTAATGTTAAAATACAAACAGAATCACAATCCCAAATTACATTTCATTAGGTAGAGAACTTATAACTATAGTAAATAAAAATATATGAACTATTTAAAACTCTATTTTCAATAAAAGTCAATAAAATATCTGAAATCTATAAAATTCATGAAAGCTAAATAACATTATGTTCAGTTCAATTCATCATGTTATGGAATAAATATTCAGTTCATAATCTAGACTATATACTATATACTGTATTCAATAGAAAGCAATATTTATATTTAATTAATTCAGCACTAACTGTCTGAAGGCTGTGCCTAGGCCCAGACCTCTCAGTTCCCCCTCCCAACCAGAGCTGAAACGTCTCTTTGTCGTCACTGTTCCAAACCTTGAAGTCAAAACCCAAACCGCTCCTCTGTGTGGGGGTGAAAGTTCTCAGCGTCTTGTGTCCTTTCAGCACACCACAACACAGTTCTCCAAGTGTATTTTTAGATCCACAGCATATTCTCACAATCCAAAGGTAGTAGACTCAAAAAATCGAAGTTAAAAATTCCATTAAAAGTTCATTTTACACACCATAATACTCCAGTCACAGTCCAAAATAAAAATAAACAAAAAACAAAAAACAAAACTCCCCAAGAACCAACAATTAGATATTCACAGTCTCTTTTCTTTGAAAACACAAGAAAGGAAATGCCTTGTATTGCAATATATACTCCCGACTAGTCCACATCCAAGTCCAAGATCCAAACTTAACTCCACAACAATACTGGTAAAATTCTGGTATCAGGAAACAGTCAAAAACCAAAAGTTACACTTGGTCAGAGTTCATAAGTTCATAAGTTTCCGATCTGGTCTCTATACAAAAATAACAACTGCACCAGAGGGTCAAATATTCCTCCCTGATGTTTTACAATTCAAAAACTCCACAACACATCTATCACGTATCTTCTCCAAAAAAAAAAAAAAAAAGAACCCTCTGAAGAAATCAGAAGAAAAAACCACTTCTAAATGTGTTCAGGCAAACTATGGTCGTCTGCCATAAAATAGAAGCCAAAAAAAAGAAAGAAAGAAAGAAAGAAAGAAAGAAAGAAAGAAAGAAGAAGAAAGAAAGAAAAGTAAACCGGCCACCATTTCGAACTTACTGGCAGCCGGATGTTTTACTGTTACAACCTTGTCCACCGTTACTAGTCCAAAAATTTGTTGCAGTGCAAAAGAGAAAAGAAATCCAAAATCAGGTTGCTTACTGATATTTAGTAGTGGGTCCTTTTCTTTAAGAGTTGGCGGTGGCGCTTGTGCCGCTTCTGCGGTGTTCTGGTTGGATCCATCATGGCTCTTCGGCTCCCCTGACATCTCCCTCTCCCTCTTGACAGAAGGAGCTCGATGCCAGGTTGGGAGCCCCCTTTGAGCCTCTTCCGCACTCCCTTTACCGGGGGAGTGTCTAGCCGTTTAATAGATGGGGGAAAAAAACAGCTGGATTCCAACCGGAGACAAGACGGGGAAGCGGAGCTTCACTCCGTGCTGCAGCTCACGCGCGCCATACGACCGGAAGTCTTTACTCTATTTTCAACATCCTATGAAATCCTAAGAGGTCTCAAAGGGCTCCTCCCTAAATTGCAAATGTTGCAAACCCCAAGATTCCATAGGACATTGAAAGTGGAATAATAGCACTATCACGGTCTAGTGTGGGAATGGCCTTGGACTAGGACTCTGGGAGACCAGGATTCAAATCCCCACTCAGCCACAGAAACCCCCTAAGTAACCTTGGATAAGGAACACTTTCTCAGGCCATTTCTGCACTAGAGTGGAGAAACATTTTACTGTGTTTTATAAGCAGTGTTTTTTACTCCAATGTCCTCCAGTTTCTATCGAAGAAAAGCAGAGAAAATCATTTGTAGCTTCTGCGTGTCAATTCCCCTGGAACTCTTTTTCCCCTCCCTCAGTACACTCTGCCACCACTGATTGGTCAATTTAATGCCCACCTCTGTGGTGTAAATCTATGTAGCACTTCCGCATGTAGGAAAAAATGCTTTGAACCATTTTGGCTGATTTGCTTCAGAGTTTTTCCATTTGTACATTACACAGGTTTCACAACAATGTGAACAATGGCAGCTTGACATTGTGTTTGTGTCTGTGCCTTCAAGCCACCTGTCATCTTATGGCAACCCCATGAATTTCATAGGATTATGGAAGGGAAAATTTCTAAATCAGGCAAACCAGAGATAACTTTTTTAAAATAGCTTCATGTACAACTATGGCTATAAGGAATTTCTTTCTCTCTCTAATTTTGTTTGCCTGTTTCTTATGAATTTTTTAATTTGGTTTTTTTAATATCATTACAATATCTATATCCTAACTTTTTCCCACTATGGGACTTAAGGTGGCTTAGAAGAGTTAAAACAGACGTAGTTAAAATTTATAGCACACAAAATTAAAAAGCAATTAAACCATAAAAAAAAATAAACCCTGTTAAAAACACAAACTATTAAAAAAAACCTCTAGCACATTATACAAGGCTTGTTTATCCTAAAAAATTAAATCTCAAAGGACTGCTGGAATAAAAATGTCTTCCCCTTGACTTCACAAAGACAGTAAAAAGGATGCCAGACTAGCCTTTCTGGGAAGGGAATTCCAAAGCCTGGGAGCAGTTACGGAGAAGGCCTTCTCCTGTGCTCCCACCAGATATGCCTGTTATGGGGTGGGACAGAGAGAAAGGCCTCCCCAGAAGATCTCAAAACATAGGCAAGTTCATATGGAAGGATATGGTCCTTTGAATTTGATTATCTTTTTCAAAAAAGTTGCCATTAAAAAAGGCAAATATATATATTTTGAAATGCAAACTAAATAATGTGCAGACTAAAATTTGGCTGATGTACTACATTAAATAAAGTATTTAGGGAAGATAATTCTTTGAATGTTAATGTGTTTGTCTCATTATTAGGCCATTTCCACCCAACACTTTTATAGTGCTATTATTTCACTTTCAGCATCCTGTGGAATTCTGGGGTTTGTAGTTTACTGCGGCCAAAGAGCTCTCTGGCTGAGAATTCTAAAGGCCCCCCTCTGAACTGCAAACCCCAGGATTCCACAGGATGTTGAAAGTGGAATAATAGCACTGTAACAATGTAATGTTGAAATGGCCTTAGTGAGGCTTTGGAAAAGTAGGAGTAATACTAGGGATGAGAGGAGAAATAAGAAGAGCGGGAAGAAGCAGCAGCAGCAGTAGCAACCAGTTCAATGATGTGTGAAAATAACAGTGCAAATATGTCACTGTTTCAACAGTGTCATTCTGGTGAGCCAGCGAGGAGCTGCAGGGTTTCGGTTGCAAGTAGGCATGGCATCATCAAATAGAATAATGACTTGTACTTCATCATTAAACAAATTACTTTGTTCAGCTACTCAAGGATTCAAGGATTGTCCCACCTTGGAAATCAAACTCATGGGGAGAAAAAGCAACATTGATAGAAAAGTTAGTGGGAAAGTGTTAGCACATTAATTTAGTTGATATGGCACTGAAAAATCTAATTAAATTCTGTTTCCATTGGAAAGAACATATTTTAAAACAATTAATTTTAATTGCCATTTAAAATTTATGTTATTACACTAAAAGCTTTACCAATTGTTGAGGTAAAAAAACCTATGCATAGTTTTCTTCCTCTTCTCCATCATCCTTCTTCCTGCGTTCAGGTTTGGAAACAAAGAGCTGCATGGCTTTTTGAAAATCCAATTTCTCATTCACCCCACCAAAAATCCTCTTGTTCCTCCCTTAAAATGTAATCTCCTTACCTTCCCCTCTTTTTACTTTAGTTACTAAAGCTGCTGACTTTAATAACTCTTAACGCAATTCATTACACTTGAGCTATTCTTTAGTAAGTAGACTTCTGACATAAACTTTGTAATTCTCTGACCCTGGGCAGCTAGCAAAAAGCAAGAAGCATTTTTCCAAAAATTTAAGAAGACTAGACTTTGCGGGATGGAGGGGGGAACCTAACTGGGAAATGTCAAATTTGTTGGTTGTTTAATACTGCTCACTTAACTAATTAATAACTCAATTAATACTTTCATTTTGGAGATATTCCAGTTTGAGTTAAAAATAAATTTAATTAAGTTGGCCTCTTTCACTGGCGAACATGCAGCTCAATTCCTAACTTAGTTGTTCTTAAATAGTTATCCCAATCACTTGGAAACTGTGAAGGATATGGGACCACACAGACCCAAGTGATTCAGCATTTTATGTATTACCAGGTGGTAGATAATCCAGACTTATTTTCTAATATATGAAACTACCTTCAGGATGTATGAAACAGGATCTAATTCATACAACTGGAAAGGGACACTATTCAGCTTGGAATACAGTTTGTTACTGTCAGTGGTCACTCCATCACACCCTAAGCAACAAAGGGAGATGGTGGGGATGAATCCTTAGACTCCTCACTTTATTGTACATCCCAACCTGTCTCCCTCCAGATATATATTAAAAGCTAACTTTCTGCACTTGAAAGACTTTTGTTCAAAACTTGCATTTCTGAGCAATTTAGAATCTTTAGGCCACACAGAAGCCTTCTGTGTTTAATGCCAGTTAGTGGATGAAGCTTACTTTCCCATATCCTGGTGGAAATTGGGTTTCGTTGATCTGAGGATGAGATTTTTGGATGGATCTGGGGGTAGGTCCCTCCAGACAGATGTTGCTAGGCAAGCACTCAACATGAAGTGGAGAGTAAATGAGAGGGATGGGGAAGTGGGAAGGCAAACTCTGGCCACTTCATACAGGGTTGACTCTCCCTCTCTCTCTCCCTCTCTTTCTCTACATATCTACATACATATCTACATACACACACACACACACACACACACACACTCTTGTCTGTACTGTTGGGGCTCACATGTTTGATGACATTGTCGTCTTGTGCATGTTGTGCATGTTTGCATGTTGAGTGTGTATGTCTGTTTGTTCTCTCTCCTTCTGGGCAGTATGGGGATATCATGGTTGCCACGTCTTTAGACTGAGGTGGGTAGTGTTACCAAGGATTGCGGGAGTGTGGCAGGAAGCAAGAGTCTTGCCAGGGACACTGGAAGAGTAAAGGGAAGGGGCAGTATTACCAAGGATGCTGAGAGTACAGTGGAAATGGCACTGTTTCCAAGGATGGTGGAATTGCAGCAGAAAGTGAAAGGATCATCAAGGATGCTAGAAATAACAGTGGGAAGTAGCAACTATGCCAAAGACACCAGGACTGTGGTGGGAAGTGACCGGGTTCCTAAGGGTGCTGGGAGTGTGGCAGGAAGTGGCAGTGTTGCCATGGATGCTGGGAATGTGGCCTGGGCTTTTATATATATATATATTTTTTCCTTTCTGCCATATTTCCCCTCCTTTTTGCTCTGGTTCTGCATGCATTTGATACAGCAACCATTTTCAAAACACAGAAAAGGAATATTTCCAGTACAAGTATAATTGTAATACAGGATTTCTCTCCTTCGATAATCAATTAAAAATTCTTCAGTAAAAGGAAAATCCAGCCAGCAATAATACAGTAGTTCAGAGACTAGGCGTCTAGAGAAGAACATTAAATGCCTGCCTAAACAAACAGGCCTTTGATAAGTGACAAAAACATATTACTTCTTGTTGCTGCATTTCAGAGAGTGTTGTACTGTTGGAAGCAGTACAAAGAACACTGAAAATGAATTTACACATATTGTATGGACAAATTTTCATGTGCCTATCTAATTAGACTCAAGTTTGCCTTTGTTTGCTCTTGCCCTTGTTCGTAAAAGAAAACAGTATGTGAACCCAACTACACAGAATCAGTTAAACATGCTTGCATGTTTAACATTATGAATATGGTGGTCTCAAAATGGGCTGCCACAATTATATCAATTGTATCAGTCATATCAATAGTATGCCAATTGTGCCTGTCTTTTTTTTTTTAACAACCAGTCCATATGCTAGTTTGTTCAGTTGTGACCAAGATGAACCCAAAGATCCTGGTGTTTGAGATACCATACCCTCCAACATTTCACAGACAAAAGTTGTCTTGCAGACGACTTCATGGTCCAGAAGGTGGAAGAGGCCACAAGGGGATCAAATATTCTAGATCTGATCTTGACCAACAGGGATGACCTTGTTAATGAGGTAGAAGTGGTTGGATCTTTAGAGGGGAGTGACCATGCCCTATTGGAATTTGGCATTCAGTGGGAAGGAGAAGATAAGGGTAGCCAAACACTCATCTTAGATTTTAAAAAAGCGGACTTCTGTAAACTTAGGGAGCTGCTAGCTGGAATTCCGTGGTCAAGAATTGTGAAACAGAAAGGAGTTCAGGAGGCGTGGGAGCTCCTTAAATAGGAGGTACTGAAGGCACAGTCTAAAACTGTGCCAATAAGGAGGAAAAATGGAAGGCATCTGAGGAAACCAGAATGGTTGACTAAAGAACTCTCAGCTGAGCTAAGTGTTAAAAGAAACATGTATAGGAAATGGAAGAAGGGGGAAACCACCAAAGAAGAATTTAAGCAAGTGGCCCGGAGATGTACGGAGGAGGTCAGAAAGGCTAAAGCACAGAACAAACCTAGGCTGGCCAGAGACATTAAAAACAATAAAAAGGGCTTTTTTAAATACATGTGCAGCAAAAGGAAAAAGAAGGAGACGATAGGGTCGCCGCGCAGAGAAGATGGAGAATTACTCACAGGGGGAAGGGAAAAGGCAGAACTACTTAACACCTTCTTTGTCTCAGTTTTTTCCCAGAAGGATACAAGCACTCAACCTGGCGGTTGGGGAGCAGGTGAGGAAGCAGGGGAAATGAGACACGAAATAGGTAGAGGGGTGGTACAGGAATACCTGACCACACTGGATGAATTCAAGTCTCCAGGGCCAGATGAATTGCATCGTAGGATATTAAAAGAGCAGGCAGAGGTCATTTCGGAACCGCTTGCTATAATCTTTGAGAAATCTTGGAGGACAGGAGAAGTTCCAGCAGACTGGAAGAGAGCAAATGTTGTCCCCATCTTCAAGAAGGGAAAAAAAGAGGACCCAAATAAGTATCGCCCAGTCAGCCTGACATCAGTACCCAGAAAGATCCTGGAGCAGATTGTTAAGCAGTCAGTTTCTAATCACTTAGAAAGCAAGGCGATAATCACGAGAAGTCAACATGGATTTCTCAAAAATAAGTCATGCCAGACTAATCTTATCTCTTTTTATGATAGAGTTACTAGCTTGATAGATGAAGGGAATGCTGTGGATGTAGCATACCTCAATTTCAGTAAGGCCTTTGACAAAGTTCCCCATGACATTCTCGCAATGAAGCTGGTAAAATGTGGGTTGGACAGGGCTACTGTTAGTTGGATTTGTAATTGGTTGACTGACCGAACCCAAAGAGTGATCACAAATGGCTGCTTCTCATCCTGGAGAGAAGTGACTAGCGGGGTGCCGCAGGGTTCTGTCCTGGGCCCAGTGCTGTTCAATATTTTTATCAATGACTTGGATGAAGGAATAGAGGGCATGCTCATCAAATTCGCAGATGACACCAAATTGGGAGGGGTTGCTAATACGCCAGAGGACAGGATCAAAATTCAAAATGACCTGGATAGATTGGAGAGCTGGGCCAAGGCTAACAAAATGAAATTCAACATAGATAAGTGTAAGGTCCTACACTTAGGTAGAAAAAATGGAATACAGAAATATAGGATGGGGGACACGTGGCTGGATAGCAGTACGCGTGAAAGGGATCTAGGAGTCTTCATAGACCACAAGCTGAACATGAGTCAGCAGCGTGATGTGGCAGCCAAGAAAGCCAATGCAATTCTCGGCTGCATCAACAGGAGTATGGTGTCTAGATCAAGGGAGGTACTGGTACCACTCTACTCTGCTTTGGTTAGACCTCATCTTGAATACTGTGTCCAGTTCTGGGCACCCCAATTCAAGAAGGACATGGTCAAGCTGGAGCAAGTCCAGAGAAGGGCGACCAAAATGGTGAGAGGCCTGGAAGCCATGCCCTATGAGGATAGACTTAGAGAGCTGGGTATGTTTAGTCTGCAGAAGAGAAGGTTAAGAGGGGACATGATAGCCATGTTTAAATTTTTGAAGGGATGCCATGTAGAGGAAGGAGAGGGCTTGTTTTCTGCTGCTCCAGAGACCAGGACAAGGAGCAATGGATTCAAGCTGCAGGAAAGGAGATTCCACCTGAGCTTCAGGAAGAACTTCCTGACAGTCAGGGCTGTCCGGCAGTGGAATATGCTGCCACAGAGTGTAGTAGAGTCTCCTTCCTTGGAGGTTTTTAAGCAGAGGCTAGATGGCCATCTGTCGGGAATGCTTTGAGGGTGTTCCTGCATAGCAGGGGGTTGGACTGGATGGCCCGTGTGGTCTCTTCCAACTCTACATTTCAAAAAAAACAAAAAACAAACAAACAAACCAGGACACATTTAGCAAAGCAGCACCCAAGCATGGCCAAGATGGCAAGAGTTACTGATGAGGAAGAACACATAGGATAGGAGAGGCTGCATCAGTTTGCCTTTGCCTGGGTTTACTTTGAAGGGAAGGATTCTTTCCCTTCTGTCTTCTCCCCCTCCCTAGGGCTAATTAAGAGCAAATGACTTTTACACTTTGAACTCACTTTGCAAGAACTGAAGCAAGCTGGGGACAAAAGAGGGAAAATGAAAGGAGAAGAGAATACCAGGACATTTTAAAAGCAGTTGAAAAGGTGGGACAAGAGAGGATTAATCAAGCTTGTCCCTGCCAAACTGAGACTGTTGGAGAGTTTGAGACACATGGCTGCTGCTGGTGATTTCGTTTATGAACTAGCCTTGAGACTGATGGTACAGCTATGGAATAGCCATAGGCCACTGCTTCTCTTAGCTTCTAGTTCAAAAGAATGACAGTCTGTGTGGCCATAATCATGGAAAACTGTCGCATATCTCTCTTTGTATCACATTTGGAGCTAGAAGACCCTGAAACTGCTGTGATTCAGGATAGTCTCTCTCTCTCTCTCTCTCTCTCTTTTTTGCTACCCATCCCACTGTCATCACCTCTTCCTTCACTGCTGATACTCTCTGATCTCTTGTTTCTCCTAATGTTTCTCCTCTTCCCCTGCCACTGAAACACCTCAACATACTAAGGTCCTTCCAGAGACTGATGCATCACTGGTGAGCTGGTGATGGAGACTATCTGTGCTGTACATGATGCCTCAGTTTGGTAGAAAAGTTCCCCTCAGGCTGAGCCATTCAGGTCCAGATGCCTGGCTGGAGAGCCAGCTAGGAATCTCTTCAGAACAAAAACAAGTGCTCTGGAGTCATTGCCCATCTGAGGAGGCTCCTCAGAACAAGACATCAACCAGCTGGCTGCTCCAGAGAGAGGCAGCCACTGTTCTCCAAAACAACTGGCCCCATCTTGTCCTGTGGGGGCAGGCAGCAGTGAAGGTGAGTCCTGGTTTCCATTTCATTTTGTTTATTCAAAAATATTTTTAAATCACCTCTCATCCAAATAGATAACAGGATGTTATACAAGAAGTATGAAAAATGCTATGCAATAAAACAGCCAAACAGATTGCTATGTTTTTGCAATTGAATAAGTTTTAACCTAGGCTCTGAATTATGATAATGTCAGTGCCAATTGAGCTTCTATGGAGAGGACATTCCAAAACCTGGACATCACTACTGGGAAGGCTAGCTGTCAAAACTACCATATTTCCCATGGCTTGAAGTATATGCTGCAGTTGCTCAACTCTGATACATTAGTTGCTTTGTATTCTGCACACTAAAAATAACAAGCTAGCATTGAGAAAAGCAGAAACATGTGATCCTCATGCTTTCTGTGTATTAAGTTAATTTGTATTTATTTATTTATTTTACTTTTATTTTTTCTTCTGTCTATCACTGCGGAACAGTAGGCAACTATTTTGCTCACTGAAGACCTGCGTATTCTGCAAATGGTCACGTCTACAGTCTCATCTGCAGAGGCTAGAATCTTGCTTTGGTTATTTTTATGTTTTATTAATATAGGCTGAGCATCTCGGGCTGCTGCCCTGCATCTTATAACAGTTTCTTTGCAAGCATTGTCTGAGTGTATTGCTAACTAAAGCTGTATTTGAACTCAGGCAAAGGATTTTAAAGAAAGGATGGTAAGCATAGAGAAGGCAGCAATGTGTCAACCATGAGATCTCATCCTACCCCGGGATTCGTAAGAGAAGCAGGCCTGCCAGACTCTTGCCAATTGCTGCACGCAATAACTGCTTGTGTTTGCCTTTCCAGCTTATTTCTCTGCTTCCCAGCAGAGGCTTTATAGATTATTCGCAGGTTGCACGTGGTATAAATTGAAACTCTGCTTGAACTGCAGGACAGCCCTCTGGGGTCCATTTCGGAAAAATGCCCCTTACACCTGCTATCACCATAGATAGCATTGATTACTTGGTATTCTGGTTTGGAAAGCAACACAGAAAAACACAAACTGATGAAGTAAAAGCAAGCTATGTTACTGACACTTCCTCTGTGCTTCTTTCCCATTTGGAGATTCAAGTGCAAGTCATGCTTTTACTGCAGGAATCCCATGGGCGGGCGGGGGGGGTTCTACAAGACCAGCTTCTCACTTTGAGTGGATGCAGTAATGAATTAGGTATACATAAGGTGTTTATTTTTTGTGTGTGCGGCAACGCAGGAAAGAATGGAGCACGTTAGGACACTGATACAAAAGATAAAGTCTGAGACTTGTGGGTCTATAGACTTGGAGATCTATCCATCTTAGACTGAACTTACACAGGATAAATAATGTGCTCTTACATCAATCCCGGTCCTGTTGGAAGACATGATATTCCTCCCCTTCTAGCATGAAAACACTTCTTATTGATGCCTAAGGGCTTTAAGGCAATTCAAGAGTACCTCTAGGTTATTCCCTGTTCGGGGGAAGAACAAGGTTTTTAAAACATGTGATTTGACCCCCAAATTGGGATCACAGTGGAATTGGAGGTGGGGAGAAGGCGGGGCCAGGTTGATGAGTGGTCACCTAGTTCATGTGATCATTCCCACTACAGAAAGGTAGCTCCCATGTTTGTACTGGCACCCGGAAAAGGTGGTGTTGCCTTTTGGGAGGGGGGATTTGGGAGGGGAGGGGCTGAACAGCTCAAGAAAATGAGAAAATGAGATTATGGAGAATTAATAGGGCCTGTCCCTACCATCAGGACAGTCGGAAGGGGGAATGTTCTGAGTGGTTTGGAGAAGAGCAATATGTAGTAAAATTTTGCAGCACCTAATGGCAAAGCATACTTGGAGAATGTACTGTGTTTTTCTATGGTATCAGGATGTAGTTTAATACATTATTTCAAAGCATGAATTATCTGGTAAGGTAACATGGAAAAATGGGACTCCCCCATTTTGCAAGGTTATAATAAGACTTAGTACCTGTATCTTTGCATAAACAGGTACAGGAGACTATACAGGGTTCTTCCCCAGGCTTGTTAGCTAATATATAAAAGTCAAAATTTGTCTGTTTGCCTGTGTTAGGTGAAGACCTTATACAATTGGCTGGCTAAGAACATTCTATGGAATCCTGGGGTTTGCAGTTTAGGGAGGGGCTTTTAGAATTCTCAACCAGAGAACTCTTGGGTGTCAGTCAAATGTGCCTGTCTTGAATAGGCCGGTTGCTATGGAGATGAGACCTAGCAGCAAGGAGGAGGGCAGTGTATTCCCTCAGGAACCCAACTTCTCTATGTCAATAACTCTGAGTACAGATTGGACTGGGGAACATGGGGAAAAGTTACAGGTACTGGACAAGACAGTTTGGGGAATTAGAGACACAGGATCTCAAATCTTTTTAACAAGTGTTACCTATGAGAAAATAAAATCCCATGCAACGTTGGGTATATACACTAGTTTCATAATAAGCCTGTGAGGTAGGTTAGGTGGAAAGATGCCAACTGGCCCAAAGTCACCCAGTAGCTGACTTTGGTTTCCTCAGTTCTAGTCTAACAGTTCTAACTACTAGAGTTCACTGTCTCTGATTACTGTAGTAATACATGTGGATCACCTTGGAAACTTGAGGTTTTCACTAGGTCCTCAGTTGTCCTCATCTGTGACTTACAAAAGCTTTGGCAGATTGGGGATTTGGACTGGACTCTGTGACACAGTAGAAAAGGGTTAGAGTCCATCCTCCACCTCCTTGAATTTTAGAAAAAGAACCCCGATGTGAAACTCTTAACATGAAATGAATAACTTGAAATGAATACTAAATTAGTTAAGAGACCAGAGCAGTGCTGTCTCTATTATTGGGCAGAGTGGGGCAACTGCCTCATGTGGCAAATGCTGGAATGGAGAGTGGGGAGGAGGCTTCAGGGAATCACCTGAACATGGTCATTTATGATTGGCTTCAGTATAATATTAGACCTGTCCTTCTTGTAAGTAACTCCTCAGACTCTGCCAAACCTCATAAGATAGGCAGCTATCTTCAGATGTGGTAGAGATGATGATATTTTTCCACTGTCAGTGGTGAATTAAGCTGACAATCCAGTCAGCTTCTCTATTTGGAAGAGAAGAAAAAGACATTTGCTTAGTCTTTGCCTCAGGAAGCACAATATCTTGAGCCAATGCAGTCAACAGCATCAGAATGACCTCTACACGATGCTCCTTACATCCCTGTGAGCTCTGCAGAGGATATAATATGTGATGTCATTCAGAGAGCATTCTTGAATAAACTTGGTCTCAGTCCCAGCGGCTCTTTCTGTAGCTGCTGTCCTTGCAGGAATTGCTATGGAAAGCTGTGACTTTTTCAGCAGATGTCTCAGGTCACTTGCTATGTTGCTGTTGACTGCATCCATGAGGACATGTCAGGCAGAGGTCAATGGGCTGATTGATGCTTGGTTTGTTCCTACCTGTAGATGAAACACATGCATTGGTAAAACTCTTCATTTTTCGGTGCACATATCTAAACATTCCCAGTGTAGAAATTATTACTGATATGGTACTGTCATTTTAGGACCCGTCATTTCATTTTCAGACCCTAAATACCTAAAGGCACCAGATTTCATATGTTCTAGGAAGCTAAGCAGGGTCAGCCCTGATTAGTATTTGGATGAGAGATCACCAACGAATACCATTGCCATAAGCTCTATGTCAGGAGGAAGGAACTGGCAAAACCACCTCAGTATATTCCTTGCCTAAGAAAACTCTACAAAATTCATGGGGCCACCATATGTTGACAGATGACTTGAAGATGCATGTGTATGTGTGCATGCGTGCACATGCATGCACACACACACACACACACACACACATACACACACATTTTAAAATGGTACACTAACTTTGAAGAACTTTTATGATTTTCATGGGTAAGGCAGTAATTCTTCTTGAGCCTCTTGACTATTACTTATGTAAAATCTGTTGTAAGTGTAGAAGTGGGAATGGAAAGGAAGCACTTGTAATGCAAGTGAGCATTGTAGCCAAGGTAGGTGCTTTGCTGTTGTTTTTATATTAGAGCACGACTGAAGCAGAAAAAAAACTATCTATGCCTCATGCAGGAAAACACCTTGATCTTGTACATCCTTAACTGGGTTGTGGGGCATTTATTTCAGCTTTAAAACAAACTTGTTTAATTTTTGCGGGGAGGTTCCTTGTTCACTTGTGGAACATACGTTGATGATTTGTTGTAAGAGCAACTGTAATATTGCTCCAGATACTGCCACATAAATTCAAACTGCTGCCATGAGCCACGTGTCAGCTCAGTTCTATAAATAAAGTTCTTACCAGTACTTCATCCTAGTCATCACAAGGGAAGGCAGTGGGCAACCCTGGACTTTGTGGGCCACAGCGTCTCATTTAAAGGCAATCTTTAGCCTGTGGATTTTTAGGTAGGTCACCACTGAGTCTATGCACAGAGACCATTTATCCATGCCTTTTCTATCCATCCGTTGATTTTCATTTGGCCAGGATTTCCGGCTTGTTTCACTTAGGCTCATTGGATGTACAGTTCCAAAGTTTGCAGGCCACTGATTGCTATATTTTCTGTTGTTCCAATCTGGCAGTGGGTGTGGGTATGAGTGTGTTATTTCTTTTTCCACATGAAGCTCTTTTTCCCTCTGTCTTTGCTAGGTGTAGGGTTGAGAGTGTGGTATCCAAACACCAAGACTGTTAAATGGTAAGGAGGGGTAAGATGCCTCTGTATGTGAAATTGTCTTGTGAAATAGTAGGTGAAATGGCACTGCCCCTTTTGGATATACCATCCAAATGTTGATTTGGTCTCTATTTGTTACTTAATAAAATAATCAATGCTTATTTCTCCCTTCCCTATTACAAATGCTGCTGCTAATTATTCTATCATTATTCTAAAAACATGCCTGTTCAACTGTACATCAATTGTGCTAAATAAACATGTAACAACAGCAACAAAAGTATTTATTTCAACTTACATTGGGGTAGACCATTAAGAGAAGCTAATTGGACTGGGTTTCTTTTATCTGCCTAGGTTTGGAAAATAGGGAGAGGGAGAAAGTAACCACAATCTTGGCATTGTTGGAAGGAAGAAGTTTATTTTGTCTGCTTAGATGGGGGAGCATGAAGAAGAGGAAGAAACACAAATTGTTCATTGTTTGGAGAAAGAAGTTTAATTTGTCTGCTTAGAAGGATCAAGGTTGATAAAGAAAATGGAATTATGCCATCTAATGAAGGAGTTTCCTTTGCTTATTCAGAAGGGGTGTATGAAGAGGATGAAAAAACTAGAATCTTGGGATGTTGTCTGGAAAGAGTTTTCTCTGAGTGCTTAGGTGAGAGTTGAAGAACTGGATCTTATTGTCTGCAAGGGAGGGATTTATTTAGTGCCTCCATTTGTATCAGTCTAATTTATAGCACAACTCCAGGAATGCTACCCACATGTCAATTGAGATCCACCTACACCTTCTTCCTCCAGTGCCTCACTACCACCAGTCCAATAAGTACCTGCTCATTTCCAACTTTGAGCAGGGCTGGTGTTGGGGAGTGTGAGCCAGTTCAAATTATTAGGGCCTGGTGGTGCAGCATGAGACACATGAGCAGGGCAATATTTGCACACATGATGGTAATGTTGCCAGAGTTGCTATGCTGTGCACTCTCTCTCTCTCTTTCCCAATAATTTGCTTGATCAGGGGAATCTCCCTCAACCACACTCTTCGGTATATGTTGAAATAAGGAGATTTGGCAAAACAGACAGATGACCCTGAACAACAAGAAACAAACACTGATGCCACCAAGATCAGCTCAGAAAGTGTGGAAACAGAAAAGATGTTACTACACAGCTTGAGAAAGTTACTGTTTGGACTACAGATCTCACAGTTTGTAATTTGGATTACAAATCCCAGAATTCCTAACCGTCATGACCTATAGCCATGAGCTTCAGCCCAAACACCAAGTTTCCCAAGCTCTTTTCTTGCTGCTGTTTCCATCTGGCACCTGAAGCAGCTGCCTCACTCCGTCTCACAGCAGGGCCACCCGAAATATTTATAGGTAGAGCTACCTATTTATAGGTGAGACAGAGGCCAATTTCATTTTCTGAATACTAAATCAGAATGTATGAAGCTGCCTTATACACTGTTAGAACAATCAAACCAAGCCCTATCTATTCTGATTTGTAGTGACCTTCTAAGGAAAAAAAATGTTCCATAGTCCTTCTATTGCAACTCCCTTTTGCAAATAGATACTCCAGGGATTGAGTTTAGGCCCTGTCAGGTATAAGCCACATTGTCTAATATGGCTCCTGTGTGAGGAACGTGTCCTAATTTACCCCTCAGCAGGATTTAAACCCTGAGCCTCAAGCCACAAGCCTACTGAGACAGCCTAGATCACTGAGCCACATTTCCTGGAGTAGCAAAAAAATTACCTTCCCCAGATCACACAGACAAGAACAGATAAAAGTACTGAGACCAGAATCATTTCACACATGACAGCAGAGAGTGCCTTTGAGCCTTTCACATGAAAGATGTTGTGTGTTTGATGTAAATGTTGTTATAACAAACAGAAACGGGGGATTTCTCAATTGGAATTTACTTATCTAGCCCATGTGATTGTTTCTTTTGTGCTAATTATCAGTTTAAGCTTCACGTGCAAAAGCAGCCTGGGGCCTGAATCCTATTGCTAGTCTTGAACTGGAGTAGTTTCACTGAATAAATGGGACTTACTTTATCTGTTCACCAGCCTTTGATTAAATGGGTGAACTGTATATAGGATTAATCTTTAGGATTCAGAATTGAGTTTCTTGAGCTTAAACAGGAAAAAATGCTTTGACCTTTGAAGGCTATTCATAATAACTTGTATTCCTTGGAGCATGCTGGGCAAGGGGAGTATGAGAAGAGCGATCTGTGCTATGTTTGGTACAAAGCTGATTTGGTGAAAATACACCAAAATGCTCTTGCAGTCAACCGTGGGCATCTTTTTAGGTCCACCTCACTGCCATCAGTATCAGCCACTGGCAGGGAACAGGGGTGAGGAAACTTGACAGATAATGTCCATGTTCCATCTGTTACCCTGTAAACTGGGGGTCCCGGGAGGGACACCCAAATAACCAAACAAAACAAGCAAAATTGGGGAAATTAGCTGGAGCACTCTCTTGGCTAACGAGAGGCAGGGCAACGCAGCGAGATCTTTCATCCTATGTATACTGGTTCAGGTCAGTGAGGAGGCAAGCAGTTCAAACAATATCAATATTTATTAAGCAAAAATAATAAAAACACAAGCGCACTCCTAACTAAGACAGAAGGAGAGAGAAAGAGTTTGGGGGAAAATAAACCATACGCCACCTGTCCGAAGTCCTGGAGCAGCCAAATTGAAGATGAAGAAACCCAGCGTGAAGACCGAGGGGAATCTGTAGGGCCAAGCGGCAGCAAGGTGGTCCGGCAAGAGTTCCAGATGTGTTGAGTGATTTCAGCTCAGTGATCCAACGAAAGTTTCGTTGGCTCAAGTGATTTCAGCTCAGTCCAGTGAGAGTTCGAAAGAGCTCTCAAGAACAAGGCATTTTTATAGGGTGAAAGACGACCGCAGGCTAGTCTAGTTTTGAATGAGAACAATGAGTTTTGGACTGAGGACAAAGCCTCTGAAAGGTCAGAATTTACATGATTGAATTGTGAACCGAATTGACAATGGTATAGCTGGTATGTAGATGGGCTAGCCCAGCCGTTAAGTGGCTAGTTCGCTAGGGTGTCCTCCCAGGCAGAGAGTCCGTTTTGTTTTACTTTGCATTATTGATTGGGGTGTTTGTATCAGCGTCTCCCCTAAAGCGGAACTGGCTATCTATGGAATTTTGAATGGCCATACCTAGCTCAGCGCTTGTCCGGCGAGGCGTTTTCCAAACACGTGGCTGAGAGTCACGTAAGACCGAATTATGATATCAAAATGATATCACTGTCTCACTAAAACTAGGCCAGTTCGCGGTGGTAACACATCTTCAGAATGTTCTACATGAGGGTCACATAACGCTGGTGTAGCATATCTCTGCATGTGTATATTTGTGCTATGCTGAGGGGATGCTGGATTGCAGCCTAGGACTGAGAAGATTCCTTTTTTTCTTTTGCAGAATCCCAGTTGCAGGGGCTGCTTTCATATCAAAATTCCAAATGGGGGCTTCCCATAAGCAAAATAGGGAGCTTATTATGATTCATCAGGGTTTTTTTTCCATTTTTTAAAGAGGATTAGATAACAGGGAGGGGTACTGTGAGGGTCTGCTAAGGTTCCTGAAGACAAAAGTGTGGTGAGAAAATACAGACCGTTAGAGGTATCAGGTAAAGACCTGGATGGCACTGGCTACAATTCACTTACAAAATGCAATAAGGCTTCTAAGACACTGTTGCTCAGATTCCTGTGGTAGGAGAAAAGGCTGGAAGATAGGAAGAGGACAAGGCACTGCTGCTAGGATTTCTGAGTTTTAAAAAAAGAACAGGAAAATGGGAGAGGACTCTCTGAGGTATTGCTGGTAAGATTCCTCATGTTAAAAAAGAGGGAGAAAGTTGGAAGCAGGGATGCCCCATGTATCACTCTAGGAGACTGCAACTCCCAGAACCTCGTCAGCAATAAACTTTTCAGAATCACTGGAGGGAAGGTGGGATATAAATATAACTAATAAATATAAATCTTAACATGCTTTCTTGTTGAATAACACTGAGCATATCCAAAAGAAGACATGTAAACACTGCGAACCCAGTCAGCCTGACATCTTGTCGACCAAGATAAGAACAAACATAACACATCTGCCCTGACGATATCATGCCTTGGTCCCAGTTCTGCCTCCATGCGTTGCGTCTGTGGGAAAGGGGCCAATGCAGTCTCAGCTCAAGGGGCAGAACAAACTGGTGGAGTTGATGGTAAGGTATCAGATGCACTGAAAATAGCACCATCTCTTCTCCTAAGAAGTGCCTATGCAGAAGCATCTTGTCACAACATAGACACACACCCCGACCTTCCTTAATGCAAAACGCAGCTCCTCTGCAAATGCCAAACAGAAAATGTCCACTAACATTCTCATACACAATCTACCTTTTGCTCTGCCCAGTACTTTTGCTCTTCCTCCTGCTTTTATGCCCTTGTGGTTCCTCCTGTCCATGGGATTCCCCCTCCCTTTGCACTGCTGTGGATGCTGCAAGCACAGAGGCAGATGTGTGGAGGACATGGGTTCCGCCTGGCTCGTTTTTCTCTCCCAGGCGCATTCTCTCTCTCTCCATAAACAATCTCTCCTTTCACATTTCATACTATTCTCCTCTCCCTTGTTTTCTCTCAAGGTCACCTTCCATGCCTGGGCTGGATTTTTATGTATTGATTACTTTTATCTCTAACAGCTTGCTTCTCAGTGAGCTTCCAGGGTCATGCCAGCTTGGCATACCGCTGTTTTTACCAGACAACACCATGCTCCTTGCAGGTCTCCGCACATCTCCCATTCTACTATCTCTTTCGCATCTTCTCTGTTCATTGGAAAATGTGCAATATTGAAAGTCAGGAAGAAGATCTTGGATTCCTAGTCTTCATCCTGCATTATGTGTCAGAGCTTCTCAGCACTGAGCATGAATGGAGAATCTGGGTTGTTTTTGCCATCTTTAGAGAAAAGCGTAAGGGAGGCATTTTCCCAGGTCTAGGAAGCAATTCATTCAGCATTCCAGGGAAAGAATATAACCCTCCCTCCACTTTTGTAGCTTTGACCTTTGTGAATTTGATTATTTGCAAGGCATATGCATATATTAGCTCCCTGTGCTCAAGCAAATAAGAAGGGAGGAGGGAGCTCAGGGAGTGGATGCACACATGTGCCTTTCTTCTCCATTCCTGGGCAAAAGGCAAGAGAATGGGAGGGGGAGCCCCAAATGTAGAAAAGGAATGCTTGTGCGCATCTTCCCTCCCCATTCTCCCTCTCATTCCCTTGCTTTTTGCCTGGGTGTATGTGCCTTCTTTCTCCACACTTGGGCAAAAGGCAAGCAAATGCAAGTGGAGAGCCTAGGGAGGGAAGGCATGCACATGTCTTCCTTCTCCACATCCAGGGCTTCCAGCTCTTATTCTCTTGCCTTTTACCCAGGTGCAGAGGAAGAAAGTGAATGTACCCAGGCAAGAAGCAAGGGAATGGGAGGAAGGAGCCCAGGATGGGAATGGGAGGAGAAGTATAGGGAAGGAAGGCATATACAGGCATTGCCTTGCTTGCTCACTTGGATGGGGAGGGGGAATTATTTGTGGTTTTTCAAATTTTGCAAGGGTCTTGCGCCCCAAGCCCTCATGAAAGTGGAGGGGCCACTGTAGGTATGTATGCACACGTGTATTTACTAGTGGAGATATCATAATTCATAAGGCATAGAAACCACTGGATCACTCACCTCAGTGAGTGAGATGTGCCCTTGCACCCCAAGCTGTGCCCTTGCAGCTAAAAGAAGAGAGAAGATATCATCATATTGGATCTTCAGTATACTCATAGGTTCTTGTTGGAGATCCAGGTGGATGCTTCCTTCCTTCTCTATTCTCCTAACTCTGAAACCTCAGTTGGATATTGCCTGACCGCTCTCCCACCCAATATTAGCCACTAATTGGCTATGGGGGGAGGGAGGGAAACTTCAGTGTTGTTTTTTGCACTGGGGGGATTGTTGCAAAAGGAGGTACTAAATACCTAATTGCATAACATGGCACATGCCTTGACATTATGGAAGTTACACCAGCGCATGTACCAACAGGGTTCCAGACAGACACATGGGCACACGATTTCTTTTATTATAATAGAATAGCTGAAGTGTACCTGGTAGTACCTGAATCTATAGCTAGAGCCACACTCACTGGGACTAAATTATGCATAGCAAGTGTGTGTTCAATTCTTAAGATACAATCAATAGATCACAGTCTACCTATGTGGATTCTTATTGTGAATATTTACCACTCTTTCCATGGGCTCCCTGCCCTGTTATGCCTCTGAGATAAATGTTGAAGCCGAAATGTCTTGGCCTCATCCAACCATCTATCCCTGGCTGAGGCTCTATTGCTCTCTTGAGTCTCTTTACCAGAGCTCTGTCCAGTTTAATTTGAACTCTCTCAAATGAGTCAGCTCCCCCCGCACTTCCCCTGGGAAAGTCTGTTGTATAGACTAATAGCTTTCATGGCAAGTCAGCAAATGGCTGCTGAAGCCTTGGTTTTCTGAGGCCAGTACCTTTGCTTCTCATTATGTGCTACTTGTTTGTTCCTGGATGCTTTCCCTTGCATACCCAAGCATCTATCTGTGCCAAGTCAGCTGAACCACACCCTCACCAGAAACTAGGCCAGCCTCTGGAGTTTCAGTTCTTCTAATCCTTCTTCATGTATAGTACCCTTTGCTCTGTCTAATGGTCTTCTCTGTGAAGTTCTGAGCCTCCTTTGGCTTCTATACATTACTGATTCCCTGTGTAGTTTGAAATTAAGCTGCAGAGATGCATGACTACCACTGTATGCATGTCCTGAAATATGACAACCATTGGAGCATACCTTCCACTGCAGCTTTAGTGCTACTCGAAGCAATCTGTCAGAGCTCAGACAAGTTATGCTTTGGTACTACAGCTCCTAGAACCCCCAGCCAGCATTTGGCCAGAATTTTCTGCTAGAGAGCTATAGTCCATTGTCCTGAACTATAGTTCCCAAAGCACCCTAAGTACCTGTCTTCACTACAGAATTGAATTGATTTAATCCTCAGCTCCTCTCTTCTTGAGCTACCTTGTACCTTCAAAGTATCCTACCAAACTACATGCCCCAGGACCCTTTAGAATGGAGCCATGACAGTGAAAGTGATAAGAAACTGTGTGGTGCAAACAGACCTCTCGCTGTCACTGAAGACACAAGCCTATGTCTAGTATGATGGCCAGCTGACTTGCTGAGGATAGCCTTCTGATGGAAGGACTGTCAAAGAACACTTTTCTGTCTGAAGGCATCCTATTTGTGAAGGTTTGCCCAGCTGAAAAAGAATAAAGCCCGATGAAAGGGGAGAGGAGGGTCCTTGAAGTGTATTATGTCTCTTGTATTATGGCCCTGCATAACAACAACATACAAATATCTTGAGGAACAAATAGAAAGATGGACCTTTTTGAAGCCTGTGTCCAGAGCTTTGAGAAGGCTGTTTTGGTGTTTTGTTTTGTTTTTCAGACTAGATCTACAACAGTTTTCTACCTAGAATGACCAATAGCCAGACTGGCTTGAGAATTCTGTGATCTGTAATCCAAAAAGAAGCACTTACCCATTCTGGGTTCCTGCTTATTATGAAGAGACCAACCACTACTTTTACTAATTGATGGGCAGGCTGTGTGCCTGTCTGGCCATGGTAGCAGCACTGAATTGGTGCTTTAGGCCAATGCAGCAAAAATTATAAAATGGCAGTGCCATTTCAGCTGCATTGGCCTAGTACTCCTTCCAGCATTGCTACATAATACCCGTGAGTTCAGATGTGTCGGCAACAAAAATAAAAAAGATCCCTGCCACAAGGACCTTAAAGTACTTTGTAAATGAAAAATCACAGCGGGCTATTCTGTCTACGGAAACCCAAGCCACTTTTCCCTGGTGACAATCATTTCACTTACTATCTGCCCCAAATAATTTTCTACCAGAGCCAAGAAATGACATTCACCCTCTCCAAATGTCATGGTGTATAGTGCAGAGTACTAACCAAGTTATATTGATACCTGAGGCAAAAAATCCTGCAAACACCTCTACCCATCCCTAACAATAAAAAAGCAAAAATAACAGAATAAGTATGACTAATCATTTGTTGTTATTTCATGGCAACCCAAAATCTGCTGCCTGGCGCAAATCACCTCATTATCTGCCTAATAGTAGGGCCAGCCTTTTGTCTACAGCAGAGCAGATGTTTGTTTCATCTCACTTCTTCACACTCAGTCTCTCTACCATCTTACCCCACCAAATACTATTTGATCCGTAAGACAGGGAAGACATTGTTCTTTGCTACCATTTTAGCCTAGGTTTCTTTTGGCTCCAGTTTTCTCCTCCTCTGTTTTGTCAGTCCTGTGGCACAAGCTCTTTCAAACTGTGGGTTTCCCAGCAACCATCAAGCGGGATATTGACGATGCTGTTAACTCAAGGGCATGGGCTCACGAATCTCATTGATTTAGATAATCAGTTTTAAATGTTAAAACAGCAGCAGAAGGGAGATAAAACTCCTAACAGCAGAGATTAAGAATGCAGTTTACACAGAAGCGGAGGAGTGTTTTGACAACATTCTTTTGCTCCACCTAGTGGCTCAAGGAAGGAAAGCAAATCTTGACTCTCTCAAGGAACTAATAACATGAAGGCTTCTTTTGTACCAAAGATGCAATTCTTTTCATCCCTTTGCAGGTCCCCAGCATGAGGGGGGGAAATCCCATTGCTCAGTCTATTTCATAATTGAAGGCATACGGTATTCAAATAATACGCTTTTAACATTGTTTATCCAGAACTTTAAAATAGGGGAAAGCTCGGGTGGATTTGCTGCTCTTATGTATTTCTTTCAGAGGAAGGAGAATGAACTAAAAAAATGAGGATTTAAGGCAAGGTCTGAACCCTGTAAATCCGTACCCATTACCAGAGGAAGAACCACTCTGCCATAATCCCCACTTTAATGTTTCTCCCCAGCCTAGTCCTTAACTCTCCTTTCTCTACTCCCAGAACAATGGGGCAGTTAAATGGAAGTTTCACTAAGGAGATTTGGTTGCTGTAGATTAGGAACCCACTTAAAGTGGATTTATGTAGTTACTGTTGCCCCCATGTCCTTGCCTGCTTTCAAGGTCATGGAGGAAATGACTGCATTATACAGCTGTGTGTGCTTCTTATCTGTTACTCAGAGTGTTTTTGTGCAGGAGAGTCTCTTGGCTGGATAAGGGGAAATCTGGGTTTTCAGACACAGGTAGGGGTTTTTGAGCAGAATCCCTGCAGCAGGGAAAAACCATGCAAAATATTCTCCTTTTTCTCCCTGGCTTCCTAGAGGCTACAGTGTTCAAGGAAAGGAACCATATTTTCTCCTGCATAATTTCCATCTCATTGAATTTAGCAGAAGGTTGGAGCCGATACAGAGTTGGGTTTCTTGTTTCCTTAGGCACCATTCTAACCGAAATACATTAATTTTTAAAGAAGTATTTACAACAAAGAAAAATAAAGATCTGATTGCATGTCATGTTGGACTTCAGTTTTCTAATAAAATAGCTTGAAAACGAGAGACTACTTCTCCACAAATCTATCAAGACTGTTTTCAAAGTAGCTTCGGCAGGAGTAGAAGTAGGTCAGCTCTGTTATTAATGCCTAGAACCTGAACAAATTGCTTTTTTGGACTACATCTCTCAGTCCTAAATCCAATTAATAGTCCCAACTACAGTTGACCCTCAATGGGAACTTGGCAAAAGAACACTTAGGTATATTCCACTGATTTGGTTGCTGTAATTGGGACTAGTAATTGGGTTTAGGTCTCTGAATTCCCTCTCCAGCAAAGTGCAGTCCAAAAACTTTCTCTGCTTCTGTTACTGCTACATTCTCATCTTAAATCATTCACACACAAACACACACAAATATGAGTATACATATGTTCACACACACTCTGGTGGAGATCCTGCACCTGTGTGGTACAGTGTAATACAGTTGCACTTGGCCGTGGTTTCCACACATGTGTAAGGCAGCTTCCTCGTGTGAATCATGCCCTCTTTGGCAATTTAATAGCTGGACCAGAACATGAGGCAGTTGAACAGCACTTGCAGCCCAGACAATACAGCAACTATTGCAGTCCCAGATCTCTGGATACTGTTTCTTCCTGACTGCAGTTGGATATTGCCCAGGTATCCTGCATTCTGCCCTGGACACCTAAATGGCTGCCCCAACCTTTCACCAGCCATTAAATGGCCAAGGTAATACATATCTGCTCACAGAAGCAGGCTTGGGACAAGGGTACCCAACACCCACCCCCCATGCAAAGTTGTTGAAACTTTTTAAGACATGGGAATTTCTTAAGCTGCTGTTGAGTGCCTCCTGGCTGCACTGGACCTTGAATCCAGCAGCCTTGTCATCCCATTTACAGTTATTCCCAGAGAACTGTAATGATACTTTTAACATCACAATTGTGCATTCTATGGAGACAGTTTCAATAAAATACCCAAGAGATTAAAAGAAAAAAGAAAAGAAATGGGAATGTAAAGAGCTGCTCTTTGAAAATTGTACTTGTACATAACAGTACCTAATTATGTTGAGCCAAAGGGTTTGGAACTATAATGGCGACTAATTATTTGTTAGTACCTTTCCAAGTTCCAGTTCTATATGTGGACTTGGAAAACCCTGAGCTGCCCCCTTTATGAGAAACCTTGATGTGCACTGTTGTTATTGCACAACAGAATTAGTAGGCTGGAATAAAGAGGGCAAAAGGTCAGGACCCAGAGAGGACGTCGACAAAGCTGTTATGAAAAGGGCTAGAAGCAGCAGCAGCAGCTATGTGGCTTGTGGTATTGTAGAATGAAGTGCAAGAATATCAGGATGTAGAGATGAAGCTGCAGTGAACCATAGTTGTATAGAGTGAAATATTAAGGACAGTCATTTTTAGGAACTTTTATTGCTTTGTTGCAAGTATCTTGATGGTCACACATTAGGATTTAAAAAAAATGAATCAAGTGAATGCTTCAATCTGACATTATATTTAATTAAGACTACCTTTACAATTGTCAGTTCTCTCCACAAAGGACTGACAATTTTTATGCAACCTAGTCCTAGATATTCCTACATAGAGGAGGCTAAACGGAGAAAGGGAGGAAAAAGAAAGAGAGACAGAAAGAGACCAAAAGATTAGTTCAACAGCATCAACATCTGCCTGGCAGGGAAATGAATACCAATGCTTCTTTCCCTGGCTCTGATTGTGATCAGTCCCCTAGGCTTCCTGCACTGGCTTTACTTCAGTAGAAGCGGCCTGTGGGCAAGCGAGGCAGACAGAAGTAAGCATTGGGGAAAAGGCTCAGGTTGATGGGGTTGCTGTCCAAGCGGATGTCCTCCAGAGCCCTGCGGATGTAGCTGTGGTCGCTGCTGTCACAAAACGTGTCTCCATGCAGGGTCTGGATATTGTTGTTCTTGGCAGGGAAAGAAAAGAAGAGCAGACAATCCCAAAGGGTCAAAGCAGACATGACAGTTCACAGACCTAAGCATTCAAAGCTGAACCTTCCACAAGGTATGTATAAACCGATAGACGGAGGTGATTGAATAACCCAAGGAAACTCTACATTAAAATTATAGAAGCTGCTCCATTCTGCATCTTCCTTCCTTAAGTATTAGTAGTATTAAGAAGGACTCATTTCCTGTATTGCTGATGGAGGCTTTGGGCTTTGGAGTCAGGCTTATGGGAAGGAATAGGCAAAGTGTCACTGGTGGGCCACACACAGCACCAAAGCCAAGGATGATGGGCTCCAGTGGTTTTTGCAATTCCTGATGCACTTCCCGATGCACTTCCCAGGCAGATTTTTAATGTGTAAAATTGTCCCTCTACATACAGAGACACACATATACATACACTTCTGGATGCCTCCTTATCAGTAGTTTTTGCATCAGGAATGCAAATGTTTGCAGGCCACCTGCTCAGCTCACAGAAATAAAAAAAATAAGAGTGAACATCTGATCACTTGAGTTCTCTCTCTTTTTTAGCATTTTTGGGCCTGGTATGCCCTTGAGAAAATGCTGTGGGAGAAAATTTAGCCCTCAGCTCTAACAAAGTTGTCCACCTCTGGTCTAGAGAGTGGGAAAGGGTTTAATTTCTCACTTACATGTCCTTTTCATTCTGTAAACAGGACCTCCCCATCCTTATCTCCTGTATGATAATAGCAAATCCAGATCTAAAGACATATCTACCTTTCTCATACCTACTTCATTCCAATGAAGCCAAAGGCCATGTGTACAAATTGATAGAAAAACTATGGAATGATGAGACCCTTGTGATGGCCTGTCACCCACTGTTTCCTAAATTGTTCTTCTAGAAACAGTAAGCTGTTTCTTAGCAGACTCCAAGAGTTGGGACAATTAACAAGACTGATTGGCAACCCCTTCTGTAGCTGTTTTTCAGGCAGCAAGCAGCGTTGAAGAAGAGGATGGAGCAGAATCCAGGGAGAATATTGCAGCAGATGTTTAAGGTTGGCTTCTTGTTTCAAAACATGGGGTAGGGCTAAGAGGATGCAGAAAGCTTCTTTTGTTCTGTGTTTTTTCTTAATGAACCACCATTGGCCAAGAAGACAAGTCTGAAAGCTTGGAGGATCCACAGCTAACTAGAAGGAATCTTTATCCATGCCTGCTCATCCCAGGTGGAAAATTCTTTGGACCTCAAATTCCTCCAGGTCTAGTTAAATGCAGCTCAGAGGCAGTTGGTGCCTCTGTTGCTTTAAGGAGGCAAATCCACATTGGACTTTCCAGGAGTAGCTTCTGGGAGATATCCATGGTACTGGACATATTCTACAAATAGGTTCAGCATCTTAGATGGCTCTTATACAATAATCCTGTAAAAGTTGGAGCACCTCCTGTAAGATCCTTCATGGATTCACCATCTGCCCAGCCAACCAAGCCACTGGCTACCTCTGATGTAGACCAGTCTCTTACAGTGCAAGGAGTGGGAAAGATACCTCATTTGCAACTCAGTCTCAGTCTGCAGAGATCTGGCCAAGTGACTTGTTTTGGATTACAATTCCCAACATCAAATAATCATGCTAGCTGGGGAATTTTGAGAGTTGCAGTCCCAACAAGTAATTTTGCCAAGTGCTAGTTTAAGTCTGGCTGCAGATAGAAGAGACCTAAAAGTTTGC
Source organism: Iguana delicatissima (assembly GCA_948472985.1). Lineage (NCBI taxonomy): Eukaryota > Metazoa > Chordata > Lepidosauria > Squamata > Iguanidae > Iguana > Iguana delicatissima. The sequence goes on from CAOKZL010000786.1 coordinate 179,245, forward strand.
ACACAGAGGACAAAAAATGAATAGGAGCAAATTCCAAAGAAATGCAACTATAGGAACTGATATCATATCCACTATCGTGTCTAACAGCTCCGTTTCTTTTCTCCAAAAGAAAATGACTAAAAAGGGTTGATTCTTTTAAGGATCCACCTTTGGGCTGTGGGTGTCCCATTTCTGTCTTTTAAGGATCAGTATCACCATCTCACTCACCTGTAGATGTAATGACCTCAGACCTTCAGGAAGGGGTATTGGAATATGGTCCAATTTATTATCAGACAGATGAAGGAATTGCAGCTTTATCAGATCCTGAGAACAGGAGAAAAAACAACCAGTGCTTTGCTTCCCTTCACTTTCAAGTCAGGCTTCCTTAAATCTTTAATGTAACCATTCATGTTTCAAAGGAATTCAGCTTGATTTTGCCTAGCATAATAAAATTAGTCTAAACAGGTACTGCGAGAAAAGTGCTCGGTGAGGTGGGAGTGTTGATCATCACCAGTGGGCAATTTCATTTCCAGTTAATTGCAAATGGATATTTTCATCTCCAATGGTTAATTTTTCTACAGCAAAAGAAAAACAAAGAAAGAACAAACAGTGCTTCCCTAGAAATGATGGCTATCACACAAATGAGGCTGTGGGCTGTAGTGAATCAAGAGTATGGTATGTAAAAGAATAAGGAGCAGCCAGGACAGTTAAGCTTGTAAAGGAGTCCACTGAACAACAATGGCACTATCTTTATAGAAGAGTTTCTTACATACTATTCCTCTCTACAGGGAATGCTTGACACTGGTGTTTGAAATGCCCAGGTGACATGGACCATGGTATTTATACATTAGTTAGTTAATTTTATTTATATCCCACTTTTCCTCTAATAATTTCACAGATTCTCTTTCCTCCTTCTTAACAAAAACCTTACAATGTAGGTGAGGCTGACAGAGAGTGACTAGCCCAGAGTCACCCACTGATTTCATAGTTCAATGGTTCTAGAACCTGGATTTCTAAAGTCGCAGTCCTAGAGCCCTTTCACACTACACGTTTATATGGTTCTACCTTAATTCCTTTGGCTCCATCTTATGGAATCCTGAGATAGTTTGCTGAGGCAGTAGATTTCTCTGACTGAAAATTTTAAATACCCTCAATAAACTGCAAATTTCTGAATTCAATAGGATGTTCACATGGCACTTAAAGTAGAATTATAGCACTATAACTTTGTACTATATATAACTGGTTAGTGCGAGGTCAGTGAATGGGAAAACAGCTGCCATTCAGAACTTGATCTTGGAGAAGTGTGTTGACTTGGTGTGTTTCAGAGAGACCTGGCTGGATAAGGCTGGGGGGTGGCAGGAGGAATAATCTGTCTCAGCTTTGTCCACCAGGTTTCTGTGTGCAGCAGCAGGCAAATCCTGGGGAGAGGGAAAGTGGGATTTGCAGTGGTCTATCAAGATTCCACCCCCAGACCAAGTGCCCTATCCCACAATTTCTGGGTTTGAGTGTATACACTTGAAACTTGGTGGCTCAAACAGATTAGGGATTCTGTTGGTGCACCACTCAACAGAATGGTGCTCAACAGTCTCCCTTTCTGAGCAAGCCAGAGTGGTCTCAGGCTTGGTGTTGGAGTCCCAGCAGCAACAGCTTGGAGTACTGGGGAACTTCAACATCTTTGCTGGATCCTCCCTGTCAGGAGCAGGGACCTGGGGACCTTATGTCTGCCATGAAAACCAAGGGTCTGCCCCAAGTGGTATCATAGTGATGGGCTTATTCTGGACCTTATTCTCCATAGCTGGTGGAGTGAATGTGATCTGAGAATGAAGGAACTGTCTATAGTTTAATTGTCATGGGCAGATCCCCACCTAGTGAGGTTTATACTTGCTAAATCTCAGAATTCTACAGGCATGGGGGATCCATTAAAATGGTCCACCCCAGAAGGCTTATGAATCAAGATGAAGTCCAGATGGGTCTTGGGGAGTTTCCTGCTGCCTTTGCAGGTGATGCTGTGAAATTCTGGCCAAACTCTGCAACAGTAGATAGAATTATTCCTGAGCATCTCCTTCATGAATTAGAGTTAAAATGGCCCTCTCATTTTCCAGGTTGCTGGTGGTGATGAAAATGGTGAGAAGGTGGCTAGAGTGACAATTAGACACAGGTGAAAGTTTTCTTGAGTGCCTGTTCTGTGTCAATACAGGCAACAAAGGCAAATTTCTTCTCTGCCTCTGTTGTGTCTGCAAAGAGCCAGCCAACTTCAAGTGGTCTGGATTCTTTTACACTCAGGTACAAGAGGTGAAAATCTAGACCACTTGGCAGACCGCTATGTGTAACCAATATTTTGCAGACAAAATCTCTTAGATCTGCTCTGATTTGGATGTTATAATTCACCAGATCCAACTGATGTGACCTTGGCCCCTGTTTTTCCAGTGATAATGGCTACTTATCAATTTGTGCAACCTGAGAATGTGGACAGGATTCTTGGAGAGATGAGCCACCATGTGTGTGTTAGATCCTTGTCCTTCCTGGCTTATAAAAAGCCAAAGGATGACTGGCTGAGTGATAGAGGGAGTGGTTAATGCCTCCCAGCTTGCCTGAAGGAAGTAGTTATAAAGCCATTATGTTTGAGCACTGGATTACAACTTTGGAGAACAGGGTTTGAATTTCTGCTTGGCCATGAGAAACCCACTGGGTAGCCTTGGGCAAGTCACACTCTTTCAGACTCAAAGGAAGGCAAGGGCAAACACCTTTTGAACAAATCTTGCCAAGAAAACCCTATGATAGGTTGATAGATTTGCGTTAGGGTCACTATAAATCAGAAAGAACTTGAAAACACACAATGACAACAAAAACCCTTCCTGAATCCTATTATACTATTCTATATTATTATCAGCCATTCTTTAACATTCCTTTTTTGTCCATGGTTTGGCCTCCCAGCTCCAAGGGTTTCTGAGTGAGATGGGTTATATATATCCATTTCAGTCTGGTTTTAGGCCTGGATATGAGACAGAAATGGATCTGGTTGCCTTGATAAATGATCTATGCCAGGAACTGTGTCCATGTCAGTTCTTCTGACATTTCAGCAGCTTTCAACACCATTGACCAGGGCTGCCTTTGATGGGATGGGACTTGGGAACACTGTTCTACAGAGGCTCCATTCTTTCCTGGGGGAGTGAACCCAGAAAGTGGTGCTGGAGGACTCCTGTTCAGCTCCTTGGCTGTTGGCTTGCAGGGTTCCTCTTGGTTCAGTTCTGTCCCCTATGCTATTTAATGTATACATGAAACCATTACAAGACGTTGTCCAGAGTTTTGGGATTCAGTGTGATGAGTATGGAGATGACACCCAACTCTACTATTCCTTTTCACCACAATCCAAGGAAGCTGTGTCAATCCTAAACTGGTGCTTGTCATCAGTAGCGGACTGGAGGGGGGCAAATAATTTGAAACTTAATCCAGACAAGATGGAGGTGCTGCTGGTCAGTCAAAAGACAGATGAGGGATTACACTCCCCCTGAAAACATAGGCTTACAGTTTGGATGCACTTCTGGATTCAACCCTGAGCCTGGAGGCTCAGGTTTCAGCATTGACCAAGAGTGTATTTTTATAGATAAGGCTTATGTACCAGCTGGACCCATTCCTTCAGACAACAGATCTGGCCACAGTGACACTTGCCTTAATTATGCTCCAGTTGGATTACTGCAACATCCTCAACATGGGGCTGCCTTTGAAGAGTGTTTGGAAACTTCAGCTGATCCAGAGAGCTGTAGCCAGATTGGTAACTGGATCTGGCTACAAGAGCACACAATTCCCTTACTACAACTGGCTACCAGTCTTTTTCCAGGCACAATTCAAAATGCCCTGTTTGACCTAAGCCATGCCCTATGAGGAGTGGCTTAGGGAGCTGGGTATGTTTAGTCTGCAGAAGAGAAAGTTAAGAGGGAACATAGTAGGCATGTTTAAGGGATGTCATGTCAAGGAGGGAGCAGGCTTGTTTTCCACTGCTCCAGAGACTAGGGCAACAAGCAATGGATTCAAGCTGCAGAAAAGGAGATTCCACCTGAACCTCAGGAAGAACTTCTTGACAGTCCATGATGGTCAAAGCTGTCTGGCAGTGGAATATGCTGCCTCGGAGTGTGGTGGAGTCTCCTTCTTTGGAGGTTTTTAAGCAGAAGCTGGATGGCCATCTGTTGGGAGTGCTTTGATGTGTGTTCCTGCATGGCAGGATGTTGGACTGGATGGCCCCTGTGGTCTCTTCCAACTGTATGACTCTATAACCTATAAAGGCCTATACAGCTCTGGTCAAAATTGTGTGAAAGACTGTATTCTCTCTTAGAAATGTACCTGTGCTTTGAGATGTGCTGGGGAGGCCTTTCTTTATACCACCATCCTCACAGGTACATCTGGTAAAAAACTGAGAGAGGGCCTTCTCAGTGGCTGCCCTCAGGCTCTGCAGCTCCCTTCCCAGACTGGCACTCTTCCTACTCTCTTTCTATAAACAGAAAAAGGTTTTTCTGTTTTGACAGGCCTTTAAGGACTGATTATTTAAGTGAGATGGGCTTTGCACAATGTGCTGGATGTTTTATCTGTTATTTGTTGTGCTGGGGTGTGTGTGTCTTTGCGTGCACGCCCATGTGTTTGAATGGTGCAAGTTTTTAACTGGATTTTTTTGTAAGTCATCTCGAGTCCTGAACTGGGAAAAAAGTGGGATAATAATGCTTAACAACCACAACCACCACAAGAACAGTGTGAAAAGGGCTCAGTGTTCTAATCGCTATACCATTGCTGAGTCTTGACAGATATACATTACCAGAGTAATGTAATATGTAATGTAATGTAATGAATAGGAACCAAGCAATGAATAGGCAGAATAGGAACCAACCAAAGCAGAATGATAGGTCTTAATCTCTTTGTGTTTAAACAAGGAAAGATGTTCACCTTGAAGGCTTCAGGTCGAATACCTGCACTCTGGATCATGTTAAACCGGGCATCCAATTGTACAAGGGTTTTGGGCAACTCAGGCAGGGAAGTCAATCTGTTTTCTGGGAGGACAAGTTCTTGTAAGGAGGGCAGCAGCTGAAAAGAGTCTTCATCCACTGAGGAAATAAAGTTGCTCGTCAGGTCAATTCGTTTCAGTTTGGCTGGGAAAAGAATTTTGAGATAAAATCATACATGCATTTTCTGGAATTATTTGAAAATTAGTTAATGTGCATTATTGTGTTCATAAGTCATACATTAATGATTTTAAATGAGATCACACAACGCCTGAAAGAGGGCAGAAAATACTGTCCAACACGTCCACTTACACGCATTCAATTCTATTGCCTTGGGTACATAATGAGGCACAATCCCATCTTTGTGGGATCAATTTTTTGCCTGTAACAAACCAAGTGCCATTTCCTTCTTCATTCTACTTTTGTCCTTTCTGTTGATCTTTGGTGAAACAGACATAGATATCAGGCAATCTTACTGGTTTAACAGATGCTGCTGTAATTGTTGTTGTTTTAATTAAAATACTCCTATGTGCTAGGGATAGAAAAATATTCAATAAATGGTTGAGCAAGGTGTTTGCAAGTGTCAGAAAACCTTGATGAGAATTCCCTGGTGTTCAGAACCTTCACAGATTGAGTCTTGGGGTGGGGGGGTCTGTGTCTGTGTGTTTGTGTGTATGCATTGAAATCTTGGTCTGAGGGCAGAAATCTTAAAACACAGTTCTCTGCTCAGAAAACAAGATTTCTATGCAGATAATGTATTAGATGGAGAAGCAGAAAAGTCCCATACTGTGAGTAGTTTTTTAAAAAAAACTACACAGTTTTCAAGGACTTCCTCACAGCAGGAAGAAAAATGCTAAAATTACTTGTTGCATCCTTGAAGAACAAAATTAGCAAAGACTTATGTCCCTAAAATATTCGTACATCAATTCTGATGTTAGGAACGGATGAGGATTTTATTCACCTCATTTTTGGATAAGCATTTTCCTAACTTCAGTAATTTCAAATGTCTTCATGAATACAACAGAACAAATCTGAAGTTTAAGGAAAAAAATAAAATGCTAGACAAAGTAAAACAGGTTCATCTCTTATGCTCCCTTCCAGCTCTATGATTCTGTGGTTCTATGATCCATCTAGGTTTTGACTGTCTGGCTCTTAAAATGTAGAGTTTGAATTCCAGTGTATTCAGCCATGTTTATAGTGTTGAATTAAGATTCCTGCATTTTTTTGTCTACCAACCTTCTCAACATCTGTGTGACAGGAAGGGTGGGACATGGACCTCTCTATCTTGGGAGTACCTGTACCTATTGAATTTGACCGGTTCAGAGGAATGAAAATTTTGTCAACTTCTTTTCTTTTCTTTTTTCTTTTTAATAAAAATGTATCCAAAGCAGCAAATTTCTTCAAAAAGGAGGCAAAGAACTTGAGATTTAGAAAAGAAGTGAATGTGGAAGAAACTGAAACTGGCAAATTTATCTGTCTTTAACTGGGAAACATAGATGCTCTTTTGAAGAAGAAATAAAATAGTTAAGAAAACATGCCAGTGAATCAGCACCTGCTAATCAAAATAAATACATTCAGCTTTGCAGGATGTATTTATATCGTACTATTTGGGAGCTATGGCTAGAAGCAGGAATCCCTTTGGTGCAGAACTCTAGAGAAAATTCACCCACAAAATAGGATTATCTCCACTTTTTGATGCATTTTAGTTACATTAGCCATTCTGACTGATGTTTCAGAACATCACTGGGTTTGACTCACCGCCTGAAATTTCTACAGTAAAATGGGAGGCTTGGTGAAAAGAAAATGTTTCTTCCACCAATTTCCTCTAGTATTAAACCACATTAAATCGCAGACAAATGGCAGCCTCTTATTTTGGTATGGGTGCAGATCCTTCAAAGATGAAAACCATACTGCCTCTGAGGTTTCCAGTTGGGTAAGGATGATGCGTTATGAACTTTCAAATGTGAATGGGCTTGTCAGAAACAGATCAGGCTTGATCTCAGAGTCCAAAAACATTCATGCAGGCCTCTTCAAAAATGGTTTGGCCAGACATGCAAAGGGTTATTCATATGACACCCTGAATATGTGGCAAATGTGAGGAGTCCTTTGGAGGTCTGGGGTGATGATGATGATGATGATGATGTGTGTGTGTGTGTGCGCGCGCACACATGTATGTGCATCTGGATGCAGAAATGCAGGTGGATGCTGCCTGGATGCCCTTGCCTTCTTTCGCCCACTAAGTGACACTGTGTGTGTGTGTGTGTGTGTGTGTGTGTGTGCAGGGTGGGTGGTGCATACTGGCATCAGAAAGATCAGTTGCACATACATAGGTTGTTATGTGAAGAAGGTACTGAATACCTCTTTTTTTCAATACCCCTAAAATACCCCTAAAACAGTGGTTCTCAACCTGTGGGTCCCCAGATGTTTTTGGACTTCAGCTCCCAGAAGCCCTGAGCATTGACCATAGTGGCTGGGGCTTCTGGGAGCTGAAGTCCACGAACATCTGAGGACCCACAGGTTGAGAACCACTGCCCTGAAAAGACATACACAGGCTTAATGCCTGCATATGTCATCCACAAAACTGCAGTTACTTTTCCCTTGTACACAGGTGTGATCAGTACACTAAACAGAATTTGGGAAAACATTATTTTTGGATTAGAGCACCTAGAATCTGGTAGCTGCAGTTCAAAAAAATAACTTTTCCAATATCAGGCAGCAATAAAGATCAACATAGCATAGGTGTCAAATTAATATCACTATATACAAGAGAGACAGTGAGAGGGAAGAAAGAATGAGAAGGAAAGTGCAATCTAGTGACCATATAGAACTTACCTCAGATCCTTTATTGTGCTATACATGGCCTGAATGTAAAATGGCTACACAGTTGCTAAGGTATATGGGGAATCCAATGGTCTATTCACAGAATCAAATTAGCCTTTGCCTATATATATTGGGCGCATCTTTACCATATCACCAGCTTTATAGTGTAACCCAGAATAATCACACTGAAAAACTACTTTTAGAAGCTTTGGGATGTCATGCCATAAATTACATTCCAAGTAACATACATTGTAAACAGGTTAAAATGTTACTTTCTTGAACAACAGCTCCCAGAGTCCTCCAGCTAGCTGGCTAGGCAATCCTTGAAGTAGTAATTGAGAAAGTAATAGCTGGAATTAAGAAAGGGGTTTGCATCTGCAAGAAATAGAACTGAGCAGTTTTGCAATGTCTGTATTCAGCAAGGAATTACTGTGACATTGCTACATAGAGGAGCCAGTGAAATGATTGATGTGCAACAAGACTGGTGCACAATGGGATTGATATGCAATGGTAGCCATGTGCACTGGGATACTGGCTAGGGAGTGCCAATGTGCACTGGGTTCTCCTGATGTACCTATGGACACTCTTGACAATGCCATGATATGAATCTTTACAATTAACTAACAGAGTTTCTTAGTATTTCAGCTAAATATATGTAATGTTATGTAATGTAGACCATGAAAGAGAATTCTGGGCAACTTTCCCAAGCTCTGATGCAGAAGAAATTATACCCTGCTCTCTATGTGCCAGATTCTTCATAGATGCATTCCATTTACATTGTCTAGCACACTGAGAAGCTATTCACACACAGTCATTTAGTATTTGATAGCCATAGAAGTGAACAGTTGGATTCCAGCCCATGATCTGCCAGCTGTTTATGCATCCTTCACTATGTGCTGGATTCAGTTTTTGACCTGCCACTGAACTTGTTGCAGAATGTGCTGTAGCATGCCAAAAGCTGGGTCTATTCCTCACTCCCATGGTGTTCCTAGTGGTTATGAGAACAGTACCTAATTTGGTCATGCATTTTGTCCAAATTCAGACATAGAGTGGACGTATTGTAAGACTTAATGTGCTTCCAGTATTTTTTTTAAATCAAATTATGACATGGAAGATTGACTGTGAAAACAAACTCCAGGATGAGATAAATGTATGGCCAATGGCCAATGATTTCCCATTGCCTGAAGAAATGTTGAAGGGTGGTTTTGAGGAAATGATGTGCAGGTGGCCTTGTGTGTAGCAGAGAGGATGACTAAATGGGAAAAGACGCAGGCTGTAAGCTTCTAAAAATCATAGCCTGAAGTCTTATGGAGGAGAGCATACCAAGTCCAGCGAAGTCAGTGGCTTCAATCTTGCTGATGCGATTGAAGCGGGCATAGAAATATGTGGTCTCCAAGGGCAGAGGTGGGATGTGTTCTAGGTCAGTGTCATCACAGTACACTGAGGTGCTGATGCACACACAGGTCAAACAGGTAGGAAGATCTGTTAACAAGAAAGACAGAGTCACATAATGCAGGCTGGACATAATGAAAGAGTTAGGAATAACCCGATACAAGATCTCTAAATTACAAGCTACTGGGAGAGCACAGTGACCTAACTAGAACAGTCTCACATGACAGTTCTTTTTTGGTGGCCAAATTGTATGCCTTTTTTAAAAAAAAGACACAATTGCATTGTTGTGTTGTGTTGTGTTTTGTTTTGTTTAGCTGCACCTGTTCTGTGAATGTCTCAGCTGACCACTAGGGATGGATGCATTATGTTGAACTATTAATTACCACTGCTAGACATCTCTGAAAACTATGCAATTTTCAGTGAAGTGACATTGGAAGAGTGGGGGAAGACAGTTGAGGATCTGGAAAGCTGTGGCATTCTAGGATCCTTTCCTGGCTCTCCTATGCCTTCTCACCATGCTAATTGGAGAGGTGAATCTATTTGAGTAAAGAGGAGGTGGGAAGCCAATGTAGTACAGTGGTTTTTGCTTTGGACTATGATCCCGGAGAGCAGGGTCCAATTCTCCGCTCAGTCATGGAAACCCACTGAGAATGTGTGGATGCATCACACACTCCCAGCCCCCCAAAAAACCATTGATAGGTTCACCTTAGGGCTGCCATAAGTTGGAATGACTTAAAGGCACAAAACAACAGGAGGGTGGGAGTGGGAAGCAAGAAACGGGCTTGAAGAGGATTCTTCTCATTAGGTGTTTTGGACACTTGAAAGGCCCCTTTTTTTCTGTTTTGTTTTGTTTGAGCATTTGTATATTCTTCCCATTTCTAGTTAATACATAGTGATTTGGGTCTCCATAACCTGGAGCCTTTTTACACTATACAGTTATATCACTATGATTCCATTTTAATTAGCATGCTTTCTCGCTAGGGAATCCTGGGATTTGCCAGAGAGCTTTAGTACTTCACTTAACTTCATATCCCAGGACTCCATAAGATATTGCTATGATAATTTAAGTAGAATCACAGTGTAGAATCACGTGACAGTGCCCCTGGAAAGTTCTGAAAAACTATAACTCTTTACTTGCCATCAAGGCTCTGGAGATGTCGGCCAATGGAGAAAAAATATTCATGGAGCCTGGATCCCTGGAGGAGCTGCACCATTGGACAATTAAAAACAAAAAATACATTTTAAAATAAATGTTGGCATTTCAGAGCAGAGAACAGCTATAATGTCTGTGGCTAAGCCTCACCTCATACAAGTCATCCATCAACACTGATGTTTATTAGTATGATTCAGAGATGACAAATCACAGCACACAGCGTGAGATGCAAAGAGCTGAGTTCTGGTAATAGTAATACATTTGGTTTATAGAAAGATTTAGAGATGAGGGCCCAAACATGCACCTCATCTCAAGCTCAGCGCCAGCTCTTAGCACTCTTGGTTGCAATGGCAAAGCAATCAAAACAAGGCAGGGACAGAGAGCCCTTCCAGTTATTCTGGATTTCAGCTCTGTGAACCCCAGATGGTATGGGTAATGGCAAGAAATTTTGGGAGATGTAGTCCAAAATGTCTGGAGGCCTAAAGACTCTTATCCCTGGCTTACATGGACATAGGTAATTAGTACCACTGCTGCTCCAAACAGTTCTCTCTTGTTGTTGCCAGTGTCTTTTGGAAAAGAGATTAAGGACCCAGTTGTCAATCTATTGAAAAGAACCCCTGGTCAAGACAAGTTCTAGAACTCAACTTAGTCCAGGCTCTGTGGCCTGTGGACTACAGCATGACAATGATTAGCACTGCAGGTTGAGTTAGCTATTTTGTTTGTCTTAACCTTCCTAAAGTTGTTCAGACTATTTAGGTTTATTTAAGTTTAGACTGTTTCAGAATATCTACCCATTTTCACCACCTTGATCCAAGGCTTGACCCTCATCCCTGTTGAAAAAATTATCAGCCTCTACAAGATTCCCTATGAGAGCACAAAATAAGCAAAGATCTTCATCTGTATATTATAATATTCAATGAATGCTCTCAGTGTTCTTCTACTGATTTTGTCTTACATTTGAATTTGTGCTTAGGTTTTGTAACTTTTGTGGGTAATTTTAATAATACAGATATTTCTCATGAAATGTTTTGTGTGTAGTTAATTGTGGCAAAGCAGCATTTAAGTAAATCAAACCAAAAATGATAAACTTCAGTAAGTCTGGAGGTCAGTTTGCCTCTTCCAGATTCTCTGACCAGATTCCCTCTAGTCATCACCACATACCACTGAAATCCACAGGGAAGAAGCAACCTAAAGGGGATGGAACCCCTTCCAGAATTTCAAAAACTGTATTTTTTTTTCAATAGAATAAAGTGTGTGGGAACATTTTTAGTGGATAATTCTACTTTTCCAATGGTTCTACCAGTGCAACTCCTTGCTTTAAAGAAAATGAAACATTCAAGAGATTTTGACACTGAAATACTGAAATTTAGGGTGTGTGTATGTGTGTGTGTGTGTGTTGGGGGCGTGATTTGTAAAAACTCCTAGGGTTGCATGTGGCATTCTAGTCATATACCAGCCATCCTTCAACAATACTATATGAGAGGAAGACTCCACAACAGGCAGTGAGATCTGGTTTTTCCTTTGAGATGGAAAATGGCATAGGAATAATGTAGTGTGTCAGAGTAGCCATAACCAGAAGTATAGCACAATTTTGGTGTAGTTCTATGTGCATATGTTCACAGTTATGTTTCAGTGAGTTCTAGGGGATTTCCTCCAAAATATGTTAGTGTGCTTAACAGCTGTCCTTGACACAGTGAGCTCCAGATATTTGGGACTATCGTTCCTAGCATTCCGGACCATGAACCATATGACCAGAGGTGAATGGGAATTAAGCCCAAAGCATATTGCTGGTGAAGGTTGGTGTACAGGATTCTAGCTCAAAATGATAAAAAGAGAAATGAGTCACTTCCAATTAAGATATGGATTACAAGCTGTTCCAAAAAGCTGTCTGAAAATGAGTCTACTTAAGCATAGTCCAGTCCAGAGGGATGCAATGCCAATTAAGCAGATGAACTTACCTCAGGGGTTTGTTTGTTGCTGTGTTGTTGTCTGCCTTCAAGTCATTTCCAACTTATGGCAACCCTAAGGTGACCCTATCATGGGGTTTTCTTGGCAAGATTTGTTCTGAGGGAGTTTATCTTTGTCTTCTCTGAGTCTGAAAGAGTGTGACTTGTCCAGGACTACCTAGTGGATGTCCATGGCCAAGCAGAGATTTGAATCCTGGTCTCCAGAGCCATGGCCCAATGCTCAAACCACTACACTACACTGTTCCCAACCCTGCTGTACTCAAATAGATTCATCTCTCCATGTAGCATGGTCAGAAGGTGTGGGAGAGCCAGAGTAGGATCCTGTAAGGCTACAGCCTTCAAGATCATCATGTGTCTTTCCCACACCCTCCCAATGAGACCTCACTAAATATTGCATAGTTTTCAAAAATGCCTGGCAGTGGGAATGAATAATTTAATATAGCACATTCATTCGTAATGGTCAGCTGGGACATTCAGGTAAGCAGAAACAACATCAACAACAAAAAGAGAATGTAATAGCCTAACACTCAAACCATGCTGGCTCTTAGAGGCTTGTCTGGCCTCCCATATTTAGCAACAAAGCCAATGGAAATGGATTTATATGTGCACTGAGAAGCCATTGCTGCTATGTCTGGAGCCAACCACCCGTTGCAGATGGTGACAACATGACAAGATTCCAGGAACCAATTAAAAATGTTTGGGTTATTTATTTATTTTTTTAAGAAAGCACACTCTGTTCAAAGGACTAACTAGACTTCAAGTGTATTTGTGGAGGAGTTCAAAGCAGTAAGGCAACATTTTCATTCACCCAACTACTTAATTTGTCCCAGTTTGGAGTGACAGAAAATGAATAAAGATATTTATCCCTTGCTACAGGACCTTAATTGTCACTAATCTAATTGCTACTCTGTCCAATTGTTGCTGCGTCTCTGCTCATTAAAATGTTGTTGCTTTGCTGGAGTTTCTGTTTATTCCCAAGTGGTTCCTCTCATAAGTTCTTTTCATATCTCAAAGGAGAAGCCCAGACATTTTTTACACAATGGCTGAGATCCATTAACTCTACCAGAGGAGCCAGAGGTCCTGTCTGCGGCTTACCTTCTTGCAGTGGTGTCTAGTGGTAATCCCAGCAAAGGTTCTGCTGGGAAGGGAGCGTGATGGCAGTGCTCCTCTCTGCATGGGACCAGGTCCCTGCAAAAGGGAGCATGATGGACGTGCCACTTCCTTCCACAGCACAACCAGGTACTTTCCCAAGCTGCGCTGGGGCAGGAAGCGCTGCCATTGCACTTCCTACCCTTCCACAGGACATGTAGGTGAGGGATGGTGGTTTGATCATGGATCATTGATGGGGAAAACTCATCAATGATTTAACCCACAATCACACCATCTGGGGACAAAAGAGGAGCGGGACCGCAACGACGTCCTGCAGAAGCATCATCATGGTCTGGTCCTTCTCCAGTCCCCATGGTGGATGGGAGGGTGCTGCAGAAGGAGTCTAAGTCTCTGCTAGCATACTTACAACAGTGTCTCAGGCTGGAGGCTCTTCCCTTTCCCCTGCTTCCTCCGTCAGTGTACAACAGCAGCAGGGAATGATGACTGTTGATCGACTGCAGGAGTGTACATGGGTGGGTTCTGAATGCATTTATAAGCCTGTATCTTTCCATTCGAGCTTGGTGAGGCATAACAGTCATTGGGGGTGGGCTTCCTATTTGCCCCACCACTCTATCAGGCTCTTCTGATGAGGACACAGGACAGAGACTTCTTGGTGGCTGCTTGTAGGCTGCTGTTATTATTATTACTACTATTATTCATATAGAACAATGGAACTTCCTTCCAGGGAAGGTTCAATTTGTTCCCTCTCTGCTACATTTTTGCCTTTTGTATTCCATACTGTTTTAGCTGTTCATTTTTACTTATATTGTAAGTCATTTAGAATCCCATTGGGAGAAAGTCAAGATACAAATCAAATTAAAAAAATAAATTATACCCATAGAAAAAAAAGGAGCAGCTTATGTGCATGCGCACATGCATGCATGTGCGCGCGCGCACACACACACGCACACACAAAATCTATTAGCCATGTGATGCTAGTTGGTGGTTACATGTGACAGGGCTTTCTCTGTAGCATCCCCTCAACTGTGAAACTCTCTGTCAAGAGAGATCAGGCTGGCTTCATTCTTTCTGAATTTCCAGGGGGCAGTGTAGACAGTGCTGTTTTACTTAGCCTTTGGATCTTAAAATTAGGTTTGCTTTGGATGCTTTTGAAATTGTTTGTCTGTAGCATTTCAGCTGCTTTTCATTATTCATTCAGTGTTTAAAAAGTGTTTGCACTGATTGTGCATCATCTTGGTGGCCCTGGTGGGTCAAGAGGAGATAAATGAATGCATTAAATAAAATCAATTGATCAATCACTTTATTTAGTGTAACAACTCCCAGTCCATTACACAGTTGCTGTGTAATAAGTCTGAAACCTAGTGAGTGACAGCCACCAGTTTCTCCATCATGTGCTACAATCAGAATCTATGGCCATTTCTGCACTAGACTGTTATAGTGCTGTTATTCCATTTTCAACATCCTATAGAATCCTAGGGTTTGCAGTTGGGAGGGGCATTTAGAATTCTCAGCCAGAGAGCTTTTTGGCCTCAGTAAACTACAAACCCCAGAATTCCACAGGATGTTAAAAGTAGAATAATAGTACTATAACAGTGTAGGGTGGAAATGACCCAAGAAAGCCACTTTTGAAGTCCAGTTCCTCTCACCTAGTTCCAGCCAAAATTTCTCAGCTCCAGCTAGAACTTATGTGGCAGGAGCAGCAGCAGCTACTGCCATAATGGTCTGGCAGCCATCACCTTGGTAAGCCTGGGAATGCATAAGGGAGGATGTCAGATCCTTTGGCTACAGCAGGACTGCCACTAAGTGGCCCAAGAGGCTAGCAGCAGGCTCTAAAGAGAAAGCCAAAACAAAGCATCAGCCCCAGCAGATCCTGGCTGGGACTGCTGGGCTACAGGGACCTCACATGTGCCCCCCCTTTTCTGGGCGATGGCCTCATCTTCTCACACCATGTGCATCTTTCCACTGACTAAGGTAGAGGCAGGCAAGCTCCAGGGGTCCAGGACCCACCAGAATCCAGCATGGACAGTAATAGTACCTGTTACTGCAGTTCCTGAGCCGCACTTGGGGTGACATTAGATATCATTTTGATATCAATAATTTGGCCTTCCTTACCTATTCCTTCCCACGCGCTTGCGAGGCCCCCGGACAAGCACGCAAACAGGCTCAGTCGCTAATCGCTGTAATATTCCAAACAATACAGGCTGGCCAGAAATAGCCAAACTGCCGCTTCAGGAGACCTCAAAGGCAAGTACTCTATTATGTATGCACGCTACTTACAAAGAACTCCCTGCCCCGAGCAGGCAGCTTGATTAGAAGAATCCTCATCTGTCAAGCACTCTGCGTTCACTTACTGTCTACTCTATTGTCAATTCGGACCTAACTCAATCATGCTAAATTCTGACCTTTCGGAGGCTTTGTCTCCAGCCCGAAACCCACTGTTTTTCTCAAGTACAGACTAGCCTATGGCTACATTTTCCCCTATAAAAACCCCTGACTTTGTGAGCTTCTTTGGATCACTCCTGACTTCCATTCAGCCTTGCTGCCACTTTGCTTAGCAAGCCTTCCCCTCAGTCCCACGTACTGAGACTCCATATCTCCGAACTTCTGCTGCAGACTACCCGGGCTTCAGGACAGGTGTAGTATTACCCAAACCAACAACTCCTCTCAAAATCCCTCTATCCCACTCCAACCTTGATTTCTTTAGTTCTCTGCATGAGTGTGTTGCATACACTGTTTGATTGTATTTTAATAAAAACCACAATTATTATTTCAATTCTGTTTGCTCCTTGACTTGGCCTGACCCCGTAGACGCTGAGTAAAAGATCTCACTCCGTTGCCCTGCCTCTCACAGTGCTAACTTGTGCTCTTGGCTAATTTCCCCAACTTGTATAATTGAGAGCACATTTAGGTGTCCCTCGAGGGACCCCCAGAAAACAGGGTAACATACCCCAGCTCCAAATAGAAATGGCCAGAAATATGATTCCACCTTGGCACAGTGCCCTCTTTTTCTGCCGATGTTATACACAGGTCATTTGGAAGTCTGCCTTGGAAGGAAGTCTCCTTCCTTGGAGGTTTTTATGTAGAGTTTGGATGGCCACCTGATCTCTCTGCTTATGCTTCAAAAAGAAGGAAGAAATGTATCCCTGACGCACTACGTAGCAATGCTTGAATAATGGAGTCCCCAGCTCCATAATCACATTGCACTGGCAGAGAGCAGTGGTTTTCTGGGGAAGCTGAGCCCAGCAGGACACACTACCAGGCAGCAGCAGCCGCAGCCGCAGCAGCAGCAAAAGAACAGCCTGCAGGCATGATGTAAAACAAGCTCTGTATTGGTCAACATTGATCAGTGTGGGAGAGCAGTGACTAGGGCAGGGAACCTGACCCTGATAAACCTTCCATTTTCATTCTTTCACCTGAGGCAGTGGCCTCCATCCACCCTGTGCAGAATGGGTCAGGTGCACAAATATTTCTTACATTTGAGAGTGAAACATTGCAGAGAAAGTTTTAGGCCACTCAAGAAACTTTCCTGCATGGAGAAAGAAGGAAGCCAATGGAAGAAGCATGCACATCTTGAACATCCGCCAGAAGATTAAATACCACCCTTACCATTCGAATACTTTCTTTCTTTGTTTTTCACTGCTGAAAAAGGTCTCTTACTTTACCTACACAGACCCAAACAGACCTGGTTCCTTTGGCCTGTCTTCAGAAGAAGTTGATAAGCTCCTCTGTGGAGTTTCTGTTAGCACAGCTGTCGTGCTCAGAGGTTCTGTCATACTCTTGATGGGTGGAGCCAAGGTGCCAACTTCAATCTGTAAATAAACCAAGGGCCATGGATCTTCTTCGTTATGAGACTCAGAGCCAATGCTAACATTTTCAGTTTCCAGACAGGTGAACTTGTTCAAAAGCTTATAGAATTCCCTAGATTAAAGGGAAGTGTTTTTTTTTCTTTTCTTTTCTTTTCTTTTCTTTTCTTTCTTTCTTTTTTTTTTTTTTGAGCTACAGTCTTGCCTTTTGATGGCTGAGTCATACTGTTTCTGTGCAGAAGTGTTTCAAATATCCCTAGGTGGATACCATAACTGTAAGATGTAGGCCAGCTAATCGCCAAGGAATATTTAATGATCCCAGTGGGTAAAAGGGAGTGGGGAAATCACCCTCAGTCTGAAGACTGCTGCTGGCTGCATTAACAATGAGTTGATTCTCACAATACATTGTCCCACATGAATACAACAGATGCCCAATGATGAGACTGGGGCCATTTCCACACGGGGGTAAAACCCCGCGGTGCAGACCAGACACGGAGGTCATCTTTACCGCGGGGTGCGCTAGGGTGGACAAAAAAAGGGAGGTTCTAAACCTCACACCGCCCTTGCGCAGCCACATGGGTGGCACTCCGTGTTTTATAAAAACCACCTTTCAAGTGGTTTTTATAAAACCTCGCATGCGCTACTCCGTCGCGGCGCCCTGTGCAGAACTGCAGGGACGCGGTAGCGCATCCCTGCAGAGCTGCCTGGGGGCGGGCTTCTGGCTGGTGCGCTGCCCCCATTGGCAGAGCGCCTCCGGAAGCCGCCGGACGCCATTTTGGGCGGCACCGGGCACTGCCAACCACCACCAAGCACCGCCGCCGTGCAGAGCAGCGAATTCACGTTGCTCCCCGTGGGGATGGAGCCTCCCACTTCACGGTAAGCTCCGTCCCCGCGTGCGCCGCCCCGTTTCCCCGCGTGCCCACCTCCCCAGTGTGGAAAGGGCCTGGAACTGCTGAAGTATACACAGAAAGGACTGTGTTAAGTAGCACCAGATGTGTAGAAACACAGATCTTGTACACAGTGCTTTATCTAGGGAGGGCACATCTCCACATTATTCCATCCTGTTGTCATTAATACATAAAACTGTGAGGAAGGGTGGGCAACAGAACTGATCACAAGACCCATCTGGAAGGACAGAGGATAGCAGGAGGTAGTGCTTTGAATATGTGGATGAGGTGATACCACAGGCAACCTGATCCCCAGAATTTTGTTCTCTTGCATCATCTAGTGCCCTTTCACAGTTATAGAGATATGATTCTAGTTTAACTGCCATAGCAGCATCTTATGGAATTCTGAGGTTTTTAGTTTGTTGATGTGCTAGAGTTCTCTGGCTCAGAATTCTAATTACCCTCCCTAACTGCAAAACCCATAATTCCACAGGATGAAACCATGGGAATTAAATTGGAATCATAACGCTATGATACTTTAGAATGAAAGAGTCCTTGGTTCACTTTTATTTCTGCATACAGAAAGAATAGCACTTAGCCAGAGCTTGTGCATCTTAACTGGCATCTCTCACTACTTGCCAGCTTGATCAAAGCAGTGTGAGACAGGTAGAAGGTCTCAGCCAGCACTTTAAAGAGATGCTGTGTTATCTCCTCTGAGTGGTTATCAAGTCCCAAACCAGTTGCCCTTTCATGGGGCTTCCCTGATAGGAGGAGAAGTGAGAAAGGACCAAAATGGACTCCTTGCCCTGAGATATGGGACAGGAATTTCTTTCTCCTGCTCTAAAGGTTGAGAAGACAATTTGAAAACACTCTTTGAAGACAGAGTTCTTCAGGACTGATTCCTCATAAATAAACCACATGTTTCATGAGCATAATGTAGGCCAATAAGAGGAACAGATTAAATAAATGCATTGTAACACTCCATGGAAGTCTAGTTTTCAATAAAAAATGTTGCCATGCATACGTGTATCTGATCTGAATTAGGGCTGCAGAATTAGGGGTTGCCCCATTGAACTTGCACTCTCTTTTCAACTATAGTTTGCCTTTGAAGAGAATCTTTCATTGATGCCATTCTTGCAGGCATCATGAAAGGTAAAGAGTTCATTCCCAAAGGCAGTGGCCTCAATCTGAATTGCTCCTCCCATCTTGACTCTTGTCATTTAAAAGTTCAGCCTTTTAATGGCTGATTTGCTACCTACTGCTAAACTAGTGAGAGACTCAAAGCAAGAGAGCTGGGGTGGGGTATGGACAGGTGACCCTCCCTGATGTTGTTGGACCACAACTAGCATCAAGTTCTATCCAGGATGGCCTATGTAGTTCAACATCTGCGGGGCACAGAATGTATGAGTCACAGCAAGCTCCAAAACAAATGCAGGGGCAAGAAAAAGATATCTTACTGGGGATTTAGAGAATGAGGTGCACAGATCTGGCAAGGACAATTGAAATTGCTGCTTTAAACATTCCTGATAGGCTCCAGGAAAAAGACAGTCAAGTCACAATACTTCTATCACAGAGGGTCTAAATCTACACATGGCTGTGTGTGCACTCTGTACCACAAGGTCTAATTCTGTACTATGATAATCCAAATCTTACAAACAGAATTCATTGTATGATTTTGCATATATTTGTACATTATTATCCCCCCACCATTCTAGTTTTCAAGCTTTGGAGAATCATCTGGGGGAAAAACAGTGCAATGAAACAAGAAAATAGCATGAATATACACAATGAATAGAGGCCAGCAGCTGATATTCATACAAGGAATGAACTGGATATGGAATGGTAAAGGGTACTGAAAGCTGTGAAGCAGGACAAATTATAATCAGAGTTTTAGAGAGAGAGAAAATACTTTTTTTGAATGTCAGCATTATCTGGAGTGCAAAGAACTATTTTTTCCAAATTTATTAATAACAATGCCAGTCTTCTGTGAACTGTTTTGATCACAGCAAATAAGTGTATGTACGTAACTTCAAATATACACATATTACTTATAGCATACCTTTGATGCCAGATCCCCATAATCATAGATCTCTTCATAATTACTAAGATCAATGACTTCTCCATAGTTATCCAGGTTGAGGTCATAATTGTCAAGATCCAGACTGTCATAAGCTGTGATATCCATTGCTTTGTGTTTTCCCTTTTCCTTCTTTCCATCTTCCTTATGCAGAGTAGGTACAGCCAGTGATAAAGTCAGAGTGGTGATTATTACACTCATCAAGACTGCAGGCTGCATGCTGTGCCTGAAGAGATGGTGAGGAGCAACAACAGAAAGTTTGTAGCGTCATATTATAACATCGTATAACATGAGTTCTGGGTATTTTGGACAACAACACTGCATCCATAAAGTGAGAACAAGAACACGCTTTGGCTTCCTTCCCTGACTAAACTGAAAGTTTATAGTAAGAAAGAGCCTTATAAAACATAATAGAGTCCATGAGTATTGTATGAATCCAAATGGGGTGAGAAAAACATGGCCTTTTGGCTACATACAACTCCCAAATGCCAGTTTTATGATCCCCAAAGCCCACAGGCAGTCATTCAAAGCACCCCCAATCTTACCACCAGTAAAAAATAATAATGAGGAGGAGGATTTGGTGACAATTTTCACCTGGAAACTATGAAAATGCATAAAAACCACATAAACACATGGCAATTTGGCTTTCCCCATATTCAAGAAACCCCAGTCTCTCCAACCTGTTTCTTAGGTTGCAAACCAGCAGAAAATGGCAACTGGAAGTGATATGATGTCATTTCTGGAGTACCACAATGCACTGAAACAGCCCATAAGATGCTGTATGGGGCAAATATTAGTCTCTGGACTTTTTCACACTTGGTGAAGAAAATGCCCTGTTCTGTTACTTACCGGACTGGCATGCTCCCTCAGAGGATCCAGGCTGATCCGGAGCAGTGCGTGGCCACGCTACACACTGCTCCAGGGACAAAAATGGTGGCTTCCGGTTGGTGGAGGCTCTCTACCAACTGGTGAAGCTCACCAGCCTAAAGCCCGCCCCTGGAAGATCTGCAGGCTCGTGCTGGTGCAAGCCTGAAAATCTACACCGGAGTGCAGCCACGGAGTGGGGCGTGCCACGCTGTTGAAAGACCTGTTTTAAGTGGTCTTTCAATAGCATGGCGAGCAACCACTTCTGGTCGTCCCGGAGCGGGCTGAAGTCTGGAACTACAGAAAGTAGTCTGGACCCAGTCCGCCCCCCAAGTACAAATGTCCTCGCTGGAGGGTGCTCTGCCCGGTTGCAAAAACAAAATGCGGAAAGGGCCTCTGTCCCTTGTGCATTTGCCCACCCCTCCTCTAGAACTTGTTTACCATCACCATTTATGTTTTTTTCTTTGTATGCTTATTTCCTAAATATTGTCAAAATGGCTCACAAAAAGAGGAAAGAAAATAACGCGCGCGTGTGTGCACACACACACAAATCTGTCAGGATAACCACTTACATATTGAAAAAAGGAAGAGAAAGGAAAGGAAGAGAGCGGAAAGGACGGGAAGGGAAGGGAAGGGAAGGGAAGGGAAGGGAAGGGAAGGGAAGGGAAAAGGAGAAACTGATTTACCCAAAAGAAATGCCTAAAAGGAACACAATTTGCATAAAAATTTTATTTGCTAGTTCATGGGTGGAGATGCACATGTAGAAACAACTACTGTAATTTAAGGAGGGATCTATCAGTCTATCAATCACTTTATTTATAGGCCTCTTTTCCCCTCCAAGACTGGGACTCTAAGCTGCTTACAAATTGAAAGAAATATAAATAAAACCATGTATAGCTAAAAACATACAAAAATCAAGATTAAAATATTATTAAATGATGAACTGTAAACAGAGAAATAGAGTAACGCATAGGAGAAGTGCAATACATTTTGCCGTAGTTGGGGAGACTGAGACTAGGTGGCCTGTGCACCTGTTCAGTCAGCTGTCTGGGTACCAAGTATGAATGCACCACTTTAAGTTTTCCTTCACACACTTGTTTTTTAAACCAGACTCAGGCCATTTTCGCACTAGACTGTTATAGTGCTATAATTCAAATTCTCAGCCAGAGAGCTCTCTGGATGAAAATTCTAAGAGCCCCTCCCTAAACTGTAAACCCCAGGATTCCACAGGATGTTGAAAGTGGAATAACAGCACTATAACAGTCTAGTGCGGAAATGGCTTCAGACTGGCCAGTCCTTGAGACTGACAGCACCTTCACAAAGGTCTGCCTTCTGATCATCTTTCAAGAATAGGTTGGTGAAGTAGATCAGTTGACTGCCCTACTCACTGTGCAAAAAGGAATGCTGTAGAGGACAACAGCTAGAAAATGCTCAAGAATAAGAAGGAAAGACATTTCCTTTTGAACATGAGCAGAACAGTTTTCACTCACAGTAAGAAAACATCCGTACCCTGCAACCCCCATCATGCAGGATTAGAAGAAAAGAGCCTCTTCCACACAGCCCCAAGATCCAGCAACTCACATTTTACAACAGTAGTGGACAATCTGCATCCCTCTAGAAGTTGCTGGATTGTAATTCTCATCATCCCTCACCACTGGTTATATTGGCTAGGACTCAAGAGAGCAGTAGTCCAACAATATCTGGAGGACAGCCTATTCCTTATATCTGATATAGAGCTTAAGCGTTGCTGTTTACTAGAAGAAAGGGACTAAAAAAGTTACTTTCTGAAAGTTAAATGCAGTTTCCAGCAAAACCAGCTTCTGAGGAGTTCCAGCATGCTTTCCTTTCCCATTAAGCCATCTTTCCTGGGTCTCCATTTATGCATCCTTGACAGTCTGACAGCTGGACTTCTTACTGCATCTTGTTTGAGCTCCTTATGATCACTACACCTTCCATTGCCTTCAGAGATGTCCTGACCTTGCCCTACAGCGGTTTCAAAAGAATCTCCTCCACAAGCCTCATAAAAACACTTGGGGGTGGGGTGGGGGCTTTACTTCACAGCAGCAGAGAACAAATAGCTGAAGCTTCTAGCCCTGAGGGGATTATTACTCCCTTTCCCCTTTCAGTCATTTTCATGCATGAATGCTTGGCTGTGCTGGAGAGGCCCAGAGCAGCTTCACCTCTTGCTCACCAAGCCAGCTTAGGCAGAGCTTCAAAAAACATTCAGATTCAACGGTAGCAAAGCAAAAGGCATTTTCAGAACTAGAGAACTGAGGTTCGCACTACCAGTGGGAATGCCAATAGGTTATACACAACTTGCTGAATTAGAGACGATAAGAGAATGCTTATTGCTTAGGCCTTACCCCTCATTTTCACACACAGATTATCAGGTAAATGAAATCCTGAAATTTTGTCTAGTTCAGAGTGGAAGGTTATTTTTTTTTCCTTTCACTGACAACTGGGGAAGGAAGATATGAGCAGGAGATGCAATCTTACCATAGAATTGCCTCCCCCAGAACTGGTTCCTATGCTTTCTCTGGCTTAAAAGCCAATGATATGGTGGGAAAAGATGGATTTTCTCCATTTCTACACTTGCTGTCATGTGTTTGTTAAGATCACAGGAGCCTAAGACTTTTTGTTGTCAGAGGCAGAAAAGCAAACTTCACCAGCATCCTCACCTAAGCCCAAGTACAAAGCACTCAAATCCAGCCATGTCATTTCAGCCCATGAGGCAGGAAATCTCCCAAGTATGTCTTCCCATTTCTAGAAGTAAAACTGTAGTAACAGCAGACCAAATTAGTTAACAGTTTGCTGTCTTGTACAGGAATGTTTATCTTGTGAGGGATGGTGAAGTGTCCCCCTAGCATGATCCCTGGCACCCCAAATCTGCAGTTTTGAGCAATGACAGGGCCCAGCCATGCTAAACAAAAAAAAGTGAAATGTGGCAGTCTAAAAAATTGCAGAATGTTTACCATGTTTACTTAAATCTCTTCCAATTCACCTATATACTTATTTCCCAGTCCTAGGAAACTAGGAATTCAGTTTCTGGTTTATCCTGAGCTTAGCCCTCCAAAATACCAGGTCCCTGTGTCTTCTGACCCTACTCACTTTGCAAAATTGGGAGCAGGGGCAGAGTCCCTGTGTGTCTGACATTTTCATTTTTATGAAGGTATTTTTCATTTTTGTTTAAATAAGGAGGAGGTTCAGTTAAATTGTCCAAAGCTCATCTGTTTATCCCATTCTTGATACAGGATGGAAATCTCCTTAAGCAATAAGCTTCATGTTGAGCTTTGTGACCCTAAAACATCCAGCTTTTCTAAAGTGCATTGTTGGATTGGCAAATCTGGATATAAAGGAAGGGACTACAACACCAATCAATAATAGTGCTGATAAAATGTATATAAACAAAAACTTAGGCCCTTTCTGCAACCTACCTTATCCTGATGGTGTCCTGTGAGGATCCTGGCAGTGGTTCTAATGGGAGGTGAGTGTGACAAGAGTGCTCTCCTCCACACTAGCTGCCTCTGTGATCCAGGAAGCGCAATGGCCCTGCCTCGTCCTCTTCCAGACAGGTACTTTCTCAAGCTGTGCTGGGGCAGGAAGTGCAGCCATTGCGTTTCCGAACCCTTGATACATCATATAAGTGGATGGAGGTGTAATTGCAGGCCATTGACAGGGAAAACCCATCAATGATTTACCCTGTGATTGCGCCACCTGGAGATGGGAGAAGGATGGGACAGTGACGACATCATGCTTAACTATCATCATGGTCCTGTTCTTTTCCCATCCCCATGGCAGGATGACAGCGTCCTGAAAAAAGGGCCTTAGTCAGCAACTGTGATGATTTTCTAGGAAGTCAACATCTTTTGCTTTAGTATGCAATTAGGAGGTGCAGTTATTTCATACACAAACAAGCTGTGTTCATATGAACATACATGCATGCATGCACATATCCAGCTAAACATTGGGAAGAATTTCCTGATGGTAATCGCTGTGCAACAATGGAATAACCTGCCTCAGATGAAGGTAGACTCTCCTGCTTTGGTTGGATGTGGTTGGATGGCCATATGTCCAGAGTGCTTTAGCTGTGCGTTCCTATATGGCAGGAGAGGAACATATAGGAATGCACAACTAGATGAACCATATGATCCCTTTCAGATTTATGATTCCATGGAATACAAACACAGATAGTCTCAGCTGCCAGCCCAATCTGAGTATCTAATCCATTTGTTCCTCCAGTAAATAATAAGATGTTAGAGTCTGTAACTTTGGCTACTGAAGCATGACTTAGAGCTTCACAGTAGGGAAATAATTTAGAATCAAGTGCAAGATTTGGCCTCTGTACAAATGCAAAGACAGACTGAGCGATGGAATTTAAAATTGATTTGCATTTCTGGAAAGATCATGTTTGTGCTTGGACAGCAGCCATGTTAGGATTGCAATATGTTTGTCAAAGTGTTGATTCAATCTGTTCGTGTATTTATAATTAATAATAGTTATTATTATGTATGTAGTTCCATTGGTGTACATGATGTTTACACAAAAGCACACAGAGAGACATTTGCAAATGTTAATACAAAGATGCAGCACATATGTCCAATGCTGCAAACAGACACACCTACGTGAGCATATAAACATATATATTATATAAGCCTTTCAGTTCATTTCAGGCACAATTTAAAATGTTGATTCTAATTTTTAAAGCCATAGATAATTTTAGTACTTGGATATCTGAACCTGCCTAATCTGTGAGATCCATGAGACAGATCCTTGTTCAAGTGGCCATGCTAGGAAGTAGTAATGGGGGGAGATGACCTTCTCAGTGGTGGAATCCCACTAGTGGAATTCCTTTTCTGAAGCAGCTAAGGAAAGCATGAACTTGGATCTCTATGGAGACTGGACAAATTCTTAGCACAGAGGGTTGGCAGCTTTCATGTAAGTGGAACAGTAAAGCCACTGTGGGTTGAAGTCTGACTTTCTAAGAAAGTATTTTGGGAGTACAGTTTGGCATCTTGGATAGTTCCTTTAATGTTTGGACTAAAACCCAAGTCAGCTTCATGTTCCTCCCTTGACATGGAGGCCACTAGCTGCCAGTGAGTTTTGGAAGGTAAGGCTATCAGTATCAGAGGCATCTACTTTTAAATGTTAGCTGCTAACAGATACAAGCACAAGGGTACAGTTGTACTCCTGTCCTGCTTGTGTGTTTCTCATATGCATCAGATTGGACACCATGAGAGCAGAATGCTGGTCTAGATAGGCCTCTGTTCTGATTCACTTCATATGACATTTTTAATACAATTCAGTTATCAGCTGAAAACTTATGTTTTCCATCAAAGCTTTTCACATCTTTAAGGGGATTGTTTGCCTTGCTGTGTCTACAGGTTTAAAACCAGATTGCATGCTGCATTATTTTGTTCCTGAGATAGACAGACAGATCAAAATACGTATATGCTAATGTGCTTATAATCTCTTCCTATAGCATGCACAGGTATTTTCACATGTGTGCATACATAGACATGAGGCAATGCACACTTGTACAAGTCCTATAGAAGGAAACTTGCGAACATGTAAAAAGCACATGATCACATACACAGGTCGGCATGCATGCACATTCATCCATGTACATATTCATAAATACGTGTGACATACTTTTGTGTTTTGTTTTCCCCCACTGTGTATATCTGTCAACACATCTGTGTGCAAACTGGTTTTGCATAGACCTCTAAAAAAAAAAGTCCTTGAACTGAGAATTGTGGGTCTTAATCCCACCCCCAACCCTCCAATTTTCCACAGATCAAATCAAACAGTAGGTGCATAATGATACCCTTTTGAGGTGCACACGACAGGATGAGTTCGGGCATTGTGTATTAGCCCTAGCAGCCAGCTAGCTTTCATACTCGTATATAAGTTCTCTAAAGTGAGTATGAAAGTGCTAGAGCTCAGCTTGTTAAGGACGAAGAAAAAGAGGGAAAAGTGGAGCAAATTACAGATGTACCTACCACTTTGTTGCTTTCTGCCTTCAGTCCTAAGGACAACCTGTCAGCGTTGCTGTAGCACCAGTGCAATGGGACTGACAATTTTATAGTGAGGATGTTGATTGTAGAAAAGGCACAATGGTGCAGAAGTGATGAGTGGGCAGAGGCAAGGCAAGAAAGGGTAGCCAATCAGGGTGATGGTCGGTCATTCCATCTGTCACCATGCTACCCCCTCTCCTTTGACCCCCTATGGTGTCCCTTAGAAAAGTCCACCAGAAGTAAACAAGCTTAGTTAACCCTTTTCTCTAAGAGGCTGGCCTTCTTGCTGGGATGAGAGAGAATCCAAGCCTGCCAATGGCTTTGTCCTCTTACACAGACTTCAGAATGAATCTACTCAGCTTTGGGAAGAAAATGGATAAATCAAAGCAGATGTTCCAATTCAGTTAACACTGAACCTCCTGCTCCTTTCTAAACAGTTTAAAAGAAACCAGTCCCTGAAAAAGTTTAGAGAGGAGTGGTTACCATGGCGTTTATTGTTGCATCTCCTATGCTTTTCTCAGTGTCTCAGACTGCTATGTAGATGAAAATTTCCCCACAACTAATGCACGTGGAAGGGTTTTGGGGTCTTTGCCTGCTTTATTTCTGCACATTAGGCACCTACCAAAAGAAGGCCTTGGGAACCTGTGGTCCTCCAGAGGTTGCTGGACTTAATTCCCATCAGCCCCGGTCAGCATGGCCAATCATGGGGCACGATGGGAATATTAGTTCATCAGCCTCTGGAAGATTATCCAGCCCTGTGTAAAAGATGCAAATATAGAATGAGTAAAAATGTTGATAATTATAGTCTTGATACTATTCCACTAGATTACCAAATGTAGCAGCTTCTTTAAAAATGAGGAACTAGCATAACTGTGCTTTAAAATATGCATATGCTTCTTTATTTTTGTCCATGCTTCAGGTCCAAAGGGTTCTCAGAATGGCTAATCATTTGTAATAAACGAAAACAACGAAATGGATCATAATAAAGTAATAATCACTGAATAACAGAATAAGTATTAAAATTAAAGCTGCACAAAGTTAATTCACCTGCGCAGTGCATCTATAAGAGATTTAAACCTGCATAGTATCAGTCTGGATGTGCATTTGGCATCAATATACATTAGTCAAGGTTGTTTGTAACCTATTATGCATCTTCACAATTCAAGTAAATAGATTTCTTAGCACCTCTGCTACATAGATAGGTATACATAAGATATACATACGGTTATGCAATGCAACAGGAATTCCATTGAAGACTTATACAGAAATAAAATCTAGCTCATCTTAGCTGTGGAGACAGTGACCTGCTAGTAAGTATGCCTGCCCTGCTTTCTGTTTAGGCAATTAGTCTTGACTGGCAACTGCATTGCCCTCTGCTTTATCCAGGTGTGGTTCTTTTTCTTTAAAGTGAAAAGAGCTTGGACAGCTGTAAAGTAGGACTCATGGCTGCCCTTGTAGTTGCTGTATGCCTTCAAATCATTTCCAACTTATGGCAACCCAGAGGTGAACCTATCACAGAGTTTTCTGGGGGCTGAGAATGTGTGATACACCCAAGGTCACCCAGTGGGTTTCCATGGCTGAGACCCATTCTGCACTGGACTGTTATAGAGCTATTATTCCACTTGCAACATCCCATGGAATCCTGGGGTTTGCAGTTTTGGGAGGGGTCATAGGATGTTGCAAGTGGAATAATAGTGCTATAACAGTCCAGTGCTGAAATGGCCTGAGTGTGGAACTGAACCCTGGTTTCCAGGGTCAAAGTCCAATCCTCAGACCACTGTACCATGCCACTCTACTTGTGATTAAGGTTAAATCTCTCAAGTTGGCAATGCAATAGTGAAAAGCTGACAAATTCGGTGTTTCTCTTATATTCTGGATCTTGTCCCAGATAACTTTCTTTCACTGAAGCAGCAACAGCAGGACACAAAGAAAACAGGATCATCTCATTTCATCAAGATCCATTAAAGGGCCAGGCTTTGCTATGACATTCAAGAACAGGAAAAAAAAAATAGAGGATAGATAAAGGGAAAAATATTTCTTATAATCCAGTGCATTTGGAATCCTAATGGCCTTTCATCAGGAAAACTCAGAAAAGAGATGTTTTCAGGTTTCAATGTGATGCTGATATTAGGATTCAAAAACAGAGTTTGGAAAATTCTTTTTCAGGAGAATGAATATGAATGGCAATGAGAGTATCCATCCATCCACTCACCTACCCATCTAGCTAGTTGCTTATCTCATTTTTTCACTTTGAAAAATGAGCCTGGTTTATTTTGTAACCCAAGTTTGGGTCCAATTGAAGCCTGCTGCCCTCTGATAATGCTTTTTGGACATAATCTTTTCTAATTTGCTCTTTCTCCAACACACTATTTAAGCCTTCTAATACTCTTTCCAACCTTTTAACCCATTTACCTGGGTGGCTAGCTGCCCTAATGGTGCTAG
Source organism: Iguana delicatissima (assembly GCA_948472985.1). Taxonomy (NCBI): domain Eukaryota; kingdom Metazoa; phylum Chordata; class Lepidosauria; order Squamata; family Iguanidae; genus Iguana; species Iguana delicatissima. Next base: position 208,741 of record CAOKZL010000786.1, read on the forward strand.
TAAAATATCCCCAGTTGTGCCAGCTATGAACCGAACATGAGTATGACAATTCTGCATGTGAATCTGGAAATATGAAATTAGACAGCATCACCTGGCAACATATGGAAGCATGCCTCAAATGGAAAAATAGCCTTTATTGTCCATAGCAGGGATGGGAAAATCTGTCAGCTTTATTTTCTGCCATATTTGAAGTTCTTGAAGTTTAGGTCAATATGATGTTCAAGATTTTAGTAAATTCTTCAAAAATGAGCTGAACCAAAATTCTTCTTTTGAGGTTGCCAGATTCAGTAAACATATTTATTGCCAGCATGGAGAAGGTTGTGTTGAACCTGCCTGCCTTAGAAGCATTAAAGATGAGGAAAAAAGAAGTGACAACCATAATACAGCAGTAATATGACTGAAAATACATGTAGAGTGTTTTAACCACTCAAACCCAGTGTTTTAAGCACTTAAGAAGTCCTGGGCTTGGATGTACCAATTTATCAGTTTCAATTTCCCTCCCAATTGTAAAGAAATTTGTGAATTTGGGTAAATTCTAATCAAAATAAATGCAAAAAAAACCTCACCTATGCTGAGTCTACAGAAAAGACATGGAATCCTATAACTGACAGGAGTACACAGTGTTGTCTTTATTTTTACTAGCTCATTATGTTTCTCTTCTGTTCCTGTATGAGGCCATAAATGTGTTTTGTCCATTCACAGTGGAGCCTGAATGAATTTAATCCATTGCGAATGAGTTTGCCAACTGTGACTCCTTATCTTTCTTTTTTATTCACTACTTCTAGTCATGAAAAAGGAAATGGGGAAGTAAAACAAATCTCAATCAATAATTACAGTCAGAACTCAGGAAGTAGTTGTATGGAGTTTTGTTTTAAGTTGGTAGTTATGGCTAAACATTTCAGGCCTCCTCTTGCTTAAGTAAATAAAATGTTAAGCTTTTTAAAAAGATAGTTTCTGCCTTCAGTGAAATGCTGTGAAGTACCTTTAGCAGAGTCCTGCCCCCTTTTGTATTTGCATTTGGCCACTTCTCCTAGCATGGAGATCAAGTTATAGGAAGAATTTTCACTGAGTAAATATCTGCATTAGGGATGGAAAGAGTATGGGCCCTTATTTATTCCCTGCCTGAAAATTTAAGAAGCAGGGAAAAATAAGATAGTGACAAGAATTTCCTCAGTTTTTGCCCAATACTTTCACCCCCTGAAATTTTGGGAAATTATTCTGTGCAGAAATTTGCATGTGTTCTTTCTGTGACAATCATGGTTTATTGTGTGAAAGCCCACATTCTTTTGTGTTAAACCCACTGTTTTTACACAACAGCAAAAAACCCCAAAACCATTCTGTCTCCCACCCCCCACCTCCAAACTACATGGCTCTTTTTAGTGCAAAATTCCTGAGATTTTTGCTGTCCCAGTACCAAAATGTACCAGACCAGGGAAAGTGTGACACTCATGCTAAAGAGTAAAAAGTTGCAATATTTGATGGGAATTCCCAGGAACTAACCAGGATAAAAGAAACATTATTTAGATCTTGTAAATAAAAGCAGTCAGTACAGCAGTCTAACACAGTATGTCCTGATACATTTTGACTAGTCCAGATGTGCTTTCAGTTTGTTTTTTGTGCTTCTAATATTAGTTAGATCTGCAAAAAAGCAACTTAAAGATCTTGCTGTGAAGATTTCCATGGGATAAAATTTAATATTACTGTCTGCTAACGGCTTTGGCAAGGGAGAATGATGCATATATTTTGGTGGTACAAGTATGTGTTTGGATGTTTTAAGCAAATTAAACAGAAATGTACACAAAAGATTTATTAGGATATAAACAGAAATCAGCAGACCATAATCCAAGTGTTACAAGCATAAATCCAGAGTAATTTAACAAATATCAATGCCATTATGGTAGTTTACACTGGTGTAACAGAAGGCCAAATGAGGCCTGTCAGATAGATTAAATTAAAAAGCAAGTTTCATGCCTGCATTACTGTTAAAATAAGTGATCCCAAGCATGCCCAACCCCAACATGGGTACCAGTGGGATATGCTGAGTTTTATTAGGAAGTATGTCCTGTGGACTGAGGTTGTTTGGTCATGAGGGGCAAAATCCAGCATCCCCTGTTTACTAGCAGAGGCTTTAGTTCAAGGCTCCATCTAAGCAATGGTTTGAAACGGGGCAGAAATTAGGAGTGCAAGCTGGAAGAAGATATACTGAATTTGTTTTTCACTACAGAGTTCCAAATGTAAAATCCATTTACATTTAGAACAGTAAGCTTCCATACTTGTTTGGTAGGTCTTGAAGCAGACTATAAAAGGGGAAGTGGTGGGGGAATATCATGGAAGCTTTTGTGAAAGATACTTCTGAATTTTCAAGTCAAGAGAATGAAGAAACAGTAAAAAAGGAAGAGTTCTCTCTCCCACAGAGAGAAGCCAGAGGAGGGAGCAAGAATCTTCCAGTGAATCATAGAATCATAGAAATGTAGAGTTGGAAGAGACCACAGGGGCCATCCAGTCCAACCCCCTGCCATGCAGGAACACCCTCAAAGCACTCCCGACAGATGGCCATCCAGCCTCTGCTTAAAAACCTCCAAAGAAGGAGACTCCACTACACTCCGAGGCAGCATGTTCCACTGCCGGACAGCCCTGACCGTCAGGAAGTTCTTCCTGAGGTTCAGGTGAAATCTCTTTTCCTGCAGCTTGAATCCATTGCTCCTTGTCCTGGTCTCTGGAGCAGCAGAAAACAAGCCCACTCCCTCCTCTACATGGCATACCTTCAAAACCACTGCTAGCATGCAGTCATTTGTTTGATTTTTCAAGAGAAGAAGAATGGATAAGACCAAAGCAATTTTAATTGATATATTGCCCTGGAAGAAAAATCATACTGATATGAGTTTGGATATCTTGATTAATATGAACATGAACAAAGTATCTATAATAACTGTCGTTCGTCTAGGAGATTCTGTAGACTTTGCAAGATAATATTCATCAAAGTCTGGGAAGATGACAACATCCATGAGCTGTAATTAACATGTCAATAAAACAGTTTGGAGATAGTTTTGCCATTTGAATTCAAAGAAAGAGAGGAGCAGGAAGACAGAGGAAGACTTTGAAGCTAGTTAAACTGGTTGAAGCAAAACTCTTTAGGGTGCAAGTGCTTGCACCCTGGGAATCAAAAGCATGGTTAAATAAATTTGCTGCCTGCATTACACAAACCCATACTGAAAGGCCCATGCGTGGAGTCCTAAGCTTTTCAGAGTCAGTGAAGGTTCATTAAAGTTCTTGAAAGCGTAGGTTGAAATGTGAAAATACAAAAAGAATATAAAATATGAAAGCCTATTTTTTTTAAGAAATCCAGAATAAACTTAGTTTTATTCAACTGAAAAATGATAAAAAAAAACCTTAGCTGGCTTTAAAGCGCATTCAATGGCATGCAGCAGGGACGAAACCTGGGGCAGAGCAAATCTTAGTGCCTGAATCATGGAAATGAGTTGTGCAAATCTGGCTGAAGATGTGTTGAATGTTTAGACTGCAGGAGACTGAAACTAGGCCATACGTTGAAGATGATTTAAACAGATCAGAAGAACAGGAAAGGTTTTGATTCTGTTAACTTACTGGGGCCCCTATCTGATGTTACAATCTGGTGGACATTATAAAGTAATTATGCAATTATCTCCATCTAGATAAGTTACCTGGGGAATATAACATTTACTGAATGGGTCTCTAAATCTCCAGTTTAATATAAGCAATTAATTGTATTATAAGTGTACATGTAGTTAAATTTCATATTAATATTTTAGGGATAAAGAGTAAGATCATTTAGTTAGATGACTTTGTTATTGTTATGCACCTTCAAGTCAACTCTGGCTTATGATGATGCTACCAAAGGGTTTTCTTAATCCTAAAATAATATTTCCACATAGAAAATGCTCAAAAAATAATTTGAAAAGGTACGTCTATCAACACAGAACTATTATTTCAGCTGTCTTGGACTCCATGAGTGTAAAGAGGAGAGCATTTAACTTTCAATTTATCAGTGGAGCCTGCTAAGTAGAATGTTAGACCTAAGCAGCTTAAATTCACATTTTTGTTCTGTTGCCTTGGGTATGCCCTTATTTCTTGGCCTCAATTCTTCCATAAAATAATAAGAAGAATAATTTATCTCAGAGACTTGATGCGAAGTCGAATGAGGACTAGACTAGACTTATTTGTTGTTACTGTGTGCCTTCAAGTCATTTCCAACTTATGGCAACCCTAAGGCCAAACTATCATAGGGTTTTCTGTGGCTGAGAGTATGTGATGTGACCAAGGTTATGCAGTGGATTTCCATAGCTGAATAGGGAATTAAACCCTGGTCTCCAATGCTCAAACCACTACATCACTCTGGTTCTCAGATGTATTTATTATTAGCATATATGCCAAAATCCTGTTAGTGACACATATCCTTATTACACTGCACTGTTATAACACTATATTCCACTTTAACTTCCATGGCAACATCCTGTGGAATTCTGGATTTCAAATTTTACTGAGGCCTGAGAGCTCACTGGCTGAGAACTCAAAATGTCCCTCCCTAAACTACAAATTCCAGGATTTCATTGGATGTTGCCATGACAGTTAAAGTGGGATATAGCACTATAGGAGTATTGTCATACATGCTGTTTATGTCTACTTGTGAACAGGATGCAAGAGGCTACTCTCTAGCCTATTAGACCCAGTCTAAAACCACACAGACATCTCTAAGCAGTTGCTAAGCCTCTTTGGGCTGCTACCAAGGTGAAAGAGAAAGAGGATGTTATATTTTCTCTGCCTTTCTCTTTAATGAATTGCAGAGGGACCAGAAGGAGTCCTGGCTTCCCAGTTCTTTCTCCCTCTCTCCCATTCCCCCTTCCCCTCTGTGGCCATTTAACAGTTGTAGCAGAAGGCTTCATGGAGTTTGGCAGCTGCTGGAACAGGGAGGTATGGACCATCTACTGCATTCACCATCAAGGATCTACTGCTTGGTCTTGAGAGAGGGATTTAAAACACTATGTATTTTAAAGTGCTATAACAATACTTCAAATTATAGGGCCCCTTTAAGTTGCAGTGCCTAGTGCTAAACATGCAGTCTCAGGAATGGATGAAGAGACTAATGGAAAGGCAGACATGGCCAGAATACTTTTTTCAAAAAGCATATATGTGTGCATGCTTGCATCTCACAGGCAAACAGGAAAGCAGTAAGGTAAGCTTTCAAATGGCAAAACAGCTGTAGGAAGAACTAGCTGAATGGTATTAGTGAAGCAGAGGAGTAGAATTTGGTTGCGGTTTGAGTTTATAAATCTTTTTTTTTACAAAAAAAGTCAAGGAATTTGCTGATGCATAAAAAGACATGCATTGTTTTAAAAGGGAAAGGAAAGAGTGTTATTGTGCTCCTACTCACACAGAGCTTCACCTTCAGAACTGCTCACCTGAAGTAATGGATTGTTTATTTGCTGCTTGTGGCAAAGAGCACAAAGGGTGATTTCATATACCAAAACCACCTCGACTGGCAGCTGAACCTTACTGTCAGTACTGACAACTGGGTAGAATCCTACACTGCTCTTAAATGCAGAAGGCTAGTTTGAGAAGCAATTAATTAAACATCCTTACTCCTACACTGCATATTGGCTGCTTGAAGGATAAAGCCCATGAAGGCCGCAGGAGGAGAAACAAAAGAATGTATTCCACTGGTTCAGGTACATGCTGCTCCACCATGGAGGTGATTTGCACTCTTAAGCCATATGGAGACTCTGCTAACATCTACTCATTAACTCTCTTGCATATTTCAGATAGCAATCCTCAGATGATGATTTGCCATACCTTTGCTCCTTTATCTTGAACTACTTTATTGGGGAGGGGAAAGAACAGCACTTGCCTTGAGTAGCTTTATTAGGGAGGAGTTCATGTCAGAAGAATGAGGGATGGTTCCTTTGTGACATCTGGACAGACATCACTAGGGACAATGTGTTAAGGTTATTATCTTTTGTGTAGCCCATTAATTTTTATGCAGAGAAATGTAGTCCAAGTTAGCAAGACCCTGATGAGATACAGATTGCACTGGAAAGTTCATGATAGGAAACATCATGCCAAAAAAAAAAAAAAAGGGAAAAAAAAACCAGAGCAGGTGTGGACATATCTTTGAAGTCATCAAGACAACAGAGCTGTCTTTTACAGCTATGTCAGTCTGTGGCAGTTTCTGTTACTGCACTTGATTGCATCAACAAAAAGAAATTGGAGACCAAAATCTTCAATCAGATCATTATAAAATTCTACTCATGTTTCTCCAGTCCTCAGGACTCACTTTCTTCCATGGGTCCCCCACCCCTGGCCATTAAGTGACTGATAGAGAGCAAGATACATCAGAGAAGTGTCTGGGTATGTGCCTATACATATGCCCAGACACACAATGATGACATCATGATCCAGACCTGCAAAGGGTCAGCAGGAGGTCCCAGAAGATGCCTTCACCATTCTGTATCTGTCTATAGCCAGAAGTTTCCCCAACACTCTCTCCCCATGAACCACTAAAAGGGCCTGGAGGTGTGCCAACAGGAGGAAGGTGAGTCCTGAACAGTTGTTGATCATTGTCTTACGAAGGTAGTGAACTCCTTTTCTTTTCTTTTTTTTTATGATCAAAATGGTTTAGTACCAAGGCATAACTTTTGAGTTATGCTTGTGCATATTATTAACAGGATACCAGTCACAGTTAAATTGTTAGGGATGAAATCAGCAATAATTCTCTTTTGAAACAGTGCCAGTAAAGTGCATCGGACCAAGTACTGGTGGTCACACTGCCTTTGTTTATCAGCACGTTGCCACAGTATGTTGCCGCATCACCTCTACCACCTCAAAGAACAGAAACGGAAAGATAATCAGTTCTCTGTCACTCTCCTTTGCATCCACAATGCAGCTTATGTGGTTCCACAGTTTACAATCTGCTGTGCAGTTTGTGTACCCATTTCTACCTGCTATAGAACAGAATTCTTACTGACTGCATTTATGATTGCCATGCATTTAATTCCTCCTTTCCTCTTTGCTCAGCATCATGTTTAGACAAATAGCACTTTAACAAAGAAACAATTTAAATGCAATTGAGCATCTTCCCTCTTTCTGACAGTTATGACAGATGTACCTGCTTTTATAAGACTGATGTTGATGTGAGGCCAATAACTATTTGAAACTCTAGGCAGCTAGACAGGATCACACATACTACATGCTAGATGCATGTATAGATGTTCCCTTCTATCTATGTTTGACAAAATTAAGGATTGGACCAGGGGTGGAACTGATTGCCCCTCCAGATGCTGCTGAATTGTAGCTCCTAGCATTCGTCACCTTTGGCTATACTGGCTAGGGCTGATGGAAGTGGAGTTCAACAATATCTGGAATGTCATGCAATTCCCACCTTAATGTAGATAGAAGATACCAGTATTGCTGTTTTGTGGATGCTATGGATATCAAAGAAGAATCTGTACAACACTCCTAGCAGACCAACTCTCCATAAGATGCTGCATAAAAGAAGAGTGACACTGAGAACACAGCTTCCTGCAGCCAGAAAAAAAAGGAAGCAGAATGGAGTAGCAAAGAGAAGGCACTGGGGAGGCAAGGTCAGGGTAGAGATGATAAGCTATATTTCCCCATGTCTAACATAGACTGGAATCAAGTCACTGCACAAAGCCCAGGTCCCAAAGAGTGGCAACTGCTGCGAGGCTTAGAACACAACAGACTGCAGGAGTCGGAAACACATCATCAGGTCCAAGGGGATCGGTGGCTTCAAATGGTTGCCATCCAGGCGCAGATAACGAAGACGGGGAACGTTTTCAAGATCTGAGGATGGTTCTTGAAAAGACACCAGAGACATGGGGCATATCTGGGTCCCGTTGATTTCTAGAGGGAGAAAAGACATGTAGCACTAGGTTAAGAGAGTGAAGATGGCCAGACATCACTGGGGGGGTTTTTCTCTTCCATCTGGTGAGCATCTCCCTTTCATCCATTGTCAGTTGCCAGAATTATTCAAAGGACAACAGAACAAAGAAACATGGGGCACCCTGGATACTTAGAGGATTTATATAGCTTGAGCTTTTGTGAATGCTTATTTATTTATAGTTATCAGTATATTTATATTTATTTATATATTTATATTTATTTATTGCATTTATATGCCACCTTTCTCTCAGAATGGGACCCAAGACAGAAACTTCCTCTAGTCCATGGAATTCTCATCTAGTCAAGGGTGGGATGTGCACTGTGCTTTGAAAGTGAAATTTAAATGCCAAATTATTAGCAATGACCATTATGCAAAAAGCTTCTCAGTGTTGCTTAGCACTGCCATTGCTGATTACAGTTGCTAGAGATATAGCTGAATCCCCAAGACTGCATTCCTCCCAGTTGAGGAGGTGGCAGTGACTGAATCTGTCCCAGTTATTCATTAAAATTTTAAAGGAGGTGTCCAAGGTACTGAATCTATGGGGAGGGGATTGATATTCACATCTAGGCTACCTTCTTTAAAGCTGGACTAAAACCCAGAGTTGATTCCCTGCTCCACTGAATTGGAGCCACCATCTACCACTGCTTGCATATCCACAGAAACTCATGCTATAGTAAATCCATTCATCCATAGCATGACACCTGAATCTTTGTTATTTACTGCAACAAAGACATGGCTATCCCTTTGAAAATGGCTTCAAAATACAAGGCAATATTATTACAGTGGTTCTTTTTGGTCTTAGGATATACACTGCTATCCTTCACCATGAAATGGCAGAAAAACCTCCATTGTGAACAAACTGATCCTGATAATTTCTCAGTTCCTATGCCTTTCTCTCGTTCATAGGGCACTGTCTATATAATGGCATTCTTCTGAGGTTGGCACCATTACTACTATGCACCTACACCATCAAAGTGAAGCTAGCATTAAATGCAAACAAAAACATAATGTTGAGAGTGATATAAATCTAACATTCCAGGGCTGCTTAGAAAAGTGATTAATACATCTCAGCCTGGTATCTAGCTTACAATAGCACAAGTGTTTTGTGCTTATTAGCCGCATATTCTAATCCTCTTTGTGTAATATCCATGTCATCCCTCAACTATTAAGACTCACACAGAATGCAGCAAGCTGTAGGTTGCATTCCAATCTGCCTCAGGGTATGAGGAACATGTGGAGAAGAGAGCAAGAATGAGGATGGTAATTCTGCCTCCATATGCATTGCTACCTTTGTTGCCATTTTTATCTATGTAGCTCCCCTGCCCCACTGCCTTCAGCACAAGGAAAGTGATGAAGATAATGGGGTCAGAGGCAGAGTGGTTTTGCTTCTTCTCAGTTCTTCTTCACATGTTCATTATACCTTAAAGCAGAATACCTGAACGGCTTGGTCCTTTAAGCCTTGCCATAACAACAACACAGGACACAGGATGTATATTTCTTCTGAAGATTACCCCACCTTCAGACTAGCTGATTGTGGGAAACCTTTCTGATAAAAAGTTATTTAATTCCATTGAATTTAACATTATTAATATTCAAGAGTCAGTGAAACAATAGAATTCCAGACACATCCTTGGGAATTCTGGTTTCCTAAGTCCTAGATGGTTTTGGAAATATCAAGAATGATCAAGTTTTACTTCAGTAAAATATATTCAAATAGCCCTTTTACAGAGGATATTGGGCAGATGAATAAATCATAGTGATTATGATACGTAAGGACCACTCCACATGATGCTAAACATGAATAAAACATATTGGCTGTGGTTCATAAGGGCTCAGACAAACCTAAGTAACTCACAAATGCTCTGGAACAGTGTTGGGAATCAGATGTCACACCAGATGTTTCTTCGAATTGCAACTCTTAGCAGCTCTAGCCAGCATGGCCAATAGTAAGGAATGCTAGGATTTGTAGTCCAGTAACATGTGGAGAGCTGTATGGTTCCTCACTTTGCTGTCTGTCTGTCTGTCTGTCTGTCTGTCTGTCTGTCTGTCTCCCTATCCACCTATTTTCATTTTATTTCATTTCTTTGCCACCTTTCTCCTGGAGAGAAATCTCCAGCAGTTCACAAAAAGAATCAAAACTTGACAATAAAAATTTAAAAAGAATTAAAAATCATCATATTTAAAACAGTATAAAATCATTTGAAAGGCATACAAAAGTTTTTTAAAAAGCACCCCACATAAGAATCCTCTCTCTGAGGAATATTAAAAGCCTGCATAAAAACAAACAAGGTCCAAACATCCTCTTACCATATATGGTAAGCCATATATGACTTGAGCCTCTGTGCAAACACACATGCTGTGTGCCATAGCATCAACTAAAGGAATCAGAATTGCTTGCTGTTCTGTAGACTCAGAATGTTCTACCCTGAGCATATCAATCAGAGGTGGGTAAAATGGAGTCCTGGAGTCTATGTAGCCCCCAAGGTTGGTTTTGCAGACCTCAACACCTCCCTCTGTGCTGCCTGGGCTGCCCTTTTTCTGACCAAAGGCACGGAGTGCACTGCATCTCCCAGAAACTTCTGGAAGCAGCAACAGTTTACCTTCTAAATGAACTGGAGGGTTGCCTGCACTTTTAAACGTTTTTTTTTAAAAAAAAAATCAGGTTTTTGACAAAGAATTCTGACCACTTCTCTCCCCCCCCCCCGTGTGTGTGTGTGTTCCAGTAAATTTGGTCCTAGACTTGCTAGAGTTGCCCACTTCTGTTATAAATACTTTCTACCTAATAATAGTGGAAATCTATTACCTGCTATTGCAACAAGAAACCAGCGTGTTTTCATCAATCCTCACTGTTTCTACCTTCAATATTTCAGGAAAGGAGGCATCTTATTGAGTGCTGCTAATCAGGCAACTTGCCTGGCTCATTCCTGTATGTTATTTTACAGACTTCAGATTCTCTTCCCTCTTGAGCAAAGCTACCACCTTCTGAAGACCTAACGCTTGCAAACCTAATGCCATGGATGAAATGGACTTGAATTTGCCAAGCCATCAATGACAGTTCTGGTTTGGGTAGCGAGTTCCTTGTTAGCTCAGTGCAAACACTTTGATTTATTTATAGGTTCCTCTTCTAAAATCATAGAACCATAAAACGGGAGAGCATTGCAAGCAAACTTAAATCATGAGATCATCTAGGAACAAATCGATCAACAAAAATAGGCACCATAATAACTGTAGCAAATAATACATTGATAAACTCCTCCCCCAGCTCGAACTACCAACCAGAGAGGCTGCAAATCAGCAAGGGTTAAGCATTAAATAGCATTTTGAAGCTTTTCAGTGATAGCCACTGTCATTCCCCAGGGCACTCAATGGGATATTTTCACTTTCATTTGACAATTTTGATATTATTTCTGCAGTTTACAGATACTTTTAAATGCACAAATATATGATCACTGCTACTGTGACAAGAACTTTTAAGGATTACTATTCCTCCAGTCCCCTCGCTAGCATGATCACAGGCCATGCTGACTGATTATGTGAATGGTAATGTAAAAGGTAACTTTTCCAAACTTTGGACATGACACTGTGGTAATCTCTTGGCTTGAGTGCCTCTGTAACTGCAGTTACTAATGAAGTGATTATCACCCCTCTGACTGAAGTACTAATGAGATCCCATTACCAGTTAGTAAAATTTCTGTCCCCACAGGTACCATGTCCCTGCTGTGAAAAAATGCTTTCATCTTTACTGTACAGATGGAATAAGTGATGCTCCGAAACACATGGATACAGTTCAAAAGAAAAGCACCAGTCCTTTAGTCTGAACTCTGACAAAAGAACCTGAAGGGATTTAGAATTTTGAAGCTGCCTGCTGAAATATTGCCATCTGTAGCATAGGGCAAGTTCCATTGTATTACTCTGGTTATGTAGCAGCTGATCACACTGAATGCTGAAGCATTTGAAAAAAAGTCCCCGTATAAATCTCTATTCATTCCCCTGCCTTCTACAACTAGGCTGATAGCCTTTGTACTTGCAAACAAAAGATTCAAAATGATAACCTTAGCCTAGAAACTTAAACCCCAATTGTTTGTTCCTAACTGGAGTAGATCTGAATTAATGGCATCTTGCTAAGTTAAAACATACATTTCATTGATTAAATGGTTCTACTGTAGTCAGACCTAACTGAATTTAGGCCAAAGTCCCCAATACAAGTCTGAATCTGACTGAGGAAGTTAAGAACAGCAACAAAGAAGTTCATAATTTAGAAGCAGGATTCATTCATCTGCAATCCTGCCTGTGTGCTGTTCACAGGAGTGATCAATGTTGCATCAATGAACTAGCCTGGTTCAAAAGGAATGTTTTTTTCCTTAAGCTGTGAGATGTGAATAAAGCTACTCAAACTTTAAATAGAATTTCTGTTTTGTGGGCCCATCATATAAGCAGACTTTATTCGCTTGAAACTGTTGCCTTCCAGAGTGCCAGAAGTTTAAATCATAGTGTGGAGGGAAAGCAGAGGGATACAAGATTCCTGGGCTGGTTAAGGTATCATGGCTTGTTATTTCCTCTGCTTGTTAAGAATTTTTGGAAGGAATTCTGCATTCCTGCAACCCTGCAGATATTTTCAGTCAAAACAGCAGGTGGCAGGAGCCCTAGCAGTGCAAACATCTGGGGTAGGAAGGGGAAGTGGCTTTGTTATTCCCACAACTGTGCTTGTGATTCCGCCTGAAAGCCTAATGGAATAAACATTGCTCAATTCACAAAAGAGATCTCACTCTTTCAAATCCACACTCCATTCCATGCAACCATAGATGAGGATAAGCTTGCATTCCCTTTGAAACGAATGCTACCTGGTATCCTTATGTACATCTACATCTATACCTGTATCTATATAACACCTATATGCATGACCTTTTCATCATTTTCAAATGTGCACTTTTAAATAAAACTTTAAATAAAACTCTGTGCATCTTCGGATTTTTCACTTTATATTTCTCTTGATAGTTTCTGTATGTAATTGTTCAGCATTTGGTTAAAAACTATATATTAAAAAATTGATTTGCATGTGCACTCTCTCAGCACAGTAACAGTACATTTGCAGTACATGGTTGCATCAGTTTGATATCACTTTAACTGTTGTGGTTCCATCTTATAGAACCCAACTTTTGTAGTTCTGAGGAGGTATTTAGAAATCTCTGCTAGAGAACCTAAGCATACTTCCTTGTACTACAGTTTCCAAAATAACTTCATTATCAATCCTACTTCTTCAGAACTGTTGTTCAGTGGAGTGCACTAGAATTTCAAATACTCCACTGCACTAAAAATCCCAGGATTCCTTAGGAAGGAGCCATGGCAGTTAAAATAGTATCAAACTGATATAACTAGGTACTACTAAGGCACCTTTAGCCTCTCCCTAGTTTCAAAGAAATAAATCCACCCAGCATGGAAGCTCCAAAATCAAAGTTCTAAGGTGCAGCCAAAGAGTGTGAGTCAAAAGTAGGATATGAGAGTAAGGCCATTTCTGAACTACACTGTTATGGGGGTATTATTCCACTTTCAACATCCTGTGGAGTTCTGGGGTTGTAATTTACTGAGGCCAAAGAGCTCTCTGGCTGAGAATTCTAAAGGCCCCTCCCTAAACTGCAAACCCTAGGATTCCATAAGATGTTGAAAGTGGAATCACAGCACTATAACAGTGTAGTGTGGAAATGGTCTAAGATTTCTTTTTAGTCACATTCCTGTCCATTTGGAGTTACAATGTGAATGAATTATTTTGGATTTGGTTATGGACATTAGACCATTCACAACATGGCTAATCTTACATGGGTTGGTCTTGGCAAACCATCCCAACAGTGTTTTCCTGTAGGTCTAACCAACTATTCAAACTGTGCTGTTGACTCACTTTCAATTGAATTGTCGTTCAAGTAGAGATGCTCCAGCCTGTGACTGATATAGGGGATGCTGGTGAGGTTGTTGTGCGCCAGGTGCAAGACCAGCAAGTTAGTGAGGTTGAAAGAATTCTTGGGTAGGCCTTTGTCAGAGAGCTTGTTATAGCTAAGCCTGAGGAAGGCCAAGTTGGAGAAATCTTTAAAGTAATTGTTGGGGATGTTATCGATTTGGTTCTCATCTAGGAAGAGCTGGTGAACTGCTTTGGGAACCCCAGGTGGCATCTTTTGCAGCCTGTTGTGAGCTAAGTTCAGCTGCATGAGGTTCTTGAGCCCCCTGAAAGTATTCTTTTTGAAGTCTCCATCATTCAGCTCATTGTGATGGAGGTCTAGGAGGATGAGATGATCCAGCTTGTTGAATGCATTATCAGGAATTCGGTTGATCCGGTTCCTGCTCAGACGAAGCTGCTCCAGGTTGGGGGGCAGATTGTTGGGTACTTCCTTAAGATGATTCTTCTCCATGTATAGAAAGACCAGGCTCTCTAGCTTCTCCAGCACTTGTGAATCTACTGTCCCAATGCGGTTGTTGTCCAGATTGATCCACCTCAGTTCTGTGGCATTCTTGAAGGATTCCTCAGAAAGCTTATCAATGAAGTTGTTCTGTAGGTAGACATAGTGGATCCTGGCTGGGATCAAGGGCACTTTTCTCAGGTTGCGGCTATCACAGTAAAGGGCTGAAGGGAAATCTGGAGGGCAGTAGCATTCTCTAGGACAATCTGGGAAAACTGAGGGGGGTCCTGGTGGCAGAGGTGGAGGCAACTCCGTTGGTTCAACTGGTTCAAAGGGTGCTGGAGTAGGACGCTTCTTTGGAGGCCTGGGGCGCCTCTGTCCATTCACCTCGCAGACCAGCATAAGAATGAGTGGGAAAATCAGTCTGGCAACCCCCTTCATGGTCTAGATAGTTACCTGCTAAGAGACAAAAGGAAACATTAAGAATGGGTCTATCTATCTATCTATCTATCTATCTATCTATCTATCTATCTATCCATCCACATACATATATACACACTTGCAAATGTGTGTGTGTGTGTGTGTGTGTGTGTGTGTTTCAGTTTGACTCAACATTCTCCATCATACACTGTTGCTATATTCCTCTCTGGTTCTATGTTTGTCTGATCAAAGTATCTCTAAGGGCCATATCTGCACTAGACTGTTATAGTGCTATTATTCCACTTTCAACATCCTATGGAATCCTTTGAGACCCCTTCCTAAACTGCAAACCCCAGGATTTCATAGGATGTTGAAAGTGGAATAATAGCACTATAACAGTCTATTGCGGAAATGGCCTAGGAGTGATAACAGGGAAGTTAAAAATAGAATTTAAAAAAAAAATAGATAAAAAAGCATCATCAACTAAACAGACCTTTTGATGCTCAAATTTAATCACATTTTAGGCTGTCTTGTTTAGTTATTTATCCATTTTATTATTTATTTATTGAATTTATGTCCTGCTCTTCTCCCAAATGGGACCCATTTCATCTTCATTAGTTATTTTGTGGAATTTTAGTTGGTCCTAATGAAGGTATTGTCCACTTGTGCGTTTTGTGCTTTGTTCTCTTTTAGATAAAACATAGACAAGTCTGGATAATTTCATTAGCTAGCAGTATGTCTCAAGACAGTCTAGGCTAGTGGGATTTATGCCAGACTCTCAGCTAGCAGAACATAAATATAGGATTGCACCCTGAAACTTTCACTGTCCTATATGTAACTTGCTGTGAAGTTCTGGTAGATCAGCAGTCATTTTACTTCTTCTCTAGAGATGCAAAGACCTGGGGGGAGGAATGGAAGAATTCGGGGGGGGGAGGACTTAAAAAAAAGAGCAGGCCAAACACAGCCATACTGTGCCTAGCTCCATTCGGCATGGGTCCTAGCAGCTGGTGAGAGCCCATCCCTCCATTCCAGCTGCCTCTGATGTAGCTTCTGAAGGACATAAGAATGACCAGGCACAGCTGTATCATGCCTGGGCCCTAACAAATAGTGACAGACCCTTCCTCTATGTTCCAACTGCCACTGCTGTGGCTTCTGAAGGGAAAGGAGCTCTCATGCTTTCTTGTACAAAGGTTCTGTAGAGACTAGTCGAGAATGATGTATGCTATCACATTATCTTTGGCTTTTAGAGGCTCCTTCCATTCTTAGCATTAAACCCTACAGTGATTTATTTTAGGTGGGGTGAAAAAAAAGGAAAGGTTAACTGGCCCTCCACATGGCATTGGACTGCAGCTCCTATTTGTCCTCACCAGTGGCTTTTCTGGCAAGGGTTGATGGAAGTCCAGCAATATCTGGAAGACCACAGGTTGCCCAGTTCAGTTCTACAGTGCTGGCTACCTTGTTCAAGAAAAAGGTCAGGCTTGTGCTTAATCACTTTCTGCTACTTACATTCATCAAACTTAGATCCGTCCATATTTTCAATTTTCAAATTTTCAGCTTCTTTGGAAAAAAAAAAACTACCATTTAGGTATTACATTGAAATGTGGGAATAATGAGTTTTGATAAGTGGAATAAATTACACCAATATACAATATATTAAAAGGTACTGTTAGAAATCATCTGTCAGAAGTTTCTCAATGTTAACTGTCAGATACTGTTAAATATTACAAGTTACATATCAAAAACTGACTTATTGCATATTAACAGTATGTATGAAGCTGTTAAAAGCTCACATGTATGTGCTGCCAGAGAACAATCAAACATCTGCTCCCTACATGAGTTATGACCTTAAGTATTCAGGGAACATACACTAAGACAGTGAATAAATGGGGAACATTTGCTACACACATTAGGAGAACCAGATTTTAAGGAGCAGGAGCACTGCTGTCATTCTGGGTTTTTTGTTTTTGTTTTGCAGATTTACCCAGATCTATTTCCAGCTGCTTTTTGGCCCTTACTCAAGGAATAATAATATTTAAGTACTTACTCCCCACAAAAAAAAACCCTATGAAATTCATGGGGTTGCCATAAGTCAACAAGAAACTTGAAGATGTGTGCATGTGCACAATCATAGTTAATCATTATCATTAATGCCTATCTTGCAGTTTCCTAAGGTCACAATTCACAGATTGCCAGATTGCCTCTAACTGATCCACAGGCATGAGAAAAAGTATAGCCATTGCTTCCAACCTCCTGCTCTTCCATAGCCTTCTTACCCACCTTTATCTCCCACCAGCTCTTGTAGGACAGAGAGAGAGAGGAATAAGTGAAGTGAGGCTGAAACTGTACCTTCCTTCACAGCTGCAGATCCAATAAAAGAGGGAGATGTGACTTCCAAATTGTGGCCTGACAAGCCTGCCTGATCTGTTTTGGATGATTTGGATGATTGCATGATCTAAATCCCAGTTTTGCACTCAGCACTTGGTAAAATTGCTTTTGGGGACTACAACCCCCAGCTTTCCCAACAACTGCTCATGATGGCTGGGGCCTTTGGGAAGCTGTAGGACAAAGAGTAGCTTTGCCAAGCTCTGCAGCTCCAGTCTTCAGTAAGAGGGTGTTTCTTGAAATAAGGCATTTTGTGAAAACATGACCTCCCAATCACATGCTTGCATGCCAGACTGCATTCATTTGTTTCTTCATCTTTCCCTTTCAGTTTGACATTTCTTCTCCTTTTTTACACAATACAAAATGACAAGAGATTTGCATAACAAACACTGCATTTGAAAATCCTTTATGCCTGTTTAACTTGCTATTGTGTTTCTATTTCTCTTTGTAAAATATTCTACCCGTGGCTACCCAGTGCTGAAAAATGCTCTGGATTCTTTTACTGTGTCTTATCTGTCAAATTCTCCTTTATGAAAAATGTTGTCTTATCCCTACAGGCAAGAAGTGTTGGGAAGATCATTCTCCCTTTCCCTGCCCCCATCTCTTGCAATATTATATTTCGCTATTACAAGATGCACAAATAATATATACATATACATATACATATACATATATATAATTTTTGGATTGCTTTTAGTAGAACTCATTTCATGTTATGGAGAGGTGATGCAAGAACTGAAATACTGAAACTTCATGTTTTCCCTCCAAATAAATATTGGAATTAGGCATTTTCTACCAAAAGCAGGTCCAACAGGCAAAAATGTTTCAACAATTGTAGGAGAAAGAATCCATGATTCTTTTTGTATAGTAAGATAATATACAAAGATTTCTCACTAATGAACAGTGATAATTAGCAGCTGTTTCCTCAATACTTAATAGCTAACCGAATAACTTTTTTCCATCCAGGGCACATCTACCACCAGTGGGAGACTGAGACCAATGTTCTGTAAAAGCGCTGTGTGTGTGGAGGGTGAATGTCTGGCGAGGAGAAAAACACTTATTAGTATATTTGATCTGCATACCACCCTCTTCCTCAAAGGAGCTTCACCATACATGGTTCTCCCCTTCTTGTTTTAGCCATACAAGGACCTTGTCAAGTTGACTACCCCGGGTGACTGTCTCCATGAAAAGATTTTGAATTTGGGCTTTCCAATCAGACACTCTTGTTCACGGCAGAACATTGGCTCTTGTTCACAGAGAAGGGAAGAAAGAGGCAGGATCTGGTTGGTGATTTACACTAGTGTAAATATTGTTGAACAAGCAGTTGTGCTTTTTAGATGTTTCACAAGGGCAATATCCTAATCAGAGCTATAAGAGTGTTGTTACACTTGCTTAACTAATGCAGTAAGTATTACGTTGTTTAGGCCTTCACTCAAACATGGTCCCTAGTAGAGATTAACAATCTGTAGCTCAATACAGCCCTGCAAATATCTGCCAATTTTTGTGCACAGCAGAGAATCGTACAGTTGGAAAAGACCACAACAGCCATCAAGTCCAACCCCTGCCATGCAGGAACACACACTCAAAGCACCCCCATCCAGCCTCTGTTCGAAAACCTTCAAAGAAGGTGACATTACCATACTCTGAGGCAGCATATTCCACAGTTGATTGGCTCTTACTGTCAGGAAGTTCAATACTATACTCAAGGCAGCCTAGAATCACCTTGGTTTTTTAGCTGCCGCATCACACTGTTGACTCATGTTCAGCTTGTGGTCCACTAAGATTCCTAGATCCCTTTCACACATACTGTTTTCAAGTTCCAAACACATGCTCCTTCCTTTATGGAAATTTTGCACTGCTGTTGTCATTGGTTTTGGGTGCGTTGCTCTTATTTTCCATTGACTTAAAGCTACCCTATGAATAAGAGATCTTTATGAGCTCTGATTGTCAGATTGCCAATGTCTCTAACTGATCAAGGATATAGCCATGGTCTCAAACTATGGTCATTAACTGCCCTGGTCAGGTCTTGCACACGCAGGGTTGTGGCTTCCTTGATTGAATCAACTCAGCTTGGTTTGGTCTTTCTCTTTTCCTACTGCCTTCCATTCTATCAAGCATTATTGTCTCTTCCAATGAGGCATGTTGCCTCATATCCAAAGTCTGCCAGCCTCAGTTTAGTTATCTTTGCTATACCTCCACATTTGTATAACTAATTTATCTCCCCATATTTTTTCTCAGACCTGTATGCTTCCCATACCTTGAGAATTGTGCACGCACAGAAATATATTGACTATATGCCTGAGTGCATAGTTAACTCCTGCATCAAAGCTGCCTTCCTTTCTGTTCTTTGAGGCTGAGACATTACATTGTGGTTGCCAGATCAGGGATAACAGAGGGAAAAAAGATACTTGAAACCCTTTTTTTAAACAATGATCTGGAAAAACACTTATTCTCAAGAGTGTCAAACTTCATACAGAAGAATAAGTGAGCCTTTCATGGCCACAGCTGTGAAGGAAATGTGAGCCAATTGTAACCAATACAGCAGTGTCCTTGAAAGATATAAAGAACATGCAGGTGTAGAAGCATCAGAGAAAGGATGAGTGAAAGGTTAACGTCTCTTGGTTTTTCAAGTAAGAGGGAAAAGCAAGGATCACACAAGATTAGATATACCTTTGTACTGAATATAAACAGCAGTTTTATTTTTTTCTAACGATATACAGTCAGCCTTCCACATTTGTGGGTTTGACTTTCATGAATTTGATTATTTGCAAGGTTCTCCAAACCCTCTCCCCAACGCCTCAGGTGCTTTTTTTTTCTGGGGGAACCTTCTCTCTCAGCAGCTCTGGTCAGGCTGTGCAGCCCTTTAGAAACATGCCTCTGGTCCTCCTCCTCCACCAGTCATGCTTGGCCAGCTACAGACAGATCACAGCCTGGTTTCTTAGCACCATGAACCCTCCTCCCAATGCCCCCACAACACAAGGAAGGAGATGGGTGACAGAGAGGAAGTATAGGGCCACCTTGGTGACTCACCCTATTCTCTCTCCTTTCCCTGACCTGGCTTGGACTCTGGGTGCCCACTTTCCCATCTATGCCTCACCCCCTTTCCCACAGACACACGCACAAATTTTGATATTTATGATGTTTCCACTTTTGGGGGGGTCTTGTACCCCTAATCTTAGTGAATGTGAAGGGCTGACTGTATTTGCAGCATTTAATAGCAGATATAACTATCCCTGTCCCTTTCCTGCCTAGCCTGAATCCTGTGCAAAAGAAAGGGGCCACTTCTTCTCCGTCTGTACACATGCCCAAAGCAGTGGCAGTTGGTGGCTTCCACATCTGGACTTTAGTCTAACTCAAAAACTCTACCCCAACTGGTTCAGCACCTTGGGTTGTTC
The DNA here is from genome assembly GCA_948472985.1 of Iguana delicatissima. Classification (NCBI taxonomy): domain Eukaryota; kingdom Metazoa; phylum Chordata; class Lepidosauria; order Squamata; family Iguanidae; genus Iguana; species Iguana delicatissima. The sequence continues at coordinate 229,257 of CAOKZL010000786.1, forward strand.
CTTAAAATGCTTTTGTGCCCCACTGCCATAGAAGCAAAAGCGCAAAGGTGTAAAATGTGGGAATGAGCAAGGAGGAACACAGAGGGATGAGTGGAAAGCAAGATGAACAAAAATCCACCCTAAACCAAAGAGAACCAACACAGTTGAGAATCACTTAATTCACAAGAGAAACTTGAGTTAAAGAGAGCAGAAAAAACAAGCCACACACAGAAAATTACTATGATGCTGTTGCTGTCACTTGCTCCCTCAGTTGTTCTCCACTTGAGATATGAAGTAATAATTACTCACAAGGTATTATCTACTTCTGGATCTCAGTTATTCTGTATGGTAATACATAAGGATGCATCATCTGCCTCCTTTTCCTGAAAGCCTATCCTGCTAAATATTTTAGTGGTCCTTTTCTGAGATTTCTGTTGGAGAGAAGCAATCGGTATTTTGCTCAGCATTTAATAAGTTCCTTTCTCTCCCTCTGTTCCTGTACTCTGGGAGAGGAGAGAAGGAGAAGGAGGGGAGAGAAGAAAGGGAATCTAGCAACATGTTTAAGGCTAACTGATTTTTATTTTAGCATGGGCTTTATAGATTAGAGCTCACTTCTCCAGATGCAATGCAGAATGCTATAAAAGCCCCAAGCCTAGAAAGCTGCAAACTGTGAATCTCATCTTTTCCCCTCCTCTGTCCTAAGCCCTTGGGCAAAGAAGAAAGGGCTAGTCAGACAGGAAGATTCCCCACTCCTACCCACTACGCAGGTGCCCCTTTGTGCAATCCTCTCCACCTTTCCCAGTGGAAAGTGGCAATATGAGTAAACCAAAGTAACACAACTTTCTGGATCCTATTACTTTCTATTCTACTCCCACAAGTGCAGAAATATACTTAATAACTCAAGGTTTTTATATGACTCTGTATTGCATATGAAGTAGATTGATATCTACAAAAGCTCATGCTAAGATAAAAATCAGTTGGCCATAAAGGTACAGCTGTTGCTGTTGTTGCTGTGTACCTCCAAGTTGTTTCTGACTTACAGTGACCCTGAGGTGAACCTGTCACAGGGTTTTTTGAGGCTGAGCGTGTGTGACATGCTCAAGGTGAGTTTTCATGGCCGAGCAGGGAATCAAACCCTGGTCTCCAGGGTCATAGTCCAATACTCAAGACCACTACACCACTCTGGCTTTCAAGGTGCTGCTAGATTTCCTTTTCCTCCCCCTCCCTCTCTCCTTTTTGTGCCACAACAAACTAACATGGCTTCTTCTTTGAAAACTATTCTTATCGAGAAATCAGAACAAGAGACATTTTTAACAGTATTGAAACACAGCACCATTTATGACCAGATTTTTAAAAAGAATGTTAAGTGCCTAACAGGTGCCTTAGAACCAAGTAGAGCAAATGGCTGAGTCTCTCCTATATCCCATTGCTTTTGAAAAAATCATTTTATACATTCTCAGCAAGACAGAAGCAACGTCTGAGGTCCCAAGGTTGAAAATACTCCAACACAATCTATCTGGCAAACAATAATGAAATCATAGGAACATATGGAGTTGAAAAGGAAAGTATATTGCCTAGCTAGAGTGTGATGAGGTGGGCGAGGTAATTTTCTTGGCTTTGCAGCATCCTCCTACTGAGTATATGGAAAAATCCTGATGCCTTTGAACCTCAACAGTTTTTTCCCCCTTCAGCACAGATATTTTAACAGCACTGCCCCCAAGTGTTTGCAGTAAAATTTGCATCACGCTTTTTAATTAAAAAAAACTATAAAAAATATAAATGTAAAAATGTGTAAGCAGGACCTAATTAATTTAGGAGATCTAAATGGTGCCACGGGACTTGGAAGCAATTGAAAGTTCTGCCAAAATGGTTTATTGGCAGCAGCTCTGGAACATCTTCAGTGGAAATACTGCCTTGCTTGATCTATGTTTAACATGCAAGCTGGCTCACAGCACATTGCACTGCTAGCAAACAGCATAAACTTTACTCTTGAAAGATTCTTGTCAGGCTCTCAATTGCAACAGCTAGCAAAACAGGAAGGGCAGAAAAGATATGGGTTCAGATCTATCCTCTATCACAGACTCCATTTGTAACCATGCCCTCATCACTTTCTGTAAGAGGTCATTTAGCATCCTTATGTAGAATTACAGTGAAACTTAGGGTGTATCCACACTGTACAATTGTACCAATTTGTCCTCTGGATCTGGAGTTTTGCGAGGTACTGGGACTTCCCTGCTAGAGAGCTTTAAACCACTCTGCTGAAATATAACTCCTTAGATACCTCACTTCTTCTTGGGTTATTTTAGTTCATGGGTGTTCATTAGAGCTCTGTAGTAGAGAATTCCAGGCATCTCACCATACTACAGATCTGATAACTCCATAGGATGCACGCATGACATTTAAAGTGGTATCAAGCTGGTTTCAGTGTGTAGTGTGGATATACCCTTAGTCTAAGGTACCTGAGTGTTCCTGGTGTTTGCACTGAGTTTATCCTGAATGACTTGCTTACACCTGTGGGCAAGATACAGCTGGAGAGCTTTCTGTTAGAGAATTTAGCTCTCACAGAATCACAGACTCTTCATACTTGCATTAGATGCTGGTGTTTGAATGGCATGGAAACAGAAGGGATGAGTGGGAAGCAGGATGAACAAAAAGCTTTTTTTAAACAAAGCTTTTTGTTAAACAAAAGGAAAACAACATAGTTGGTACACAGTCAGCCAGTCAGGTTTCACTTTCACAGATCATTTGCGAGCTTCTCCAACTTCTGCCTGCCCTCCCATGCTTCTTTTCTGGGGGAACCTTCCCTCTTGGCAGCTCTGAACAGGCCATGTAGCCCTTTAAAAACCCACCTCTGGTTCTCCTCCTCCTCTACCAGACACTGCCTGGCTAGGTAAGGATATCTTGCAGCCCAATTGTTCAGCACCACAAACTGTCTCTCAATGCCTCCCCTATACCCAAGGAAGGAGATGGGCGAGAGAGGAAGTATAGGGCCATCATGCCAATCCACCCCTCTTCCCTTTCCTTTCCCTGACCTGGTTTGGGCCCTGAGTGTCTGCTCTCCCCATCATACCTTGGCCATCTTCCTATAGACACACACACATTTTGATCTTTGTGATTTTTCCACTTTTGCAAGGATCCTGTGCCCCTAACCCTAGCAAAAGAGGAGGACCAACTATAATTGAATTTGTTGAGACAAATCTTAATAGTGGTATGTCAGTACTGACTCAAATGAGATATCGAGATGTTCAAGCCATTATTTTAGGTGCACTGACTTGATCCAGACTTCTTGGACTAATACTCAGATCAAAATTTAGTTATTTTGGGGGTTTTGCACTTTTTTGAAATGTTGTTAATTTAGTTCTTGCTTAATAAAACATACTAAAATGCATACAACAATAAATGCTGTACACAAAAATAGATGTAGTATGCATATTTTTATGGAAAAATACTTTCAAAAATAGTGAAGGATCTGCAAACTGATGCAAACTGAATGGACTTTTGAAGGAACATAGCGGAACTCAATGACATAGCTGTGTTAGTCTGGATCAGTATGCAAAGGGATATTGCACTACCTTTGAGACAGAGACCATTTCCGCATTACACCGTTATAGTACTATTACTTCACTTTCAACATCCTATGGAATTCTGGGGTTTACAGTTTAGGGAGAGGCATTTGAATTCTCAGCCAGAGAGCTCCTTGGCCTCAGTAAGCTACAAACCCCAGAATTCCACAGGATGTTGAAAGTGGAATAATAGTAATATAATAGTGTAGTGCAGAAATGGCCTGAGAGAAAGAAGTCTGTAGCATAGGCTCTTGTAGACTGAATCTACTTTATCAGATGCAGTAAGTGCTTAAAGAGAGACATTTATGCAGAACTGACACTTATTAGAAGAGGAATGATTAGTGCATCATTAAGTTCTTTCAAACAAAATCACAGACAGGGAAAAGTGGACAATGAAATACCACTATGTATTTTAAAATATTGTGGCAAAAATGTTGAGAATTATAGTGCAATGTATCTTAATTAGACCAGAAACAGGACTTGGCAGGGGAAATAAGGTCCATCCCATAAAAACTTTTAAATATGAGCTGTATTTAAACTTTGACTTCCTTAATTTGGAAACTTCTCAATATTATCTATTGTTCTCACCTCCTTTAACCTCTGACCTTTAGCTTTTGGTTCCCACTTATGTGTCTCCCAGGATAAAAGATTAAATTAATTTTAAGAAAGAAAGAGAGGAAGGAAGGCAGGCAGGCAGGCAGGCAGGCATTAATGTTTTATCATTTCAGTCAAGGGACTGCATGAACCCTGGTTTGCAGCACTCAGGGAACTTCAGCAGCCTAATTATGCACCCTGCTTAACTGGACTCACTTGCTATGGAAATTACTTTGCTGTGTTGTCCAAATGTGGGAATTTTGTCTCCTGTGCTGTATTTCTCTATCAACAAACCTGAGAAACAAATGTAAAACCAGGCACAGTAGATGCCCCATAACCACAGGGGATACACTCTAGGACTTACTGTAGATAGCAAAAAATGCAGATAATACCAAATGCTATATTTTAAACACCCAGGCCAGGCCAGGTCAGGCAGGGAGGGAGGGAGGCAACATCACAGCCTGGGTCCTCCTTTGTGCCTGCCTGCCTGCCTGCCTCCCTCCCTTCCCAGTGGGGCTTGGCAAATCAGCCCCCCTTTGGGTGAGAAATCCAGTGGGAGGCCCAGCTGCTCAGTCATGCGCGTCTCTTGGTGTTAACAAAATTCACCCTGAGGTAGGCAATAGCTTTATTTGTATAGACATGAGCAACACAGCACACTTCCACTGAAGCTGCTGAAATTAAAGCATACATAGAACTTACACCTTTTTATATTTAACCATTGTAAAATCTAGGCACATACAGCCATGATTGGTGAGGGCCATAAATCCATGCATCACACCACTTCCTAGACAATTCCGAGACCTGTGCCTGTTTCCTACTTCTTTCTAACCTTGACCAATTTGACCTGGGCTCGTATGTTCTGTTTCTTATCTCACAGACACCAGGTTCTCAAAAAACAGAGCCTCTTCAGGCTACACTTTCATTCTTGCCCATATCTTTCTCCCTCGCCCCCACTTATGCCAGATACAATTTAGAAACAGTCAATAAAGCAATTAGTAATTGATACATTGTAACAAATCCAGGCAAACTCCCAGCACAGAGACATTGTTGCAATCATCAATTAACACTGGATACTTTGTAGCAATTACAGCCAGGACTAGTAGAGATATATAGCATCTACTCCTACAAGGGTTGCAATACATTGGTTCAATACACATCCAGCAGACCTAGCTCATTTCCCATGGCAGGGGCAGCGCATCCTGACACTTGGCCAAAGAAGGAGTGTCTGTCTTCTTCCTCAGCTGAGAGAAGTGTGTGGCTTCACACAGCTGGGCTTCCCATGCCTCTCTCAGCCAAGGAAGGAGTGTCTGTCTCCTTCCTTGGCCAAGAGAAGTGCATGGCTCCATGCAGCTAGGTTTCGCATGCCTTGCTTAGCTTTAGGAAGGAATCTGCCTCCTTCCTCACCATAGAGAGGTACATGGGGCCTGGCTACACCTTGCCATGTGCCTCTCTTGACTGAGTGTGGAGGGTTTCTTTGACTAAGAGAGGATGGGGGGGTTGGCTGTGCCTCACTGTGTGCCTCTCTCAGCCAGCGAGGGAGGGAGGGAGACTTCCTCCACAGCCAAGAAAGGCATGTTGTGCATGAGGGCAAGTACAACTTACTGTGCATGTCTCTCAGCCAGGGAGTGAGGGAGATTCCTTCCTCAGCTGAGAGAGGCATGAAGGGCCTAACTGAACAGAGCAAGGACTTCATCCAGAAGTGGCAGCTGTGACCCCAGAGTGGATCATGGGTAAGTGAAACCATGGACACTTGGCTAGTGGATACTGGGAACCTACTATGTTCTTTCTCTGCTTTGTGGGGACACACTTTACCCTATGTTTAACTACTCAGAGATCTAAAATAAATCCCATCATAAAGTTTAAAAAGTATTGTATCATGTTATCCTTCCTTCAGTAATTTCAGATAACAGATCAGTTTTTATCTCAGGGATGAGTAATGCTGCCTTCTAGGTGTTGCTGGACTGCAGCTTCCAACTTCCCTACCCAGCATGGCCAATTGTACGAAGTGATGGGACCTGCAATCCAACACTCTACAACCAGTAGTGAGTCACATTATCAATACCAAAGTTTACCTATCAGGATATATGTTGTAATCTACCACGATGGACCCACTAAGTCAAAACAAATTTCTGTGACTCTAGCAGCAAGCAACTGATATGTGTATAAACAACACCACAAAAATAGATATTTTCTTTTGATTATTTGCCAAATCTCCAAACCAACACAATTAAAGGCAGAAACATTTCCAGTTAAATATGCTACTCATTAAAGAGAAAAATAACCTATACCGATTACGTCCAAAGCCTCCAAAATGTTTTGCCCCTGATCCATATGCAAACCACCTCTTCTTATTGGTACTTGCATCTGCACATAGAACAATAATATAAAACTACTAGCGACTACACTTTTCCTGTTCCATTAATTCTAGCATAGCAATCCATATACTGCTTGCTGAACTCATTGTGCTTTGCAACCTATTAATTTTCCTAATAATCTAATAATCTCCTAATAACCTAATAATTTTCCTAATAATCTAATAATCTCAAATTTTTTCATGGCTGAGAATCCTGCCATTGTTTCCCTCTGAAGTGGAATGAAAAAAGGTGTACTCTGAACTACAAGACACACTGATGGAGCATAAAGTTCTGCCAGTATATTTTTCCCAGAAGGCCAGGCCAGTCAGATGATGGTGGTCAAGGGGGACGACAGGTTCTGAGGAGGGTCACTGGTGTGAAAGGAGTTTTCCTGACACCCTCTTCATACATGGCCAGTCTGTGGCCATTTAAGCCAAGCGGGGCTGAGCTGCACCTGGCTGCTTTTATACAGGAAGGAAACATTCATTTCACAAAGAGTTGCACAATAATGTAAAAAAATACTTATGCTTGCATAATCATTGGTTATAAAAGCACAAGTCATTAAGAGAATTCCATCCAGAATTTTATTGGGCATGCTGAAGAAATGCTTCCACGTGTGGTTCTACATTCTCATCTTCAGTTTTCCCATCTCATAGTGTACAAGTGGTTCCTTATTACTTACACTGCTGCTAGTGGACCTTGATATTAGGTGATATTCCATGTATCTGAAAATCTGCACACACATATGGCCAGCTGCATCTACTTCTTACCATAAGATTAATCCTGTGCAAGTAGAAAGTCAGAGAAGCTCTATTTATGCTAATAGTTGGGCATCATATTATAGCAATGGCATTTAGGGCATTTAACAGCAAATGACCTCTTTCCAATGACCCATTAAATCAGCAGATAGGCTTATATAACAAGAGAGATTACGTTCTACCCACAATTTAAATGCTGGAGTCAATTTAGCAGAGTTCTTAACAGACAGTTCCATGAGAGTATAGGATGTCGAAGTATGTACATAGCACCATCCTCTCTTAAAGAAAAGGTGATTGGTTGCTCATTTATCACCTAAAAAAGACAAAAGAAGGTACTGATCTGTGTAACAGTCATGTATGCTTATTGATATAAATTCAGATTTAGTAATAATCATTAAATAAGTGTTATTTATTTAATAAATTTATTTAATAATATATCACATATATATATAATGATGATATATAATGATATAATGATATATATAATGATGACTTTCAGGTTGAAGAATGAATGAAATATTAAATAAATCACCCTCTTTCAGGTTGAAGAATGAATGAAATATTATTAAATAAATTGACATGATATATTATATATATATATATATATATTATATATCATGTCAATATATTTAATAATATTTCATTCATTCTTCAACCTGAAAGAGGGTGATTTGTCCAAGATCATGTGTTGAATCATCATTGGTACTAGAAACCAGATCTCCCAAGTCCCAGACCAACAATCTAACCATTGTACTACACTGCATCTCTCATTATAAGGGAAAATACTATGACCCATTCACTTGCATACCTGGTCCATCTGCTGTCCAAATGCTAACTGCTGATGGACAGCTTTAAGGCCTCCCTGTGGTTCCTTCTTCTCAGACCAGACTTGGGCCATTTCCGCACTAGTCTGTTATAGTGCGATGATTCTACTTTCAACATCCTCTGGAATCCGGCTGGCCCCTCCCAAAACTGCAAACCCCAGGATTCCAGAGGATGTTGAAAGTGGAATCATCGCGCTATAACAGGCTAGTGTGGAAATGGCCTTGTATTGGACAGCCCTTCAAACAGAGGGGTGTCATCAGTACATGACAATCAAGCCATTAGATTGCCAGACAGGATTGTTCCATGATTTCGCAGTCCTGGCCTTTTAAAAGGCAAGTAACTGTGAGGAAAGAACTGGCAAAACCAACTCTGAATATTCCTTGGCTAAGAAAACTCTATGAAATTCATGGGGTTGCTATAGGTGATTGAAGGCACAAATATACACAACTGTGTTCAGTGCTTTCTTACTTCCAGCAGCAATGGGCTGGGGAGAATAATTTGCTGAGCAATCTGGCCCTGTAAGGCTAGAAACCACTCACTTATTACAACTCTTTGTTGTCTTTCTGCAGCTGTTACTTATAGACATTGTGGATTGGGGTGGAAATGTTCAGAACAATACAGAAAATGTAAATAACAGTGTTGGGAAACATTCAGTGCATTGCATTAAATCCTTCCTAGAGTTTATTCATCATGAGTTTAGTATACATGTGAGACAAACAGATAAAGCTGTTCATAAGACAGTTCTTTCAGCCCCTTCTTTCCAAAACATCCCTGGGATTAATTAATAAAAGGAACTAGAAGTGCTTAACCTTTCTCCTGCAAGTTGCTTCCCCCTCCCCTAAACTGTACACAGCTGCTTGCATCCCAGCTGGGTTCCTCACTCAGATTTGCAAAATAATTCCAGGCCCAAAACAAAACAATGGTAGGGATAAAAACAACTAAGGACTGGCAGGGGGAATATTTCTTTTCTTCCCTTCCCTGCTTGTGAACATCCCCTCCCCCTCAAAGGAGCTTTGCATGCTTTATAGCCTCTTGGGACCTGTAGAATTGTCTCACCCCACAAGATCTTGGCTATGTACTCAGATATTCAGGGAGAGCAACTTTGCTCCATGTCACACCATCACCAGTTATACAGTTTTAAAAGTATATCTACACTAAATTTTAACTGCCATGGCTCCATCTCACATAACCCCAGGTTGTATTGTTTGCAGAAGTACTCAGAATTCTCTTCCAGATAGCTCAAGGGCTGTATTTTGGGGGAGTGCAACAAGGGACAAGAACTTTCTAGAAGAAACTCCTAAGCACCTCACCAAATGCCAGATCCCAGGATTCCATAGAATGGGGCCATGACAGGTAAAGGTATATCAAACTAATGTAGATGGACTTCAGCCATTTCCTCACTATACTGTTATAGTGCTATTATTCCACTTTCAAGTATTGAATCATAGAATCATAGAAATGTAGAATTGGAAGAGACCACATGGGCCATCCAGTCCAACCCCCTGCTATGCAGGAACACCCTCAAAGCATTCCCGACAGATGGCCATCTAGCCTCTGCTTAAAAACCTCCAAGGAAGGAGACTCCACTATGCTCCAAGGCAGCAGATTCCACTGCCGGACAGCCCTGACTGTCAGGAAGTTCTTCCTGAGGCTCAGGTGGAATCTCCTTTCCTGCAACTTGAATCCATTGTCCTGGTCTCTGGAGAAGCAGAAAACAAGCCCTCTCCTTCCTCTACATGGCATCCCTTCAAATATTTAAACATAGCTATCATGTCCCCTCTTAACCTTCTCTTCTGCAGACTAAACATACCCAGCTCTCTAAGTCTATCCTCATAGGGCATGTCTTTCAAGCCTTTCACCATTTTGGTCGCCCTTCTCTGGACTTGCTCCAGCTTGACCACGTCCTTCTTGAATTGGGGTGCCCAGAACTGGACACAGTATTCAAGATGAGGTCTAACCAAAGCAGAGTAGAGTGGTACCAGTACCTCCCTCGATCTAGACACCATACTCCTGTTGATGCAGCCGAGAATTGCATTGGCTTTCTTGGTTGCCACATCACACTGCTGACTCATGTTCAGCTTGTGGTCTATGAAGACTCCTAGATCCCTTTCATACGTACTGCTGTCCAGCCACTTGTCCCCCATCCTATATTTCTGTATTCCATTCTTTCTACCTAAGTATAGGACCTTACACTTCTCGCTGTTGAATTTCATTTTGTTAGCCTTGGCCCAGCTCTCCAATCTATCCAGGTCATTTTGAATTTTGATCCTGTCCTCTGGCGTATTAGCAACCCCTCCCAATTTGGTGTCATCTGCGAATTTGATGAGCATGCCCTCTATTCCTTCATCCAAGTCGTTGATAAAAATATTGAACAGCACTGGGCCCAGGACAGAACCCTGTGGCACCCCGCTAGTCACTTCTCTACAGGATGAGAAGCAGCCATTTGTGATCACTCTTTGGGTTCGGTCGGTCAACCAATTACAAATCCAACTAACAGTAGCCCTGTGCAGCCCGCATTTTACTAGTTTCTTTGCAAGAATGTCATGGGGAACTTTGTCAAAAGCCTTACTGAAATCGAGGTATGCTACATCCACAGCATTCCCTTCATCTATCAAGCTAGTAACTCTATCATAAAAAGAGATAAGATTAGTCTGGAATTACTTATTTTTGAGAAATCCATGTTGACTTCTCGTGATTACTGCCTTGCTTTCTAAGTGATTAGAAACTGACTGTTTAATGATCTGCTCCAGGATCTTTCCGGGTACTGATGTCAGGCTGACTGGGCGATAATTATTTGGGTCCTCTTTTTTCCCTTCTTGAAGATGGGGACAACATTTGCTCTCTTCCAGTCTGCTGGAACTTCTCCTGTCCTCCAAGATTTCTCAAAGATTATAGCAAGCAGTTCCGAAATGACCTCTGCCTGCTCTTTTAATATTGGAAGAATTTATTAAGGAAATTACATGTCACACCCATATACACACACATATATACACAGATACACAAACACTCAGTCCATATGACTAAGGCAACGGCCCAAATCCTATTTGTAGGCAGGTGGCATGTTAGTCTCTGCCAGTATGCTTATGCTTGTTGTCTAGGGACAGGGGCTACTCCTTGCTTCTTCCCCATCCACCCCTCCACCTCCACCAGCCCCCAGCTACTGATGAGCTGCAGTGGTCCACCTGGACACAGTCCTGCCACCCTTGTGCCTCAGGAAAGAAAAAGCAGCCTCTGTCCATTCTGTTCCATTGCTCTAGGGAAGCCCAAGTAAGGTGAACCCCAGTCAATTGGTGGCTGGAAGGATACAGCTGTGCCAGATGAGCCCCTCTAGCTGATGCTATACATCCAGAGTGAGGGTGTTGCAGAATTAGGTACTGGATACCTCCTTCCACAATGCCCTTAGAAGTACATATACTAACATACGTCATCAACAAGATTATAGACCATAACTGCAGGAAAAGGAGGAGTAAGGGGAAGGGAACACCAAGGAAGCAATACCACACAAAAGGTAAAAAGTAAACACTCAGAGAAGCCCTAACTACCTGTGGAGACAAGAACAGACAAGACCTGGCCTAGCTTCTTCTTTGCTTAGACTGGAATGCCAGCTTTCCCCCAAGTCTTTCAAGGGGCCTTGCCACTCCATGTACAGCTCTGGCTTTACCTAAAACATCCCCCTTCTGTAACCAGGGCAATGCCTCTCAGTTATTAATTAAAATTTCTTTGATGATTTATAGTAGCATGGTTCTGGATGGTTATAACCACTGAGAATCATTCAGTTGAGACCAACTTTATAAGAAAATATAATAGAATCTTTATTAAAACAACAGGGGATGGGCTTTCCTCTGGAGTGGCCATTGCTAGTTGCCTAGCAATCTGTTGCTGGGCAGCTTTCCTACCACTCAAGATACCACTCCCCTTGTACTCCACCACACTGCCTGTATCTACTACTGCTGCTTTCTATAGGCATATAGTTGCTTCTGCAAGCAGGGCTGCATTCTCCACTTCCAACAGTGCTTGCATGCAATCTTTGATAGGGCCACCATCATCATTACTTTGTGGATTACAGGTCTTTAAACCACTTGAGGCTTCCAGAAATGAGACTCCTCATGTTCAAAGGTGGCTTGTTCTTGTAGGGAACATTTTCTACTTTGGGATGATTCCTACCAGAGTGATCAAACTTGAGTAGACTTAATTTCATCAACTGCCCAGCAAACAGTTAGAAGTACAGCTGCTCATGAGATCATGCATGCAGCCAACCAGCCAGCTTGCCAACCAGCCTCCATCAGACATCTTTTCTATTAACAAACAGGGCTGTCAGGTTTCCGTTTGGTCTGCAGTAAGGAAAGGTCAACAGCATTAAACTAACAAGCAAACATTGAGGACTAACAGTAGACAGACAGAAGTCAAAAAGATCTGTCTGAAAATCTTCTGGAAAATTGCAAGATCTATCAGTCAGCAGTCCTACGGCGTACATTTTCTCCCATCATTGCAGATCATAACAGGGAAAACACTATACTCTCTAGAATGAATCCTGATCATACCAGTCAGAGAATTTTGGAGGTCGTAATTATTTTTTCACACAAATATCTGATAAAGATATTGCTGTGGGTACCTTCATATAAGGGGTAGCAGGTTCCTGGGTCCCTTTCACACGACACAGTTATAGTGCTATGATTCCATTTGGAATGCCATGGCAACATCCTATGGAATCCTGGGATCTGCAGTTTAAGACAGCAAATTTAGAATTCTCAGTCAGAAAGCTCTAGTGTCTCACCAAGCTGTAAACCCCAGGATTCTATAAGATGCAGCCATAGCAGTTAAAGCAGTTCTATGTAGTGTGAAGGGGTTCCTGGTTGTTATTGCAGGACATGGCATTTAGAATTCTCTGTCAGAGAGCTCTAGTGCCTTACCACACCACAAACCCCTAGATTCCATATATGCAGCCATGACAGTTAAAATGGAATCATAATGCTCTAATGGTGTAGTATGAAAGAGCTCCTTGTTTCTTGTTTCATTATCACTGAATAATTATCTTATGCTCACCTGTTCAAATTCTATCTTTCTCTCTCTCATATATACATATATAGAGAGAGAAAGATATAGATATAGCTATGAGAGAGAAAAAGAGCGAGAGAGAGAGAGAATATTCTGGCTGTGGCTGAAGAAAGTGAGATGTGATGTGATGGGTGTACCACAGAGCTGTTGGCATTTGCCTTAGAGGAAAGCTTGGCTATATTTGACATATTTCAGGTCAACCAGCCTAATACATTCCTGCACATCTAAGTAACAGACTCTCTTCATAAAGAGATTCTGTGCCTTCATTATTTATTTTTCTGTATTTGCTTGCATCTGTCTCATTTGAATCATAGAACTCTTTGCTGCTTCCAGTTAAAGTCATAGCATTTGGGGCAGTTCAGAGGGAACAAAATGGCTGAAGGAACATTAAACTCAGCAAGGACATTGTAAATTATGTGCCTTGTGAGAAAAATAGTGAGCATCTCAGAGATCCATTTGCTCAAAATCTTTTCTGCAAGCCGGTGGGCTAGTGATACTGTGGAGCGAGGGCTCACACAATGAAATCACCAGGACTTTTTGATTAATAAGCCACCACTCCCCTGGTTCTCTATCTCTTCTGAGTTTAGTTTTTGAGCTCAGCTTATTGTAGTGGAAAGTACTTTAGGGTAGTCTGAACAGGCATATAAGACCCATTGATTTTACAAAAGATCTGCTTCTGGTGGAGAGGACAACTTCTAGAGCTGGTTTTGTTGATATGGATGGATGTGGGATCAATGGTGATACAACTGATTTTTATTTTCCTTGGTGATGTGGCTATGGGGATTCCTATCAAGAGAACATACACTTCAAAATTTAACTACCACATTGATGCTCTAGTTGTCTATTTTCTTCTGTTTAAATCACCACCTTTTTGCTCTAATTCCTTTCTCTTTGTTTCTGTGTATTTTAACAGAGATGGTAAAGAAACAAAACAGTCCCCAAAGCAATCTCGTTGGAAGAAAGAATGAATTCAGATCTCAAACTATGGCTCACCCTAGAAGTGAACAAGTTGCATAGAAACGTATGCATTCCTCTCAGAGTTTTCCCTAGACTCAGAAGTTGTAAAAACTGCCAGTCTATTTCAAATTAGCCTAGAACTTTGTAGTTGCTGATGATGTAACTTATGAGTGTGTCATTTGTCTCTGTTTTTATGTAGGTGAGTTTTCAACAATATAATTCAGATTCAAGATACAAATAACATATTGTGAGTTGAGCTCACAAATTATAAATGAGAAATGACAAAAATAAGAGCAAGGAGACTGCAAATAAACTGACTATCTATATCTATATTTATACATACAGGTATGAGTGCACACACATATACACAAACGCTCAAACACACACACAATATTCATTCACGTAAGATCTAGCAAAAGCCATATCAAAGCCATCTGTGCTTTAAGCACACAGGGAATTCTAACCACAGTGCTTATTCACAATTAAAAACACTGAAAGCCAAACACAGAAACCTCCCTTGCTTTTGTCAGAGTTTTGGCAAGATCACAAGAGAAAATAGTAAAACCCTTAATGACATCTACACATTTCACATTATTTCCCATTTTAGTCATATCATGGACCCCACATAGTTTTGTTTAAAAAGTAGCTGAGTAGGCTTGCCAATTCAGGGTTGTCCTGAGGCTTATGTGACAAAACCTGAGATCTAGGGATGGCCTCTTGTGACGTCATTAAATATTAGCCATTGAGCACCAACCACAGTTGTTCATAGTTTGTCATCCAAACCTAAACACACAAACACACACATGGGGAGGAGGAGGAGAGGGAAAATGAGAGGGAGGGAGAGGAGGAGAGGGAGAGGGAGGGGAGAGGGAGAGAGGGGAGGGGGAGGGAGCGACTGAGAGAAAGAAAGAGTGTTACTGTTTGGAAATTAAGCCTTGGCTAAAATAAGAGACCCAGCATGCTGGGCTCATAATCGATAGAAATATTTGATATCTATATCAAGTAGAGTGCAGTACTGCCAGTGCAATGTGAGCTTTAGTAACAAACAGGAGAAAAATACTCAAGAGGCACTTAAAAATAAAAAGGAAAAACTTACATTTATTGTTTCAGGAAATCCATCTTGGATAGGAAAGGAGATAGATAAAAAAAAAAGTTCCCTAACTTTGGGCAAAAAAGCCCCTAATAGCTGGTTCTCATGAGTGAGTGTAAGCCATCCTGAGCCAGGAGTCTCTCTTCCCAGACTAAGGGAGACAAACTAACTTCTGGAAGAAGGCAGAAGTGGCCTCTGCAGACAGCAAGGAAGCAAAAAGGCTTGAGAACACAGATCAAAGAAATAAACAGAGAGTTGGAATAAAAGGGCAGGCACGCTCTCTAAAACTAGCAGTTTGAGTGTTGGACTAAGACTTTGGAGACCAGAATTAGAATTCCTGCTCAATCATGGAAACCCACTGGGTGACCTTGGGCAAGTCCTGCTCTCAGCTTCAGAAGAAGGCAAAGAAAAAGTCCCCCTGAATAAATCTTGCCAAGAAAACCCCATGATAGGTTTGCCTTATTGTTACCATAAGTCAAAATGACTTGAAGGCAAACAATAACAACAACAACAACAACTGATGGTGATGATGAGGGAGTTGGCTGATGGTGATAATAAGAGAACTGGAAACTCAGCGACAAGCCTGGAGATCTGGGATTTGACAAAGCAGAGCTGCCATGGACTGAAAGACAAATCTCTGTCTTGTGAGTTAGCCAATTTGAAGGGTACAACTGCCTCTCCTTCCCCATGGAATCATAGTTAAAATGAAAATATGGTGTGTGGATGGGTGACTCTGCTAAACCTTGCTGGCAAAAGGCATTTCCCGCCAGAAGAACACTTATGTATGTTCTTTTTATTTCATAAAATAAACCAAGCTAGTAAGACCAGGAGATGGGGAGGAAGACTTTGCAGCATGCCCAGACAAAAAAAGTCTAGAATGTTAGTTGAAAAGGATGTGTATAGAATGAGTAAGTCTTAGATTGACCCGATCCACCATAACATAAAAGAAAGCAAAAGAATTATTCCTCTTGCCAAACCTATAATAATCTGGCAGGCACACTCAAAGCATTAGATGCAGAGAGGGAAGAGCAAACACCCTTCCAGTGTTTTTGTAGGCAGATATGCTTTCAGTTTGAACAGCATGCTTGCCTTTCAGAGGAACATAGGACATTATTCAACCCAGAACTGTTGATGAGACTGAGATAGAGGTTTTGCCTTCATCTAATAGGAAGAGACATACCCATAATCATGGGGGGATAGAGACTGTCTCAGAGGAACAGTGTAAGCTTAATAGGAACTAACATGTTTTGCATGTCTACTTTTGCTGTTTTTGACAGAAGCAACTGACAGATCCCAAAAGAAAAAAGAGCAGAGAAGGAAAAGGTGAACAAGAATAAATTCTTTTTCTTCCTACCAAACAAGATACTTCAGCAGATTTACTGTGGGATGTTATGGACAGGATGCTTGAGGTGTGCCAAGAAGGCAGTTGTTTGATTGTTCCAAAAAAGGAGGAGGAGGAGGAGACAAAACAGAGGATGAAGAAGAAGAAGGAGGAGGAGGAGGAAAAACCAAAAATAAATCGGAGTGATGAGACCAAGCAACAGAGACACTGAAAAACAGAGATCTCTTTCCACAGGGCCATCATAAAAGGAGAGAGTTCTGGACTCCCCCTGCCCCTCTTTGTAATTTGAGCTTTATTGAGTTTTTATAGAATGTGTTGGTCAGTTTCTTTTGGTCTGGCCACACCCTTGCCTATGAGGTATGAGAACAGCTTGAAAACATTACCGTACTCTTTGGACTACAGCTTCTGGGAGCCTCCAGCTTGCATGACCAGTAGGAAACTCTGAGAACTGCAATCCCAAAAGTAACTTTTCCAGGCTATTGGAGTGAGTTGCCAGCCAAGCTATCTTTCGACAGGCCTACTTGCTAACTTGGGCCAAGACATTTCTCTGTTTGCAATGGACAAGATAGTACCCCATCACCATCCCATATACTGGGAGTATATATCCCAGAATGTTTGTTTAGGGGGCAAGTACCCAAGCCACACTTCCCTTTGCTAAATCCATTCAGTGTTATATTTTTATTAGTCTAATGAAAAAGTCACAAACCATTTCATCCTATGCTTCCTGAGCTTAGTTAGAAGCTAATAGAGTGAGAATTACTTAGCCACATGTGTGAGAGGACCCTTCTTGTTCATATCCTTTTCTCTCCATTTTAGGATAGTGGGAGGCTACCCAAACACCATGTTCATACCCTCCCAGTCTACTCTTAACTAGACAAAAAGAATTACTAGTGCCAGACCACATTTTCTTTCTTTACTTTGTCATGGTGACACTGAGTTCCACCATTTTGTGTTCAGAATAGGGATGGTTTATAACATGTGCTTTCATTCTTAGAAAGCGAATGTAATTCATTAAAAAATAAATGTAAGAAGAACTGAGTGGCCAAAAGAGATGATAAGAAAACGGATCTGAGTGGGATAGTTACAGTTTTCCTACTACAAGTCAATGGCAGAGCTTGGAGTGGGGGAGGGGGGAGAGGCAGGGCTATGGTATGAGGGGCATGGCCACTGTGTGGGGGTGTGACCATTGTGTGGGGGGACGTGGCCATTGTGCATGGGGCGTGGTCATTGTGCGTAGGGGTGTGGCCAGGGCATGCGGGGGCGTGGCTACAGGCTAAGATGCCCCAAAAACATTGCCGCCCAGGGCAAACCACTCCCTTGCCCCCCCATCTTTATGCAACTACTACAAGTCACACTCTTGACTGGCTAATACCTTGCTTCTGTATCCCATTTTTCATTCCAGTGGTAATTACATGAATGCAATGTGCTTGAATTAAATAATGCTGATGCACTGGACAGTGTGCTGGATTAAAATGAGAAAGACCTTGGTTTGAATCTCTAATCATTCATGAAGTTGCCTGAGTGACTACAGTCAAATATCTCTCACAGGATTCCATGGTTCTGTGGGATTCTAATATGGCTTACTGAAGTCCCAGACCAGCATACTGACCACTATACTATACCGGTCCCCAGTGCCTTATATAGAAGGAAACCATCTGTTATTTAGTCTAATAAAGTTTCCTCTGACTGAAAGAATATCACTTGGGTTTCATACAGAAGTGTTCTTCCAGTCATACCTGAAGACGCTAGCAAATGAACCCAGAACCTTCTGTGCACCTGATTTAGAATCCTTCTGAGATCCAGCATCCATTCGCCCCTAAACTGCAACCCCAGCACCTCTTTACCTGTGATTTGGAAACATCCACACAATAAAATATAGAGATGTTGTTGTTGTTTGTATAGAACTTGGAAAAGTTGCCCCTTTTGCATTACATCTCCCAGATTTCTACAGTCAACATTACCAAAAGTCTGGGACTTGTCCAACAAGGACAACATTTCCAAGCTCTGGACTATCGGCTGGCCATTGCTCCTAGCGGACAAGGACTGAGTCTCCTCACATATTCAGCACAGATTCAAGATTCTTACCATAACACTTAGGCTTTCACTGTTTACCTCTCTGCTTTCATACCTCTTTTGCCTTCCATTGTTTATATAAGTCATAATCCTCCAGTCTATGACAAAAACATTCAAATTCTGGAGGGAGACAGACTGAGAAGGAGAGAAAGAGAGAGAGACCCAACAACAACCACAAACCAAACATGCTATGAAGCCAAAGTAAAGCCTGCAAATTCCATGTGCTTGTCTAGTATGTATAATCCCTATTTGAAGAACGTTGCATATTTGAGTGCGTGGTTTTTAGAGCTACCTCTTGACAGAGGAATTACTACCTTATTATGCTTCCCATCTCCAGGTAGCATGAATGCAGTCTGCAGAGGGTGTACCTGGAATCAATGTCAGCAGGGAGTTTTTTCATCCTCAGTAGAAAAGTCTGATAAAGGCTCTTTCTCTATTTTTGTCAAAAGATGTTGAAAGGTGGAAAAGTCCTAACACATTGTAAACCGCTTAGAGAGCACCTAGCAGACAAGTGGTATAGAAACATATATGCTACTGCTATTGCTACTGCTGAAGATTACCTTCTCCCATGGACTCTGGAAGGAGTGAAAAGGCAAGCAGGAGAGTATTCTTCGCACTAGGCTGGAGCCATCACATCATTCATTGATTCAAATTATTTGGGGGGGGGGGTGTCAAAGAGGAGGGTGTCAAAGAGGAGGGTTTGACTGACAGAGATTTCTTCTGCAAGAAAGGCTCCTGTGTACAGATGGGGTATGCCCTATGCATAAAGCATCTGGAAGCAACTGGCTAGCTAATTCCTGTGATATTGCAACACAGAGGAATTTTAAAATGTTTTTAAATGACTAATACTTGGGTTTTCATTCCTTGAGGCTCATTTGATGTCTCCATGTGCCTCAGTCTAGATTACAAAAACAGCACAAAAATGCAAACATCATGCATTCATTTGGTGCATGCGTGATTTCCAGATAGAGTGTATCATTATGGTGAAAAAGCTGTCATTTGTATCTTCCCCACTCAGTTTCACAGTATAAAATTAGAGAAGTAACCATTCCAAACAAGGATACTTTCACTGTCTCCAGATACAGCACTACATATATTTCTAGGGGGAGATTTCTTCTGCTTTGTTGGACTGGAGTTATTGCAGACATAACCTGAGAGTACAGAAAACATCCCAAGGAAAGACTTTCCTTTTACCTGTGACACATTCCCTTACAAACACAGCTCAGTGCCAAATGACCATTATACAGCTTCCACCAACCCTACCCCACTGTCCTAGGTACTATGTAATTGTCTGAACCTATGAAGGCTCCAGCAACTTATATTTCAGGCATCTGCAATGCCAAAACAAGTCTCCTAAATCCTGAATTAGGAAATGTTACTTTTTTGGAGCACACCTCCTGGAATCTCCTATCCACTTGGCTGAAAAAGGTAATGCTGCCTATATCAGCCTTCTCCAACCTGGTATAACTGTCAATGTGCTGGACTATGACTCCCATCATTCCCAGTCAACAGGACTAGCTGGGAATAATAGAAGTGGTATTCCAACACATCTGGAAAAAATCACTGGGTCAGGTAAGGCTGGACCTAAACCAAAAGAGACTAATGTGCCCTGGGAGGGACAGACAAGACTTTGAACAGCTACAGTAAATAGCTATTTTCTAAAAAAAATCACAAAAGACATTGATATCACTTGAATCAAGTGTACAGTGTCTGATCTCAGTACTCCTCACAACAGCCTGAAAAGGAAGATCGTTGCTCTTGGCTCAGGGAATACTGACTTCTTTGTGGCTGAGATGAAATTTAAAACATGGGTATTCTAATCTACAGCTCACAACATCAGACAATATTTTTGAGAAATGTGCTATCTCTGCATGTGTCTTACTCTTGCTATTGACTTGCCTTTCAAACTTACTTGGTCCCAGTTCTTGGGTAATTCTTAGTCAATCACAAAGAGCAGGTAAGGCTTTCCAAAGCACTTACAACCCAGCTCCTATATATCTAATTTATCCGCGCCATCTGTAACTCTGCCCTTCTGCTTGAACTCTCCTTCCTCCTCCAGGGGATGAGTGCCTGCACAACTTTTCTCACAATTGCTTATGTGCTCCTCATATATCACTCCCAACTATTCCTGCTCCTTTAAAAAAAAAACTGGAGGCAAATTTTCCCAGCCTCCTTCTTCTGTATTTTTAATCGCTGTCAAAATCACACGAGTTTGATTTTATTCCAACAGCAAGGTCAATGTGAAATGTACACACACTGCTTGAAAGAAGTTCTCTTGGCAGGCACATGACTTTCTAAGCCCACCAAGAATGGAGTTACTGCTGATAGAAAGGGAGTGTTGCAAAGAATACCTTGTAAGCCAACTTCTGAGGGAGGTGTCTTTCCTTGCAATGAATAAATGTCAGATAATAGTGGACAGGCTGCTCAGGTCAGAAGGGAAACTTGGAACTTCAGTGGAAACACATCTCAGTCACACATACATCCAATCTATTTATTCAGGAAAAGCTTGTACAGAAACATATTCTCAAAACAGAGCTTGTAAATATTATTGTTTTGGACTACAGCTCCCACTTGCCAACTGTCTGGTGCATTCTGGGAGCTATAGTCCAAGAAGGTACATTTTCACACTCTGACTTAAAGTATATGTGCCTTTGCCACCAGAGATTCAAAGTGAGTTTTGGAGTCATTTCTTTTTCTCACCCCAGACTCTCAACTCCACAAGAACAGAACATTTGGAAAGGACAGAATAAGTAACTGAAACAACTTTCGCCAAAGGAAAGATTAATCTATTCTGTTAAATATTTGTGTCTGTGTTTAGAATCTCAGGTGTATACTCTAAGAGGCTTTGAATTCAGTCCATGTATTTGTGAAATGAAACTATATAGAGGCTCTATTTGCTAACCTGGGAGTAAACTCCTTGGAACTCAAGTAGTCAGTGTAGGGTTGTGGTGTATGTAATTTTTGTTTCATTCAGACTTTTATTGGAGAGTTGGCAGTGAAACCAGAAAAAGTTTAAGGGCATATATCTACTCTTTGGAATAAAAATGGATTTAAATCAATAAGACCTGTTTCCAAATAAATATGTTGATATTGATGTTTAACAATGAGATCATATATGTGATGTATGAACCCAGCTGAGTTCAGTTAGACTTATACCTAAGTAATATATACAAGATTGCAACACAGATATTATACATTTAGGTGAATTTTAGGTACATTTTAGGTGAATAATACATTCCAATTTTGAAATTGGAGTTGTAGCCACTGAGTATATGGATGTTTGATTTTTTTTTCTTTTCCCTTTCTGGAATATCAGTTACTTTAGACAGCAGGCACACCAGTGCACTTTCCTTTGTTGTAACTTTAAATTCCCCACTTCCAAGAAATGAAAAGAATTTGAATCCCTTCCCACTGGGAGGAAATACACATCACAAGATCTTCTCAGATGTAACTAAATCTTCATTATTAATTATTCAGGAACTTTGAAACTCTTTCTTACCCTGTTTTACTCCTGTACAGCATGAAACAGCAAACAAATTCTCTGTGTACAACGCAAGTAGAATAAAGAGATGCTGCTCAGATTTTCTCAATTATAAACTCATATCGTTGGAATCTGTCTGTCCTCCACCCTTCCAAAGTTCTGGCTGCGCCTCTTTAACGAATCAACAGTACCCATGGTAAAAAGTCTGAAACACTCCTCTTGCTTTTGTATGCACAGACTCCATGTGTACGAGAGATGTGTGTGGCTGTGGGGGGGGGAGGGTTCCCTAAATTCAGCTGCCATGGAAACAGCTTAAGCAATTTAACTGCTACTTTCCTATGCAATTTTTCATCCCCTTGTTAACTTGACATAACTCTTGCCCCAACTAAAATAAAATTAACCCTGGAAGATCTACTCTTGAAATATCTGCTGAAGGACAGCAAAGAAAAGGCAAAGGAGGAACAGTCCCAGCTGACAACCGATTAAGGAAAAGGTGACTGTGTTAGGTGAGGCCATCCCCAAATAGGACACCTGCCCAGAGCTTACCTGTCGACCCCTGCCCTTCCTCCTCCTCCTTCCTGTCTGTGTTTTAACTTCCAGGATTCTTCCTCCCCTTCTCACTCTTCTTCTTCTTCTTCTCTTCTTCCTCCTCCTCCTCCTCCTCCTCCTCCTCCTCCTCTTGACTCCAGCCCGGTTCTGATACAAATGAGCCGCCTCCAAGCCTGTGTTTTCTCTGGTTCCGTTCCGCAGAGATTCACTCGGAGAGGGTGGGTGGGAGCGAGGGAAGGAGGAGAAAGTCACAACAATAACGTCTTTCTCTGGCAGCCAGACTCTTCGGGATTTAATCCACACACATGTCCCCCTGCCTGCCTGCCTGCTGAAAGGCTCGTGTGTAATAACGTTTCCTTCTGCTGGGGCAAAAGAGCTCCCCCAGCAGTGTTTTTAAACATATCGCACTTAAAAAAAAAATCCTGGAACTTTCACTCCCTTTAAATACGATGTCTTCTCTTAACTTTACAGGAAATCAGTAGGTGTAAGAATTTTAAGCGCCGCTAAGGAAACGTCAGCTTGGCTGAATGGGCAATAAATAGGATTCTTATGTTGTACGATGAATGGCAGTAGTGCCTATAGGGCAAAAGCTTTCTAAATATAGTTATTTCACTTTCTTGATCTCCCTTTGTTGCAAATATTCGTATTGACAAATGTTAAAAGCCCCTCCTCTTTCTGCTTCAGGGGATTTTGTCAGCTTAAAGGGTCAAAGGCTTGCCTAGGAGCTGGCTTAGATAAGGCTGAGAGAGACAAAAGGCACTTGTGGCCCAGGGCTGGGGTGGATCTGTTCTGCCTTGTCAGATCTACTTTGGGTTTTTTGACTAGAACCCCAAGATCTAGAGCCAGGTGTGAAAAGCATACACACCTAGAATTTAAAAGAGGATATCTGAGCACATTGTCAGCTCAAGAATTTATTATCAGAAGACAGCTAAGTCCCCAGTTGTTTCCCACAATTATCTACTCCCAGTTATACCCAAGATTTATCCATTTCATCAGCCTATTGTTGTTCTGCGCCTTCAAGTTGTTTCCAACTTCTGGGAAATTTATCACAGAGCTTTCTTAGCAAGATTTGTTCAGAGCAGGTTTGCCTTTGCCTTCCTCTAAGGCTGAGAAAGTGTGACTTGCCGAAGGTCAGCCAGTGGGGTCATCCTCAAACAAGGATTATAAACCCTGATCTCCAGAGCTGTAGTCTGGTGCTCAAACTACTAGACTTTGCTGGTGCTCAGCAGCTTTATTGATACCTTTTTTTAAAAAAACTGGTAGTCCAAAATCCCTTGCTGATCACCTAGAGATCTATCAATAGATCCTATGCTACCTTCTGACTACCCCAGCTACATAAATTGCAATGGCACTAAAACATAGCTTGGAAACATTACTATTGGGACTACTGCTTCCAGAATCCTCCAGCCAATGTGGGTGCTAGTCATGTTGACTGAGGATTCTGGGAGTTGTAGTCCAAGGTAGTAACATGTGCAAGCTGTGATAAATAATTTCTAATGGGAGTTGAGACAAAACCTGGAAAGTTACCTTTAAAAATAATGAATATCACAACAGACTGAAGCCATTCATAACAAAGCAAGTGGTAGAATGCAGATGTTCTGGTCCTAGACCATCATCCCACCATTGTTCATCTATAGATGACTTCTGCATATTATCCCATTCCTTCTCCTTAAAAGTAATTTTTCAAGCTGTTCTCTTTTTGTTCATGATATTTACATACTTCAGTCAACCAACCTACTGTATGCAAAGCAAAATCTAAGCTAGAAAATGGAAAAGTGATTACATGCATAGTGTTGGAGACAGTTGGAAACAACCTGAATTTATTTCCTTAGCAATTCTGTTGAGTTCGAACTACCAAGATTTACATGTGAATAAGTCTTATTCAAATGAAAGGGCCTTACTTCTTGGTAAAGTTTGTTACAATTGCACTGTAAATTACCAAGTGTTAGCAGAGGGAAAATTTTAAGCCTGTGCTAAGGGCTGTCATATCCCATACTGAAGGACACGCGCCTCTTCCTCTGCTGAAGACACAAAAGCAATGCTAGTTGTTGTGTGCCTTCAAGTCATTTCCAACTTATGGTGGCCCTAGGCAAACCTATCACAGGATTTTCTGGGGCTAAGAGCGTGTGACACACCCAAGGTTACCCAGTGGGTTTCCACGTAGTCCAGTGCTCAAGCCACCACACCACAGTGGGTTTCCATGGGTGAGAGCAGAGAAGCAAACCCTGGTTTCCAGGGCTGAGGTCCAACATTCAAACCACTACACCATGCTGGCTCTTGAAGCAGTGCTTACTTGCTCCTTATTTGTTGAAGTGGATTCAGCCCTGTTTTTTTCTGTGAACTGTTATTGCTCTATTCTACTCTGTTTATTCATTTGTTCATATCCTGCACCAGGCTCACAAAGTGGTTCACAACACAGAATAGTGATTGAAACAAATAAAACCAAAATGTAAAATAAGGTTTTAGAAAAATCAGCAATAGACTGATAATTGAGGAAAGAATAATTCAAGAGCAGTCTTTGAAAATATCTCACTCAAGAGTCTTTTGAAATAAAAACAGTTCTTGACTAATCTTTTAAAGATCAGCAAGGAAGAGGCCTGGTGAGTTTCCCCGGGGAAGGAGTTTTAAAGGAAGGGTACCACCACTTAGAGAGCACTGTCTTGGCTTCAGAAAGACATGGCACTCAGAGACAGTCCTATGAAATGACCTGTGCACAGACCAACAGAAAGTTCCAATCTCATACTGGTGTAAGAGAGAATGTGGATATGGATTTCCTTACCATTTGCTCACTAGAATTTTCTCTAGAGCCCTGTAAAGGGGTTCAGGAGATTCTCCTGAGTAAACTGAATTGTTGCTTGGGGTGGGGTGAGGATGGAGATTGAGTAGAGATGTATTCAATACAATTCAGAATGGTGGACATCTTTCTCTGGTGTTGAACAAACAGCAACTTTAATCCATGAAAGTAATAGTGAGAGCATAATTAAGGAGTGATGGCCAGTATTCTGTATCAGCTACTTAGTTAAGTATACTGACAAAACAGATGAGGAGTACAACTGTGGCAATAGTGTCATAATTGTGATTAAGTAGTGATCATGAATGTGAAACATTCACCTAGATTTACTCATTGATAACTGTTCTATATTCATAACTGATACTTAGTCATGATTGTGATATTGTTGCCACAACCATAACTCTCCCCCAGCCTGCTTTACCAGTCATCAGCTACACAGGAAGAAGGAGCTCCATTTGGCCAGTGATCAGCATGGATGGATGACTTTTCTATCAGGTTTGGGACAGTCAGTCTAGGATAGGTTACTTTGTTAAGTATATTTAAATGACTTACTTAGGTAGCTGATACAGAATCCTGACTTATATTTATTCTGGATTAATCAATACAAAATAAAAATTTGCCATTTTATGGTCATCTCCTGGGTTATGTCACAAATCTCTCCCAAAACAGCCTAATCAACAACTTACACAGGAAAAATACTTCAGTAGTCAGAAGCTACTTGGCATCTCATAAACATTTATGGTCTGTTACTGCTGTATATCTGATAGCAACTCTTCGATGTTTTGAAAGGGAAACATAGAGACAGGTAAATGAGAACCAGCATAGTTATAGAGCAGGGGTGGGCAAGTGTTGCCTTATCCCCACAGCCTAAATTCGCATACACAGTCACACCTCCCACACCATCTTAGAACAGGTGGCAGGCACTGCTGCGACGATCATCCTGCATCATCAGTTGCAATGCATAACTTTACAATGATGGAACTATGTCACTGACAAAAGGCACAGCTGTGTTAGAGATCTGCAATGATGTGCAATGGGGCACCTTGCATGTAGTCCCACTGATCTATTGGGGGGGGGTCCCTCCACATAATGGAGGATTGCCCAAAGGTCCTGTTGCACAACAGGGGCTCTCACTGCCCAATGGGTCACCACAAAATGTGGAGACATTATTCCACTCAGACCTAGGTCATCCATGACCCTCCACTGTCCTCTATTCTGTATTACAATGCCCCTTGGCTCTGTTGGGGGCTGCTCTTTGTGCTGTTCTTGCACAAAGGCAGCCTGTTACAGAAAATGCCATACTGTTGTGCATTGCAGTGCCACAGCTCCAGCAACACTTCCCTTCAGAGAATATAACCATTGTGCAATGCCACAGCTCTAAACTGGGCAATCATAAGTTTGTTTACAACCTTGTAAATTCCCAACAGGATGCCAGTTAGCTCTCATTTCCAAAATTGTATCAGCTTCTTGCCTTCCCTTCCCTATGATCTCGCAAGGCTTTATGGTATGTGCGTGAGAGGGGGATGCTCAAGCATCTTGCTGCCTCATATAGAACTGCCACATCTGAAGCAACTGCAAATTTAGGCAATTTCCACACTACACTGTTATAATACTATTAGACCACTTTCAACAACTTCTGGAATCCTGGGGTTTGCAAGTTAGGGAGGGGCATTTAGAATTCTCGGCCACAGAGATCTTGGGCATCAGTAAACTACAAACCCCAGAATTCCACAGGATATTGAAAGTGGAAAAATAGCACTATAACAGTGTAGTGCAGAAATGGCCTTAGCAGCAATGGCTGTGGAAGACAATGGTGGTGATGCAGCTTCCAGTGGCTTCCAGGAGATTGAGTTAGGCTCCTCAGAGAGTTCCTCAATTCTGGGTCAGGGTGTTGGACCGAAGAGATCCAAGTTCACATCTTTATCACCTATAAAATTCATTTTGTGATCTTAAGCCAGTCCTTGGCCAGAATCCTACTGGGTAAATAGGAATGTGTAACCAAGAGTTATGTATTTGTGACTGCTTTGTATTCACAACCCTTATCTATCACCTCATTTAGGGGATACACAGGGACAATGAAAATCCCCTAGTCCTCACTTACTGGTCAGCAGCCACTGTGATCAGTGGGGATCTGACTGATGTTTTCATCCCCCTTTGTGTAGGCAATCTCCACTGTGAGGGAGGATTGCAACAGGGACCCTGTTTCTGTCTGTCACCACAAGGATCACTTATGTGAGGAGATGGGACCGTTAGTCAGTCACTTCACAAGTGACAGGGGAACAGACCCTTGTCAATTTCAGTAGCTGCTGACCAGTAAGTAGAGATTGGGGGGAGTTGATCTGGGATTCACTGTGTAGCTATGTAACTACTGCTGTTATGTAGCAAAGTAATGCATAGTGCTACCCTGGATCCTGCATAGAAAGAAAAGAAGAAAATAAAACAAATAAATAAAATAAGTAGAGGATTCTGGCCACTGACTCTCAGCCTGCCCTACTGCACAGTTTGTTGTGATGACAAAAATGGGGAAGGACTATCCTTAGTGGGGAAGGAAGATAAGAAAATTAAAGAAACAGATGAAAAGGAAGATTGCACTACTCTTATCTCTTTATGGCTAGCAAAGTAGCTTCCACCTCTAGAATGGTCCACTCCATGCAGTCTGCTAATGCACCATTCTCTAGTCAGAGTCTGGATATGACTAGAATGTACAGTTAAACTCATATTGCAAAGTTAAGATCAATTCCTTCAACGTTTTTCTTCTTCCAAAAGCAATGCATGCACACTTCCTGCACATGCACCTTTGGCTTTCTTGTCTAATCTTGTCCATTGGCATCTTAGTTGTTCTTTGAACTCCCCCAAGCAAAAAAAAAAAAAAAAAGTTGTTTTTTAAAAGGGAGTTCTGATGTTATTAGCTAAGAGAATTTTTCAAAGTGAAATTCCAGTGTCGGGTGGGGAGAGGCTACTTTTCACACCTCCTCAACTTTTCCCTTTTGAAAACTCAAATAGATCAAAATGACTTGCTTTGGATCCTGGATGCATTCCATCATTTAA
Source organism: Iguana delicatissima (assembly GCA_948472985.1). NCBI lineage: Eukaryota > Metazoa > Chordata > Lepidosauria > Squamata > Iguanidae > Iguana > Iguana delicatissima. The sequence continues at coordinate 257,716 of CAOKZL010000786.1, forward strand.
ACATATACCTGCCATTGTTTTAAAAAAAAGTATCCACTTAGAAAACTTATATGAGCTCTTGCTCCTGTTTAGCAAATTCCAGGTTAAGTGCTAAAGTAGTTGTGATAAACTTTTTGACTTTTTTTAATAAAAAAAATGGAAGAGCAACAATTGAGAAACTGCTTAGCTTGTTCCTATTTACCACTTCTTGCCAAAAATTACCCTATCCCAGCTGCTTTCCATTCTGAAGGAAAGGATATACAACCATATAGTTTCCACAGAAGCAGACTTCTTTATAGTCTGATGAAAGGAGATATAGAACCATTTATGGCCCGCAGTCTGAGAGGTAGAGAGATGCCTCTTTCTACTGTTGTCAGATGAAGCATTCCCTGCTGCTTGGACTGTGAACCATCAGTGCACAGGCTCTTGTGATCCTCCAGAGTCCTAAAATCTACATTTGTGCTAGTGCTCAGTACCTGGTTGATCTAAATGAGAAAGCCAGAGTAACCACTGACATTTCTAATCCCAGTGATGTATCCATCCTTTTCTGGAGGTAAGAGGGATGGAAGAGTTGATGGAATCTTGCTGGGAATGTCTGAAACAGAGCCAAGGACAAATTTTGATTGTTGCCAAATGCAAACAAGACAAAATAAATGGAAATTTTTCCAGGACAAATATTTTAATTGAACTGAATATATTAGAGGATCAAAATGCAATTAGGGTAAATGTATCAGAGTGCTCACGGCTTCTCTGCCCATGATCCTGTCCAGAGGAAAGGAAAGTTAAAGTAAAGCGAAGCAAAACTGATTGAGCTGGAAGCTGGAATGTGAGAAGGGTGACCAAGATAATCAAAGGTCTGGAAACCAAGACCAATGAAGAATGATTTAGGGAGCTACAGAAGACTCAGAGGTGGCATGACAGCTATCTCTAAATATCTGAAGGGGTGTCATGCAGAAGATGGACCAAGCTTGTTTTCTGCTGCTCCAGAGACTAAAAAACACAAAACAATGGATTCAATTTACAAGAAAAGAGATTCCACCTGAACATTAGAAAGAAATGTTTACTATAAGAGCTGTTTGACAATGGCACAGATTGCCTTGGAGGGTTGGGATCTCCCTCTTTGGATGTCTTTGGAGGCCATCTTTCAGGAGTGCTTTAGTTTTGTATTCTTCCACAAAATGGGTTGGACTAGATGGCCCCTGTGGTCCTTTCTAACTCTAAGATTATATGAGTCTATGATTCTATGAACTCTACCTGTTTTTACTAAGTAAGTGGCATTATTGTTAGCACTGAGGCCCACGTCAATTTCCAATATGGTCTCTTTCACATGACACAGTCATAACATCAATGCTATATTTCCATGGCTTCATCCTGCGGAATCCTAAGATACATAGTTTTGTAAGTTATTTAGTGTTCCATAGGATGGAGCCATGAGAGTTAAAGCTATAATTGTGTTGTGTGAGAGACCTAGGTATTCCTGATATGAGAGTTCCCTTAATTTTAATAATTTAGAAATTATTCCAATAGAATTGATTTAAAATTAATTGTAGAGATTCCTCTTCATTCATCTTTTTCTCTTGCCCTTTCACCCGTTTCTCTCACATGCAAACAGACACAGACTAGAATACCACAAAACTCCATAAAATTGATGGATGTTATGCAATCTAAGGCTGTTTCCGCACTACACTGTTATAGCGCTATTATTCCACCTTCAACATTTTATGGAATCCTGAGGTTTACAGGTTAGGGAAGGGCCTTTAGAATTTTCAGCCAGAGAGCTCTTCGGCCTCAGTAAATTACAAACCCCAGGATTCCATGGGATGTATAAAGTGGAATAATAGTGTGGAAATGGCCTAAGATAGCCAGCGTGATATAGTGACTTGAATGTTGGACTATGGTCCTGGAGACCAGAGTTTGATTCCCTGCTCAGCCATGGAAACTCACAAGATTACCTTGGGCACATCACTTGCACTGAGCCCCAGAAAACCCTATGATAGGTTCCTCCTGGGGTTCCCATAAGTCAGAAACAACTTGAAGGCACACAACAATGACAACAACAATAACAACGACAATGCAATCTAAATATAATTTTGATTGAAAATTTGATGTCATGTTGAAGAATGTGACATACTTACACCTGCCTTCTCCACATACATTTAAGAAATGTTGGAGAATGGAGAGAGAATTAATCTAAAGAAAATTAGGCTAAAACAAGACTTTGCCCATTCTACTGCCCTAAATTTCAGTTATCACAAAGTGTTCAGAAAATTGCCTGCGAAGCATTCATAGTGGCTGCTTTGCAAATTCTGCCTTCCCTGCCCCCCCCCCCGTCTTAATTACACTGAATATTTATTGCCATGTCTTGAATTATAAATCTTGGAGCAGGTCCCAAGGAGATTACATATTTTTAGGTACCGTTTCTTTCAGCGCAGGAGCAGAACACCATTTAGAAAGCAAGGAACTGTGGTATGAACTGCAGCTGCGATGCACATGAGCTGTCTCTGTGTTGTACTGAGGACATCCATTTTGTACACATGGAGCACTCCACTGCCAGAGGTGAATCATTTTCTGGACTCAGCCTGCACTAGAAGGAACAGTCGCTGGGACACTCTGAACTCAGAGGAAACTATGTATTGGCCCTTTTGCCATTTGTACACAGTTCAGCATATTTCATGATAGGGCTCATAAACAGAAAGGGATGAAAAGCAAGTCTGAGGACAGGGAGGTGGAGAGCTGGTATCACTTATTCCCTTCTGCACATACATGGTCTTTCTTTTCTTCAGCCCTGCCATAGCAAATGTTCCTTCTTTGTACTGGAAATAGAACAAAATTTCTTAACTGAACCGGGGGAACATGGGCTGACTGGTAGCGCAGAGCAGCAGCTGGCTCCCTGTAAGAACTGATTACTTTGTTAATCAGCTTGCTCTCTTGTTTTTTTTTTATATATATATATATGCATCATTTTCAAACTTAGCTGCTCCCTGCCCCTAATGAGCTTTCTGGCACATTCTCTTGTAGGAATCTGAAAGACATTCCTGTGGGATCGTCCTTGTAGCTTTATATAACTTGTACCCCATAGACTTTGATGATTTTCCCAAAGCACTGGCATCATCTCTTTCAGTCTGCTTCTTTCCCCTCCTCCTCCTTGGGGCTGATTTCCTTACTAGGCATGCAGCTAGAGGCAGCAGGGCATGTCATCCACTGTAGATATTTCTTCTTCTGAGCTTATGGCAGTTAATGAACTATTACAGATATAAATTGATCCATGTAAAGTCCAGCTTTACAGAAGAGATATTAGCTCAAAAAGAAATAAATAAATAGAAGTAATCATGTGGTTCATGATTAACAACAAAAATCAGAATTGGGTAATATTAGGAACACAGGAAATGTCACAAACATACCTAAGCCCTCAAGATCTCCAGAATTCTTCACCAGGCTATGTGGTACCAAAAATGGGAGGGGGCCTCCAAAAGTACCATTGTCTTAACTAGATGTTGTGGCCATCCCAGGGCCTCCTGGGGGTCTAAAGATTTTTAACAAACATTTTTGAATTTCCACACACACACACATATTTTCTGGGAGCATGGTGCAATTCCATCATGTTTTGAACCCCATGGGGCATTTTTGGCCCAGGGAAGGCCTATTTTCTAACACTTTCTGTGGTAAAAGAAAAAAAAACTCATGGATCTAAAAGGGCCCAGAAGGGATGAATATATGAAAAAATTCCACCCCCCTCCCATGCTCTGGTGGGTGTTTGGGTGAGACAAAGTTATTTATTTGTAAGGAGGTACAGCAACAGTGCTGCCTTCCAAGAGGACCTGTGGAGCCCTCTTACCCTGACAGTTGCTCAACCCTGTGCTAGACTAAGATGGATATTTTAGCCATTGGCTGTTGCCTCCCTGCAAATAAAACTAGTTGGAAATGGATATCATATAACTCAACATTTGTACCCCTGGGCATTATTGTAGCCACTCAACAGTCTCCATAGCAGTTCTACCTCCCAAATTTTGGGAAGCCACAAATATGCTGAAATAGCCCCAAGCCTTGGAGAAGGGTAGTGTTGGCTACTTTAACATGCTTCACTTTTTTTCAATGGCATGTAGCAAAGTTCCTCTTTTAAAAAACCAAGAAAGACCCAGAATGGAAAGTCCTATCGCTTGTTTCTTTGAAGGGGGGATACAGTGAAGACTCCCAACTTCTACCAGTTGCCCATTCCTGTTCTAACTCTTCTTCACTCTCTCTGCAATCACCATCCTTTCGGTTTATCTCACAGCAGACCAAATGGCCACTATATCAAGATAGATTTTGGGATCTTTTTTCTCCCATCTGCAGTTTTTTTGTGCTACCTTGTCTGTTGAGGAATTCTGGAGAATTTGAAAGCTCGTATAGTTCTGTGGCATTTTGGATGGTACTGAAAATTATTGTTACCTAGCTTCTGGTATAGGACTGTCCAGTTCAGAGATGCCATTAAGGTGTCTCAAGGTGTTTCTTCAAAATCTGTTTCATCTCCTTCACTGGGAGGTGAAATGATGCAGGCAGGAAGCAATAACCATGTTACAGTTATAAAACAAATGTCCCCAAGATTTTGCATTTAGAATCTTCCATGCAAGCCAGAACAGACTGGCATTTCTTACATAACCCGCCCCCCCCCAAAAAGTTACAAAATTACAAATGTCACATGCCTTCTTTTCTCTTTCATGCAGAATTTGAATGCCTTTTTTTTTTTTTAACAAAGGCAGTTTTTAAAACGCTGTTTAAAATTTGGTTTGGGTGGAAGAAGCTCATTTTTTTTTATGGGCCTAATTCAGATTCTGGAATACCAGTGGGCTTTTGCAAGCTTAGTGAGTCAGCTGATGCACAGCCTTAAAATTACCACTAGTGAAATTCCTTGGAGAACAAGGGATGTCCATTGACTTACATTAAAATCCAAAAGATAACACCAAGCATGTTATTAAAGCTTGGAAACATTTTTTTAAACTTTTTTTGGATATGGATCCCAGAACTCCACGACCAGCATTGACTATATTATTTGCCAGGGACTTATGAAGACAGAGAAAGAACTATACACGCTAGCCCTGCCCCCCAATGTATATCCTGGTTTCAGTCTTGGGCCTCCACACATCTAGTGGCTGGACCTGAATGGGGAGTTCTCATGCATTTGGAAACCATAGGGGCCCCAGTTTCAGAATATTCTGATTGTGTGAGGAATTTTTATACATGTTCCTGCAAATGCAAACATTCTCCCTTCAGTCCTTCTGCTCAATGAACACAGATCTCAGGCTACAGCTGGTGGGAATGAGATGCCAACAATGTGAACAGAGTAGAGATTTGGAAAGTTATTCTTTGGAACTACAGATCCCAGAAACCCCCATCCAGCAGGACCAGTTGTCATGCTGGCAGAGGAATTTTGCACATTGTAGTCCAAACCAAACATTTTTTTCCCCAAGCTATGAGCTAGAGTTTGTGGTTCTGGCCCTCCTCCCTTGTCTTATGGGAACATTCATGAGATTTCTTGGCTGTGTGTCCATTTCAATCAATGTCTACCAAGCCATTGCTTCTCACATGACTGCAGCTGTGAGCTGAGTTTCTAGCTCAGCATGAATTGAACAGCTACCTTTAATTGCTTCACTGGACTCTCTATACGATCCAAATTTACAGCAATATCAAGGCCTAGCATAGAATCTCTTTTGCTTCTAGTGTCTCAGACTATAGCTGGCAACCTCTTTGTGACATACACATGATTTACACAGGCAGATGTTCACTTCATCCAAAACTGCTCACCCCATGAAGCAGCCCCAGGGGGCCACTGCTACGGCAGAAGGCAGGGGAAGGAGGAGGGGTGAGCAAGGAAGGCAACTGAGCTGCAGGGACAGGCTCTTGTCCCCCTTCAGTCTGTGAAGATAGACAGAGATATAACAATATCAATATTACTCCCCCCACACACACACACATGGACATACACACTCACTCACTCACTCACACAATTAGAGGAATTAGAAGTAGTCACAGCTGTCCAATCACCTCACCTCTACCATGACTATTTCATATCTAGAGCAGCAGTTCCATGGGCTTGGGTGCTGTCTTGGGGTGCGGTAGGGGGACAGGTAGTTATGCAGCTGCATGAGCAAAGTGCTTTTGCTTCCTACTGCCATTTAGAATTGGAGGCATAAAGTATGGGAGGAAACAAAACTGGCAGGTTCATCTGTCCCATATGGAGAATCATCTCACACAACCAATGGACTAAAAATGTCAAATGAACAACAAGAAAATTAGACTATGCATGCATATATTGTCCATATGATGTTCTATGTGACAATGTGGTCATCTCCATCTTTCTGTCCCTTCTTTGAGGTGGAAGAAGTTCAGATTTCTCCATCACGCATATGGTAGTTCCATTTTGCAACTGCAACCTGGCCCTTGAACTAGAATGGCCATTTTGTTTGTTCACTCCCATACACTTTTCCTGCCCCTGCCTCCACCCCATTGGGGATTTTTTGTCATGAATTATCTTGCCTTGAACTGACATTCTGAATTCAAATGGCTCTAAAATGTCCTTTTCTGGCAATCCATTGGCTGCCCATGGCACAGTGCACTTTGGTTTAGAAAAGGATCTGTCTCCAATTACAAGATACAGTGCTACTCTTTCCAACCAGACACACCATGTTATTCCAGTGTAAATAAGACATTTCCAGGATTTAAATATGTAACTTAAACTGAATGTTAGTTTTTGGAACAATACGTATTTTAGCTGGTAACTAGTTCTTAATATTCTCTGAAATGGTTGCTGGGTATAGGAACCATAAAGTATAAAAACCCTACAAAAGGTATCTATGCTGTTGTTTGTCCATGACTGCATATGAACCACACTCATCCCCACCTGTGTATTTGACCAAGACAGAAATTTAAGACTCTTAGGTGGAGGCATGGTGAGTGTGCAACAGACTTTATGCCATGCTAGATACAATGGGTAATTGATTCAGAAACACAGGCTTGAACATAAAATTTTGTGCAGAATACTATTTGTGATGCACATACACATTACACATATTGTCTTGTTCTGGACAAGGGGTCATTGTGTGTTGGTCACATCAACTAGATTTTTCTCCAAATCTGACATTATAGGATCTTCCTGAAGGGATCTTTGAACTCTGCCAATATAGAGGCTTTGGTTTCATATGGCCAAGAAGAGACCAAATCCAGACACTTTATGGTAGCAATAAAAACCTGAAATTTTATAGTCCTCTTCTACTGATCTTGTTCCTATCACTTCTCTTCCTCTCTTTCGGGAGAAGAAGAACAGGAGCCTGAAATTTCTGTCTGCCTAAACACTCATCCAGTAATATGTAAACAACCAAGATGCAGACCTGCAACCTGCGATTCTGACAAGTCTGTGAGGTTCACTTTTTGTGCCTTCTAGCTGACCTAATAAAGGAATCACCAATGTGAATTTCAGAGCAGGTGTTTGTATCAAAGAAGTGGAAAAATAAGGTGCTTCACTTCCTGAGCATTCAACAACTAGTCATTCAGAAGTTCATAGACCGCAAGGCAACACAATCACGGATTAAATCACTGATGGATTTTCTCCATCAATGACATGTGATCACACCACAATCCTGCACTTTCCTGTCCTGGGGAAGAGCAGGAAGCATGATGGTAGGTGCTTCCTGCCCTAGCTGAAAAGTACCAGCTGCACTACAGAAGGAAGCTGCACATCCATCATGCTCCCTTCCACAGGGAGCCAGTCCAGTGCAGAGGGGAACACTCCTGTCACACTCCTTTCCCAACAGAGCCGCTGCCAGGATCACCACTGGAGCACAACGAGACAAGGTAGGGTGTGGAAAGAGCCTATGATATGGGACAGGGATGAGTGGAGAGGGAAGAAATGAAAAGGCAGGTATATTGGCAAAAAGAGAAGCAAAGAAGATGATCTCAACCTGTTTGGACCATTCTAATCAGGTGACAAGCTGAACAAACCAAAAGCAGCTTGTAACTGGGGCAGGTTGGACACCCACAGCAAAGTCTGATAGCGAGGCACACACGTTTCACACGCACATTCACTTATGCCACAAGCCACCACTGGGGAGAGGGGACTAAAAAGGTGTCCAAGGAAAGAACTTTTAAATGCTCAGATTCCTAAGAAGCAAAGACCACTGAATCATTGAATCATTGAGCTGGAAGTTACAAGGGCCGTTTAATCCAGAGCCATTTCCGCACTAGGCTGTTATAGTGCGATGATTCCACTTTCAACCTCCTATGGAATCCTGGGGTTTGCAGTTTAGTGAGGGGCTGGCCGGCCCCTCCCTAAACTGCAAACCTCAGGATTCCATAGGAGGTTGAAAGTGGAATCATCACGCTATAACAGCCTAGTGCAGAAATGGTGCAAGCCCCCCACCCCTGCCCCCGCCAGCATGCAGGAATACACAACTAAAGCTCTTCTAAAAGATGCTTAACCAACCTCTGTTTAAAAACCTCCAACGAAGGAGAAACCGTCACTCTCTGAGGCAATATATTCCAGTGTCCCTGAATAAAAGTATTCTGAAGAAATTGTGGGGTATTCTTTTCCCATTTTTTGAGAGAAGGAAATGTATTTTTCATTTTAATCCTTTCTCTGGATTTTTGAATCTTTTTCCACAAAGAAATGGAACCAAGTGGGCTAGAAACCACTTCCAGTTTGATTTCTTTGTGGTTTTGAACTTTGGGGCCTAGCACAGCCTACAGAGTTTCCCAAATATTGGGGGGAAGCTGCCAGATGTTCTGAATTTGCTCACCCTTATGCTAGGGTAATGTCTAAAAACAGCATGTAGGAGCCAGTAAGGCTAGGCTTTATTACTGAGAAGCTTAGGCCATGCTGGCTTTCACATGCTGTCACACCCCATGTGTTTGTGTTCCTAGCTTTTCTATTATGGATACCACTAATGAATATTAGCAGTTGTTTTTCCACAAATATTCCAAACTAAAAAGCTTCTATATCTGCTCCTGTGGCAATAATTTACATAAATGTCATTTTGCTTGTCAATAGTAGAGGGTGTAAAAAATTGAACTGCCAACTTTAAAAGTTGCTATTTTTGCATCCTTTCACATTGTTTCTAACTTGTGGAGATGCTAAGGTGACCCTATCAAAGTATTTTCTAGCAAGATTGTTCAGATGAGGTTTGCTCTTGCTTTCCTCTGAGGCTGAAGGAGTATGGCTTGCCCAAGGCAATCCAGTGGGTTTCCATGGTCAAGTGGGGATTTGAACCCTGATCTCTAGGGTTGTAGTCCAACTCTCAAACCTATACACTACACCAGTCACATAGGGATGGGGGGGTGATGGGAGCGGTTCACCCCGGGCGGCAATGTTTTGGGGGCATCCTGGCCCATAGCTATGCTCCCATGCAGCCTGGCTACGCCCCCATGCACCACAGCCACGCCCCACACATAGTGGCCATGCCCCACGTGCCATAGCCCTGCCCCCTCCCGGCCCCCCTCCAAGCTCCACCACTGGATTACACTGGCTCTCAATTTAAAAAGTGCCCCTTCTAAAATATTTGAGAATTTGCAGATATCAATGAAATTAATTCAAAATGAAAATATCAAATGTGGAGCCACCAAATAACTGGCTACTGTCATCTCAAAGAGTACATTTAAATCTGCCATTGCATGCCTATGGGGGTTGCCAGATCTCAGGCCCAGGCCCTGAGTCTCAGATTTTCATAGGCCCTTTCCAGGAAGGAGGCAAGGATGCACTTCTCCAGTTTTGGTGGGCTCAGCTCCGGACAAGAAGAAAGGGCTGTGTTCGGATCTCCAACCCAGGTAGTAGAGCAACAACTTACTACAGTTTGCAAGGCTTAATTGATTTATTGCTTCAACTTGCCAAAACTATCCAGGGAGTGTATTTTCCTTACTTGGTCAGCTTCTTCCTTCCCTCCCAGTTACTGTGCTGTTAGGGCTCACCCTCCACTCTCCTCTGCATCCACACTGTGGCTGGAAGCACATACGTTAGATTAAATCCTCCTTGTCCTGTCTGCCTAAGATAGTCAGAAGATATAAATCCCTCATTTCATTTTGTTCTGGGAACATTCCTTTTAACTAAAGGCCTTTCTGTCTTACCCTGTTACAGTGCTATTATTCCACTTTCAAGATCCTGTAGTTTACTGAGGCCGAAGAGCTCTCTGGCTGAGAATTCTACACGCTCGTCCCTAAACTGCGAACCCCAGGATTCCATAGGATGTTGAAAGTGGAATAATAGCACTATAACAACGTAGTGTGGAAAGGCCCTAAGATTTCTGTCTTAATTTCCAAACCAGAAAATATGATGGGGGGGGTTGATTGACAAACTGTGAGCAACCGTGTTTGTTCTATAATGCATAATGCTTAATGATGTCTCCAGAGGCTATCCGCAGGTCTCAGATTTTGGCATAGAAACCTTCGGGGCCTGAGATGATGCTGAACTAGCAACATTATTGCCTGTTACCTGTTTGTCTTTGGTTGTACAGTCTCTATCGCTAAAAGGCATCAGTTGGCTTAATGTGATGCATGAAATGCTTCTTGAGGTGTAGCCATAGTGAGGCATTCACTAATTGTATCCACAGGAGGAAAAGTGCACTGATCCACTCTTCCACAACTTTCAGCCGTGCATTTCTGTGTTTATTAGAAAGGCCTTAAGGCAAAGTGTTACACAGTGCCCACCCTTATTATCCTCCACAAATAGAATTACTGGGTACCTCAATAAAACTTGTGTCACCCCCAATATAAATATACGAATATAATTTTTTAAAAAACCCACAACATTCCAATTGTTCAACATGAAAATGTTAGTGGTAGACAATCAGTTCAGCTACTCTGAAAATAGTAAGAAGACCAGTTAGCTTGATAAATATTATGCAGGCAAGGGAAAAAATTTGACAAGCAAAGGAGGTGGGGAGGCCAGTGGACCCAGCCAAGAATTCACAGATGGAACAATGTCAGAGGCTGTCCTCAGAGATCTGAATTTCTGTCTTGATCTAACAAGAGCAATCTTGGACTGCAAGTCTGTGGTGTAATAAAAATTCATTAAGAGTACAAAAGCAGTGAAATTTATCAGCATTAGTAACTAAATAAATACCAAATAATCCCAACAAAAGAATGCTGAAGCTTTGGGCCCTTCCACAATTTCAGTCAAGTCATGTGAGAACTCAAAACATCTGTTGATTGTACAATCTTCATGAAGCATCTAAATTTGGCATTTGTTATTCAGAAAACAAATCATCTGAAAGGGGAGACAGAAGGATCCAATGCTTAACATATTTTTTCTTGTGCATCTAGAACTGATTAGGAAAAATAATAAACTTCCCATTGATGACAAATTGTATGGGGGGAGGAATAAAGGAATAATTGAGCAATGAAGCCATCTGATTATAGCAGAATTAGGAAAGGTTTACCACAATCAGATGTGTGGGAAATTACATTTTATTTACATTGGAACAAGAAATGTACTGACAATATTTTGTTCTTGTTATCTAACTTTTTCTTTCTTTATGATTATGATTTTGACCAGCATCTAAACAAACAAACAAACAGTAAAAGCATGTAGAAGAGTTGGAAGAGACCACAATAGCCATCAAGTCCAACCCCCTGTCATACAGGAACACACGCTCAAAGCACATCCAGCAAATGGATCAAACCTGACCAAATGAGGCCCTCTTGGGATCTCAATCAGGCTCTCTGGGTTGCCCAGGTGGTTACAGCCCTTTGCTATAACACCATTGTTTAATGGTTTGCCATATATTTTATGTTTTTCCATTCTAAAAGGCTCAGAATGCCTCTTCCAAGACTTAGATGTTAGTAGTAAGCTAAAATATTTCAAACTGGCATTTTCAGACCGATTCTTTTGCCTTTGACATTACCCACCAAAGAAATGCACCCCAGAGCTCCTCTGAAACTGAATTTGGACCTCATGTCAAAAGCCATTCTAAACCATGGTCTGATGAATTTCATATTGAAATAATGAAAGGTTCCTACGCTACAAGGCCAGCCCCTATTAGGGAACAAAAGAAAGACAAGCAATCTTTACAAGGATAGAGCTTTCTTTCTAAGGTAATAGTGCAAACCGTCTGAGGGGTCAGCTAAAAGTGCAAATCAGAATGGGCCGCTAAAGTTAATTCCAGAAAGGCAATTCTGAGAGAGCAGACTGGTGATAGGACAGAAACAGAGGGACAGAAGGAGGGATCACAGAAGTGTTGGTAGTGTTGGGGAGCAAATGAGGAATTTGCAAGGAGGAAACCAGGAGTTTATCATGTGATCAGGACATTTGATGTCAGTGCAGAAATCAGTTCACAAGAAGGCATAGCGAAGAACAGAGACTAATTATAAGCTTCAACTAAGGCCTTTTCCACACGGGGGAATTAAAATGGTGCAGTGCGTCCTCTATGGAGGTCATCTGCACCTTGGAGCAGACTAGGTTCAGTCTACTTACCGGAGATCCGCACCTCAGTCTGCTCCGAAACGCCCCCAACTGGTCCTCCAGCACGCTTTTTAAAGACCAGAAAAAAGAAGTTTCTCTATTTTCCGGAGCGCACCATTGCATGCCTGCTCCCTTGTGTGGATTTGCAGGCTCGCACTAATGCGAGCCTGTGATCTGTGGAAGGTAGGCTTTAGGTGTGGCGAGCTTCACAGTTGGTCAGGGCCCATGACCAACTGGAAGCAGCCATTTTGGAAGCTGGAGCAGTGCAGATCTAAGACCTCGCACTGCTCAAATTCACCTTGGACCAGACCGAGGAGCCAGAAGATCCAGTGAGTAACGGCATGGAGGGATTCCCTCGCCTCATGTGGAAATGGCCTAAATCAGAGTTGGATCGGCTCCAGAGCCTAGGGAGAGAGGAAGGTCACATGAGGTGATTTTTGGCTCCCTTGGAGTTGCAGCAACCTATCTCACCTGTCAATTTGGGCTACGAGAAGTGACATTGCATTACTTCCAGTCATTTTTAGGGTTTCTTTGGGGGGGTCTTGCTGTTTCAGAGTGGGCCTTTCGAAATTGCATTGTGTTGAATGTGTAACTATTGAATCTAACACAATTCCTACTCCTGAACTAAATATTAGATCTAACATATTTTCACAAACACAGGTGGTCCCACAAGCGGTAAAAGACATTTGTTTTTTAAATATGCGAGTTTCCTTATCTAGATATCATATACTTAGTACAGTTTGGTTTGCAACTGTTCATTAGAAAGTAAACTTGGCTTAATTTGCAGTTCTGATTGTGGAAGCATGCATCTCTGGTGAAGTTCCACTGTGGAAGAAAAAATCCATAGAGAATATACATCCTCTTTAACATATAATTTGACACACAGCAGAAAAAAGCAGGAGGCTGTTTATGTCAACTGGACCCTAGTGGTCTCAGAAATGATTTACAGAGTAGGGTTCCAACTCAGCTTCTGAAAATATTGTAGTACAAGGTCATACACTGTTAATTAGTCTGTTAGGATTAATCTGCATTTCATTTCATACTATATCAGTGACTTCACACACATATGTCTTGGAATTAGAAGAGAGCTGAAGGGCACCTAGTGTGATTCCCAGTGGCAATTATGGATGCATCACATATAATGAGAAAATATTTAAGTCAGCCATCTAATTTCTATGACATTTGGACAGCTTTGTACCCTCCACCCATGAGATCTTTCATATTGCTGCCACAGAGTAGCCACTTAACAGTATTCAGTGTGTGCTTAAAACCTTCTAGCAATATGCAGTCTACTGCCTTCCAAGGCAATCTGTTCCACTGTCATACTATCAATAACATTTTCCTAATATTAACACAAAAATCTCCTTTTCTTGTATTTTAAACCCATTAGTTCAAGTCTTATCCTCTGGAGCACCAGAAAACAAATAGTTTCATCATTAACATGACATTCCTTCATATACTTGAAGATGGTTCTCATATCACCTCTTAATAGTCTCTACCACAAGCTTAACATACCCAAGTCCTTTCCCTCATGGGATATGATCTCCAAGGCCCCAGTTTGCAATTGGCAAGCAGTTCAGTATCTTTATAAGAGAATGAATATATGAGAGGTTGAATTGACTCAAAGTGGATATTAAAAAGTGGATAGAACAGAGAAGCCATTTCATCTCCTGAGGGCATTCCATTTCTGGCCTCAAGGTATCTGTATGTAACCAAAAGACATTTGTGGCTGGATTGGATAAGTGACTGCAGATTGGAACTCATTAACAGATGTGACACAGTCATCATAGGCAGAGCCTTGCATGAGGGGCTTTTTGGTGTTACCTGTCCCAGAATCTCACTCCAGCCTCTGGGATCTGCAATCCAATCTCTGTTCCATTTCCAACCTCTGTTAACAGAGGTGGACAAACATGTTGGGACCCAGCAGCTAAGAGTGATACAGGCAGTCAGCAAGACCAAAAGTAAAAAAGTCAGAAAACTCCCTCCTCCTCCCACCATTGTCTTTCCTACTGTCTGACCTCATTTATTCCCCCAAACACACACACACACACACACACACACACACACTTTTCTCTGGAAACTTCTGTCCTCACCTGTCTCAAGCCAGTATGCCTTCAGACTACCATACTGCTCTGCTTCTGTTGTTGTGCTCCTTCAAGTCAATTCTAATTTATGGAGACCCCAAGGCAAACCTATTATGGGGTTTCCTGGGGCTGAGTGTGTGTGACATGGTTGAGCAGGGAATGAAACTCTGGTCTCCAAGGATGAGCCATTGCTCTCTGGACAAGGGCAGAAGCTGCTCATGGATTCTCAAGTGTACAAAAACAGCCCTGAGTGTACCCAGGAGCCTCCAGGTGCCCTTGCATACCTGGGACCATCAATATTATGTAAGAAGGTATAGGATACCTCCTTCTGTAACATATTTAAGAGTTCTTACAGTGGCACAAGCCACCAATACTTTTCTGAATTGGAGCTGAAGTTACAGGCCATTGCCTGACAGCATTGCCTAAAAGATATTATCAAACATTGTCCAGATTGTCTACATGCATCGAGAGGCAAGAGAATTATTCAAAAGAATTAAGCCATCTAGTCTCTGCCCATCAGGAAACCCATACCAGTGCAGCAGATCAGTTAAATACAATAGGGGTATAGGCACTGAGAGGGTACTGGCCTCCCAGAAGTCTCTCCCTGGATGGACATTATTAAGGTCAAGTATAGATAGCCAACCACTACGCCAGGAGTCCTTCTCCTGGTTGAATCTTTTCAGTGGCTTTTCTAGTACAGTTCCTGATGTAATCTTCTCTGTGTTCTCTCTCTTTCCTCACGACTTCTAAACAGCTGTGTTCTTGGCCCTTGACAACTTTACTGACTCACAGTTTTTGTTTAAGTCACTCGCTGTCTTGCCTCCATGAGACATAGATTGTCCCCACAAACATGCATGCAGAGCCACATGCAGAAACACAAAGCCATCCCCTCCCCATTTCTGATGAGTCACTACAATTTATGTAAACAAACATGAAGCTTTGAGAAGGACATTCTGATCCATTCATTGACATAGTTTCTGCCTCAAATTGTCAAGGAGTCTTTTGAAGTACTATATTGCCTTTTTTTTTTCCCCAAAGAAATCTAAATACAGATTCTTGCACATTTTTATTCTGCTTCCCTGTTCATCTTTCTAGATGTTGATTCTCCCAGGTAGACTACAAAGTCATAAATACATTTTATTCATTTATTTACTTTATATCCCAACTTTCTTCTAACTCATCTATAACTGAATCAAACAATCAAGCAGCATTGTCCCAGTAAACCATAAACCCTTCTGTCAGAGGAGGATATCGCTGTTTAACAACAAGGAGCTTAAGGCATGCATCCATACCACATGGGTAAAACAGTTTGATACCATTTTAACTGCCATGGCTCCATCCTGTGGAATCCTGGGATTTGCGTTTCAGTGGAGTTACTTAGGATTCTCTGGTACAGAGCTCTAGCCTGTTCCCTTGGACTATAGAATTACAGCTCTCTAGCAGAGAATTCCAAGTCAAATATTGAACTACAAATCCCAAGTTTCCATAATATGGAACCATTGCAGTTAAGGTGGGATCAAACTGCTATAATTCTGTAGACACATTCAAGGATTCCTCTGAGGTTGAATAAGAGCAGTTCCTGCTCCCACGAAGACTAGCTGCTGTGCATCCTTCAGTTTCAGGAGAGTGCCTTATCTCATACTGTGGACACCACTAGATAAGATTTCAATGATGTCATCAGATTTCAACCAACTGACTTATGCCCACAGATTGAAATATTAGATATCTCTGTTTTATGGAAAGTGAAAGCTCACTCTCCCCAGTTTTCAGCTGAATGCCTGCTTAAATATCTAAAAACAAAACAAAACCTTCTAATAATAGGTTGCAGCAAGACTACGTCTCTCCTTCTCTCTCCTACTAGATCCTAGCCCCAGCTCCTGAGCTGAATAATAAAGGATTCATGATAGGAAAAAGGAAGTAATTCCAGTTAAACTGTGGATAGTTAAACTGTGGAATTCACTACTGCAAGATGCAGTGATGTTTGCCAACTTAAATGGCTTTAAAAGGTGATTGGATGAATTCATGTAGGATGGAACTATGGCTGCTAGATACAATGGATATATTTCCCCCTGTAGCAGAAGTTAGTGTGGCTGCGTGTATCAGCTGTGGCAAAACACATGCAAGAGATGGATTAGTCTAGGGTGCAGTTGCGCTCGTAGCTTGCTTGTGGGCTTCCCATAAGCAACTGGCCACATTCTGAATGACTAGACTAGACAGTTCTTCTGATGCAGAATGGCTCTTCTTATGTTCTTAAGATGTTAACTTCTTATGTTATCGTCTACCTACTCCTTTTCATTACATGGAAATGAAGCTACCTGTACTTATGTGCAGATACCCCATAGACCTGCATTTATACTAATGATTTGGAAGGAGGGGCTCGTAACATCAGACTAAAAGATTCATCTCAAACTCCCTTCAAAAGTGAGCACACAACTCCCACTAAGGGTGTGGCCAAGGAACCTGTTACTAACCAGCTCTCCTTTCCGCAATCTTTGTCTTGCAAGATGGGACAAACTGGCAATGCAGTCAGGAGGGCTACAGCCAGGATCTAACCATATGGTAGTGACAGTGCGGATTAGGAGCTCTGACATCCATACTATGATTCTATCCCATATATACTATTTCATAAGCTAAGAAACAGAATTCTGGAATTACATTTTCTACATTTTTGAAATTATGACATCATAACTTACTCTGTAGCGTCACTACTTCACCAAGATAACCACCCCTTTCTTCTTTCTTTCAGCTTACCATAACAGCCAGGAGGAGAATTCTACTTAGCTTGCTGATTGCTTTTTGGAATGTTTTTGTTGTACCCAATAAAGGCATTAATCTGTTGATGTTTTTTTCCGCACACACATATAACACATACATCATGATTGGTCCTGGCCACAGCAAAGCTATAGGGGTGCATGAAAGTTATAGTATCCAGTTTTTCCTGATCTGATAAACTGAGCTAGAAAGCATCAGAAACTATAATTTTCATGCATCCCAGTTTTAACAGTCACTCTCAGACACAGCAGTGGCTGATGGTTCCCACATTAGTAAGGTGGTGATACTAATTCTGGATTTTAGTCCAAATTTTAAAAGAGCTATCCAAGGTTCTGAACTCTGTACTCTATTTTGGTCCAGTATCTTTGTTTGATCTTTTAAAATCTGGACTAAAACTCAGAGCAGATTCACTGAGCCACTAATGTGAAGTTCCCAGCATCCAGGCTATAATATCCAATCACTGTTATATCAGCATCCCCTCTCCTTTTCTAGGGCGGCAGCCACATTGCATCAAAGTTGTAGTTAACAGCTATGTATTTATAACTGTGAGACCCTCCTGCTGATGGAGCATTTAACTGGAGGACTCCACCAACATAAATGTTACATTCACCCCATTCACTGGCAATGATTCAGAGATGCTTTTGTATTGGCTTTGGTTTATTTACACTGGCAATGGATCCCATCGTCTAAGCACAGCAGCCAAGAGAAGAGTCCTGCTGAACTGGGATGGGTGGGTATTACAATGAGTTTTGAGAACCAGCGAAGTGGCTTGCAATCCCCTTGTTTCCCCACAACTGGCTTTGCGTTCACTGTCCATCACAAAACACCTTGGACCAGGACAGCCTGGACTAATAAAAAGTCTGCTTTTATTTTTTCTTCTCACACAAACTGTGATGTTCTGTTTTGCCTGTTCTTAATGGGATAGGATGGGGAGTGGTGAGTGGAAAGAGTGAGGTCACATTTTGAGAATCCAGCTTGTCCTTCATACTTTAGCCAGGTGCTTAAAATAACAAAGGGGAGCACATGTTTTGAACGTTCCTTGGATGATTTGGTCGTTAAATCCATGAGCAAATTTGCCCCAGGAGAACAAGGAAACCCAATGCACCCTGTCCTGTATTGGGGGAAATTAAATAATGGAAAAAATTGGGTAAATCCATTAAGGCTTATAAAGATTGCACTCAGTATACAGCTCATTCTCCTTGCTTGGGTTATTACCTTCTCCTGGCACCCACTTACAGACCTTTGGATTTGGCAGTCCCAAAATAAAATAGGAAAAACAAGCAGGTCAAAAGAATTTACTGCAAAAGTGCTGCTACTTCGTTTTTAAACAAAAATTATTTGCTTGGGAGTCACATTTACCATCCACACAGGCTCCCAAAGAAACAGAGGACAAACCTTGAAGCTTTAGAATACTGAAAGGCTTAGAACTTTGAACGTGAAAAAGGTTCAACCTGAAAGAGGGGGAGACCTGGAAGGACTGCATGTTTGTTTACATGAGCTAAGACTTTGTCCTATGGATCCTCTCGTTTGTTAACATCTACATCTAAAGTTCTGCAAGCTAGATTTACTATTGATTTGAATGAAATTCAAGCCACGAGGTACAATGATAGTTGCCAACTTGAATAATTTTAAAAGCAGAGGGGAGTGAACAATTTTGTTTATTACTGTTTGCTTATTTCTGTCAACATGATTGAAGAACAGATGAAGACATTCTTTAAAAAAGACAGTTTTAAAACAACAAAAAACAATTCCATATAGAATAGTATTCTTTTGGCTATCCATCAGTGACTCAGCAAGGATGAAGCCAGCCTGGCTGAGGAAGTTTCACCATAGAGGTGCCACTATAGAGTAAGTCCTGTCTCATTTACCCACCACTCAAAACCTCTCAGGGTAGTAGAACAAACAACAGATCTGAAATTCAGAACAGGTTCATAAGGAAGAAGGCAGTCTTCCACATATTCCCAAAGTATCAGTACTACCAGTCATGATGGGCTTGTATCATCTCCAATATCAGAGGCAAGTTATCTTTGTATATCATTTGCTGGAAAGCATAATGGGAGGCTACTGCTCCACTCTAGCAATGCAATCCTTCATTAATTTTCTTCTTAAAGGAGACAATGAGTTATTTTAGCAATTTTGTTCCTGCCACAAGAAAGTCTTGGGCCATTTTCACACGAGGGTAAAAGCCCACGGTTCGACGACCAGAGACGGAGCTCATTCACATCACGAGATGAGCTAGCGCGGTTGCAAACGGTGAGGCGCCACACCTCCAACCGCTCTAGCCCAGCCGCAGGGGTGGTGCTGCGAGTTTTTTAAAAACCACCTTCCCAGGTGGTTTTTATCAAACTCGCCTGCACTAATCCGTGGCAGCTCCCGGTGAGAATCTGCAGAGACGCAGTAGTGCATCTCTGCAGATCTGCCCGGGGGCGGGCTTCCGGCTGGCGCGCTGCCCTGATTGGCGGAGCGCCGCCAATTCGGAAATTCGGTGGCGTGTGAAGTGGAGGAACCGCATTCCCCACAGGGACAGAGCAGAGACGGAGCAAAACGCTAGCAGGTAAGCTCCGCCCCTGCATGTGCTGCCCCGTTTCGGCCCCCCCACATGAGAAAAGGGCCTCAGAAAAACCGAAGTTTTCAAAAACCAATTCATAATTTGGAATTTATTCTGTGCAAAATTTTGCACTTGGGTGTTTTGTATAGAAATCTTAATATTTCTGTTCAGAAATACTATTCAGTTTTCAGTAAAGGCTGTTTCACGTACAGAAAAAGGCTGCTTTCAGTGCAAAACTAACATGTGTGAATTTCGCACAGAATAAGCCCTGAATTGCAAACCTTCTTGCCAGTCCAGGATTCTTCTCAACAGGGTTTTTCAGTACTTGATCCCTTTTTTGGAATATTTTTGAATATCCTTTCTATCTCTAGTCCTCTCACACTCTGTTTGTGGACTTGACATAAGCTTCTGTTTGGGCACTGTGTGAACAGAACGCTGGATCATCTTGGCCTTTGGTCTTATCCAGCTCCACTCTTATATTCTTACATGCTTATGGAATTGTATAGGTTAGTCATCACGAAAGAAAAACATGCAGCAAAATAAAGTACCTTGGGGGGGATTTTAATGGGCCATAATATAAATATACCATTCAGAGCTTCATTGCCATGAACATCCAGTTTCAGCACTTTGGAACTTGCCTAATAAATAGACCCCCCCCCTTTACACTTTTCCTCTCTTTGCAGTATGCAAGCCAAATTCCTTATTGGTAGCTCTTTCTCCTTGTTCTTCTTTTTTGCCTTTGTGGCATTGCTGAGAGTACTTGGGAGGTCTACATGACAAGGGAATAATCTCATTTGCTATGGAGGCAGGAACCTTCCCTTCCACCCACTCAAACATATGCAGTGTTACTGTGATGAGTTTAAAGTACAAAGCATTTTTTTTAAAAAAAAGTCATTCCATTTCATGTTCATTCATTCATGTTCCCCACCACAAACTCATCCAGATATCCAACTGGAGTTAAAACCATTATAAAAGCCAACATTTTTATCATCATCATCAGTTGTTGTGTGTTTTCAAGCTGTTGCTTATGGAGACATTAAGGTGAACCTGTCATGATGTTTTTTTGGCAAAGTTCATTCAGAGGGGTTTGCCTTTGCCTTTCTCTAAGGCTGAAAAAATGTGACTTGCCCAAGGTTCCCCAGTGGGTTGCCATGACTGAGTGGGAATTCGAACTTGTTCTCCAGAGTCGCAGTTCAGTACTCAAGCCACTACACCACTATATATCTAAATTCCACATCCATGGGATAGCTTTTGGTCTGCCTTGCTACCGCTTTTCCAATGGTGTCCGGTAACTTCCATGTCAGTGGTGTGGTGAATCTGTTCCAGAATAGAGGTCAAATTTTAAAGGAACTGAAGTGCTTAACTCTATCTCCATAATAGATTCAGCATCTTGAATAGGTCCATTGAAGTTCAGACTAAATCTTGGAAGGGATTCATTGCTCCATTTACATGCAAGCCTTCAGATGCCTCTGTCCATTCCATTTCCTCAGTCTGTTTTGAATGAACACACATGGATGGGGACAGCAGCATCAAATGCACTGTCCCTATATACAGCAGGTATGAATAGAGCTCTAGACAGGCATGTGTGGAAGCTGTATTCTGACTTTGCAAAAGGACATGAATAGTTCAGAGGTGTGCTATTGATATGGAGGTCATATGTCCTTTTTCACAGAAGGAAGTTCTTTCTTTGAAGGTGCCCCCATTTGGAGTTCCAATCCAAGAATCTGATTTAAATATAAAGAACTATAAGAAGCCAGAAGAGATGAGCCCTTGAAATTTTTGCTGATGACACTCAACATTTGAACAGTAGACTGAGGAGGTATGCAGATCGCCTAACTACTCCTTGGAGGTTTTTAAGCAGAGGCTGGATGGCCATCTGTCAGGAGTGCTTTGAGGGAGTTCCTGCATGGCAGGGGGTTGCACTGGATGGCCCGTGTGGTCTCTTCCAATTCTACATTTCTATGAACTACAGCCTTCCCCGCTATGGTGGCAGGGATAGCATTTTTATGGAAATTATTTTTTTGAATTCATATGTATACATAAATACTAGGATATGCAAATTTAGTGCAAGTTAGTTCCCTCTTCTTGGAGGAATGCATTTTCTGTTTTTAAAAAATGACACATCAGTTTTCCCTTCAGCCACTGAAATCTTACTTCTCCTCCACATATGTATTTATTTACTACCCACTGAAGCCCCGAAAGGGCTATATGGCTCTCGAAGCCAAAAGGTCTTTGCAGATGTTCACAACATTTCTGGCAGCATCCCAGAACCTCATGGTTTGAATACAAACTCTGTTTAGAGTTCTGTAACTATGTCCCATTCAATGTAGTTGCAGAGCTCCCATGATTAGGAAATCTGATACAGCCGGATTCCCAGTCATGGAATCTCTGTAACCATGTTCAACTGAATATAGTTACAGAGGCTTACACAGACTTTAACAGTTGACATGTAAAGGCCTTGGGATGTTCCTGGGTGTGGCAGTGTTCAGAGGTAGGGCTTACATGTATGTTCAAATTCCACCCCCAATTTAAATCTAGATACAAGCAGGCAAACACCTTCATGGGGCTAGGAATTTCATTGAATGGAGCTATTCTGTATTATTTTTCCAGACTGGTGCACAAATCCCATCTGTATTAAGGAGGCAAGGCCTTTTAATCAAGTAGGCCATTATTCATACTCTAATACAGTGATGAAAATGGTGTGGCTGTACAGATATTAAACAGCAGTTACTAGTATCCCTTGCTATGGACTATACTTTTTAGGACTATTGGGAGTTGCAGTCTACCAGCATCTGAAGGGCTGCACAATTTCCATTCCTCCTGTAATATTTGATCTTGAATGTTCCATTACCTTTGCTAGAATGATACAGAAGTTTCTTTCTACACATGAAGCCTTGGTGGGGAGAGTGTTTCCTGCTCTAAAGTTCATGGCACTGAGAAAGAAAAAGCTGAAGAAAAACTCTTCAGCTATACATATTTTAAAACTAGAAGTGCCCTAGCAGTGGCAGTTTAAGGCACTGGAGCAGCTAAGTGGTAATGTATACTACGCTGCATTGAAAGGGGAAAGAGGCATTCTAGCTTGGAAGAGAACAGGAATAAAGAAATGCACATGACAGAAGCTCTTTGAAAGGTTCTGACGATTGTGACTTTTTATGGCAGATGAAAAAAAATGCTGAAAATATGTAATTATGAATCCTGTGTATGTTAGATACCGTTTCATTCAGTCTTGAAGTGAAATAATCCCTTTTCATTTACACCAAAAAGAAATGATGGAAACACTGATTATCCTGATGTTCATGATCATCACTGTCTTGAAAATATTCAGTGTTGCACTGCATAAATTTTATTGGATTAAAGTCCAGACTAGTTTTGGGTGTCAAGGGCCCTGCTCCCCCATAAGCATCTCCCAATAGGTGCCAGTGACACTTTAGTAATGTTGGTGCAATTGGCCTGCTGGCAATACATGGGAAGAGCTCTGTTGATCATCAAGTTCAGCTTCCTGTTTTTATTATGAATGCCAACAGAAGGCTGTTAGGCTATAGCTGTCTCTCAGAGTGTAGAAAAGTGACTTTTTTGGATTACAGCTCCCAAAATACTCTAGGCAGCACGGTCACTAGCCATACTAACTGAGGAGGACTTAAGGAATCCTCTCATGCCCACCAGCTATGTCATAGACCCTCCATTTGGAAAAGCCAATAAGAAGCAGCCCAAACCCCTCAAGCCTGAGGATGACAAGGAGCTGACTGCTCCTGCAGACCCCAGACCCTTGGAGGTACAAGAAACTGCCCTCCTGCATAGAGGAGATATGACCCCAGAGTCATAAGAGGCTGTTAAAAACTTACTGCTAGACCCAGGCTGCCTGGGCATAAGGCAAACAAGCAAAATTCTGATCACTCCGCTCACGTCAATCCTGCTCAAACAAACATCCCTGTTCGAATGTTTGCCAAGGGGTTTTTCACACTACACAATTATAGCACTATGATTCTACTTTAACTACCATGGCTGTATCCTAGGGAATCCTCAGGTTTGTAGTTTGGTGAGGAACTAGAATCCTCTGACAGAGAATTCTAAATACCCTCCCTAAACTGCAAATCCCAGAATACCATAGGATGATGTTCTGGAAGTTAAAGCAGACTTATAGTGCTAGAATTCTGGTAAAAGGGCCCTGTATCTCAAAAGCAGAGGCATATTCCTTTGAACTTGGAGATTCTACAAAGCTACCACAACTATGTTAGCTTTTTCCTAAGTCAACTTATTGTGCATGTCCAGACCCTTCTTAAAGCCATCTAAGATAGCATCCATCAATGAATTGTGCAGCAGCCAATTCCATGCCTTGTTATGTGCTCATGAGGAAGGACCTTTGGACAAAGAGCAAACCAAATGTAACAAAGAAGAATGTCAGCTCTTTTTGTTGGAGCAAATTGCATTTTCCCAGCCTTTACGCTGAGTGATCAGTATGGTGACAAAATAATAATTTGCTGACAAAGAGAAGCATTTGCTGAGGCAACAGTGTCAGATGGATTAGTGACAACGGCTGAGACCCTCCAACAAAACTCAGTTTCAATAGTTACCACTTCTCTCTGCATCAGCTCTGCAGATATGGCTAATCCTCAGAACCAGTCTCTCCCTGACTGGTTTCTCCCTCAGCAGGGCATGCTTCATAATTACCTAGTGAATATGCAGGCACTCATGGTGGTCTGCATGAATGAGTCCAAAAGAGTCTAGGCTTTTTATTCATCCCTTTACTTTGCTTGCTTATTTTTCCCAGATGACGCTGCCTACAAATAATCATGACAGTGCCCCTCCCCTGGTTTTCCAGTTCTTCCAACTGTGCCTTCTCCAAGTTTGATTTGTCATTGGTGTGCTATAAAATTTTACAGTAATTAATTACTGTTAGAATGACATGTTAAATACAGCAACGCAATAAAGCAATACCATATTACAGTTCCCACAAAGTAATTTAACTGAGATCTGGAACTTATTTACATTCGATTAGATAAAACAGCTTCTGTAACCATCATCGTCATCAACAACAAATTGTCCCTCAGTTCCCCAATTATTTAGTCTATCTGAGAACAGGGTTTGATTCCCCACTCACCCATGGAAACCCATTGGGTGACCTGAGATGCATCACACACTCTTAGCCCCAGAAAACCCCATGATAGGTTTGTCTTACAGTCGCCATACGTCAGAGATGATTTGAAGGCACACAACAACAAAGGATGAGAATATTAGAGTAAATTAAAAAAGAGCAACTGAATGTCAGGATTTGAATTTGAGTCCTCTTGCTGCTTGGGGAAAAAAAGTCTTCAAGATCCAATTGTACCATCATCAGAACCTGACTTATTTTAAGAAAAGAATTGAAATACTTCATAGTTTGCAGATTTAACTGAGATATGATGGCGCTTTTTGCAGTAATCTTCCTGGCCAGTGAATGCATTCCTTATTCTTAACATGTACTGTGATTTCAGCCATTCTTGAACCAGTTGGTATCTTCCAAAAGTTTAGTAATATACTTCATGAATCAAGTGTCTGAAGGCATTTGGATGCTTTCAAAGAGGGGAAATCCGTGTCTTTTTTGGAGAGTCTTAGTTGTGAGAGGTCTTCCTCTCTAGAACATGTGGGAATAATGATTATGCTGAGGAAAAGCTGGAGGTAGCTCATTGAATGAATGGAAAGCAAAGGCCTTAACATTTTCCCATTGATGAGTACAGTGATAGCACTCTATGACATAAGTCAAGTCTTTCAGTTGTGAGGAAATCCTAAGGATGATAACTGTGAGTGTAACCAGTCTCCTGGGTCAAATTCTCCTATAGTGGGATTTATTTATTTTTATTTGTTTGATTTACATCCTGCCTTTCTCCTAAAATGGGACTGTAAGTTGCTGGAGTGAGTTGGAATGAGCCTAGCCAGGATTAAGTCAGCAGAAGTTTTATTATCAATAATAAGCCATTAGCAACAAACAATGCGGGACCCTGTATATATCCCCTTTCTTATAGATGCCCTTGGATTGTACCAAATATTATCCAACAGCAATGATGGAATAGTGATATTTCTCAGTTTGATAACAGATACTGCACATAATATTGCAAGCAGACATTATCTGCATATCCAGGTTGGAAAAACACACAGGGGATACTTCCAGTGCTGATTTTTTTTCAATTTAATTCTCAGTGTGGAATTTTTCAGTATCATTTTTACATGTTTAATTTCATGGTACATTAAAAACTAAAAAGATCCTTCTCCTTAACCCCACTCCCCCCACACTGTCCAAATAGTCAAGTAACCCAAACATCACCTAAACTGATGCATGTCTCATTATAGTTAACATACATGGATGTAATAATGTGATATCATTTGATGTGGTACAGACACACAAGTGAAGAGATTCCTCTTAATGAACAGATTTAATTTTACGATGAACAAGTGTTTTGCAGTTATAATAGCACAATATTAATTTTGAGTCACAGCTGGCCCAAGATACTTTGCTTCCTGAGGTGAAATGTAAGATGGTTTCTCTCTTACGCCCTTGTTCCTGTTCTTCACTGGACTAGCAGCTGAATTTTACTTCAGCACTGTCAATAGGATAGTTTCCTCAACTAGCCAGTGTTGCCTCATGTGGCTGGCTGGATAGGCTGTGTGACTTGACTAGGCCTGTTTTCCAGCAGAGAAGAATAACCAGGGGCCTCAGGAGGAGTACTTGGAGGACTACCACAGCTGCCCCTTCAGCATCTGTCACATAAGATGGCTTCCTCACACTGCCTAATGGCTAGCCCTGTTTCAGGCATAGAATATAATGTCCTTGTCTCCTGAAATGTGCTAATGTTCCAGTGGAGTCTTTTGTCTGTTCATATAACTCACACAAACAATATACATGTTGATATGTGAAATAAATAAGTGATTGTATTAGAAATCAGGGCTGGTATTGAGTATTGCTGTTATGGATTATGGATTCATGATCTAGAGTTGTGGATCTATAAATGATCTTTATTAACTAATCCTATGTATTCATAACCCAGTTAATAACCAGCAGCCCCAACCCATGTTAACAACTAGAAGCCACTCTATTCTACTGGAGATTGGTGTACAAGGAGGATGACATTTCCACGCTTCTAGACAGCAAGGTTGTAGCAAGTAGAATCAGTATCTCCACTGCAAGTCCTTGTCGTAACTTGACACATATGGTGGGAAGGCAGTGGAAACATCCTCCTTCTTGCAATCTGGTTGGGAGCTGAATGGATTTCCTTTATTGCAGCTGGCAGCTGGCTCTTAAGATAGACATGGAGGCTGGCCATTATAATTACTGTTTTTGCAGTCATAACTAAGTAGCTGCCACTGAGATAACTCCTTTATACTGTAACTCACCTAACTGCCTTCATCTTACCCCAACATAAGGATGCCATCCCTGGGCTCTTAGTGTTGCAAGTTTGCTAATGGACCTTTATGCTCTCCCAGTGCAAATATGGTCTTGTCCTAAATATATAATACAGTGAACTGATAGGAAGATGTTGCTCTGTAAAGCAGCTTTTAAGCTCTGTGGCCATCTGAAGGAGTTAATTTTGCACATGCATTCCAGAGACTTTTTGGAAAATGTCTCTTATACTCCATCTGCCATGCATCATTTAAGAAAATGTCTCCCAAGTGATTTCCTGTATTCCATATGTATGAAATTTCCATATATATGCAATATACATCTAGTAGCCAGAAGTGAAATATTTAAGATATACCTCGCATTAACCCTCTACACCAAAAACACTTTGTGTGCAAATATTAATCTTAAACATAAAGAAAAAAGAATTCCTGTCATAGCCAGTATTTGTCTTCAATCTGTGCCTGCCTTGGCACAATATTTTTTCACCCATGGTTCCTGCTTTCTTCTTTTTTTTCTGGATTAGTCAGTAGGATGTTGTGTCATTTTTGCAAGCCAAGCTCAAAAAAAGAGGTGTTTTTGACATTGCTGGAAAAAAACAAACCCTTGAAAAGCGGGAAGTAGATTTTACCCAGCTCTTAATATATATTCCACAATTTCCAGGGATCTATCTGGTGTGAAGGAACATTAGGAAGAACCAGTAATCCCTATAATTTTTCTGTTATGTGCATTTAGGTACACCCTTACTGTATTTAAAGAATCACACAATTTTCAGTGAAATCTTCCTCTGTTCACAAATATAAAATAAAAGAAAACTGGTGCAAGTAAAATTTGATGATGATGATGATAGATAGATAGATAGATAGATAGATAGATAGATAGATAGATAGATAGATAGACAGACAGACAGACAGACAGACAGACAGACAGACAGACAGACAGACAGACAGACAGATAGCATGGGTTGTAGAAAGCTACACTTTACCAGGGACATAAAGATCTGGACTGGACAGGCTACTACCCACAAATTTAAAAAATGAAGCTAAATTATAAACTGTGGTGTCATGGTTTGAGTGTTGGACTATGACTCTGAGAAACTAAGGTTTTAAATGCCCACTTGATCATGGGGCCCCAAGGCGTAACCCTTGGGCAAGTCTCAGATGAAGGCAGCGATCAACTACCTCTGAGCAAATTTTGCCAAGAAAACCCATGATAGGTTTAGTCTTAGTGTTGCCATAATTCAGAAATGACTTGAAGGCGTACAACAATGACATTTGAAAACATTTATGGAAAATTATTTCCTTGTATTTGAACCTTTTGTGCCAATCTTGAGAGATTCGCCATGGCAGAATGTTACAGCAGAAAAAGCAATAAGCTACACAGTGCCTTCTCTAGAGCTGTTTGTGCAGATCAGTTACGACTTGTATCTGAGAGGAAGAGGCATCTCAACTTCACTGTGTGATCTTGATCCCAAGAGACACTAGTCCCAGAAGTTTTTTGTTCATGGGTTGAGGGGGAATGGGGAGGGGAGTGGGGAGAGACACCCAATGAGAAGAGGAATCGTAATCATCAGGAACATGTCTGGATGAAGAGAGCTTCTATCTTACAAATACTGCTTGCAAAGGTCTTCTGCTTCCTTCAATTGGGTATGTTCCCAGGCCCAGGGACACTGGGAGCCAGTGTTGCAGCGTACCCACATTAAACACTGCTGGAATTTTATTATTGGATATGATTGGTTAAGTCACCTGGTTATTTTGTCTATTTCCAGGTAGGAACAAAGTGTGGGCCAGGGACTGCCTGGTCCTTGGTGTAACAAAATACGGCCCCTGAAGCTCCCAAAGTCCCCAGATCCTCTCAAATGTAAATTTTGGGCACAATTTTTCATCCTACCTTTCAAACAGCTCAAAATCACTACCTCTACTTCCAAAGCCCACCTCCACTCCTAAAAGCCAAAAAAGGCTGAAAGTTGGCTGATGCCAAAACAATGTCACTTCTGAGTGCATCAGGCATGCTAGTGTAACCTGCTGGAGGTGGGTGGGCACAGCAGTGTGTTATAGGCCAAAGAATATTTTGTTATCAACTTCTCGGCCCACTCATGTAACTTTAAAGGACAGAATTTAACCTAATAAAAGCTAACACAGGCAGGTAGGGGTGTGTGTGTGTGTATGAAATCTGGCTACAGTACAGGTCTGTCTGGGAAGAATGCCCAGATGCTCTGGAATGTAAGTAAGATAAGAAATTCCTCTAGAAGTACACACTGGACACTAAACTTCAGGTGACAAAGTGCAAAGTGCAACTAGGGCCGTTCTGCACGGGGAGAGGGAATCACCCCGTGCAGCTACTTACTGGATCTTCTGGCTCCCAGGTCTGGTCCAGGCTGCTCTGGAGCAGTGTGTGGCCATCACTCCGTACTGCTCCGGGATCCAAAATGGTGGCTTCCGGTTGGTTGTGGATCTCGACCAACCGCTGAAGCTCACCAGCCTAAAGCCCACCCTCCGCAGATTGCAGGCTCGCATTGATGCGAGCCTGCAAATATGAATGGGAGAGCAGGCACACAATGGCGCACACCGGCTTTTTGAAAAACCTGAAAAATCAGGTTTTTCAAAAACATGTTGGAGGACCACTTGGGGTCGCTCCAGAGCGGATTGAGGTGCAGATCTACACTAAGTAGTTCGGACCCAGTCCGCTCCAAGGTTCAGATGCCCTCCGTGGAGGACGTACTGCACCGTTTTATTTAACCCGTGCAGAAATGGCCTAGGTGTCACTATGTGACAAGATACGGGATAAGTAATAACATAAAGAGCTTTGTTGACAGGTCGGTGGACAAGCTCAGTGGCTGTAAGAACAAGAGGAAAGGAAACCCCAACAGAGTTATTATTAGGTTGTTCCACAGAAATAAGCAACAATAACAGTTCCTCATAGTCTGATACGCTACCCTAAAATGCTGAATAGATACACTTAAGTAATTATGAATGGTGTTAAGATATAACAAGGAATGCTGTTAAGATATAACAAGGATAATTCTTGTATACCTGTGTAGTTACAGAAGCCTGTTAGAGATATGCAACTCCTCAAAGAGATTAGAGAGAGTACTTGAATGGTTTAAACTGTATGTTCAAGACAATTATATATGGTACAAGGGATAGAATTCTGTAGAAGTGAAAGCATTAATGAAATGTCTGTATAATGCCTTATCAAGTACTATGGGAAACTGTGAGATTATGGCCATTTCCGCACTAGAGTGGAGAAGCGTTTCACCGCGTGTCATGAGCAGTGTTTTTTACTCCAACTTACCCTGATTCCTATCTGCATGCCCTCCAGTTTCTATTGAAACAAAGCAGAGAGAATTATTTGTAGCTTCCACATCATCAATTCTTGTGGAACTCCTATTTCCCTCACTCACTCCACCCCCCCCACTGCTGATTGGTCAATTAAAAAAAAACTTGTAGAAACCATTGCTACATTTTAGTGCAAGTGTGTGAATCAATGCAATGCTTTTGCACGTAGGAAGAAACGCAGCAGAAATGGTTTGGGGTTGTTGGGTTGTTCCGTTTTTACAATACATCAGTTTAACGTCAATGTTAACCACTCTAAGATCTCAACTCATATGGAACCATGGAGGACAGAACGACGTCAAACCAGTTTAACGTGCAGATGTAACAGTGACAATACAACGCTACTGCAGTGTATCAGCCTTGTGCGGAAAGGGCCTATGAAGGATCATGATCATAATGGTGATTATGCTTATGACGCATAAAAGACTACATTAAATGATTTAGAAGGATGGTGTTCTTACATGTGTAATAATTACTAAGGCTGTTAAAGAGATGAAAAGAGATCAAAGTTCAATCCTTGTAAAAGTCCCTATAGAGAATAACGATAGCCATATGATGTAATGGTGCCTTACCTGCAATGTAATGTTATGTAAGGAAGCTTAAGCATCCACACATTGCCATGTCTTTGTTTCTCTAAGGGGAATGAATGCGCGCGTGCGTGTGTGTGTATGAATACTTATAATACATAGCCTACATGGAATCACAAGGTACACCTCCTTAGAGGACCTCTTTGATGGATTGGGATGATAAGGAATCCAGAAGGTAAGGCCAGCTTTATAAACTGCTTTACCAGAGACTGGTCTTGCCAAGAAAGTAAAAGAATCTGTAAATCTGTGACCAGCCAGGTGAGCAACCATTCAGTGCAATGCACTAGTCTTGTACTGGTAGCTTGAAAAGCTTTTTGACCTTGCAGTATTGATTTTAACTTGGCCTACCTGGTTCAACCACCATGATGGTGATCAGAAGCTGATGGAGATGATCCCAGAAAGAATCAAGAATTAGTTGACAAGTGGCAAGGACCCTCAACCCCACAGTCTAAGAGATGGGGTGGGTAACCACACTTGTTTCAGGTGAAAAATGGACCCCATACTCTCTGCACTTGATCACCCCTGGTCTGTTGGATATGAACCTGAATGATAAATTGACTGTGGGGAGATAATTAAAGAGTTTTCAGTGAATAATACTGGAAAAATAAAGGTTCAAACTGAATTGATCTGTGCATAAAATCTCTGCAAGAATGGCTTTCCTTTGAATAAAATAGAAGTGAAACATTGAGAAGATAATACCTTTATTAGAACTGAGCCAGACTTTATAAAATAGGCAGCAACTTTTGAAGAACTATCAGACTGGGTACATCAAACAGAAACAGGAAAAATATGGTTAAGGGCTTATTTCTTTATTCAAATATTGGTATCTTGCCCAATAGCCAAAGACTAAAATATATTAAGTCATTTATCTATTAATAATCAGACAATTTAAAAAAGATTAAAATAATTTAAAATAGTGTCATTTCAGAAATAAAACTGAAATTTTCCTTTGTTAATTCATGAGACTTTTATTATGGGATAGAGTTTTAGCGTGCATCAAAGATGGCCTGTGTAAGAAGTTTGTGCTTACTTTTCCCACCAAAATATGCTTGGGCCTTGGAAGAGAGCCCACTTCTGATCTTCTACCACATTTATATAAAGCAACTATTATACTGCAAGATATACTGTAGCGATCTCATATTAAAGCAATTAATCTGGAGATAGCCTAAGACAATCCCATTACATCACTTCCACAAGAACCACACAGATGGAAAGAGAAAGCAGCATTGTATCTAAAAATGTTGCCACGTAGGAAGGTAGCATTATACGTTACTTTCAGGGTGCTGACTCTTTGTACTCAGTTCATATCCATGCCTTAACATGGACAGGAATAGTAAACAAAGTGAAGCCACCCTCTCCACATTGTGGCTGGGGCAGTTCTGCCATAGGATTCCATGCCCAACTGAAGGAAGCAGAAGGCCTTTGCAAGCAACATTTGTGAGACAGAAGCTTTTTCATCCAGACATTTTTTTTCAAGGTGATGATTACTATTACTCGGCAAGTCCATCACTTCATAAAGCACACAGAGCTCTTTGATGAGGGCCGTTACTGTGTGGAACATTCAGTTGAGTTCTGGAAATCACGGTTTGGTAGTGATACATCTGGCATTCATCACGTTCATAGGGCTGAAAGAGTCCCAGAGAACTCTGGGCTAATCAGTAAGCAGCTTCCCAGCACTTTTGAAGCTTTCCAAAGCCGACAGAGTTGAAAAGGATGGCAAAGTTCCCATAGGTGGCAGGCAGAGATAACAGAGACATTCTCAACCCAGAGGGACTTGACTGAATTGCAGTATCTCTTGAACCTCTCTCTGCTGTCATTGATAGTATCTTGAGAACAATGTTCAGAACTCTTTCAGACAATGTTCCTTGAAGTTTCTTGCAAGCTAGGGTTGCATTCCCTCTTCAGGAACAGAGGGGATTTTTGCTGCTGGAGGAGGAAGGAGAGCCACCATTGGCTTCATATGTTGTCTGCACAATGTTCAATGGTGGGAAAGAGGGCAGAGCATGATGTTAATTAACTCTATTTCACACAGAACCAGAGTCAATGCTTGAAAGGACCAGATTGTCTGATTCTACTGCAGAATAATGAGATATGCCTTATTAATAGCCTTATGCTTGTCCCTTTTGCCACTTGGTTGGTGAAAAAAAATTGTATTGCCTGGCTGATATACCAAGTATCCAGACCTATGACTTTAATCTCCTGTTCTCCTAAACCCTACTGTTTTCCAAGGAAGCCATCTGAACTAACAGGTGGGATCTGTTAGTGAATTACAACAGAGCAATTCCAACTTACACTACTGTAACCCACTTTTTTTTAATCATTGCAGTAGTTGGAATCCTTTACTGATTACACAATGACCAAAATCCCAACATGCCAAAAGGGGAAAAAATCCATGTTTTAAGCAACACAACCCTCCTACAACATAGACATTTCAGTGTCTCTGGAAACAGGAGATCAGAGAAGACATGTCCAGCTATTTTCCAACGATTTGTATGTAACTGGATGCACTGAAAGGATATCATCTGGAGGGACCTCCCAAGCACCCCCCAGAAGTCCTAGGCAGCTGCCTGTTGCAATGTATCCAACTACAGGAAAATAGCTAGATCCCCCTCCTACTCTCCAGTGACATAGAAATGACTATCGGTAGAGACAGTATTGCTTAAAAGTTGGGCTTGGGGATTAGCATCAGGAGATGTAGCTAAATGCCACATATACCTCTCCCAGGGCAAGATTCCAGCCTATATTTCTCTTCTACCTACTGATTCATATATTTTTCATGTCTTGCCCTGCTCTCAAGTCAGTTTGGATTTATAATTATGTAACCTACAGCCCAGGAAGCATTAGAACATTAGTGCACAATATTGGTGACTGTTAGGGGTTACAACTGAATAATGCCTATGAGAACTAACATATTTCTCACCTACCCCCTCCAAGCTCTTTGGAACCCTTCTTAAATTTTCAAGTCATTTTAAAAAGGAAGGAAGGAAGGAAGGAAGGAAGGAAGGAAGGAAGGAAGGAAGGAAGGAAGGAAGGAAGGAAGGAAGGAAGGAAGGAAGTGAGTGCGGGCGGGCGGGCGGGCGGGCAGGCAGGCAGGCAAAATGTCCATATAGGCACACATTTAGCCTTTGCATCAAAATAAGGATTGCAAACCCTTAGTTTCAGAGACAACTGCCTGGAACAAAGGTTGATTGTGTTGTGATGTAGTCAATTTCATGCCGCTTGATATCTAGAGTATAGGAAAAACAGTTCCAATCAGGAGTAGAGAAATAAAAGCAGATGGGATCCCAGTAATGCTACCCTTTCCCTGTTACATTCATCCATTTAATATTTTCTCTAGTGCTGGATCATGGCTGAGGAAGCAATTGTTCCTGTTGCCCCAGAAGAAGAAAAAATCTGTATGTAGCCAAATCCACAACTGTGTTTATCTCCCACACATTCTTCAGATGCTATGTGTTCATAAGCAACATTTAGGCAAGCTGGGAAAGCAAAGGAGTTCCCTTCTTCTTCCTTCTAGTTTCATTCATATACAGTAAGACTACATCCCATGGCACAGATCCTAACAACAATAATTCTCCATTACAGGCAAAATGCTGTGCCAGAAACAACAGCTGATGCCACTTGCTGAAAATCTGTCTCATAGTGATGCCAGCAGTTTTGTAAAGGATGGGAAAGTGACAGCAAGTTCCATGTAGCATGATGGACAGCCAGCACTGGCTCTCACACAAAGAAGAAGGATATTCAGGAGAAATTCAAAGGTCACACACCTCCCTAAAAGGAAATTTTTAGCACAAGATGCAGCCAGTTCATGGAACCCATCACCACATAACATTACTTAAGCCAGAGGTTTAGCAGGACTGAAAAACAACAGTAGCTACATCCATTAAATTAATACTGAAAGCATTAATAACTACAGTAATAGTGTCAATAAACCCTGAGGGTCCAGAAGAGGCATGATGCTCTTGGATCCAGTAAATTGGACGAGGTTAGGAAGAACTTTCTCCTGAAGATTAATTGTCTTCTCTGAAGTTGATACAGAGATCTCTAACTTTCCTTTAAACCATGAAGCGTTTTCTACTCTCTGAGGAGTTTTGCGTATACTGCAAATTAATATGAACAGTCTGAAGTTCATATTTTGAGATATTTACATAAAGTGATTGGAAAAAATCTTTATGTGCACACTACATGTTCCTTTGGTTGCTATCCAAAAAAATGTTGTTGCGGCTGCTGTGTCATTTCTGGCTTATGATAACCCTATGGTGAACCTATCATGGGGTTTTCTTGGCAAGATTTGTTCAGAGAGGGTTTTTTCTTTGCTTTCCTCTGAGGCTGAGAGAATGTGACTTGCCCAAGGTCACCCAGTGATTTTCTTCCCTTAGCAGGGATTTGAACTCTGATGTCCAGAGTTGCAGTCCAGTGATCAAACCACTACACCACACTAGCTCTCCACCTACAGAATTTACACAGCTTGAGGTAACGTGCAGGGTGATCTGTGGCCATATTGAGAGTTCCCAGATGTCAGAGGAGAAGAATTTCAGGGCAAGAATGCTGCCTTGAACAGTATGTATACATACATTTTCCTCATTACTTAGAAATGGTGTGTTTTTATTTAAAAAGTACACTCTGTGACAATGCAGCTAATGATTAATTTATTCTGCGTAATGCCATGCTCAGCAGCTGTCCCTTGTATCATCTCCCAGGTAACATCACCAGGGCCTGCTTCCTGTGACATCACCAAGGGTCATCTTTAGATCTCAAGTTTTGGCTTTGAAATCTCAAGACCTGTGGCAGTTCTAACCTGGCCACCCCAATCATAAAAACAGTAACGAGCAACACCAATATTGAAGTTCTGTGTCTGGCTTGGTCCTTGGCTAATCTTGGCCAGCCATGAGATATTAGTGGGAGAAATCTAGTGTAGGTATTACTTTCTTTGGTAACTAACATAAAAAAGAGTTTCATCTCCTTTGAAGTCTTCTGTGTGATGTTTTCCTTTCCTCTGTGTGTGTGTGTGTGTGTGTGTGTGTGTGTGTGTGTGTTGGGAGGATCAAAATGAAGATCTCAAAGGAACTGAGATATCAAAAGGATCTATTTCCTTATTTTTCTCATCTTTTGAGGAAAAAAAAATACTATTCCCCTAGGCTTCTCTAAAAGCTGGGTTCAAGTCCTTCTTCATTGCTTAAAATTCTCCCTTGCAGATTAATCAAAGCAAAGTAAAAGGTCTTCATTCTATTATAAATCTATCTATTTAACCCATCTCACTGATGATTTTCTAAAGCCTTCTCACATTTTAGTTGTTGGTTTTTCCCCCCTTCTGAATTACACCCATCTCCCAAATATTTAGCATTTTCTCTCAGGGAATGTACTCTAACCGTTTCAATGTTATGATTACTCCGATTCAACGTTACTGTATTATATATTTATTTGTTTGTTTGTTTGTTTATTATTAAAATATATATTTCACTCTTCAAAATATGAAGCTGACTCATAATGACATATTTTTAGAATACAATAAAGTGTAAAGTACATAAAATAAGCTTACAAACAGCAAAACTATAAAAGGAACAGCATTAAAATATACAAAGAACAAAATATATAATCAAAACTATTAAAAACTTAGCCCCCCCAAAAAAAAGTGGTTTGCATGGCACTAGAAAGAGATACCAGGCGTGCCTTGTTGGGAAGAGCTGTCCAAAGGGCACTGCCATTGAAAGGCTAGCAGTTCCTCCTGAGTTAGTATGGGGAATATGGCAGATGTTTATTCTAAATACAGCTAGATCTGTATTGGAGATTCATATAAAGACAATGCAATATTGGCCATGTTATTTCCAAACACATTCCTACCTTCAGTTTATTGGTATTAGCAACTGCTACCACCATCACACCATTGCTTCCTTTAAGAACTGGCAGGAACCATTCTATCCAAAGGATCCTCCAAGGCCACTGTATGGAGTTTACTACTTAACCAACCACTTTTCCACTAGGCGTGAAGCTCTCCCTAAACCTCCACTGCCACCAAATATGAAGACTTCTCACGGTTACCACCATCTCTGCCATCAATGTAAGGACATCTTTCTGTCTTACTGTTGTGACCAACAACCGTAGGGACCTCCTAGGCCATTTCTGCAGTAGACTGTTATAGCGCTATGATTCCACTTTCAACATCCTATGGAATCCTGGGGTTTGCAGTTTCGGGAGGGGCCACTTGGTCCCTCCCGAAACTGCAAACCCCAGGATTCCATAGGATGTTGAAAGTGGAATCACAGCGCTATAACAGTCTAGTGCAGAAATGGCTCCAGTTGCCTCAAGGTACCTGAGTGAGATATTATGCAACTTATATCCCCACAGAATACTACCCCTCTTTATGGACTGCTGCCATGAAAGATATCTTTTCTGAATTCAAGCTTTCTAATATATAGCTTTTCCAGAGGTCAAAAGCATATAAATACAAGAATAACATTAACAGAAATTGAACATAACAAAACAGATTAATTATTTTATATATTTAGAATGCAGCTCACAAGCTCTTACATACTCCTCCTCTAGCTTAAACACCATCCATTAATTGGCAAATGTGACTGCCTCTCTTAACTCTAATTCTTAGTGTACTCACTAAAAAACCTGACTAACTAACTAACTGTATCAACAGTCTTCCACCAACTGTCATTCACCAACCTTATTCAAATCCCCTTGGACATTTTAATCACCAATCAGTCTCAACTTTCCAGTCTCTCCCCTCATCTCCTTACCTAATTATCTCTAATACATATAGCAAGTTAAAAATATCACATCCAAAAGTCTATGACATCACAGTAACAGCCATACTCCTTGAGGACTAATCTACTCTCCTCCTATTGCCTGAATACCCTAAAGGCACCAGATATGAATTTCATATGAAAACATCATATGGCATTTTCTATAAACAGTGGAATAGACATTAATTATATGAATAAATAAAAAAATACAAGATACAGAAGATGCATAAAAATCTTTGTATGTGAACCCATTTTCAGCCCTACAACTTCACCCTAAAAGTACCAGGTCCTGTTTGATCTTGGAAGCTAAGCAGGGTCAGCCCTGTTTAGTACTTCAGCGAGTGGTGTAGGCTATATTTCAGAGGAAGGAGCTGGCAAAACCACCTCTGAGTACAGTAGTCTCTGCCTAGGAAAACCCTGTGAAATTTATGGGATCACAATAAGTCAACAGGCACATACACACGTGTACTCTTCCTCTATTCCTGTGCTTCTTCATCACTGATCAAGGGGAGAACATGGAATCAATTATGTAGCTACGGATTCACAAAATGGTTCCTGATAGTTTTGCTTCTGTGTGTCAATTATATGTGGATGGCTGCATATAAAACCATGCTATTGGGGGGATTTTGGGAGATGGAGCCCAGAAAAGTGGCATCTCCAGGCTTTGCATTTTCTTGATCTATGCATTATGATCTCTTTCTTGCTTACCTGCTACCTTTTCAAATATAAAATTAGGATGTTTTCCTATTTTGCTCCATATTAGCTTACCATGTGAAACTTAAAAAGGAAGACAAAAACTATGGGTTACTTAACATAAAAGTGTTAATTGCCTAAACATCCCTTTATCAGCCATTATACTTTCAATCCATTTAAACAGTGAAAGTGGTTTTTCCCCCATTCTGTGAATACATATATATGTGAAACCCTGGCTCTTTACTCACAGTGCCTAGCTATGTGTACCACCACCACATACAGTTTTGAGCATGCATAGGAGAAAGCCAACACTATGTTTGTTGTGCTGGCTAGCATTCAGAAACCTGGATTCTATGCAGAACAGCAGGTGCACACAACCAGATGGCTGTAGACAGGAAGCCAACATACTGAGAGTTTTCACATTTTTCCCACTGCTATATTAAACCCATCAGTTACATGCAAATCAACATTGAATTTAAACAGAGAGGCTGTTACCTTGGAGTTGCTTCAGAGTCTGAGGCATGGAAACTGGACAAGTCAGCTCCATAGAAGGAAAAAATGTACCTAATTCATGTGTTAAATGCAGAAATGTAATGTGGTATTGTGGCAAGTAAATTTCTGAAACCAAACAAAGAATGGCCAGAGAATCCATAATCTGAATCCATTTAGATGAGTCTGTGCTTCTGTACTAAGCCACAAGTCTGCTATCTGCTTTGTTTTGCACGTGAGCACAGCTGCACACACCCAAAGATCTACTACAGTCCCTCCTCCTCCTGTTTTAAGTCAATACCATGCTCTTGCTGCATGCACAAAAAAGGATCCGCAATATGCAAGCAATAAACAATTGCAGTGTTTCTTTTCATTATTTATAACATCTATACCCTGTCTTTACTCCAAAGAGCTCAAAGTAGTGTTCATGGCTATCTTCCTCTCCATTTTGTCATATAATAAACCTGTGAGGGAGGTAAGACCATCCTAAAATCTTTCAATTGTTTTCTCTTCCGCTTCTGTAGTTAGAATACAAACTTGTATTATGTTATATTGATAAGTTTCCATGAACTACTATTAAAATTATTCAGATTCTGCAATATGTCCCCTAACTGCTTTTGCTATATTTCATTTCACTATTAATGCCATCCCATTACTTGTTGTTCCA
The DNA here is from genome assembly GCA_948472985.1 of Iguana delicatissima. Lineage (NCBI taxonomy): Eukaryota > Metazoa > Chordata > Lepidosauria > Squamata > Iguanidae > Iguana > Iguana delicatissima. Next base: position 297,409 of record CAOKZL010000786.1, read on the forward strand.
GAATAAAACACTGTTTAATAATCTTGTTCACTTAAACTCATTTACTCCAAGTACGGCAATGTCCACACTTTTCCTTTACAACTAAATGTGACTGATGCTTCTCACATTCCATGCTCCTATTATATGCATTGTGTAGCTTTGTACTTTCTTTTCACATGTTAGCACATCAGCAGGCATCTTTACATATGATACAATTATTACATTATGATTCCACTTTAACTGCAATGGCAACATCCTATGGTGTCCTAGGATGTGCAGTTCCTGGAGAAGGTATTCAGAATTCTTTACTAGAGAGCTCCAATGCCTCTTCAAACTGTGAACTCCAGGATTCCATAGGATGCAACCCTGCAGTTAAAGTGGAATCATGACATTATAATTGTGTAGTGTGAAAGGGCCTCAACTGAACATCCTTTTGGCTTGTGGTCAATTGCACTGAGAGAACCAGAGTGCTGTAGTGGTTTGGGCATTAGACTACAATGTTGGGAAACAAGGTCTGAATCACCCCGCAGCTATTGAAACCCACTGGGGGACCATAGGCAATTCATACTCCATCAGCCTCCAAGGAAGGAGATGGCAACCCTTTTCTGAACAAATCTTGCCAAGAAAACCCCAGGATGGATTCACTTAGGGTCACCATAAGTTGGAAACAGCTTGAAGGCACACAACAACAAGAAGTTGCATCATTAGGCACTGCACTACCCTTATTATCTCTTGCTTAGTAGGGTTTTTAAAGTGGAAGACATTGAGAAAATGTTTACTATTGCCTCCTTCTGTGCAGTACATTAACAAGAATTAGCTAAACTGCCACTGCCTTTTCTCTGACAGAAACTCTTCCAGTCTCTCTCAGCCTTTCCGCATGGCATTTGCCATGTGAAAGGGCACCTGGAGCATTGCGTGATTGTGAGGAGCAATCTGCACGATGCACTCACAATTGCGCAACGCTCCATGGACCAGCAGGTGCCAATTGCATACCTTTTCATTTTCGGCTAGAAGCCGAAAATGGTACATGATCACGCATTGCTCCTGGGCCCCGCGTGCACTTACCTGCCGTGCGGAGCCTCCAGAGCCGTGCAAAAGGGGCCCTAGCCAAAAATGAAAAGGTGCGTAATTGGCGCCTGCTGGCATCTGGAGCATCACGTGATTGTGAGTGCTCCAGGCACTCTTTCGCATGGCAAATGCCATGTGGAAAGGGCTGATAAAGAGGAAGGCAACATTACATTTGTATTGATTTGATAAGGGAAGCCACAGCTTTGAGTCTACAAGATGGGAGCAGGACAGTTGATGATTAGGGCTCTTGGACTTGATAGCAAAGCAGACTTCATAGCAAACAGCAAAGTTAAGCCAAAAGACAGTGACTGGCCCAAAATTTAAATAGCCCATAGGGAGTCTGGAACCTTGATCTCTTCAAGTCCCAGTTTAATGTACAGATCACTACACCACATAAGTATGAAAGAAATGCCAGTTTCTTTAAGTTTCCTACTCTGAAAGGAAAGTGACACTTATTCTAACATCATTGGCCCTTCCGAATGAAATCCCTCTTCTGCACATGCCTCTTTACTGTTAGTGTGTGCCTCCAATTGTTTCTGACTTATGGTGACCCTCAGGCAAAGTTATCATGGGGTTTTCTGGAGGCTGAAAGCGTGTGACGTGCCCAAGATCACCCTGTGGGTTTCCATAGCCACGCAGAGTATAGAACCCTGATCTCCAGGGTCATAGTCCAACACTCAAACCCCTACAGCATGCCGACTTTTAATTGCTTATACATTTTTTAATTCATTCTGGAGCAATGATCTGAAATCTTCTTTCATAGTTGTATTCCACACCATCTCTAGCAATGTTTGGCTCTCTTGCTCTTTTCCTTCAGAATTTTCAGCTCTGCAAGACTGAAAATATAGTAGATTGGAGAATAGTAACAGTAAGTAACTGAAGATGCCTTTGGCACAGATTATCTTTTCTGATGCATTCTTTATGAAGACTGCATTCAAACCAAACATTCTTTGGGTGGTGGAGTCTCTGTAGAAGTGTATGAGTGCACTCATAATTTGAAATGGTGACTTCATCATTCTGGCTAAGTGAAGGAACTGAGAATTCCAGAAATGAGCTCAGGGGAAACGGTTCTGAAAGACGGCGGCAGAAGCAAGCCAACTATACATAACACTGATTGCCTAGCTTACACAATCACTACTGTAGCACAGCCAGGACTTGCTTGGTTGGTCCACTGGGACATTTTGATTAGTAGGGATGGTGACTTCATGTGGCACCTCTCACGCTTCCCTCTGAACTTTGCTGCATTACTCAGAATAGATTTTCCCATGTGCTATTCTTCTTATGATTGGGGGGGTTGTTATCTTGAGTCATTTCTGGCCTACACTGTTGTAGTGCTATTATTCCACTTTTAACATCGTGTGGAATCCTGAGGTTTGTCATTTAGGGAGGGGTATTTGGAATTATCTGGCAGAGAGCACTTTGGCCTCAGTAAACTACAAGCCCCAGAATTCTACAGGATGTTGAAAGTGGAATAATAGCACTGTAAAAGTGTGCTGTAGAAATGGCCTTGGCTTGGAATCGTCAGTTAAGTGCCACTCACTTTACTGAAGATCCACTTTTTGCAAAACTGGATTGTAAATCTCTTAGAACTGGATTATTGATATGGATCAAATGAGCTGTCTGCATTTTTGCATTCTCCATGGCAGCATTGCTATGTGGACTGTCATGAAGACCACTTGCACTTTCAAATTTAACCACTGCCTAATATATTGTAAGGAAGCCACTCTCAGTTCTGAAGGCATTTGGGGACTTTTCAACGTGTACTTTTTTTATTTTAGAAAAACGATATTGTGAATAAATGGTTGAATAAATGGTGAATTTCCAGTATTTTTTGAAAAAAGCACTTCACTCACCCAATGAATGGAGAGCTTGGGAAACCTATTTACTGGAGCACAATATTTATAGATCCTGGAAATGTAGAAGGAGAGGCAATGATTTGATAACTGAAGAAGCATTTAACCTGCTGGTGTGTACAACTAACAATTATACTGCAAAGCAAAAGGAGACTGCGTCACTACACAGAGGAAAAATCTCCTCAGATTCTGACTTTCAATGTTTTCTCTGCATGCCGTAAGTGTTACAAGTGTAAATTGGTCTTGTTCAGTATTTTCAGAAACATAGTATTCTTGAGAACATATTTTCTGCAACAATAGCAGTCCACAAACACAATAAACTTCAACAGTTTCAAGCTGCTTCTAATTACTGAAGGGTACAGCTTGCAAAAACAAAATGAAGCAACTGCTTCTTTGTAAAGAAAAGCAGCAGCCATTCCAAAATGTTTGGGCTAAGGAAAGGAAAGGAAATGGCAAATTCTCTGAGGAATCAACACAGTTGGCTGGGAACTAACAGCAAGACTTGAGGCTCTCCTTGATTATGCCAAGCAGGGATGCTTCATCAGTCCATTCATGAATGTGAATGATACCTCACAATGACTAAGGTACGTAATCGTGAACTCCGTGACTGTAGTTATCTTCACATTGCAACTTGTCTGCATCTAAACATGTTCCCTCAGTTCAGCCATAAGCAAATTCACGGCAAGATAACACTAGGATTGTTCTACTACTACATTAGTGGTATATTAGTGGTATCAGTGGTATATTATTTTCCATATACTCTTCTACTGGGGTGTACTTGGCTGTAGAATCATTGTAAGGTAAGAAGTGATCCAATGCCAGGGTTACCATATTCTGCTTCCTTCTTGCTCTTCACTATTTGCATCACTCACTCTCTCTTCCCTCTCGCTCCTTTCCTTGTTTCATCTCATGCACTTGCAGTGTATCCCTCCACCACCTGCATGGCTTACTCTCCCTTCCCTTGTGCCTGAAAGGTAGAGGCAGATTTGTTTCTAGTAGCACAATATCACAAATGAGTGCTTCCACATTTTGCACATTTAGAAGAGCTAAAGAGAGCCACTGTGGTGTAGTGGTTTGAGTGTTGGGCTATGACTCTGGGGAAGAGGGCTGGAATCCCAGCTCAGCCACGGAAACCCACTGGATGACCTTGGACATGTCACACTCTCTCAGCCTCAGAGGAAGGCAAAGAGAAAGCCCTTCTGAACAGATCTTGCCAAGAAAACCCCATGATGCATTCACCTTAGGGTCACCAGAAGTCAGAAATGACTTGAAGGCATACAACAACAAGGGCTAAAGTCTTATTTTTTAAAAAAAAAAATGAAAGCTTGGTGTCCAGGCTAGATGATGGTCCTATCTGGGCTTACAGGTACTCGGTTCTCAACCTATGACCCTCACTTTCAACTAAGGCCCTTTTCGCACAGCATTTTTGAAGCGAAAGGGCCCCTTGAGCGTTGCGTAAATGTGAGGAGCAGTCTGCATGACACGTTCACATTTATGTGACACTCAAAGGCCTGATGTGGACTGCGCATGCACCTTTTCATTTTCGGCTGAAAGCCGAAAATGGTGCACAGTCACGCCTCGCTCCAGGGCCCCACGCACACTTACCTGACATGTGGTGCCTCGGGAACCGGGCGGGTCGCGCGTCCTCTCCTCAGTGCAGCCTGGGAGGTCCCAGGCTGCTCTGCGAATGAAAGAGGCGGGGCGCTCGTGCGAGGAGGAAGCAGCAGGGATGCGGCAGCATTCCTTCCAAGCCTTCTCGTGCGAGAACCTCAACCCAGCAATGCGAAAAGATAAGGTGTGAAAAGGGCCTTAGTGATTTCTAGCGCTGTGAATTGTTCATTACCAAATAGAGAGGAAATACAAAAATTGTTCATTACCAAATAGAGAGGAAATACAAAAAGGGGAGTGTAAAGAGGCAAACATCTGCACAATATTTGTATATGCTCATAATACAATTTGTAATATATAATATAATATAATATAGATGCAGATCTAGAAATAAGTACTATAATTTAAAGAGAAATACGGGGGATTGCACCATAGTGGGTAACTTGTGTGCCTGCTCCATATGCTCTCCACTTGCCAACTGCTGATGGGCAATTTCAAGGTCGCTGCCACTCCCCTTCCCTTTTCTTTAAAGTAGACTTGGGCCCTTTTTGAATGCCATTTCTCATGCAAAAGGGCTTCTGGAGCATTGCGCGATTGCAAGGACTGTTCCACATGTTGTCCTCGCAATTGCATGATGCTGCTGGGGCCAGTAGGCGGCGATCGCGCAATATATCATTTTCGGCTTCTTGACAAAAATGATGCAAAATCGTGTGTTGCTCCAGGGCCCCACATGCACTTACCTTCCATGCAGAGCCTCTGGAGACATGGCCCTCGCACTTTCTCCTCCAGCGCAGCCTAGGAAAGTACCCAGCTGCGCTGTGGAAGGAAGGAAGAGGCGGAGCCCTCATGCTTCCTGTCGCCCAGCGGGGAGCTGCTGCAGAGAAGAAGCAGAGGGGATACGAGTGCCTCTCGCAAGAGGCTGCTCGTGTGATCCCCGTGCACCCATGCCAGAATCAGGTAAGCTGCGGAAAGGACCTTGGACTGGACAATCCTTCAAAGACAGGAATGGCTTCACAAAGGGGACTGTCCTTAGTAAAGCATGATATGTGGATGCCTTAGCAGTTTCCTGCAGAACAAAAGCTTCTCCAGTATCCATTCAGAATTTGCCTGACTCTTTCTCTAAAACATACCCAATGGTAGTCTTTGTAAGCAGAAGGCATACCAATGAAATACCAGCACTGTTATTCAAGGCTCCCCTTAATGCACTCAGCAGCTGAGAACAAGGAAGAGGAGCCAGCTCCATGTGATTAACCATGTTCATCAGACAATTATATAGTTGGATTCCATGGGCTATAGTACTCATAGTAGCAAAGCTGGATGGTTACTCTGTGGATGAAAAATTGCTGGGTAGAACTTCTGTGATCAATGAATGTTTTACTGAGAGTGTTGGTCTTATTTAAAAATGTATCAATTCTGACTAATGATGTCTTATTTAAGCAATGGCATAGGGACTTAATGATGTTTACACGGCAAAGGAAAAAGCCTGGAGTTAAATATAAAATTCTACAAGATGCTAAACAAAGGCCATTTCCGCACGGAGTTTTTAAAACAGTGCAGTCCATCCTCCAAGGAGGAGGTCTGCACCTGGGAGCGGACTGGGTTGGACCTACTTAACGTAGATTCACACTTCAGCCCACTCCGGAACAACCCCAAGTGGTCGTCCAGTGTGCTTTTGAAAAACTGCTAAAAACAGGTCTTTCAAAAGCATGGAACGCACCACTGTGAGCCTGCTCCCTTATGCAGATTCACAGGCTTGCCTCAATGCGAGCCTGCAATCTGCCAGGGGCGAGCTTTAGGCTGGCGAGCTTCCGCAGTTTGTCAAGACCCTCGACCAACTGGAAGCCGCCATTTGGGATGCCGGAGCAGTGCGTATCGACAAGCATGCACTGTTCCAGAACAGCGTGGACCATACCGGGGAGCTGAAAAGTCCAGTAAGTAGCAATGTGGGGCGATTCCCTCACCCCATGTGGAAATGGCCAAAGAAAGGAAGTGGAAGTACCAGATTTGAAACTGTATTTTTCTGCATGTTGTTTGGTGTGGCTGAAGGATTGGATTATGTTGATAAACAAAAGATTGTGGGACTTAGAAGGGCATGGACTGAGGTTTGGATGGCATGGATCTTGTGGTATGATAAGGTTAAAGTGAATGTAGATTTTAAAAATCATTATGTGAGATGTGCTTTGTTAAGAATCTGCAATAGATACAAACCAAGGTTATGTCCTAAGACACCCTTATGGGTGGCATCACAAGAGGTCTTTTATACGAGATAACAGCAAGATCAAGATCTTCTAGAATTTGAGCAAGAACACTATAAGATTAAAACAATTGAAAAGTTAATATCAGAAGGCTGTAGTTTTCAGTCGTTCACTTATAAACAAATACTAGAAAGATTTTAAACGGGTAAAAATTATTGATTTCAAGTTGACTAAATCTGATTTGGAGAGACAATTGTGCTCAGATAATGAACATTTGATTGAAAAGATGTACAGTCAGCCCTCCATATTTGCAGGTTTCACTTTCATGGATTTGATTGCTTGCAAATTTCTCTCACCCCTGCCCCCCTCACCTACCTCAAGTGCTTCTTCTCCAGTGGAACCTTCCCTCTCAGCAGCTCCAATCAGGCCATGCAGTCCTTTAAAAATCCACCTCTGGTCTCCCCCTCCTCCACCAGCCTCTGCCTGGCCTACTAAGGACAGCACAGCCTGATTTCCCAGCATCACAAATCCTCTCCCAGTGCCCCACACACACTCAACAGAGGGCAACAGAGGGAAAGTATAAGGCTACCATGATGACCCATTCCCTTTTCCTGACCTGGTTTGGACCCTGGATGCCTGCCCTTCCCACCTGCTTTGGAACCCTTCCCACAGACACACACACATATATTTTGATAGTTGTGATTTTTGTACTTTACCTGGGTTTAGGGTTGCAGACACCCTGCAAACGTGGAGGGCCAGCTGTATAAGCTTTTGTTAAAATTAGAGATAGAAGAAGAGTTGGTTAAGGATTGTATGACACAATGGGCACAAAATGTTGGCCACAAAACAGTTGGAACCACAGGAGGAAATGTGGTAGAAGGGAATCAAATTCACACTATATCATGATCTCAAAGAGAACTTCTACAAAATGATGTATCATTGGTGTTTGACACTAGAAAAATTCACCAAAATGCATAGACTTCTAATTGATGTTTGGAAACGTGAGCAACATTTCTTATCATATGTGGCAGACTTGTGAAAAGCCCCTAAAATTCTGGAATCAAATACATTCTATGGCATATTAAATGTTGAAAGTTAATGTTCAGTTGAAGCCAGAATTGTATTTGTTAGGCATAGTAGAAGATCAACTGAAGAAGAATCATGGCAAGATATTACAATGACTACTGAAGCACAACTACTACATGCACAGAAGAGGAAGAATACAGAAACTCTAACGAGAGGACTGGCTAAAATTGATGGACCTAAATGAAATTGATAAATTGAAAAGTAAAATCAATAAGTGACTTTCTTGAAAGATGGGGAACTTTTAATAAGATTTTTGCAAGAAAAAGAATACAAGGTTCCAAGGGGAACCTTTTGAAATTTCTGGATTTTGGGGCAGGTAGCAGTTGAAGCATTTGAGTGGTATTTGCAACTAAAGAAGTTATTTTGTCAAGTAATTTATAATCTGCACTAGGAAAGCTGGAAGCCATTTTTAATTTTTAATGTCTTTAATCATTTTAGCATTTTTTAAATTCTTTATCTTTTTCACTTCTTTCCTTCTATTATTTTTTCCTTGTGTGTGTTTATTGTTGTAATTAGGTTTTTTTCCAGTTTTGTTTATATGTATTCTGAAAACCTTTAATATGGAGGCAGGTGCCTTAAAATTACATCCAAATGGCATGATCTTTTCAGATGCTTTACCTCTCCCTGGTCACTCTGCAGGTGGCAATTTTAGCAAAAGGCTATTGGTTTTCTGTTTTGGTAATTAGGGCTCAGGTACTGTGTTAACAACAAGAGTGCAAAGTTCCAACTATATTTGGTGAATGAATTGTCATTTTGCCAATGCATTGGTTAATGACTTTATTTTTTTTAAAAAAAAAGCCAGAGTTAGCTCCTGCACCTACACGCATACCCGCAGAGGTAACTCATTTCTCCTATAGACTATGCAAAGTGTTCTTGTCTTAAGACAATTTTAAAGTGGTGCACAGCCTGCAATATCACTATTAATATAACAGGAGACTCAGCTACTCTTCTATCTGCAGATATTCAACTTATCCTTTCAATTTAACTGTCAATTTCTTTCTTCTTCCTTGCTATAAGCTTTTTATGACCTGTACAGACTTTTCCAGAGTAACTCAAGTTTTCATCCCAATAAAAACTAATGAAAAACAGCTCAAATAAAATAGCAAATGGATTTTTAATTTGGAATTCATTTGTTTGAATTCCTACTTCTTTTTATAATTAGAATGAAAGGAAGCAGTGAGGCTCATGGATATAGTTTCCACGAGTTCCAGAAGCATATGCATACACCTAAAAGCAGATATACAAATAGTACAAGGTAGACTACAAATCTGCAAGAATAAGGGCTCATCCAGATGGAGGCAAATATGTCAGGAAGTGGTGGTATTTATTGCTATATGTCCCCCACTTTTTGAAAGATTCAAAGTTATTTTGTCAACTGCACAACATTTGTCACTACTTACCCTCCTCTCTGTAGTATTCTGAAGTATTTTGTTCTTATCTGAAAGACAAGGGTTTTTCTAAAAGAAAAGAAAAACTGATAAATATGATCATCCTGTGGATTACGACAATTAAAGCAAGTCTGTCCAGCCTCTCTCTCCGCCTCCCTATTTTCAGAATTTTCCCACTCTCTTCCTTATTTCTCTTCTTCACCATGCCTCCTTTTAAAGGTTTTATTGTTTTTCTTTTAACATCTCCCTAGAGCTGTAGTGATAAAGCAAAACATTTCTGTGCTCACTCACACTAGTCAACTTCAACTTGGATTAAAGCTGCAAGATTGGGGAAAGCAGGGGAAGGAGTTGTTCCACTTAAGTTTTCAAGCTGAAGAGCATGTGTGTGTATAGGTCTTGATCTTTCCAAGCACAAGAGCCTACTATTCTTGCACTATCACAACATTAGTTATAGTACTAAAGTGATGTCTGTAATAATGTTATTCGTATGTTGGTCTCTTTGAAGCATGATCACCACTCCCTAGACACACTCCTTATGTGAACCGAGGTATTGGATGTAAAATCTGAAACACACTGTTGCCTACTAAAGGTATAACCAATCAGAAAGCAAAAGACATAAGGCTAGTTTCTTCATCAGGCAAATATGGTTTTTAAAAAATCATTATGAAAGGAAGCAAAAGTGATGATATTGGTTTCATAAAAACCTACAGGTTTGCATCTTGGAAGCTGACTGCTACAGCAAGATTTTTTTTTTTTTTTCATGCAGGCAGAAAGCTAAGTTCCCACCTCCCCACCCTAAGAAAACAAGAGAGGTCAAGGAATAACATGGACAAAGGCTCTAAAGAAGGCCATAAAATTTTAGTTCTCTATTGTATCCTTGAGATCTGGAGCTCTTTCACACTATGCAATTATAGCGCTATGACTCCACTTCAGCTGCCATGGCAATATCCTATGGAATCCTGGGGGCTTTGGCTTGGTGATATACTAGAGCTCTCTGGCTAAGAATTTTAAATATCATCTCTAAGCTGCAAAGCCCAAGATTCCATAGGGTGGAATAATGGAAGTTAAACTGTAATTATTGTGCTATAATTATGTAATGTGAAAGGAGCCTTATTGTCCTGTTTAGAAGACCAGTTAAAGTTCACAGTCCTTATACAGAGTCTATAGTAGCAACCACAGTTAAGGTTTACAGAAGTTTAGTAGTCAATTACCATTCTTGTTTCAGCAGTTCAGGTCAGCAATAATTTCAGAGTGTCAGTTCAAGGGAGTTTTCAGGAGCATAGTCAGTACACAAAGCAAGGGTCAAGATTTTTCAGGAACACAAGCCAAAGATCAAAAGAAGGACATACTGCATCCATCAGAAATGGAAGTTGTTTACAATGGACTTCTCCCCATCCCATCTCTTGCATTTATTGGCCAGCAGCCTTCCCCAGCTGTTTATCTGATTAATGAGGCTTCCCTATGTAAGCACTATGAGTCTTATGGGCTCTCCCTTTCTCATCTATGCTGGGCTGCAGTAAGCATTGTCCATTCATGTCTGTGCATTCTGGCTGTTGGGGAAGATCCTATCTGTGTTTGCCCCGGGTCCTGAGAGTGGGAATGACATTCTGATCCTGTCCAATGAAGCCAAGAGGCCCCTGTTTGAGCAGAGTCCAGTGATCTCCCCAGAAAGATGAAATGTTGCCAAGTTTGGAGATAAACATACCATGCCAATAGAAGCCAATTTAGATCATCTTATCTTGTTCTTGAAAATCAAATTCTTGTAAAGGGTGACAAACATCCCACCCCTTTTAGGTTAGGATTTCCCTGGATACTATTGAGTTTTTGAGTTAGGCTCTGGAGGAGACTGCCTACAAATGGAGCACATGTGTCTCCTCATAGCTTGCTCTGATGAAACAAGCACCACAATAGCTATACCTTTAGAAAAAAAAAGTTTCTAAAATTTCTAAAATCTCCTAGGATTCCATAGGATGGGGAGCTATACCTTCCAAAAAAATTTTAAACATTAAAAAGAAAAAATAATAAGCAGGCACTGGAGGAGAAACAGAAGAAGAGTCTGGAAACTCATCTGAGGGATCTGAGGATGTTGATTGTTCTCACAGCTAATATTGCAAACTATATCACAACCAATTCATCCACAAATGAATCAGAATTTGCTGCTTTTCTGTTGATTTTTTCAAGTCAGGAGAGCATTTGGATGAGGAAGCAACAAGAAGCATCAAGAAGCAGCTCTAAATGATGTAACATAAATTGGCACAAATCACTACTCTGGATGAGCCAGAAGTCCTCTTGAGAGAAGGTCAAATATCAACTATGGCCACTTCTGGATGACATCACCATAATACTACAGCAGCAGGTTGTTACAGGTCCAGGAACCACGCTACTGCATTACATCGTTGCTATCCAGCTGCTATCCCATTGTTACCCTGATTTCTGGGTTCCCTTGGGGGACACCTCAATGTGCTTCACGTGATGGTGAATGGAAACTAACCAGAGCACAAGCAATAGCTATGCGAGAGGCAGGGTAACCTAGCGAGATCTTTTTACCCAATGTTTACGGGGTCAGGCCAAGCCAAAAACCAAGCAGAATTGCCTAATAAATGACTTTATTGAGGGGAATTCACTCATGCATGCCGCATGCACGCAAGATACATACAATCACACATTCACACAAGAGCTAGCTGAAAGAGAAAGGGAGGAAAAATTATAGAGAGGCTGAGGGATTTGGGGGGATTTATAATTACCAGTCCAGAAGAGTAGTGAAGAGCAGAAATGTATTTTGGCTTAGGACAGTCTGTCCTTAGGACAGACCTAAGGACAGTTCTCATTCAGGAGCCAGATGGACAGAGTGACGGGTAGACCTTCAAGAGACTGCACTGGGCATCCTCAAATCAGGGGTATTTGTACCCTGAAAATGGCTTGTGGCTGTGAAGGTTTCAGATGCAAGACAAAGGGAACCTGTTGTGGACAATGAGTCTTTCGCCTGTTGATGGGCTTAGTGCTTTGATTGACAAAGACATGATGGGTGTTGTAATAGCTGTCTGTTATGGGTGCTGTGAGGAAAGAGGAAAGAATCCAGATGTACAAGGGATGGATATCTGTCAATCAGTGTCCTGATGGGCTCCTCACAGTTGGATTCCCTGGAAAAGTCCCGGTTCTATTTAAGCCTATTATCCACAAAAATGATGTGTATTTGCCTGACAAGTGACTCAGTCTTACCTGGAGGAATTTTGGAGTTGACCTATGCTTCTCACATTTACAGTCAAATTCTTTCCCTCACTCAGTTTGACCTCTCTGTCACCTCTCAGGCTTTAATTTGATATCAGAGCCAATAAAATGAGTTGCCAATTAGGTATGGTGTCCATCCAAACCATACTGACATTGGGGACCCCCAAAGCGCGGCCTTACACCATCCCCAAGTACTTCTGAAGTGCCTTATACTATTTCCAGAAAAAATCTGTTAAGTGCCTCTTTTAATGCTTCAATCCCATCAGCTGGCTCTGTGAGGTGCCATTATAGTGCTTGATAGCAATTCCTGTTATTGTGGATCCAGTAGTGGGTGGGGCATGGGCACGCCCAGCATGTCCCTCCCACCCAACTCCCATGGCATGGTAACTCTGAAATCTATCACTTCTCCATGTTTTTTTTAAAAAAGTTCTCCCTTGCATTAAAACTTTTTAATTTTTCAAATACATTTTTAAGCATTATAGCATGAAAATGCAATAGTGTACTGGTTTGTAGTGTAGTCACAACAGTGCTACACTAGTACAGCTTCCGAAGCGGGGGAGAAAAGACCAACCGGGGCATCAGGGTAGGGTGAAGGCAGGGAAAGGGAGTGATCAAGGACACTGTAGTACAGAAAGAACATTGCTGGCAATACTTCTATTCATCCACTGAAGGTGGAAGGGTGTAGAAAATAGTGTTCCCAACCTGCTACTGTCATGCAAGTGGCAATGACAGGATTGTAACAGTGCAACATGCTAATGGTGTCTAGTGCAGAAATGGCCTATCTTGGCCAGTGATTTCACTTTGGGTTAATACTAATTACTACATGCAAATTTATTTAAAATTTGCTCATGTTTAGTAAGCATGTATCCTTTTTTAGGCTTGTTGTCTTTCAGATAAATGTCGGTAATAATCTTACACTGACTACAGCAAGCTATCAACAATGGCAGCCAAATTATTCCCACCTCCATTTTTACCTCCCCCTCCCATAGTTAATCAAGCCATTTAATGAAACACCAATTATTAAAACCACATGGCCTTTTATGATCCCCTTTGAGAAAACATTTACAAAGAAAATTATGAGCAATCCAGTTAGTCTCAGTCTTTCAGTTACTACTCAGATTTTAAGTGACCCAGATCAATAGCAGCTTTCTTCCAGTTGAAATTATTTTGTCATTATTTGTTTTGGGAGTTCACAGTATTTCTTTTGGGCCACTTAGAGAAACGTACAACTCATATTTCTGCCAGGACTGTTTCTGTATCCTGAGTGAGTGTTTGTAAAGTTAAAAGACCTTCCTGGTTAAAAAAATGTCAAGTACAGCTAAGCTCAATGGGGAAGTCACTACGTCTACTCTAAAAGTTAGCACTGGATGAACAGCCTCAAAAACCTGCTGCCAGGCCTCTATATACATGAAGAGGTACACACACTTCTGAAATATAAGCTCTTCCTCTTGGCTGTATGGTTGTCTCGTTCTCCTAGTTCTGCCAGCTATGGCCCTCAAGAATAGGGTTGCCAGGCCAGGACTACCCCAGGCCCTGATATTTCAGCATCAAAACCTAAGATGTAGGGACAACTCTTTCTGATGTCAAGGAAGGAGCAGGTCCTGTTGATGTTACAAGGACAATGTTACAAGAGGGAATCTCTACAGTTGCCATTGGGCATAATATTTTAAGCACTGACTCAACTTGCATAGATTATATCATTTAAATTTAAAAAAAACACAAAGTTTTTTTCCTGTTTAATGATTAAAATATACATACACATAGTATTTAAGGCAGTGTTCTCTCCCTAAGATTCCTCCTTCTTATCCTGAATATCAGAAAAGAGGGTCTAGACTCTGACATCTTGGGAACACTACAAGATAGCTCCAACTAACGTGAACCATATGAAGGATCAAACAGCCATCCTTGCCATCTAAGGAGCAATCAGCCTAAGAAAAGGAATAGTGGCTGTAACATTATGGATATATGTAGAAAGTAGAAGGTCAGGCCAAACACTTTATGTAAGTGTAGCTTTAGAACAAAGTAACATCCCAACTAGATAATCCTAATGCAAGAATAGAATTAGCCCCTTTCCCCACCTTACCTTTTTCCGGCGCTGGGGTGTGGAGCTCGCGCGAGCAGCCTCCGGCAAGAGGCTCTCACATCCGTGGTCCTTCAGCTCCACACGAGCTGCCTGCTCGTGCGAGAGCCCCACCTCTTCCTTCCACAGCACAGCCTGGGAGTTTCCCAGGCTGCGCTGGGGCAGGAAGCGTGACCAGCGCAGCTCCGGAGGCTCCGCACGCCAGGTAAGTGCGTGTGGGGCCCAGGAGCAATGTGCAATCATGCACCATTTTTGGCTTCTAGTCGAAAATGAAAAAGTGCACGATCGGCGCCTGCCAGCCCCTGGAGCATCACACGATTGTGAGTGTGTCGTGCAGATTGCTCCTCACAATCGCGTGATGCTCCAGGCCCTCTTTCACATGGAAAATGCCATGCAAAAAGGGCCTTAGTCCCAGTAATGTACTATAAGCACTATCCAGCGAGAAAAAAACATGCACAGAAAGGAAATCTCCATATGTATCAGATGGACACAGTGGGACAGACAGTGATGTTAGCAAGTGATATTTAATAGTGGAAAGAGAATCACATGATGGGCCCTTTTCGCAGCTTACCTGATTCCGGCATGGGCGCATGGGAATCACGCGAGCAGCCTCTTGCAAGAGGCACTCTTGTCCCCTCTGCCCCTGCTCCATAGCAGCTCCCTGCTGGCCAGCAGGAAGCATGAGAGCTCCACCTCTTCCTTCCACAGTGCAGCTGGGTAATTTCTGAGGCTGTGCTGGGGGAGGAAGTGCGAGGGCCGTGTCTTCGGAGGCTCTGCATGGACGGTAAGTGCGTGTGAGGCCCCGGAGCAACACACGATCATGCATCATTTTCGGCAAGAAGCCAAAAATGATATATTGCGCGATTGGCACCTGCTGGCCCCGGCAGCATCGCACGATTGTGAGGATGTCATGTGGACAGGTCCTTGCAATCATGCGACACTCTGGAGGCCCTTTCGCATGAGAAATGGCATGTGAAAAGGACTATGGTAAGGAAGACAAAAGCAAAGTAAGGATAGTAGTATTGGTGATTGTGACCACTTCTGCCTCCCAGCCCACCTTGAAATTTCCCTTGAAGATATGGCACATTTGCAACTTACAAGAGCAATGACAGGGCACCACAAGCAGCAAATGCTGCACCAGCAGTGAAATGGAAGTAGAACCTCAATGTCATGCCAAGCTCCTGAGCTTTATCATGGGCTAAGTATGGCTATGTAAGAACCCGCATGCAACCACCTCAATCCATAGATTCAGCTTGTGAGGCTGCAACCAACAGATTCCTTATTTTTGGGAGGTCTTGTAGACGTCAAGAAGATCCTGAGCTTGGAAAGGGACCTTTTTTGGACTGTAGTTACCCGAATTCTTCTAACAAAACAGCTACTCCTATGCTGATGAAGGCTTCTGGGACTTGCAGTTTTTTAAAAAAGTACATTTTTCAAATTCTGAGTGGGGGGCCCATTTAAGGAATAGTGGCAGTATCTTGCCTGAGGCACACTCCCAGGCCGGAAGCTGACATAATGCTTGAGATGCTTCTGCTTCCATCTGTGTAAATAACCCCCTCCAAAGAAAAACTCTTATAAATCTTTACCACTCAGTCATCCAAAGCATGAGTGGCATGAGTCCTCCAATTTTTCACTGCTTAGGGAAATAGGAAGATCATCCAACAGTATGATTTCAACAGCACTCATGCCAGCTCTGCCTTTTCCCCAAATAACAAACACATCCACAATCCTGTTGTTCACATTGGCTCTAATTTGTTCCATGTTGTTATCTGCTAGTATTCTGCAACTCCAGATTAGCTTCATCTGGGAAAGAAAGAATACAGAATTCTAAAACCATTCATGAAAATGTTAATTGACACCATGCCTAAATCTCCTTCCTCCTCCCTATCCTGCTAGACTTGGCTCTCACTAGTTTGCTTCATTGCTTCATGCTGTTCCTTCAGCTTATTTCCAATCAGCAGGATAACATCAGTTTTCAGGCCAGCAGAAATTCATCTTAAAGGCAGGGCTTTTTGTATGGTTTCCTTCCTTACAGACCAACCAAGTCAAAAGTTTACATGCCCATTTTAAAGCCAATAACTAGTTCAACAAAACACAAGGTATTCATTTAGAGCAGTGGTTCTCAACCTGTGGGTCCCCAGATGTTTGTAGACTTCAGCTCCCCGAAGCCCCAGCTACTATGGTCAATGCTCAGGGCTTCTGGGAGCTGAAGTCCAAAAACATCTGGGGACCCACAGGTTGAGAACCACTGATTTAGAGGATAATTTTATTCTATTCCAGTTTTCAGCAATGTACACTGTAACAGTCAGCCAGTGCTTGTTTCCGTTCAGGTGATGCACTGGAAGGAAGAACAAGGTGGGAATCTGCCACACGTCCTATTCAGCCACTTTAATCACTTTCTGTATTCTTACTCGGTGATAGGTTAGGGAGGGCCTCTCTGTTTGAATTAACATGTCAGTTGTGATTTAGCAACAGAATTTCTAAGGAAATCCTGTCTGAGCCAGGGACCAAATATAATGCTCAGAGTGCTTTTGTATAACACATGCTTTGGAGACCCTCTTTGCTTTTATTACCTTTTCTTTGAATTTAACAAAGCTGAGGTTAGTAATGAATAAAAAGAAAATAGTTCAGATACAGGCTTGCATTTCATTCCTTTCTTTGCTTTCCTTTGGATTTTCTTGGTTTTTCGTAGGTGGGAAAGATTAAAAGATCTATCTGGCTTTAGTTGTTGTAGTTTTCCCTGTGCTTTGATTAAGAGCCCCTTTTCTTTAAGATTCTGCTGCTGGGATTCACACAAACAACAGCGTGGGTTTTATCTTGTTTGGAGCTGTTAAATTCAGTTGTGCTTATTACTCAGTAATTGCTGCGACACCCATGGACCCCATCTCCATGCAGTGAGAAGTTTCAAACATTTCAGAACTTACCCAGCATTCAGTTTCTTTAGAAGGAGGCCAGCAGGGACTTATGGCACTTCTATTATAAACATACACATATATGCAGTTTGAAAATGAAATAGGAGCTTTCAATGTCACAACAGACTCTTGTTCCACAACAGATTTCTAGGAGAACCCACAACACTAGGATTTTTTGCATGAAGTGAAGTTTGCGCTCTGCTTCCTTGCAACTCCCATTTATCAACACAGCGGGACATCTTGCTAAGAGCACAGTTCCCACTTGCCTCTTTCCATGTCCAAATTCCATCACCTATTATTTCCTGGGGTGTCACAGCTCCCAGTGAAATGCATCACCAAATAATCATTTATCAGGCATTATTGTTGGAGAACATCAGTTATAGTAGAATATCTCCCAAGCAGAATAATTAGTATTTACAAGCCCTTTACCTTGTCTTTTTTTTTTCCCCCTAGAAGCACGAAGGCCACAGTAAGGGAATGGGAGGGGGAATTACAGGAGGGAGTTATTTGCAGTTTTTCCCTTTTACAAGGGTTCTGAGCCCTGAACCCTAGCGAGTGTGGAGGGGCCAATATATATCTTTTTCAAACATGGAGGAGAGAGAGAGAACTACATGCTACAAAATGGAGGATTAAGAAATTCAAACGCAACAGCAAACTAACTGATGCAAGAATAAAGAGATGTGGCCAAAACCAATGTACAGGACATCACTGAACTACATGCTGTACTTGACAATCAGTTGTCTAAGGGAATTCACAATTAACTTTCTCCTTATAGAACTCTTCAGAATCGAGCATTATAAAGCTGGAATGTCAGATAAGGAATCCTGCTTCTCTTGATAGTCAGGGGAACTGAGTTGTGAGGGGCCTCTGAAAAGGACTCTGAGAGCCTCAGCAAGATGGATCAAGTATGTCCCTCCAGATGTAGCTGGACTTTATTCCCAGTATTCCTTACTGTTAGTTATGCTGGTTGGCAGAAGCTGCAGTCCAAAAACATCTGGAGAGCTATCCTTTGCCACCCCCATATTGGCCTGCCTTGTTCTCAACAAAGTCTTGAAAGTCTACCTTGGCCCTGAATTGTGTTCTTAGTGTTCACTATGTTCTGTAAATAAACTGCAGATAATTGCCCCTCCAAGATAAGTCTCAAATAGACTGCAGATTAAGAAATAAATTAAATAAATGTTAGTGGTGACATGGGATTATTCTGTCGAAAAGAATGCTTCCTTGGGAGCTTTGGCATGTGCCTACGTTATTCTTATCTCTTTTTATGATAGGGTTACAAGCTTGATAGATGAAGGGAATGCTGTAGACGTAGAATATCTTGACCTCAGTAAGGCCTTTGACAAAGTTCCCCATGACATTCTTGCAAAGAAACTAGTAAAATGCAGGGTGGTCAGGGCTACTGTTAGGTGGATTTGGAATTGGTTGACCAACCAAACCCAAAAGGTGATCATGAATGGCTGCTTTTCATCCTGGAGAGAAGTGACTGGTGGGGTGCCACAGGGTTCTGTCTTGGGCCCAGTGCTATTCAACATCTTCATCAATGACTTGGATGAAGGAGCGGAGGGCATGCTGATCAAATTTGCAGATGATACCAAATTGGGAGGGGTTGCTAATACCC
Source organism: Iguana delicatissima (assembly GCA_948472985.1). Taxonomy (NCBI): domain Eukaryota; kingdom Metazoa; phylum Chordata; class Lepidosauria; order Squamata; family Iguanidae; genus Iguana; species Iguana delicatissima. The sequence goes on from CAOKZL010000786.1 coordinate 316,424, forward strand.
CAGAGGACAGGATCAAAATTCAAAATGAGCTTGACAGATTGGAGAGCTGGGACAAAGCTAACAAAATAAATTTCAACAGAGACAAATGTAAGGCAGAAAAAAATGGGATGTACAAATATAGGGTGGGGGGCGCGTGGCTAGATAGCAGTACGTGTGAAAGGGATCTAGGAGTCTTGGTAGATCACAAGCTAAACATGAGTCAGCAGTGTGATGCAGCAGCCAAGAAAGCCAATGCAATTCTTGGTTGCATCAATAGGAGTATGGTGCCTAGATTGAGGGAGGTAATGGTACCACTCTATTCTACATTGGTTAGGCCTCATTTGGAATACCGTGTCCAGTTCTGGGCACCTCAATTCAAGAAAGATATCAACAAGCTGGAGCGTGTCCAGAGGAGGGCGACCAAAATGGTGAAGGGTCTGGAAGCCATGCCCTATGAGGAACGGCTTAGGGAGCTGGGTATGTTTAGTCTGCAGAAGAGAAGGTTAAAAGGGGACATGATAGCCATGTTTAAATATTTGAAAGGATGTCATGTTAAGGAGGGAGCAGGCTTGTTCTCTGCCACTCCAGAGACTAGGACAAGGAGCAATGGATTCAAACTTCAGGAAAGAAGATTCCACTTGAATCTCAGGAAGAACTTCCTGACGGTCAGAGCTGTCCGGCAGTGGAATATCCTGCCTCAGAGTGTTGTAGAGTCTCCTTCTTTGGAGGTTTTTAAACAGAGGCTAGATGGCCATCTGCTGGGAATGCTTTGATGTGTGTTCCTGCATAGCAGGGGGTTGGACTCGATGGCCCCTGGAGTCTCTTCCAACTCTATCATTCTATGATTCTGTTCAAGAACTGAATTTGTTTTCAGGTCACATCAAGTCCAGGCAGCCTCATGTCTACTTGAACTGCAGACATTGACAATAATGGACCTCATACGAGTAGTATGATGCCATCAAGGGCATCTTTCATGCAGCATCAACTAAAATTACCCGCGAGCAAAAGCCTTATGGTGCTGATGGGGAGGTCTTTGGCTTAAACTTTGGTGAATGTCCAAATGAACAGATTTCCACAGTGGTAATGAAATCACTGAGAATGCTATAGTTAATATATACCTTTGCAGCTTGAATATGATGCACAGACAAGGGAGTTAGGACAATGCTCTGGCTCATGGTAGAACACATGGAAGGAAGTACACCCCTAGACTTGTGGGAATCAAGGTGTTTAGGACTTCAAAAGCACCACCTGAAAGAACAAACTGAATGTAACCATGGTAGACCAATGTATCATGGTCAGTTGGTATCATCAGAATCCTATAAAGTGAAGCAGGAAGAACTTTAATCATGGGAAAATGAAGGACCTCAGCCTTTATTCCAAACATTTCTACCCCCTCCAAATGACCATTTTTTCCTCTCCTGAGTGCTGTGACTGGAAGAAAATTCTGCTGTAAAAGAAAATGGATTTACATATAAGATCTTTAAATCTTGAGATCTCTCCCCACCCCAATTTATAGGCAATTTGTTTGGTCATGCCATTCTCATGTCTAGCTGCACTCTAAATTGTTTATCCAGGTACTGACAGAAAGCCAATTCAGGAGACAGGGCACAGAGCTTAGAAAAGTAAATACTTTGTATTTCAAAACCCAGGACCTCTCACCAAGCATGGTCACCAGTAGGAGTCTAAATTTTACATTTTATGCAAGATTATAAATTTGATGGTCCCCAAGGTAATGTTTCCAAATTCTGATACAGCAAGAGTGCAAGGGGCTCTCACAGAGCATCAGTGCAAGGAGGAATAACTCCTGTATCCTGTGCTGCTTAAGGAATGGGAAAAATATTTTTAAAACGTTCAAAAAATGGTCAAAATACATGTTTCCCAAGTGTCAGAAAATCCTGACAAGAAGAATCTTGGACTGATGAGAATCTTCAGTTTTTTTACTTATTCTATGCAAAATTCACACTTTTTTTGCAGAAAATAGCATTTTCTGTGCAGAAAATAATACTTCTGCATAGAATCCTGTTTCCAGTGCAAAACAAATGTGGTTGTTTTCTGTTAAAACAAAAGAAAAAAAATGTGAATTTTTGCACAAGTTAAGCCTCAAATTGTGAATGGTCTTTGAAAACTGTGAAGCTATAAGAAAGTTGCTAAAATTACTTTGTGCTTTCTTTGAGAAGAAAATTAATGAATAATTAAATCCTCCTTAACTCTTTTAAACACTCTCACTCCTACAGAAGAAATATATGCATTTAAAGGCTACCCCAAACTTCCCAACAGTCAGAGACAGTACAGCCTCAGGGAAAAACAAAACTATACTGGCAGCCTCCACACTGTGTGACCACAGGGAGGCCTGCATCATGGTTGGGGAATGAGCTGGATTGCAGTTCATAACTCTGCCAAGCCTTTCACCTTCTCAAGCTCCAACATTCAATAACAAATCTATTTGGTATTATACAGATGGAAAAATAAATGTCTCTCCAAGCTTAAGGACTTCAGACATTTTAATTCTGAGATTTTATTTTTGCTTTCGGCAGAAACAGATTGGAAGGGGAGAAAGAGGCAAACGGGATTAGCTGCCAAGGCAGTAAAACCAGCTGTCAAGAGTATTCCCAGAACATAACCCAGGAGCACCAATCACTGTTGACTGGGCCCGTTGTGATTGTTTGCTGTGAAGAATTTTTATTTTACAGAAGAACTGGGGAGGGCAAGGCAAGCAACTCTGGATGACACCAAGCTCAGGCTCTAGAGAACCTCAGTTAAAACCCTCACAAAGAAGTTAATGTGAAACTTTCCTCCAGCAATTCTGACTGCTAAAACAGCTGCTAACTCAAAGCTCACTTCCCTTATTAACAGGGGCATCATATAATTTTTTAAAAGTAAATCTGAGCAGCTGTGGTGAGGGAAACGGCTTGCCTCTTCTGATGGAAAGAAGCTGCTTCAGCCTCTGGGTTTATAAACAGGGAGAAGATCTGGTAAAGTCACTTCCTTTGCCAGCATGGCCAGTTTGAGACATTTTGCTGCTTGGAGCAGAACAGCAAATAGCATCCCCTCAGCCATTCATCCAGTTCACGAAGTTTGCAGTACCCCAAGTCAACCAATTTTTTTTTTCTAGATCAGACAGAAAACCTCACAATTGCTTCTCCACATCCCTGGAATGTAAAAATGAACCAGCAAATTAAACAAAACAAATAAACAAAATATTTGATGCCCTTTCATGATACCCCAAATCTGCTGCCCAAGGCAGCTGTCCCCCTCTGCTTAACATAGGACAAGCATTGTTTGTCAGTTGCCTTCATGCTGGGGAGACAAAGCACTTGTGAGAAATTTCATTTGCTTTCTGATAAAATTACCAGTTCTCTTGAGCTAGAATCTTGATTCTTATTTTTATTTGCCTTAAGGCAGAGCTTTCCAAACTTTTCATGTTGGTGACGAACTTTTAAGACATGCATCATTTCATGACACAGTAATTCAGTAAGTAATTCAATAAATGGAGGAAGCCCCTCAACCTGAGCCTAGCCTGCCACCACCCTCACCAGGGTCCTTCTCGGCCCGAGGCAGCAGTGGTGGGAAGGTAGCCCCTCCACCCAGGCCTGGCCCACTGCCACCCTTACTGGGGTCTTCCTCAGCCCAGGGCAGCAGTGATGGCAGTAGAAGAGGCAGTCCCTCCATCCAGGCCTGGCTTGCTGCCGCCACCACTACCCTCATCAGGGTCTTTCTTGGCCCGGGACGGCAGAGGGAGAGGCAGCCCCTCCACCCACATCTGGCCTGCTGCTGCCTTTGTCGAGGTCTTCCTCGGCCTAGGGTAGCAGCGGGGGCAGAGGCAGCCTTGTCACCTGGGCCTGGTCCACTGCAGTGGTGGGAGAACCAGCCCCTCTACCCATTACATTCGTGTGACACACCTACACACTGCAGGTGACACACTAACAACATGTCGTGACACACAGTTTAGAAAGCTCTGCCTTAGGGAAATAAAACTTAGGAAAACTCCTAAAACATATGGGTCTTTTTATCAACCCTTCCCCACTTTCCTTCAGAATTCTTCAAATGTTTTGACTTGGATGACTTCTGAACATTTTGGACTTCGGAACCTGGCTTCAAAAATGTGAAGCTTTCTATGTCTCCACATTGACTTACATGGATAAATGAACCAAAAGCCACACACACACACACACACACAGAGAGAGAGAGAGAGAGAGAGAGAGAGTTTTCAACAGAACTGGATGAAATTTGAAGGCATAATAATCTTTTCTAAATAGATGAGACCTCCTAACTATTGTGCAAGTGGCCTGTAAATTTTCGGCTTTTAAGCAACAGAACTACCTAGAGCTTTTTCTTGATTATTTGGTGGGATTGGATCAAGTTTGTGAGCGTAGTTTGTCCCTTCTAAGGCCATGAAGCCCTTCTAAGACCATGAATGAGGCCCTTCCCTAAACTTCAAACCCCAGGATTCCATAGGATGTTGAAAGTGGAATAATAACACTATAACAGGCTAGTGCAGAAATGACCTATGAGTCTCTTTGCTACAAGTATAAAACTTACATGCTATAAAACCACCAAAGCATAAGTTCTCCCCCAGACTATTTCAAGCATGGAGAGGATATCTGTCTTTCTTTTTATTTTAGAGCAAGAAGCCCAGCTGTCTGCTGGGTTTAAGCAGTCACAGGAGACAGCAGAGATGGCAAGATGAGTCCCCACCATTAGCTACACTTCCTGGCTGCCTGCATGTAGCTGGTGAATCCTATTATAAATTACTGTAGGCACTATCTTTAGCAGAATGAGTTACTTTGTCTTCCATATTAATAAACAGCTAGTGTAGAAATGCTGTAGGAGTTTGTATGGACCTCCATTTATTCGAGTGCCCAGTGATATCAATGGCACCCACCCACCAAGCCAGGCGAAACCAGTTGGACAGCCAAGCAGTGGTTCTTCTGAAGACATTATTGGAAGTTCTGAGCATCTTGCTACCTTTGCTGCCAGAGACATCATCACAATAAGTACAGAAAACACAGGAACACAACTCTGATCTGTTCTGTCTGCATCCCTTTCAGGCACTGTGGCTGGACGCATGAAAAAGGAAAATTCTGATGAAGCCATTCTCTGGTTGGACTCTACAGCTGTCAGTCACAAAATTATTAGCCTCTCCTATCTCACTCTTCTTTTTGGGATTTTCCATATATAGGTGTTAGGGAAGGATATCCGTTTTCATAGAAATGATGGTTGGATCTCTTTGTCGCTTCATGTCCCTGAAAGGGGACCCAAATCTTCAGGAAGCACACATTTTGGTCTGGGCAGCTTCTATGTACCTTAGACAAACTCAAAGTGTCCTGCTGTAGCAGGAGATTTGTCCAGGCCAAATACATAGATGCCTAAAAAACTGATAGGTAAAAATGTGAGTTGAGCCTGAACATATTGCATAGTAAATGTGGGCAGCCATATGTATGCTAGTAAAATGAAGAAATCTTCTGAAGGAAGGCAGCTTCCCCAGGGCAGCTCCACTGGTCCAGATAAATACAACCATTGTGATTTTCCTGTGAAAGAAAATGTCTGCTTCCTGTAACTGTTGTTATCTGCATCATTATTTTATAGCACTGTTAATAGGATTTCAAAAACCTCAGTCTGAGTCATGCGTGCTAAAAACAGAGCTAGATAGATAGCTCACGGCTATTGTGAAAGCTTTTCTGTCATAGCCTGCAAAGAGATATGTTTATTGGAACAATGAATGAACAAACAAATGAAAGAACAGGACAAAATAATGACAGACAACAACTATCAAAATGGGGAAGAACTGAAATGTGGAGAGGATTTGTGGCCTTTGGGGAGCCATGAAACCTAAACAAATATCTATGTATTGAGGCATTATATCTCTGAACTCCAGTTGTTGGGGGCAAACTAGGGCCAACCTACCATTAAGAACAGTGAGGTGACCACTTCAGAAAGCAGATTTTCAATATCACAAAAGGGAAGCAAAGTGTTAGGGAGTTACTTTGTTTCCCTGTTGTATTTTTACTCTCGAGCTAGGGGACAGGTATTTCTGGGATTTTCCTGTCTCATATGCCAGTAAAATTTGCTTGGCTTGCAGATTATGTACCTTGATGTGAAGGCATAGCTGGGCATGTACTATTTGTTGTTCTGCTTCAGCCTGAAAATTATCTTGGAGAAAATGTTGGGGAAAAAAAAGGAAATGTTGCCTTCATGTCCTGCTTGTGGGCTTCCCACCGTCACGCTTGACTATATGGGCCAAGAAACTGCATTGTGTAGTGGTTTGACCATTGGACTACAACTCTGGAGACCAGAGTTCAAACTCCCAGTTGGCCATGGAAACCAACTGGATGACCATGGACAAGTCACACTCTCTCAGCCTCAGAGGAAGACAGAGGCAAACCTCCTTCGAACAAATCTTTCCAAGAAAACCCTATGATAGATTTGCCGTAGGATTGCCATAAATTGGAAATTACTTGACCATGGGCTAATCCAGCTGGGCTTTTCCCCAGTTTTTTAAATGGAGCTTGCAGTTCCCCCTGTGCAAACCTCTGAATATGAGAAACAGCACTATGCAGAGATGACTTCAACTAACGTTATTTATAAAGCACTTTTGGAACAAGCAGCAGCACCTGGCTTGAAAGAAGCATCACTCATCGATTGTCTTGGCCTCTGGAGAGGTGATACTGACTCCAGCCTTTTCTCCTAGTTTTTTCCCCAAATTGAAACCATTGACTCCTATTTCTCCCATAAGGTCTGCTAGCACTGAGGGCTTCAGGGACTGCCACTTAATTAACCAGAGCACAACAGACACATCTATTATTGCTTAGGGAGGCAAAGTCCTACTCTTTCATTGCCATTATTTTAACTGATATACATTTGTACATTCATTTAAAACAGAATGTGTGTCTAAGAAATAGGAGGCAAACATCAATGCAGCAGGGTAGGCAACCTGATGCCCTCCAGATGTTTTCAAGTACAACTCCCATAAGTCCCAGCTAGATTAGCCATTGGTTATGAGTCAATGAATGTGTTGCTCAAACCATATGGAGGGCATCACGTTGCCTGTCCCTGGTGTACTCAATCAGTTGTCAAAGAGGTTGAGAGAGTAGACAGACATGATGGAAACCCATATGCGAATATACCATATTCTTTGCAGGGAGCTGAAAATGATTTTAGAAGTTCATGTTCTACAGGCTTTCCCTAGTTAGTAATCAGAGGTCTGGCCTCTGACCAAACTCTAAACACTGTGCCCTAAAATGGAAGATGATGTGCATATAATAATGGGAAAAAAAATGATGTCAGGAGCCAAGAAAACTTTGCCTTTAATCGTGGTTGCATGATTCAGCATCTCCAAGGCCCATAACTCATTGTAATATGTGTACAGCCTCCAGCTTGCAATGAGAGAGAGGAAGGGAGTGTGGGTGTGAAACAAGGGCCAGAGAAGCAGGATATATAATGTGTATACTCACACAAAATCTATACAAGCCATTTGTTTTGTGATGCAGACTGGGCCTGGAGGAATTTATCTTCTCCAAAGAGTTTTGTTTTTCATAGAGCAAATGAGATAGTGTGAATTTAGTAAGAAATCAAAACACATAAAGGAAATAGACACTGAAGAGGCAGGCCTGGAAAAATATTATCAAATCTGCTGTCCAGCCAGCTATCCCAGACACTGGTAACCATTTCTGCAGCTGCTTTGCAATAACCAATATCTCAGCAGTCCCTTTCCATGTTACAAGTGGAAGATATAGAGGTTTGGTATCACTCTTCATAACTGCCGGCTGGTTTCTGCTTTCTTTTTACTTTTGAGGAAGGAATATCTCCTTTCTTGCTAATCTAATGTAGATAGAAAATAATTAGTCTGAGTCACACAACAATTATAGAATAAATTCATGTCTCAAAACCAGGATAAGCATTCATTTTTCTCTCCCTCTCCCTCCCCTCCCCTCCAGTAAGGAAACCTCATCTGAGATCCATGGGGTCCGTATCTAAGCAGAGTGGGACCTGTGGAGCTCTTAGCATGAATTTACTAGTGGCAAGTTGTGTGTATAAATATTTTAGCCTCTCAATAACCTACTGCTAGTTAATCCAGAGAGCCAGTATGATGTAGTGGCTTGAATATCAGACTATGATGGGAGAAAAAGGTTTGAATCCTGATTGGCCATGGAAATTCACAAATGATCTTGGACAAGTCACAGTCTCTCAGACTCAGAAGAAGGCAAAGGCAAATCTTGTCGAGAAAACTCTGCAATAGGTCTACCTTAGAGTTGCCATAAGCTGAAAATAACTTGAAGGCACCCAACAACAAAGTAAATGCTAGCCCATTATTTGCTCAAAAGAGAACCTAAGAATTCATTCAGAAATTTTTAGTCTGAATTTGAAAAGAGCTATCTGAGATTCTGAACTTATTGGGGTGATAGGCTTCAGCACCTTAGATAACACCTTTAAACTTCAGACTACAGTTCAGAGCAGAGTCACCAGCTGCCACTGAACCTGGATTTAGCAGCAAGATCCTGAGGTGAATGGAATAATCCCATCAGAGAGAAATGTCAATTTATGGTACATTCACCTTCAGCAAATGTAGCTGCAGGTGAATTGTTTCCCATCACATTATCTCCACGCAAGGAAAAGCTTCTCATATTGAAGTCAAGATCTGAAACCAGGTCTACCTAGCACTGACAGCCCATGAAAATCTTTTCTATATTAAATAACAGAAAGAAAACAAATTTCATACAATTTTGTGTTACATTCTTAAACTCTGTGTGAAATTAAAAAAGACACTCTAGGGCAAAAACAGCAGGAACACACCACATCCCAAGCCAGTGAACAGCTACTTCACCTTACCAAATTCTTCTTTCTCCTGTTCTTTCTTCCCTTTTTGTCCTTCAGTCTCCTTGCCAGCCTACCTGTTGGCTCTTTCCCTTTCACCTACTCTCCTCCTCTATCTTTTCATCTTCTATTAAAAATGGACAATAACTAGCAATATCCACTATGTGGAAACACTATACATAAGACAAAACAATCATCTAAGTTGTAGTTAAACCTACTATTAGAAATAAACAAACTATTAGTAACAAAAAAAAAATCCTTAAAAAAAGTACAGGTGGCCTAGCAGAACAAAAGCAGTCAGCCCTATTCTTTTTTAAAGTGCCACATGAAAGTAATTACTTATGTGAATTGTTGCTCTGTGAGAACAGGATGAGAACTCAGGCACATCACAGAATCATTGAACTCAAGAAACTTGAACTGATTTTGTTCCAGCCAGTGGAACAGTCTTATATGCAGCCTGACAAGATGATTTAAAGTATTACTTGGTGCAACAGAATACAGTTTTCTCTTGATCTTTTGTTGTAATCATAAAGATAGATAGCTAGGCATTCAAACCATTTATGGGTCAGTATCTCTCTAAGAAATGTAATGATTCTCCAGAACATAATCCTTAGCTTTCTGTCCACAAATCACTCTTGTTGATTTTTATAGAAAACATTGATACACTTGGTGACTTCCTAAATCTCTTTTTAGAAGGAATGAGTCTTACTATTGAATCCAAGAAATATGACAGATGGGAAAATCTGCCAGTTCGGTTCTCTCTTTAAACCTCAAGATCTTCCTGTCCTACTTATAATGATACTTGCAAATTCTAGTAAATCCTTCAAAAAATTAATTGAAATGAAGTCTTTGCCCTTTTTGGACCAGCCAGACTCAACAGGCACAGCTGTTCATAGTATGGAGAGAACTATGTAATGCCTGACTACCATATATGTGTTACAGAAGAACAGCCGCTCAGGAAAAACAAAAAAATAGGTGGGGATGCTAACCTAGCAATTTGCTGCTGTTGTGTTTTTTCAAGTCATTTATGAATTATGGCAACTCTAAGGCACACCTATCACAGGGATTTCTGGGTCTGTGTGTGTGTGTGTGTGATGCACCCAAGGTCACACAGTGGGTTTCTATAGCTGAGCAGGAATTAAACTCTGGTCTCCAGGGTCATAGTTCAGTACCTAAACCCTTACACCACACTGGCTCTCAACCTAGCAATAACATAGTTGACTACACAGGATCCAAATCTGGCTGTTTATCAGTTAAATGCCCAGAACCCTAGGCTTGTCAGTTGCTACCACACCTGATTTTTAAAAAATCTCAAATTCTTTCCATCTCAAATATGAAAAAAAAAAATGCAAATTTGGGCCAGTTCTTATCAAATGTAAATTTTGGTCAGCATTTTTCAAAAATGAATTGAAAGTAAACTGAAAACAAAATGAGATTTCTATCTGTCACTAAGAGAGGGCCTTCTCCGCTGTGGGAGTCTGGTTATAGAATGCCTTCCCCTTGGAGAACTGATTGCCATGAGCTTTGCTTTTACAGGTGCCAAGTGAAAACATGGTTGTTCATGAAAGCTTTTGTGGCCTAATTTGTTTTGTAAAGAACTCTCCCATGTACATAGTTTTGATTGATCTTAAACTTTTAATCTGCCTTTTTAATTTCACACTTGTTTTAAAGTTGTCAGATGGGTTCTGTTATATGCTGCCCTGAGATCCCTGAATAGAGGACAAGATATAAATATTTTAATTAATGAAATACACAAATAACAGCTCCTTCCTTCAGCCTGCTCAAATTGAATCAAGAGCACCCGCCTTACATTAATTGCCCTTCCCTTCTTTTGTGTTTCTCTTTGTCACATATCTTCATGCCTCAGCTAACCATTCTGTTCAACATGCCTCCCTCCCGAAATTAATCCAGCCCATATTTCCCTGTTTTGGGTATATGAGCAGCTGGCACTGGACACCTGGGAAAGCTTGACCTTCCCAAGTTCCATCCAGTGGGTCATCAGTATCTGCCAGGGTTTGTTTCCAGCATCCACTGTGGACACCAAAATTTGTGGATGTTCATGCCTCATTATGTGTAATGGTGTAATCAAATGGCATCCCTTATTCAGAGTGGCAAAATTAAACTTTATTTTTTTAGGCTGACTGTACCTCTATTTTTTTTAACCACATCAGCATACTATTTGATTTCTTTTGCTATATGTGCAGTAGCAAGGACCCTTGTATTAGTATATATAGTGTGCCATGAAGCTATTGTCTTTTTTTTTTTATTAAGGTTCAAATACAAGAATAAAACAAACAAACAATCACATAGAGTAATACCAACAATCATATAATCCTATCTGTCTATTTTACTCTAATTTCACATTACTAGTCATTACTCTATACCTATACATACAAATATATTTACATTACATTACAGGCAACTTACTTCCTACATGTATTTGTCTGGTTTATTCTAAAACTATATTATACCTTATGTAACCTCTGCATCTCTCATTTTAAAATATTTGCTCTCTCCAGATTACACACTTTTGCTTTACTTAATATACTGTAACATTCTATTACACTTATTACAATGTCCATTCATGTCTCTTTACTATCCTATAGTTGGATCATTCAAAATTATCCCTAAATTTTATCTCTCCAAATATATTTTTTGGAACCCAAATTTTATATTTGATATTTGATACATCGCTGTGATTTTAGTAATCTTAAGTAAATATTATATCACCATATTTTTTCTTAAAATAGTTTACTACCGGCAACCATGCTGTTTCATATATAATTTTTTTCTCTTCATTTACTAATTTAGATAAATAATCACAATTTTTCGTTTCATATAGTAAAACTAGCCACTCTTCAATGTCTGGAATATTTTGATTTTTCCGTAACCTTGCATAAACTATCCGGGCGGAAGTAACCATATATAATACAATCCTCCATCTATTTTTAACATTTAGTTGTTGTAAACTGTTAGGTATTATATTCAGTAAATACATTTCTGGAAGTACAGGAATATTAATCTCAAATATTTCTTCCATTATTTTGTTAACTTTATTCCAATACTTTTTTGCCTTCTTGCATGTCCACCAAAGATGGTAAAATGTTCCTTCTTCTTTCCCACGCTTCCAACATTCCTTTTTCCCAGTCTTATACATCTTATCTAGTTTGTCTGGACTCAGATACCACCTATGAAAGATCTTTAAGTGATTTTCCTTAAGATTTTGGGAGAGCGTGAATTTTTGAGTTCTCTTCCAACTCCTCTCCCAGTCTTCCAAGAGTATCTCTTTACCTATGTTTGCTGACCATTTCAACACTGTTTCCTTTATAATCTCCGTTTCTAATTCTCTACTCATTCTTTGCTGTCCACTCCTATCTCCAACTTCCATTCAGAAACCTTTAATAACTCAGTCAGTTCCCCCCTTTTTTTCCCCTTCTTTTTAATCTTTTTCTAATCTTCTTCTTCTTCACTCCAAGGTCCTTTGTCCCCCTAATCAATCTTCTTCGTCCCGACTCACAGTCTCAGTCCTTTATTCAGTAGAAAACATTCTTAAATCCTCCTGTTAATACGATCTGGTTAACTTGCATAGCGTCCTTTTCTCTTTCCTCCTGCCTCTTTCAATTGTTGCGTCACGTCTCTGCAAAGCAACTTTATAGTTACTTTATAACACGCTTCTCTTGTTACAAAGTCCTCTTGCTTTACGTAAAACAACTTAAGTTCAACAACTCAAACCTACTTCAATATATTAATTTGTCTTTTCCCTCGCTCATGGGTTGTCAGTGTCCTTCTCAGCAAGCCCCAGCGAGCCGCCTCCTCCGCCAGCTTTCCACGCTAACTTTCGGTGACCGCTTCACGGCTCAAGCTGAAATCGTCGCCATTTTGCACAGCAATGTCCTTTTAACTTTTAACTTTGATTTAAAATTATTATTAACATGTAGATGATCTTTTTAACTGTGAGGTACATACCATCCAAATACAAGTTTCGATCTTTATTCCATTCCATCCGCTAAATCATATGCTTTGTTTAAAAAATCTTCGGCGGCGATCAGGCTAACTTCTCAGCTGTCTGATGCGGCTGTGGAAGCTCTGCGATCCCGACTCTCGTCCGCTGTCCCCTGAACACCTCAGAAGCAGCTGGAGAGTTATGGGGTCCCCGATGAGCCCTCTCAGCACTCCTCTTACCAGAGGAGTTGTCGGCTGGAAACCTAGCTCCAGCTGGACCGCAGCAGACGACAATGAGTGACACCCGATCGTCACTTCATTGCCGAACTCGACGCCATGAAGACCGGAAGTCTCGAAGCTATTGTCTTTGTTCATACCTGTGCTAATAGATTGGAAGTTGTGAATGTAATTCAATTCAGCTGTTTCTGTTTCTAGCTTTCCTTTATAATTTCTTTGTTCTAGGACAGCAACCTGTAAATCCCTTACTCTGTGTCCAAGAAGGCTGAAATATTCTGCAACTGTTTTGGGGGCATTGCCATTTCTAATGTCAGATTTGTGTCCATTAATCCTCCTGCAGAGAGACTGTCCTATTATTCTGATGTAGTGTGTAGAGAGGCGTTGCTGGCATAGGGTGGCATATATTACATTGGGGGAAGAGCAAGTAAATGTGCCCTTGATGTTCTAAGTGATGTTATTGGTCCCTGTAATATTTCTCCCAGAGTAGATGTGTGGGCAGAGTTGCCACCTGATTTTGTGGCAGGTTCTTGACCCTGTATTACCATCTATTTTATGTCTCCCATTGTGGATTGTTGTTTAAGAATTGGAGGCTGTCTGTAGGCCAATTAAGATCTGCTTCCCAGATCTTGTGAGAAGGCTGTGTTATTCTCCAGAACAGATTATAGCTTGTTAATAATGCACCTGAGTGGTTTCAGTTGGGGACTGAAGGTGAACGCTAAGAGCATTTTGTCATTTTGTGATTTTGGTCAGTCTTAAAGTAAATGGTTCCTAACAAGGTTCTTGCTTTGTCTATTTGTTTCTTCATCTCCACAGATGGGGATTGTAGTCTGAGAAATGCCTGTTGTAAATCCAAGAATTTTTAGTCTCTGTCTTGTGGGCCTGAGTAGATGTGGTTGTATTGGAGGGTTTGGCTGTCATCGATAGATTTGGTAGTGTGGTTCTGAGTGGAACCTGAAGGCATGCAAGTGTGTGTAGCCATCAGTGAGTTTTTGATAGACTGTAGCACTTAGAAGTACATTCTGCAATTGCATGGTGGTTCCAATATATTGTTATATTGAAGGATTTTCCCTGATGTCTTACTGATATTATTTAGTTAGAATTTGCAGTATATCTGTTGACTGCTTTTGCCCCATCTCTCCTCACTATTAATGCCACCCGATTTCTTCTTAGATTTTCATTTCCTGAGTAAAAGACTGTGTAGTTATCCAAATCAAAAATTCCTATTCCTATCCACTTTAACTTGCTCACCCCAAATATTGCAATGTTTATACTTTGAGGCCCCTCCCTAAACTGCAAACCCCAGGATTCCATAGGATGTTGAAAGAGGAATAATAGCACTATAACATTCCAGTGTGGAAATGGCCTGAGCAAAAAAGGGAATGGTCATTTTAAAAACCTCAGTGTGTAGATGTATGGAAGGAAATTCACTGTGAACAAGAGATGTGGGGCAGGGGGATATTGAGAGCACTTGTGGGCTTGTCATGGGGGCTCAGTGCAAGAATGCATATTTCAAAGGCATGTAGGCCCCTAAACCTACAAAAATATTACTAAGTATTAAGGTATTTTTTGGTAGTTTTCCCTCTATTGGGGATCTGTATGGAAGTTAATACCAAGCAGTTTTACAGAATACCCACTCGTACTGGATAGCAAAACTAGTAGAAGTGCTTTGTCGTTGACTTTGAGGTAAAGTGTTTCTCCACGGTGCTGTGGGGAAACAAAAGTCTAGAAAGTCTGGAACTGATGGTGGTTGTATGCTGTTTGAAGACATGTCGTGTTTACCTTCACCTTACTCATGCAGTCACAGGTCTTTCTGGGCAAAATAAAATATTCTAACCAGTACACTGTCAGCTGATCCAAATACTTTGACAATTTGACTATGTACAGCTTCTTTTTCAAGTACACACCCACAGAGATAAAAACATCTGCCTGCATTTTTGGACTCTTTTTCATACCATCCAATATTTCTCAGATGAAAACCAGGACACATGTGGCCAAACAACATCAGAATGTGGACAAGATTGCATAAGTTATTCATGAAGAAGAACACACAAGGCAGAAGAGGCTTCAGCAGTTTGCTTTTACCAAAGTATATTGGGAAGGGCAATTTTCTGCCTTCTCTCCTCTCTGCTAACTCAGTATAAACTGCTTTTGCACTTAATTCAGTTTGCAGTAAGTAAAGTAAACAAAGGACAAAGAAGGAAAGTGGCAGGAAAGAGAAACTGAGGCATTTTAAAAGCAACTGAAAATGTAGAAAGACAAAAGTTTAATTGGGATTGTCCCTGTCAGATCATGACAGTTGGAGGGCATGCTGTTTGAGGATGTGCCTATGCAGACTATTACTTCCACATTTACTGTCATGCCTTTCTTCCAGAGTATGGAAAGAGACTGACTCAGAGACTGAAACAGGACATGCCAGAACCTGATGAAAAGGAGGAGGTTACAGTGCCACAAATCCCAGAGACAGAACAGGATGCAGTGCCAGCTCTAGCAGAGAGTCCTGCCCCTTCAGATACGGAAGCCAACTTATCTGTACCTACATTTGCCAAGTGTAGACAGCAAAGGTAGCAGTTGCACTAATCTCAAAGGATTTATAGGAGACAGCAATTACTTCGGCAGCAGATGTATTAAGCTGCTGACCTATATAGATGCTGCCTTTCCCTCGAGGAGTCAGAGCTTTCTGAACCTTTTTTGGCTGCCGGTTGTATTCCTGAATTCCATACCTGACCTTGGATTGTATTGACTGACTTTGGATTCATTTGATTTGCCTTGGACTCTGTTGGACTCTATTTATGATTATGACCTTGTGCTTACTGAATAAAAGTAAGTAATGAGCCAGGAGCTATTCAGTTTGTTTGAGTTACCTGCTGTGCAGTCATAAGCTTTGTCTGGTTGCCTTGACCTAGATAGGACATTTACTCCTAAACCAATATTCATAGAATCATAGAATCATAGAGTTGGAGGAAACCACAGGGGCCATCCAGTCCAACCCCCTGCCATGCAGGAACACACATCAAAGCACTCCCAACAGATGGCCATCCAGGCTCTCTTTAAAAACCTCCAAAGGAGGAGATGCCGCCACACTCCAAGGCAGTGCATTCCACTGTCAGATAGCTCTGACTGTCAGGAAGTTCTTCCTGAGATCCAAGTGTCCTTAAAATTCAAAAAATTTAAAAGAATTATTTGTATTTGGTCATCATGACTGATTGCCATTGAGAGATCTGTCCACAAAACTAACTCTGCTTTATAGGTATTCCTTATCCAGAACACTATGCAGTCATTCCTCTGAGTTTGTGCATATTTTCTATACATTTGCATGTTTTGAGCTTTACCCTTCTCCTGAGAAACTCCAATCCTTTGCACCTTTTCTATACATTTGCATGTTTTGAGCTTTACTTTTCTCCTGAGAAGCTCCAATCCTTTGCACCAAAATCTCATCTTTCCCCTTTAATGAAATCTAGCATAACTGATTCCAGTCACAACAGACCTGCTTACTTACCATTCTACAAGACTATATATTTTGCCAAAGGAAATAATTTCTTTTGGTTATAGAAACAAGGAACATACCAGTGGTTGGAAGGTTAAACAGATTTCTAGATGTTAGAACAACAATTCCTATATCTAAAGCAAAGAAAATCCTACAGAACAAACTCCCCTCTCTATTCTGCAGTTGGGAGCCCAGGAAAGCAACAGCCAAGACACCCAAGGCCAGTTGTGGTAGCCTTCCTAGCCTGCACCAAACTCACTTAGCAGGGCTTGTCTGCAGGGCTTGTTCCTAGCGTGCCTTCTTACTTCACAAGTATCACTAGTTTTGTGCTAGCCTCCTTCACTTGTACACCTGCTTTTTACCTGACCTAAATTCAAATGGGTTAATTAACAGTAACTGTTCTACTCATTAAGGCCATTTCTGCACTTACACTATTATAGTGCTATTATTCCACTTTCAACATCCTATGGAATCCTGAGATTTGCAGTTTAGGGAGAAGCAGTTGGAATACTCATCCAGAGAGCTCTTTGACCTCAGTAAACTACAAACCCCAGAATTCTACAGGATGCTGAAAGTGGAATAATAAAAGTAAAAAGTGTAGGGCAGAAATAGCCTTATCTATATGTTTACTTTTAACTGGGAAAGGATGAATCACAGCAAATAATAGGTACTGATAACCTCCCTTACTTCCAAGGATAAAGATAAACTTAAGTAAGAGCCAAAATTACATAAGCTAACTATTAGCCAAGGCCAATACAGCATACGCTTCCGGAAGAAAATAGTCAAAGTGATGGGACAATTGTCGCCTGCCGTGCTAATCCTCCTTGTACAAAATTCTTCCTATGTATTTCCCCTATATTGAATCTCCTAAGAAGATCCAGAGTCTTTGCTGAGAAAATTATTTACGTGATGATTTTTTGATAGCTGCAGTACATCGATGCATTCTCCTTTGGGGAGGGGGAACTGGGAGAAAACAAAACAGAGCTGAGAAATAAGAATTCCAGAGTCATTTAAGATATGAAATTCAAAAGGTAGTTTTGCTTAAGAACACTATTTTTAAATTGTTTTTTTTTCTTAAACTCCTACTTTTAAATATTGCCTTGTCTCGACTATTTCTCTTACAGTGATGAAGCAATTCTCTCAAAATGATGCAACACTAGAGAATATACTTCCACTAAGAAAAACATCCAGTGACTTAAAGTTGACTCAGAATTTCTGGCTTCTAAACATGTACTTGGCACATGTCAGTGGATCTGCTACAGTGATTTTCCATTTGCATCTGTGAGAAAAATGTTGTGTTCTTCATTATACTCCAGATTTCAAGGTGTTACTTTTCCTATTGGATGGGAGAGGTGGGTCACTGCGCCCATTTCAAGTCCAGATACGTCAATGTGTATAGTGTGTAAAAATCAGAATGGTAGAAAAAAAACTACGAAAAATGCCATTGACCTCGGAAATCTAAGAGTACTGTTGGACTGAAGTTGAAGAAGCTAATGAGTTTGATCACAGCACATTCTTTTTAATATTCCCCGCTGAAGTCTGTTTTTTGTTCCCAGTAGAAAATCAAGGCAGATAACAACATCAACAACAATTAGTAAGGACATTATAAACTCATAAAAATGGTATTAGGATGCCATATGATTACAGTATGGTGGTAATCTGTAATCTTTAACAGCTAGAAATAAAGCTCAATGCCAAGGAAGTGCTAGCAGAATGCATGCTAGTACTGAAGATGAATCTGCCTTATATTGCACTCGCCCAACTTGCCTAGTACTTCCTATATCCCAACTGGTAGCTTTTCAGGGTCTATATTAGAGATCTGTGCCAGTCCTGCTACCTCAGATTGTTTAGCATACTCTCCAAAATGTCATAGATGAAAGCTGGGACACATTTGGCTGAGCAACACCAGCGTGGCCAAGATGGCAAAAGTTATTAATGAGGAAGAACACACAAGCTAGGAGAGGTAGCGGGGTAAAGTTTAATGGGCTTTTTTAAAAAAAAATATATCCAACAAGATACAAAAGGTTCAGTTTGGGGACAGGTGTAATTCTGAAAGCACATTTGCGCAGTTCAAACATTAAAGACTCACAAAGGCTGTATTGTATTAGCTGATATAAATGCTCTTAGAATAATATGAAAAGTCAAGTGAATGTTCCTAGCTCATCTACAAATTCAGATCCTGAGTGGAATCCTAGAAAGAATATTCAAAATATTTGAAAAATGATTCACTAACAGGTTTCTTGAGTGTGAGGAAATGCTGATGAGGAGAATCACAGCAGACAAGCAAGAATCTTAACTGTTCAGGACCTAGTCTGCAAGAAAAATATATGTGCAGAAAATGGCATCTTCTGCACAGAAAATATTTTTGCACTGTATAGAAATGGCATTTTCTGTGTAGAAAACAAAATTTGTGCACAGAAAATGTTTTCTGACAAAAAGCTACACATACTTGTGTATATGTGCGTGTGCAAGCACATGCGCACACTCAGGATGATTCTCAATATGTGAATAGTCTTAGAAAACTACACAGTTTTCAGTGACTTTCTCCTAGCAAGGAGGAAAATAATGAAATTATTAGTTCTTATCTGTGAGAATGAAATTTACAAAGATTTACCTTCTGAATCCTGAGCAATCATCCACCTGGTAAAAGCACTCTGTGTAGACTCTACGACTATTATTCTCAACGGAGTATTTATCAGCATTTCAAATATGAAAGGAATTACTCTAGATCCAGGATGGACAAGTTTGGTGGGTCCAGGTACTGCCCAGACAGCCAGAAAAGCTGCCACCACCCCCAAAAAACTGGAAGCAACTAGCATTATTATCATTATTATTGAAAGGGACTCAAGGCAGTTTACAAACATTAAAAGAGACAGAGCTAAAAAATATTGCATCACATAAAAGTTTTAAAAATATATAATTAAATTTTCAATAAAATTAAACATAGTTAAAATAAACCATTAAAAAGAACAACAAATATAAATGACCTAGCACATGAAAGGTCCTTTACCACTGAGCAATCAGCTCTTAAAGGCCTGTTGAAAGCAAAAAGGGTTCCACCTGCCTGTGAAAGCACAGCAAGGAGGGCACCAGTCTAACTTGTCTGGGAAGTGAGTTCTAGAGCCTGGGAGCAGCCACTGAGAAGTCCATTTCCCATGTTGCCACCACATGTACCTGTACCTGTGGGGATGGTAGGAGAGAGAGAAAAGCTTCTCCAGAAGATTTTAAGACATAGGCAGCTGATAAGGGAAGAATACAGTCCTTTAGATAATCCTGACCTGAGAAGTATGGAGCTTTATAGGTCATAACCAGCACTGTGAAATGAAGGCCAGTTCATGCCATCAAAATTTTTTTAGCCATCTAGCCATCACATCAGTGGTGTATCTAGCTTCAACAGTGCCTAGGACACCACCCTAGGTGCTACTTCTCCCACTGCTGCTGTGCTGGACTGAGGATGACCCTAGCAAGTGCAGTGGCAAGCCAGACCCACAGGGAAGGGCTGCCTCTGCCGCCAATACTGCTGCCGCCGTGGGTCAAGGAAGACCCTAGTAAGGGCAGTGATGGGCCAGGCCCTTGTAGAGGGGCTGCTTCTCCCACTGCCAAGCCACCGCCACCCTGGGACGAGAACAACCCCAGAGAGGGCAGCAACAGTGGGGAATGCTGATGGGCTGGCTGTCCTGAGCAAAGGGACTGGGAGAGGCACGGCTTTTTTTGCACCCACCTGGCACTGGCACCCAGGGCACCTGCCCTGCTTGCCCAACCCTAGATGCACCTCTGCATCTCTCTCTCACACACACATACATGTTAAACAGTCCTCCTGAAATCTGTATAAAAGGAGAATTGCTGCTTGTGATGGCTTCCAGAAGAAACAATTTAGCCATCAAAAGTGTGCTCTATGGGAGGTAGGAGACCAGACATTACAAAAATGACTGGGAGGCTGCACTTACCCACTTTTATTCAAAAATAGGGGGACACTTTCCTGACATGCTATATTAAATTATCGATATTAGGATATGGGCAGAGATCCCAGAAAATATCTGATATTCTCAGTTTTGTTGGGTAAAGCTACATAAAGCACTGATGTTGGAAAACCTTTTCATAGCACAGTAGGCTTTCTGATTACCAATGAGAAAGAGGTCCTTGAAACTACTTACGAGACTACCAAAAACAAAAAGCAAGGTTCAAAGATTAAAATCGCTGAGCTAAACCGTGTAGGAGATGCGTTTACTGTTATTCATTCTAGGAGCTTTACTGTTACATACAGGAAGAAATGGCTTTACCGAGAGTTTAATTCATCCACCAGGAATACTTTTCATTTGGGTCTAAGCTAATGTTTGGCTTAGCTTAGCTTCCAAAACTACTTCATGGCCACTACATGCCTCTTACTCATTCTTCCTCTCTGTTATATAAGGGATGTTTGTTGTTACTGGAGCTGCTGAATCATTTTATCCTCTTTACATGTTTCTTTCTATCTTTCTTCATTAACCTATAGTCTCCTGTATCACACCCAGCATATGATATGACAGTGGAGAGATGAGAAATTATAAAATAATAGGCAAAGTCAGCAAAAACAGAGCAGGACATAGCTCCCAGTAAAATGAAAATATGGGAGGAAAAGGAAGCTGGGAACTACTAAGATTACCATGAGACTGGCATAAAATCAAAGGAGAAGTTGCTGAAATCTAGGCTGTGATCAAATCCCAGTGTAATCCTTTTGATAAATGCATAAGCTGTGACCCAGCCCTGTTTTTCAATTTATTGCCTTGGTTCCTATGGGAAAAAATTTCAAGCACTTCATATCCAGAATCAGAGTCAGATGTTTTTGAAAAAAATAGATTCTGTTTAAGCGCCAAGACAATGAGGGGCCCAGCATTTCTATATATTTGCTGGCGGGGGGAACTCAGGACTGCTCAGAAGACCTGAGAACAGAATTTGAGTCCTTTGAAAAATATAGAATGATACAGCCATAGTTTTATGGCAGTAGAAGGAACTCAGTCTTACAATGCCAGGAATCCTTGCTGGGCCACAGAATCATTATCTATTGATAAGCCCAGTTCTTATCAATCAGGTTGGTGTTGTGCTCACCAGAAATTGGGCATACTTGAAAAACAAAGGTCAAGAAAGGAACCTAGAATGTTGCCTGTCATTAGTCTTTGCTGATTGTGATACTGTGGCAGCATCCACACATGTTCCTCATCAGTAGAATAAAATGAGCAGGAATGCACAGTTGAGAAGTAATACTCCTTGGCTTATCTACTCATGCTCCATAGTGCAGAATGTCCAAACTGAGGAGAGATTTTACAAGACCTTGCTTCAGTTTCCCAGTATGTTGAAGCCACTTGGGGAAACCTGAAAGCATAGTTCCTGTAGTTTTCAATGGCACAATAGTAACAATAATGGCAAATCAGAAGTAACAAACAGCTACCTTCTGGACCCCAGTAAGAGTAACAAATAACAAAATGCTGGGTGATCAAACAATGAGTAAAGTAACTAGTATTTATCAATTAATTAATTAATTTGATTTATATTCCACTTTTCCCCTGAATGGGATTCACAGCAGCTAGTATCTTTTACAAATTAACAATCCAAGCTTGGGTCTTTGGAGGCAATCTCATATTACTTTGTTAAATGCTATCGGGTTGCCCTTGACCCATGATGACCTTGTGGATGAGAGACTTCCATGCCCTTCTGTCAACAACCACCCTGCTCAGGTCTTCTAGATTCAGAGATGTGTCTTCCTTGGTTAAGTCTATCCCTCTGTAATGTAGTCGTCCTCTTTTCCTATTGCCTTCTACTTCACCAGGCATTCTTGTCCTTTCTAATGAGTCATGTTTTCTCATGATATGGCCAAAGTACAACAGCCTCAGTTTAGTCATCTTAGGCCATTTCCACACGGGGTAAGTAGAACGGCACGGTGCGACCTCTGACGGAGGTCGTCCGCACCTTGGGAGCGGATTGGGTAGGACTACTTGTCGAAGTTCCGCACCTCAGTCCACTTCGAAGCGACCTGAAGTGGTCACGCAGCGTGCTTTTTAAAAATCTGTTTTTACAGGTTTTTCAAAAGCATGAAGCACGCCACTCTGTACCACTCCATTCCTGTGCTCCAGTGCAGATTCGCAGGGCGCACACCAGTGCGTGCCTGCAGATCTGCCGGGGGCGAGCTTTAGGCTGGCAAGCTTCAGCGGTTGGTGGGGAGCCTCCAGCAACCAGAAGCTGCCATTTTGGATGGCGGAGCAGTGTGGAGCGATGAGCTCACACTGCTTCTCGTCAGGATGGACCCAAACGGACCCACCAAAAAGCCGGTGAATAGCAGCAGGGAGCATTACCCTTGCTGCGTGCAGAACGGGCCTTAGCTTCTAGGAAGGGTTCAGGTTTGATTTGCTCCAAGACCCATTCATTTGTCTTTTTAACAGTCCAGGGTATCCAAGGAGCTCTTCTCCAGCACCACATTTTGAATAAGTTGATTTTCTTCTTATCAGCTTTCTTCACTGTCCAGTTTTCAAAACCATACATAGAAATGGGAAACACAATGGCATGGACCATCCCAAATTGAGAGTTCAATGTTATGTCTTTACATTTCAGGATCTTGGCTAGTTATTTCATAGCTGTCCTTCTACGTGCTAGTCTTCTTCTGATTTTCCATACCTTGGCTTAGTAATTACTCAGAATGAAGACTGCAGTCAAGAAGTCTTCATTCTGAGTAATTACTAAGCCAAGGTATGGAAAATCTTGAACTATTTCAATGTCTTCATTGTCTACTTTAAGGTTATGTAAATCATTTGTGGTCATTATTTTTGTTTTTGTAAACCTGCCTTTGCATTTTCTGCCTTTACTTTCTTCATTAATTATTCCAAAAATCTTTGTTTTTTTCTGCTAGTAGTATGGTGTCATATTCATATTTTAAATTGTTGATGATCCTTCCTCCAATGTTCACACCTTCCTCTGAGTCTAATCTTGCTTTACATATGATATGTTCAGCATACAAGTTTAACAGATAAAGTGATAAAATGCAGCCTTGTCTCACCCCCTTGCCAACTGGAAACCATTTTATTTCTCCATATTCTGTCCTAACAGTATCCAATAACCAGTAACAGGTTATGCATCAGGATAATCAATATTGTGGCACACCCATTTCTTTAGGAGTGATCCATAGTTTCTCATGGTCTACATAATCAAAGGCTTTCCTATAATCTATGGAGCACAGGCTGATTTTCTTTTGAAATTCTTTGGATTCCACATACACCAACTTATTTTTATCAATTCTAGATGTTACCACCAGGATCTAGAAAACTATGGCAGACCAGCTTTCTCAAGAACCAGTCATGGTTGATGGACAGCCCATAGAGGGCTGTTCAAATGGACAAAGGCTGTCCATTTGTTGAGGGGCTACCAGCAACAAACTTGAATCTACGCAAACCTCTAAACCAGAGCTTGGATAAGTTATATTTTTCAAATACAAGTACCTGAATATCTCAACCAACAAGGTTGGTTGTTGTGATTTCAGTCATCCATCCTGGTGACCAAGATATTCTGTAGCAAAACCAGACCTGAATCCAGAGTGAAACGGGTCTCATTTGGAATTGCACATCTAAGGCTGGCTCAAAGATACTTTACTTGATGGGGTAAAGGACAAAACGTCCAACCATATTCCACATACAGAAGCCAATCAGACCCCCAGTTGAATTTTACCAAGTCAGCACTTGCAGCAAATCAGCATTCCTCATTGTACTTGAACTCAGTTGCAAGGCAGACTGTGTGAGCTACTATTACTTATTCTAGCACCTCACCATTGGTCATTCCCCTGCTGGTTCTGATATTGACTTGCCCAAATAAATGGAATTAAGCTGTGATGGTAATATCATGCATTACATGAACAAAATAATGCATGTGGATCCATTATTCCTGCTGAAGTGTGCAGCATGGGTAGGCTGCCTCTCTGCCTTCTCATTAGGACAGAGAAAATTCCAATTGTGTTACCTGTGCTGTGTTGAGAAAAGAAGGCTCAGCAAAACAGCCAAGAGCCTTGAGTCACTTGTAAGTAAGCATTGCTATTAACAGATCCCTGGCTCAGGAGGACTGGAATGGCCAAGAGGTTAAGGGGAAATGCCACGGCAGGAATCTCTGGCCTCACCATCTGCAGCTTAAGGTGACCAGCTCATTCTGTGTACTCTGTTTTTCCAATAAGAATTGTAATGACACTTCCACAGGAAGTAGAGGACTCCTTCAAATAGAGATGAGAAGAAGAGGTGATTTCATTTATGTCCCCTACAAGACAGAACAATTATGGTGAATTTTCTAGCAAGGATGCCAGTAAGATACTTTGTACATGAAGGGTAGTAGGACCCTATGAAATGAATAAAATAAGACATGCTAGCTGTACTCGAGTAGTAAATGCATATACATGTAGTTAAGTAGCAATTTCACTATACTGCCTATGTGCTGAAGAAAAATGCTGTACAACTGATGGTAGAACTGCAAATATGCCTACTGTTTCTTCAGTTCCCATGAATCAAATGGGACACTGAAAGCATCCTAGATGCGCAACTGCATATGCAATAGTTATACTTGCAGAGCTCTGCTTAAGCAACTGTGAACTGAAAATGAATGTTATGCCATGACCAAAAAATTACACCCACATGCACAAGGGAACTTACATGTTCATAAAACTCCAGCAGGATGCTAGCCACTGAAGGGAGAGAATGGTATCTAAAAGGGAATTAACTTTCATTGTTGAACATCCTCCAGCCAAATAACATGACCCAGTCTGCAAATTGTATCCATGTCTAAAACACTCAAAACGCTTAAATTGCAGACCATTACAAATAACTAGCACTTGCTGTTATAGCTAACAAGTTGAAAAGCTGTTCCAAAGCCCAGACCTGAAACTTTGAGGAGGTGTTTTTTTTGTCATTGGCATTTTAGGTTTCAAGCTGGATTTCTGTGTTTTCTGTGTATCCTAATGTCTAGGCTTGGAAAATTGAGCTGAAATAATTGCCCAAGTGCTTTTCTAGTTGTTTAATGAGCATGCTGTTAAATCCATAAATGACTTGGATTTTCAGCAGATTTATTATCTAAATGCTGCCAAACAGCTATTTGATGATGAAGCTACTAGTGATCTTGGAAGGATTTGAACCAGTAGCATAAAGAATTATTTAGCATTATTGGAGCCCTTTTGAAAGTTTATGTTGATACACTGCAAGGTTTTTATGTGGCTTAGATGTTAAGCCTGCCACATACCCAACTCTATAAATCAACATTATTGTGTGTTTGTAGTGTGTTCCATGTAGACCAATTTCTTTCTGGAACCACTCATCCATTTCTGTTCTCTTCCACTCTGTCTTGAAGCTTTTACCATTTGCAGTATCAAACTGAAACAAAATCTAAGGAACAGCAAGGTTCCACTTTCTCTGTTCTTTCTTGAGACTAGCTTAAATGCATGGTTCCTTATGCCTGCCAAACTAATCTGACACACTCTTTTCTAGGGCTGCAAATAGATGTTCAGTTTAGAAAAATAGATGGATGGATTATGCTTGAACTGACCAAAGTGTTTCCTACCACACCCTGGTGCTGGCAGCATTTAGACTGTTCTTAGCAAACCGCAAGAGTCTTTATGTAAAATGATTAATATTACTATTTCATGCATGGAAAACATACCACAGATATTGGCCGCAGATCCCAATCCAACTTTCAGGCACACACCCCACAAGCCTCTGGAGAATTTCATGAGCTTTTAAAGTAGAGTAGACATGATATGCTGGTTAAATCTTAACATTATAGGTGTAATGGGTTTGTTCCCCCAAGTCCCTCCCCCTGTTTTTTTGGGGGGGTACATGCTGATGTTAGCTCTTCTTCAGGTATGCTTGGCTTGTTTTTGCTAGATGTTTTCTGTCTGTATTTGATTACTAAGGTATTGTATGTCTCCCCATTGGTATGTTGTAATATTTGACAACTGACACGAAGTTGCATTTTTTAGCATACGACAATATGGACACCAGTCATGCAGCTGTTGCAAACATCTATATTCACTTTAACTGTCATGGCAACATCCTAAGGAATCACAGGATCTGAAGTTTAGGGAGAAGCATTTGTATTCTCTGCCAGAGAGTTCTTAGACCTCACTAAACTACAAACACCAGGATGCCACAAGATGTTGCCATGGCATTTAAAGTGGAATATAGCACTATAACAGTGTAGCATCTAAAGTCATCTCTGCCTTTCTCATAAGAGCCCAAATTAGGACTGAGAGGAGTCTCGTGAAAAATTGTGCTGGAAGGCTCAGTCCTCTGGGCCTCGGAGTTGATCATTTGAACTCATATGATTACCTCTGGCTAAAGGAGATAAAAGGGCTCCTTTTAATCCATACCTTTGCCTCATAGGCTGCTGCACAGGTGAGTGCATGTGTCTAGTACAGGTTGTGTTAGCCGCCTGTACTTGGATTAGTGTGAGCAGTAGAAGCTGGTAGCTATGATAGCAGTGGGATGGTATATTCACTCCAAGTTATAGTCTGAACTTTAAATTACAAGATGCTGAACCTATTTTGGCAATAAGATCTACTGTAACAGACTAGGCTGCTTTTTAGATTTACCTCATTCTGGAACTGTAGAGATGTACTATAGAGTATTATGTTAGAGTATTATGTTATGGAAATGAATGTATATTTGCTACAGGAAAGAAGCCATCCTAAGTATAAACAAAGGTAAGGTGAAAGTAATAGCTGGCTTATAATAACCATCCTTACAGCCTAATGCCAGCAAAACACTTTCATACCTTCATACAAGAAAAAGAGACACCAGAAGGTTGGGAAAGAAAATAAATCTCAAGGTGTACACCGGCTGAAATAGGCAGAATAGTAATGATGGCTCCCTTACCTCAGTTCTCTCTTTTGAATGGATGAGACAGCAGGAGAGGAGCAGCTAACTGAAGGCTGAAGGGAGTATAAAATGGAAGTCTTTTGAGCAGCAAGGGACCAGATCTTGCTCTCAGCGAAACTGGTCCACCTCTACTGCTGCTGCCAAGTAACTCAACACATGGTAAGACATTCCTTTCTTGATAAAGTTTGCTATTTAATACTCAACCAAACGTTGATATATTGATAAGGTTAAACAGACACACCAGGTGAGGAGGTGTGATGCTTTACTATACATTCTAATAGAGGTGTAAGACTGTGGCACTTTTCGCACGTTACCTCATCGCGGCAGTGGGGAACGGCGCTCGTGCGAGCAGCCGCTCAGCGCTCATAACAGCCCTTCTGCCTCCCGCATCGGCTTCCTCGTAGCGCGACCGTTGGCTAGCGCCCGGCCCCTTCCTTCCTCAGCGCAGTCTGGAAGCTGTAGGCTGCACTGGGGGAAGGAAGCACGACTGGCCAAGCTCGCCTAAGCACCACACACAGGTAAATGCACGAGGGCGCTGTGAGCATTGCGCGAGCATGCAGCATTTTCAGCTTACAGCTGAAAATAAAAAATGTGCGCACGCCCCGCTTTAGCCTCATGAGCGTCACACGAGTGGGAGTCCATCGTACAGAGCGATGCTCCCATTCACGCGATGCTCAAGGGGTGCTTGCGCAAAAAAAAAAAAAAAAGGCATGTGAAAAGGGCCTGTGTCTAGACTGACTCAAAGGCTACATAAGATGTGCCTCTGAACACAGAGCAATATCAGAACTATTTGTGCTACTAGAATAAATCTTAGTATAAAAGTTACGACTTCTCCTGTTAATTTCCTAAAAGATGAAAGCTTAAGAATACTTAAGTGGAATAATGATGTTGTTTTGTCTATTGGATAGGACTGGATTTTGGAGCCTTCACAGCTTAGGTGACCAACACAGCAACTCCTAGGAAATCCAAACAGATTCAGACCAACAGGGACCAGGCAAAGAACCTTCAATCTTCTACAAGATGGGGGCGGTGGGGGAACCATGCCTGTATCACCATCACCCTGGATGGCTTCTTTACTCTTTGGACTGAAAACTAGAGCAGGTCCATTGTTCCAGGTACCCTGGAGCTATCAGCCTTTCCTGGGTACAATATGAATCCTGTGATCTGAAAGTCTTTGCCTCAATCTATATCTATAACTATAGAAAGACACACTGGCTATCTGTTCAGCAGTCACTCTATCTTAAGTCTAACTTACAACATTGTAATTCACCTATATGGTCATTGCAACATCACCACAATCAAAAATCCCTCTAGCCTATCTTTTTAGCTTCAGAGCCACCCTCTAACACACACATGGTCATTTCTGAGTTGCTGGAGCATTACTGCCTACCCATGGTCTTCAAAAACTAAGAAATCTCTGTGTTGGGGGGCTGTGTAGCTTAAAAGGTAGACAGCAGTGTTGGGAGACGTATTTGTAAGCTGTAGATACATCTCCATAGCTGTATCTCCTCATGCAGGATCTCAGACACTGCTTTCTTGTTTTTTGCTCATCTGTTTGTAATATAATCCCTCAATCGTTTTTTAGTACGTATCTATCCATTCTCACTCATCTCCTGGCAATAAATCAGTCTTCTTTAATTTGGAGTTGGCTCTGCTTATTTTGTGATTGCTAAGCTACTACAGACAGTATTGGGCCACATGACACTGCTCTGGTATTGTATTCAATGCTTTGGATTCAGTGGGTGAAGTTTCAACTATGAACCATAGAATCCTGGAACTGTCACAAATATGTTTGGGCTTCCCCGAGTGAACATTTAGAGGTGGTGACCAGCTATCAGGTATGGGCTAGTTTAGCCCAGGCAGGCAGAAGTACCAAGTGTCTTAGGTAGGTGTGGATAACCTAGAATCATAGCATCATAGAATAATAGAGTTGGAAGAGAGCCATCTAGTCCAACCCCTGCTGTGTGGGAATACACATCAAAGCACTCCCAACAGATGGCCATCCAGCCTGTGTTTAAAAACATCCAAAGAAGGAGACTCCACCATACTCCAAGGCAGCATATTCCACTGCCAAACAGCTCTGACCATCAGGAAGTTCTTCCTGAGGTTCAGGTGGAATCTCTTTTCCTGTAGTTTGAATCCATTGCTCCTTTTCCTAGTCTCTGGAGCAGTGGAAAGCAATCCTGTTCCCTTATCAATATGACTTCCTTTCAAATATTTAAACATGGTTATCATGTCCTCTCTTAACCTTCTCTTCTCTAGGCCAAACATACCCAGCTCCCTAAGCCACTCCTCATAGGGGATGGCTTCCAGACCCTTCACCATTTTGGTCTCCTTCCTCTGGACAAGTTCCAGCTTGTCAATGTCCTTTTTGAAGGCCCTTTCCACACCTTACCTTTTAACGCTGCTGGGTTGGGGTTTTCACGTGAAAAGGCTTGGAAGGAATGCTCTCGCAAGCCTCCTGCTTCAGCTCCGCAGCTCCTTCCTGCTCGCCTGCACCCCCCGTGCCCCGCCCCTTCTTTCCACAGTGCAGCCTGGGAGTTGTAGGCTGTGCTGGGGCAGGAAGTGCAACCGGCGCAGCTCAGGAGGCTTCGCACAGCAGGTGAGTACGCCCCAGGCCCCTGAGCGATGTGTGAGCACAGAGCATTTTCAACTTGAAGCCAAAAATGAAAAAATCCATGCCCACTTTGCATCAGGCTCTTGAGTGTCGCGTAAATGTGAGTGCGTCATGCAGACCACTCCTCACATTTACGCGATGCTCAAGGGGCCTCTCGCTTCCAAAACACTGTGTGAAAAGGGCCCATATGAGGTGCCTGGAGCTGGATACACTATTCCAGATGAGGTCTGACCAAAGCAGAATAGAGTGGTACTATTAGTTTCCTCGATCTAGATACAATACTCCTATCGATGTAACCAAGAATCGTTGGGTTTCTTGGCTGCTGCACCACACTGCTGACTTATCTTCAGCTTGTGGTCCACTAAGGCCATTTCCGCATGGGGTTTTTAAAATGGTGCAGTCCGTCCTCCAAGGAGGAGGTCTGCACCTGGGAGCGGACTGGGTCGGACCTACTTAATGTAGATCCGCACCCCAGCCCACTCTGGGACGACCCCAAGTGGTCGTCCACCATGCTTTTGAAAGACCGCTAAAACCAGGTCTTTCAAAAGCACGGAGCATGACACTGCGAGCCTGCTCCCTTATGCAGATTCGCAGGCTCGCCCCAATCCGAGCCTGTGATCTGCTAGGGGCGGGCTTTAGGCTGGCGAGCTTCAGCAGTTGGTCAAGACCCTCAACCAACCAGAAGCCACCATTTGGGACGGCGGAGCAGTATGTATCGATGAGCACGCACTGCTCCAGAGCAGCGTGAACCTGACCGGGGAGCTGAAAAGTCCAGTAAGTAGTGGCACGGGGCGATTCCCTCACCCCATGCAGAAATGGCCTAAGACTCCTAGATCTCTTTCACATGTACTGTTGTTCATCCAGGTGTCTTCCATCCTATATTTGTGCATTTCATTTTTTCTGCCTAGGTGTAGGACCTTACATTTCTATCTGTTGAAATCTGTTTTGTTAGATTTCACCCAGCTCTCCAATCTGTTAAGGTCATTTTGAATTTTTATCCTGTCTTCTGTGGTGTTAACAACCCCTCCCAATTGGTATCATTTGCAAATTTGATCAGCATGCCCTCTATTCCTTCATGCAAGTTATTGATGAAGAAGTTGAATAGCAATGGGCCCAGGAAAGAACCCTATGGCATCCCTGTGGCATCTCTTTATGCAACCCTTTGAAAATTTAGGGCAAGCGTCAAGGTTTTCATCTTCCTAGCTTGCATTACATTCTATCCCACTCCCACAACAATTTAAATATGCTTTATGCCTGACTCCTTAATACCACTCAGTACTGCATCTGATGATATGGGTTTATACTCATGAAAGTGCCTGCAAAAATAAAAACCATTCAGTCTTAGAGGAGCTGCCACATTTCTTTCTTCCCCCTTCCTTCTTCTCCCTTTTTATACCGTTGCTGCTTTGAAAACTACCATGATGGGAACAGTAAGACAGTCTCCTCATTTTTGTGTGGTGCATATTTTCCTTATTATCCCTGGAATCTTGTTGGTTAGTCTGGACTAGAATAAACCCACTGTTGTGAGTCAACACATAGGTAAATATAATTGATTCAATGGATCAACTCTAATGGCTTAGGTCTTTGTATGTTAACATATTTGAGGACTGGTTGGGAAATAACATGATATTTTGGTTTGAAAAACCAGGATGAAAAGGAATGAATGGAGGGGGGAAAGCAAAGGGGGAATTATTCAGAAATCAACTTTGCAACCGTCTTCCCCAACAAAAGCCCTTTAGTCCTTGTGCTCCAGGTTCAGCAAATGAAGCCAATGGTAACATTTTGGGATGTGGGCTAGAAAGGAGTGTGTTTATTTTTTAGTTCAGCTTCTGAAACAGTACCCACATGCAAGGCAAATTGGGAAGCAACAGAGCCAGAAGTACAGCTGGCATGAAAGAATGTTTTTTAAAAAAAGAAGCCAAAGAATTTTTTTTTTAAATTGAGTTGGAATGGAAGATCTCTGTTGATTTGCATCAGGCCAAGGATCTAACCCAAGGAAACTTAAGCAAACTCACTTTCTTTCGCAAATTCCTGAAGCCATCTCTAAGCAGACCAGCTCTATATTTGTAAGACATTCAACTTTTTCTATACATAGTTCTTTCCTCCTGTTTAAAGGAGCAATGTGGAAAGCAAAACTTTGGAATTTCCATCCCTGCAGGAGTCACTGACTTGCTTTAGATCTAGTGGCATGTAATTTATTGCACATAAGAACAGTCCTCTGCATTACAGAATTGTAGAAGTGTAGAGCTGGAAGGACTCCAAGGATCATCTAGTCAAGCCTCTTGTTGATGCAGGAAATTTACAACTAATCATCCCAACAGATTTGCTCCAGAATAGGATCGTATTCAATGTTTAGGGGGAAAAAATCTGAACTACAGCTTCCCAAATCCCTGAGCAAACAAAGTTGACATCCATGCTGGTCACAGATTCTGTGAATTGTAATCAAAAAGTACCTTTTCCCAGTTCTAAACAGACTAACAGCTGAGAAACAGGACATGAAGGCAAAAACCATCACTTGCCATTTGTTTCCAAACAACTCTTATTATGAGTGCCTACAGTTCCATATTGCCATTATGATTAGTGGCCACCGCTGGCATTGACTTCCATAAATTTATCCTCTTTACAGTCCATCTATTCTGTCTCATGGCATTGAATTCCATCAATTATGTATTGAGCCAGTGTGGTATAATGTCTTGAGTGTTGGACTACAACTCTGGAGATAAGCATTCAAATCCCCATTCAGCCATGGAAACCCACTGAGTGACCTTGGGCTAGTCACATTCTCTCAGCCTCAGAGGATGATAAAGGCAAACATCCTTTGAACAAATCATGTCCAGAAAACTGCATGATAGCTTCACCTTAGGATTGCCATAAGTCAGAAACAACTTGAAGGCACACAACAATTGTATACATAAGAACATAATGCAATTCATGTTGAATCAGATGAGACCAAAAGCCTATCCAGTTCAGGCTTTTGTTCCCATGACACTCCTACTTTTGTTTTCAAGCAACTGGTTTCCAGGAGTATTCTGCTTTTGATGCTGAAGGTGATCTATAGCCATCATGACTAGAAATCATTAAATAAGTATGCTCTTTTGCCTATCACTATTTTTGCTTTGTTTTTATTTTAATAATGGGATCATGTCGTCAGACTGCAACTCCCAGCACTGCTAGCCAATTTCGAGGAGTGTTGGGTGTTGCAGTCCAACATCTGGTAGACCACATAATTTGTCTCCTATTTCTGAATCCTGAATTTCTGAATCCCTAACACAGTGAGTAGACCCACTGAACAAATGCATGTGGACTCACTATTCAACAATGACTCCAATAGGGTTTGAACCAAGACCAGGGCTCATGTGACCCTCCAGACAGGTTTTTGGAATTGACTTCAAGGTCCTTGAACAGCATGCTGTTCTATTCATCTTTATCTTTTGGTTTTTCAATGGATTTGTTTTAAAGGGTTTGAATTCTACAGACAGTTTAATTCTCTTTTAACACTCACTTTTGTATATGTTTGTACTTATGTCTTTGTATGTGTTTTTATCTGTATTTGTAAGCAACCTTGAGCATCCATTTTGGGATGAAAGTGGGCCATAAATGCAATGATGATGATGATGATGATGATGATGGTGATGATGATGATGATGTGCATTCCTCATCATTGACTGTGCTAGCTAGGTCTGCTGAGACTTGCACTCTGACATCATCTAAAGAGCCACCTGATTCCCACCTCTAACTCAAACCATAATGTTATCAGAGGGAATATATGCTCTCGCCCCATCCACACCTGATTTTATAATCTGGGACCCTTTCAGGTCCTGCTGATTTCTGTTGTAGCCACTGTCATAGCATGCTGTGCTACCAGGAAAAGGCTGGATGCATCATTGCTCACCATCCCACTCTCCAGAGATTCCTCGTTTGGGGGGCTAAATGGCTTAAAAGGTAGGTTTGGGGAACATCTTCACTTGTTGCAATGGTGCAATGACTGTAAAGTGAATTAATGCAATTATGATGTTGTGAGACAGGTTTATGACATTGTAATTACTGGAACCAGGAAAACAGGAAGATTGCATTGCAAGTGGAAAGACTCAATCAAAGAAGCCAAAGCCTTCAGTTTGCAAGACCTGAGGAAAGCTGTTGACAACAGAGTGTCTTGGTGGTCTCTCATAGAGCCGCCATAAGTTAAAGTTGACTTGTTGGCATTTAACAACAACAAATTACCAAACAAAAGGCCAGCCATGGACTACAGCAGCTTTAGAAAGAAAAATGCATGGTAATGAGATTGTAACCTGGGCCACTTTGTTCCATGCTCCCTGGTAAAATATATTCCCCTCACCCCTCATGTTTGCATCTGGTACCAACTAAAAAGTTTTACAATTACAGTATTTCAACTATATTAATATATTTACATGACAAGTGAAAAATGTTGGAGATCTAGTCAGGCAGATGATGATTTGACATGTTTTGGAAAAAAATAAGGTATGAACACTACAAATGTTGTTGGGTACAAAATTTCCATTAGATTCTACTGTAATCCTTCTGGGATACATAAAAATGCAGTTACGGGGCGGGGGGAAGCTTGTTAATGTCTACCTCTGTCAAATAGAAACTGGACAAGGAGAAGTTGGCACAGAATACTGATTAATAAACTGACAGATTATGTAAGAGTAAGACTTAAGGGAAGCGCAAGAAAAATTATGTTGGTTTTGGAACTGCAGCAACCTTTTAACTCTATTCATGTAAGACAGTGTGTTTGGCTACTGATGAAGTTCTGCTGTATGAATAGAACAGCAGCTTTACCAAAAAGAAAAAAAAAGTATTTCATTTTTTGAAAGTTGGAGATGACCACTAAGTTCAAAAGCTGTTAGACTGGATTCACAAAAGGGCAGGTCTACCAAGAGCTACGAACCAAAACAACCAAAGGGAATATCAATGTGGCTTATCACATGGGTGGGAAACATGTAGCCTTCCAGATGCTGCCAGACTTGAGTTTCTACCAGCCCCAGCCAGCATGACCAATGATCAGTGAGTGTTTGTTTGTTTGTTTGTTTGTTTGTTTGTTTGTTTGTTTGTTTGTTTATACCCCACTCCTCATCCAAAGATCTCAGGGTAGCTTATAATAAAAATCAGTTTAAAACACTAAATAGTTACAAGAATTTAAAAAGATTAAAAATATATTAGATAGTTGCTCAATTAAAAACAGATAATTTAAAACTAGTTAAACTGGTTAAAGAGTGGATAAGAGTTGTAGGTTAATATCTGGAGGGCTCCAAGATCACCACCCTTGGCATACATAGCATTTTCTGTGCAGGAGGGGAGCAAACAAAAAACAGAAAAGAGTTGTTGTCTCCCAGAAACATCTGTCTGGCAATCACTTAAAACACTACTGTTGGTCTAAACCAGCAGGCTAATGCTGGTGCATGGTATTTGTCACTTATGTATTCAGATCCAGTCCCCAGATATGGCCCTTTGGTGGCTAAGCCAAAAATTTTACACATTGAGGGTAAGCCTAACACTGGCCAGTAATGTTAAAATGCAACCTTCATGTTCACAGGGAGTATACTTTGGCCTCCAGTAAGAAGGAATTGAAGATTGGCATCATACCTATTTACTGAGCTTCCAATATTTATTGTGAGCTTCCCAGGGAATATCCGGTTGGGCACTGGTCAAGTTATCTCTTATCTGGTCTTGCAAGGCTTTTGCAAGTACCTATGCATTATCCGGATTCCCTAGTTGTATAATTTTGGGCTACCCACCTTGAAACACATGTGTTGCTATATAGATATATTCTTTTGCTAGCAGTGAATTCCTTCTTCCTTGCTCACAGCTGGATCCTCACAACTATTTGTTGTAGCCACTAGAGGTCAAACTTCCACATCTGTTGTTAATTGTCCCCAGCTTTGGACAGAATAAGCAGTTTGCTTGCTGTATTTTCACCTTCCCTGCTAGTAAATTCTTTTTCCCAAAGTAGAGTCATTTACTACTTCTATACCCAATCATTGGAAAAGGTGCTGAAAAGGGCAACAAAATGATCAAGGGCTGGAGCAACACCCCTATGAAGAAAGATTATGTTGTGGAATGTGTAGCTTAGGGCGAGGAAAAAAAAAGGACAGAAGATAGAGGCTTTTGTGATTTTGCAAGGGTGTGGGAACAGGAAATAGGGAGAAGCTTTTCCTCCTCTCTCATAATGTAAGAATCTGAGGGCATCCACCAAAGTTAAGTGGTGGAAGATATAGGACGGATAAAAATAAGTCCTTCTTTGCACAATGCACAATTAAACTATGGAATTCACCACCACAAGACATAGTTATGACTCCCCACTTAGCTTTAAAGGGAGATTATATAAATTTATGGAAGATGGGGACATCAATCAGAATGGCTATATATAAACCCTAGAATGTGTGTGTGTGCGTGTGTACACACCTTCAAGTTGCCTGTCAACTTATGGTGACCCCAATACCAATGGTTATTTAATGTTGGGAGTCAGTTTCCCAGCATGTTAGCCCTTTGGAGGAAGTTGTATGAAAGCTAAAACTGTTAGGAATCAGCCTTCTTTTAGCAGAGTAGCAGAAAAAACATGTCTCAATCTCTGTGTGGCTTCTCTGAACTGAGACTGACTTAGAAAGCAAAACAAGGCAGGCAGTTGCAGGTTACAAACTTATGAAATGTTTACAAATGAATTTTGCAATCACATATGCATTGGAGAGCCTAGATCCTAACTAGCTAACAAAAGAGATTAGGCAAGATAGTAGCTTCATTCTTAACTCACCATCTTCTTGGTGGAGAGGTGAAGCATGGTCAGAGGGAAGGAAGTAAAACCATAAATGGCAAAAAGGGCAAAGAGAGAGAGGTCTGAGAAGTGTGGTCTTTTATGTAAGGCCAATGACTCCAGATCTATCCTGGGTCACACGGTCTGTTTACCTGGATACTTGTCAGGACCTGAGGGAGGGGCACTTCTGCTTCTGTTTATTGGCTTGCCCAGGTAGCAGGGGGAGGTAACAAAAAGGTGGGCTGTCTTGGTTGTGAGGGGAAGAGAAATGAGATAACTGTCTTTCTTTCTCTTTGCCTCACAGATGAGAACTCCTTCTTCTTCATTGCCTGAGTTACCTGTCCCCACCTTTCCCAGCCAGGCCGTCATATGGTAGCAATAACATACTCCTCCTGCAGCTTAACAGATGCTGAGGCAGAGAGAGTCTACATACATGAAGTAGGATCTTGGCCAAGAACGTAAGAGCCATGTTGGATCTGAACCATAAGCTATTTAGGTAGTGATAAATTGCAATAGGTTGTGACTATAATTGCACGTCTATCTCATAAAACAAACACTAAGGAATACAAAGCAGTACTGTGAGGAACATATTACTAATCACATTTATATTAACAAATTATTTAAAAATAT
Source organism: Iguana delicatissima (assembly GCA_948472985.1). Lineage (NCBI taxonomy): Eukaryota > Metazoa > Chordata > Lepidosauria > Squamata > Iguanidae > Iguana > Iguana delicatissima. Next base: position 353,764 of record CAOKZL010000786.1, read on the forward strand.
CAGGTACTGTAAACTTCAAAGCACATTTTGCCCACCCCTGGTGCAGCTGAAAAGTGAAGTCCATCCCACCTCAGTAGCTATAAACAGTGGTGGAAGCTGGCATGTAGGGGAGGCGGGGGGGCATAGCCATGGTGTGTGGGGACGTGGCCACGGCAAGCGGTGGGGTGGCCATGAGCTGGGACACCCCAAAAACATTGCTGCCAGGGGTGAACTGCCCCCATCACCCTCCCATCACTATGCCACTGGCCATAAACTGATGATAACAAAGGCAAAAAGGCTCTCCTTTTGAGGCTCCTCTGAGAAATCTATTTGCCTCTTTCCAGCATGAGGCCTCTTGTCACTATGATGGAAGATTTCTACTAGTCTCTTGAGGAACTCTCAGTGTTCATAGGTGTGGGGACAGGTTTAAGCAGTGGGATAGGCAAAGGATATCAATTGAAGCCAAGTCGGTTGTTCTATCCGATGTTGGAGCAGTGATAAAATGCAGCTTTGCCTTAGGCCTTTTCCACACCGGGCGAGGGAATCGCCCCGCGCCGCTACTCACCGGACCTTTCGGCTCCCCGGTCCTGTCCACACCGTTCCGGAGCAGTGCGCACTCGTCAATATGCACTGCTCCAGCGTCCCAAATGGCAGCTTCCAGTTGGTCAAGGGTCTCGACCAACCGCTGAAGCTCGCCAGCCTAAAGCCCACCCCCGGGCAGATTGCAGGTTCGCATTGGGACGAGCCTGCAAATCTGCATAAGGGAGTAGGCTCGCAGTGGCGCGCTGCGTGCTTTTGAAAGACCGGAAAAATCAGGTATTTCAAAAGCACGCTGGAGGACCACTTGGGGTCGTTCTGGACTGGACTGAGGTGTGGATCTACTTTAAATAGGTCTGACCCAGTCTGGTCCGAGGTGCAGGCCTCCTCCTTGGAGGACGGACTGCACCATTTCAAAAACTCTATGTGGAAAAGGCCTTAGTCCAGTGGTTCTCAACCTGTAGGTCCCCAGATGTTCATGGACTTCAGCTCCCAGAAGCCCTGAGCATTGACCACAGTGGCTGGGGCTTCTGGGAGCTGAAGTCCACGAACATCTGGGGACCCACAGGTTGAGAACCACTGCCTTAGTCCCTTGCCAAATGGAAACCATCTGATTGTGAAGATCATGCAAAACTATGGCTCACTCTACAAGAAATGGGTGTGCCACAACATTTGATTGTTCTGATGTGTCATCTATACTCAGGACAAGAGGCAACTGACAGGACAGAATAAGGAGAAACAGAATGGGTTATTTGAAGAGCTGCCTTGGGTCCCCCTCTGGGAGAAAAAGCAGTGCAATAAATAAGCAAATAAACAAACAAATAGTTTCATCTGTCATCCACTGGGGCTTTTCTTTCTTTTTGGCTGCAGAGAGCTTTAGCCCGCAGTTCTTCTGGCTCCCAGTCAATTAGAATTAATAGTCCAAATCTGTTCTTTACGTGATCTTTAAAATTCTACAGGAACATTATTTAGATTGTATTTTGGCACTAGGACTGACATTAATTTACTCTAATTTTTGATATTAGCAGTTCATGGTCTGTGCTATAGTCTGTTCCTGGTCTTGTTTACACAGAAAAAAATCCATCTTCTACCACCTAGTAATAACCATAGTGAAGATAATGATCTATGTTTGTACTATGCAGCTCAGTTCCCTCTCACTCCTCTGATTATATCCATCCATGTGGAATTTGCTGCCATAAGACCTAATAACAGTCACCTGTTTGAATGGCTGTAAAAGGGGAAAAGATAAATTCATGATGATAAGGCTATCAATGACTAATAGAGAGTGATGAATTACCTCCAGTATCCAGTATTCAGTACACCTCTTTATACCAGTTTCTGGAAAATGGAGCAGGAGGGTGCTATTGAGTTAGTGTCCTGCGTTGTGGTCTTTCCATAGGCTTCTAGTTAGCTGCTGTTAAGATAACTAGACAGGTCTTTGATCTGACCCAGCAGGGCTCTCTTCTTGGCCACTTCCGCACTAGCCTGTTATAGCGTTATTATTCCACTTTCAACATCCTATGGAATCCTGGGGTTTGCAGTTTGGGGAGGGGCCAGATTCCATAGGATGTTGAAAGTGGAAAAATAGCACTATAACAGGCTAGTGCGGAAATGGCCCCTATGTTCATAGCAGTCTTTTTTTACTGAGACGATTTAGATTACCTCCAGTCCTGTTACGGTAGACTGACTCTTGTTCTGTTTGTGGGAGTAGAGTTAAAAAGAAATGAAGCAGAACAGGCTTCTCATTCCACAGCAAAACATACCTACATTCCCAGGCTTTGGTCTTGTAAATGCCACTAAAACCAGTTCTTCTCAACTGCTTCCCTTGATGCCTTTCCCCAGCGTGAGGTTGTTTTATTTCAGTTCTGGAAAATAAGACATCAAGGAGAGCATCACATGACTTTACTGAATATAATGCAAGAAATCATAAGCAGCCCACATATTAACAGTTCAGAGGTTAAGACATGATGTCTCCAGGAAGCAAGTCTGTCTAATACAGTGGTTCTCAACCTGTGGGTCCCCAGATGTTTTTTGGACTTCAGCTCCCAGAAGCCCCAGCCACTATGGTCAATGCTCAGGGCTTCTGGGAGCTGAAGTCCAAAAACATCTGGGGACCCCCAGGTTGAGAACCACTGGTCTAATAGGACATGTACTTAATAGCTTCAACTACTTTTCATGTTAAAGATGATTGAGACTGTTCTTGTTTTTAATTAGGGCTGCCATTAATTTCAGGACCTCTCTGTAGTATGGTATGAATCAGAAGAAGGAAGCGGCAAAGGCAAAGTGCTTTTGACCTGGATAATATGCTAAGGTTGTTTGAAATATACTGAATAGAAGACAGATCCACAGGAAATACTGGCTTCTTAAACACAACCCAAATAACCTGGAAGATTAAAAATGCAGGATGAAATTGCCACTGAAAGCATGAGAGCAAGAAAAGGAAAACAGTGTTTCTGAAATGGAGAAGCTGAAAAGCTCTTGGACATGTATCTTCTTCTAAAAATAGAGGGACTGGAACATTGCAAACACCTGGCTCCTCTCTTTCAGACACTGAGTGTGCCTCCTCCATGCTGTATTTGGTTATGCACAATGGCAGCAGTCTGGACTAGAAGTTTGCAAGAAAAGCTAAACAGGGATGTAGCCAAATTCTTCTCAGAAAGTTACACAAATAAGAAATAACCAAGAAGGCAGAAAACTTAAAGAAACAGCTGGAAGAAGATTTTATACTGTTTAATGTAATTTCCCCCTAAAATAACTATTAGACACTACTGTTTTCCTGGTCTGCTTCACAAGAGTTAGTTAAGGTACTCGCGTGCATGATAACTCACTATGGAAAACTGAATATATGTTATAAACCTATAGTCCTACAGTCCCCTCCTTGGGTATTTGAATCCTGGTCTCTCTGCTTGCTTCTACAATCTAGATGTAATCTGCTTTGATGTCACAGTGACACTGTGAAAACCTAAAAATACTCTATTTTCTCATGCATTTAAGTGTTTTGGACAGCTGAATACTAAGTCAGTCAAGCCTAGACAGATGAACACTAAGTGACTTTAGAACATGAACTATAAGCAAGTTAGGGTAAATTAAAATTGCAAAATACCCTGGGCTTCCAGATAATAACTTTCCAATACATACCTGAAATGGATGACAAGACAAACAATGCTTCCCACTTATTGTATGTGATGTATTATGCTTATGCACCCAATTTCCTGAAGGGACAACTTTTCTTCCTTGTGAGAAGAGAAATTTAGTAGCTGTAGGTAAGGTTTCCATCATATCTGTTCATTTATAGATATACAAGTTTAACAGGTAGGGAACAAGAAGTTATGCAAGCAGGCAGTACTGGTGCTAAGGCAATATCAGCTGAACATCCCCAAATCTAATTAAAAGACTGCCAGAACAGACATACTTCCAGACAGTTCCAAAATATTCTTTTTCTTTCTTTGGCAACATTCATATTTGCAGAAAGTATTCTTTTCAACCCAACCCTTCAGGTAAGTAGGGCTTGGGCACAATAGGCTTGTAGATAAAGATTAATCTGATGAGCTGTTCAGTAGCTGCTCATCCTTGCCATAAAGGAAGTACCTGTGTTATTCATCATTAGCTATTAGGCTACCTAAAACTTAATGCAGTTTCACACTAGTCACTTGTTCTGCTAAAGAAACAGGTTTTACACCATTGCAATGATTCCTACAGTCTGACACAAAGGTTGTTGGGTTTTTTCTGGTTTTAGCTAGTACTGCATCCCTCCTTTCCAGGCATTGTCATGGATGTACTAGGGCAAAATCCTCATACCTGTTCTCACCATTCCTGAAGCAAGCAGTCAATTCTTAGGTAGTAGCAGTGCCTGCATGAATCAATATTATCTCATTGGTAGTTTAGGATCACTTATTTGCAGAAGAATTGAGTTCCAGCAGGATATTGGGACATCATCCCTTGGCTTTGGAGATGAAAATGTTTACAGTCTTTTAAAACCTTTTAAAGTTGTCATGAGTTCGGGGTTGCCACTGCATCAGGTGTTAGGGCAATCTTACCCTCTTTCTCCTGCTTTGGATCTCTTTTCCAGCATCTATTCTCTGCTAGCAGGGTCCTTGCAATACAGCCTGAGTTAGTTGTTTTATTACTGGAAGATCACACCCAGATATTTCTGCTTGTTTTGCAGCTCATGGATCAGCAGCGCAGGGCTTTCTGAAAAAAGCTATAGAACTGCAGATAAGTCTAGCAAGTTGTCCTTTTGTGCTCTGCAAGACATTTCAAGTGTCATAGAGCACTTATTAGGGCTACAGGATGTCACTGCAGGAGCACAGTGTTGGGCCTTGCTCCAATCCAAGCCTGGCTCTATAGCTGTCAACTTCCATGGTGCCAGTGGGTCATGCCCCTACATGCCCCAACAACAGCTCTTCTTGATAGCAAAAAAGGTGGAAATGGGATTAGACAAGTAGAAAAATAGAATAGCACAAACTTTATGCAAAAAGCCCCCCTTACTGCCAGTGCTATCCAGCCTCTATTCTACTATAAAAGTCTGGTGTGAAAATCCCCCCAGACAGAAGGCAATCGCCACTTTCCCAGCATAATAGAATAATATCATGCCGGAAATTTTCCAGAAGTTCCAAATAATGAGGAAAGGTCACTAAAAGGAGTGGAAATGAAATATAGAACTACATTCTGCAAGGTGTGAGCTATTTTCATTTAAGAACTGTACACGGATTTACAGATAGCAAAACAGAGTTACCAGAATTTTCTGAGTCACAGTGTGGATCCCAGAATATGATAGTGCCATATTGTCTGTGCAATTAAGCCATAAATTCCCTGAGTTCAATTCCTGATAAAATCTGTCCTTTGTCCCCCAGACTTCTTTTGTACCCTAACAGGGAATTTGCCTGGCATGGCATGGCATGGCTGATCTTGATGTTCTCACTTACAATAGCTGAATTAAATAAATACTTGAACAGTACCATCTACAGTGTGATGTAGTGGACTACAGATCATTTCCTCACTAGACTGTTATAGCACAACGTTATAGCGTTATAGCGTCACTAGACTGTTATAGCACTATTATTCCACTTGCCGGCCCTTCCCGAAACTGCAAACCCCAGAATTCCATAGGATGTTGCAAGTGGAATAATAGCGCTATAACAGTCTAGTGCGGAAATGGCCACAGTTAGACTACAACCCTGGAGACCGGGGTTCAATTCCTTGCTCACCCATGGAAGCCCACTGGGTGCCTCACATACTTTCAGCCTCGAAAGCTCCAGGATAGGTTTGCATTAGGGTCATCATAAATTGGAAACAACTTGAAGACACAACAGCACAACGACAATTACAGTCCTTAAAAATTTGTTTCACACCAGGTTTCTTGCAAAATGGACCAAAAACAGCAAGAAAGGAAGGAAAGAAGGAAGGAAGGAAGGAAGGAAGGAAGGAAGGAAGGAAGGAAGAGTTTGTCAATCAATCCTGAATTTGCACAGTTCGTTTGGAATTTCAACCTAAGTCTTAATGCCATGTTTTGTCAGTTAATAAATATACATTCTCAAACAAAACAAAATTCAGAAACATGAAGTATTAATTTGGGAAATACTAGTTGAAAGACTGGATCCAAAATCTCACTATCATCTTCACTTTGGACCCATTAGATAACACATGAAGGTAGGGACTCTGTGATGAAAACATGGACTTTTATAGTGTAATAGAAAGACAGATGGAGGGGGGGAGAAAGGCACTTTTATTATAGTCCAGATTAATCCAGGAATAACAGTTACCTGCCTAAAAGTAATGGCTGGCATTCTGTATTACAGTTACAAATAAACATTTGTAACTTTAAATTTGTAGCTCTGAGTTATGAATATGTAACTGTTCCATATTCATTAAGATTATGTATTCACAATTCTAGTGTTATGAACATATGGCGGCTCCTCCTCACCCACATCCTTGTCACCTGCCTTAACACCCAGGAAGCCACATTGTATGATGGAGGTCTGTTCAGCTACTGATTGGAGCACAAGAGGATGACATTTCCCAGCCCCCTCCCACCAATAAATGTGGCTCCAATAATCAAAAACAGAGGCCCATAACAACTCCTTGTTGCAGCCTCACTCACTGGTGGGAAGGGGCTGGAAATATCCTCTTCCTGCATCCCAGTCACCAGCTGAACTGCTCAGTGTAGCTGCTGGCTGTTAAGGCAGGTTTAGAGGGGTCAGGCCAGGAGCCATTACTTAATTACTAATGTGCTCCATGCAAAAAGGAACAAAGCAGCTTTAAGTACATTGGTAGGGTCTTTCACTGTCAGTTTTTTTTTTTTAATCTCATCCAGAGATAAATACACTTTTTTCAGTTTACCCTGATCCAGTGTTTAAGTAGCACACACTGTCTTCTTAAGTGATTTGGCATCTGGAAAAATTATTTCTACCACCAGGATTCTTGAGATCTAGATAATAAGAGTGAACACTTTTTGCGACTTTGGCTCCTGTCAATCAGGTTGCAACAAGTGCTGAGTTAATGGCTGCAGCTGAGCTCAGCCCAAATCCTGAGCTGCCAAGTTTCCAGAACTAATGGAGTTAATTCAACATTTTTGCTCATATAGTGGAATGTATAGTTGAATGGTGCTTCTAAACCTGTCAGAAACAGATGCGCAAGGAAGCAATAGTGGTAGTGCCAAGAACAGATGCAGTCACTGAGGATTTGCATTTTCTTTTTTCTCTGTTTTCTCCCACCTCATCACGCAAATTCTCCCTGGTCTGATTACCTCCTTTTCCTAGAATTCTGGGGACCATTCAGTTAAGAAAGTGAACAAGGAACAAAGATAAAGCCCCCACCACCATAAACTAACTACCCCAGTGACCCTGACGCTGTGCTTTGATGATCCTGTACCTGTTATTTTTTTAGACCATTGATTCAACAGAGGCCTCCATGGTGTTCCCTCTCATCCTCTCCCCCTCCATCCCTTCTTCCCTCCCTCCCTCTAGCTCACATAAGCCAACAATGAGTATAACAGAAACGTAGCTACTTGGGCTAGATTCTATAGGAAACGCTGAAATTCTTTGCTGGCTGGTTGGGATTTTTCTTTCCAGCTGTAGCGAACCTGGGGAGCCAAAGAGACCCAGAGTTTAAACATCAGCGCAGTGCTGTCCTAATCTTTTTCATTTTTTCAGTGTTGAGTGGGGAAGAGCCTCCAACCATATGCTTCCTTTTCCAGCAACAGCCCCGCCCCACCCCATCCCCCCACCCTTCGAAAAAAACAGTGGTGGATATTGCAGATGGGAGCTGGGTTTCATTAGCAGTGAAGGGAGTTGGGGGAAGGGGGGTAGAAAGAGAACCAGTGCATCAGTAAAGAGAAATAAGCTGCCTAGCAAAACTCTTTCATGAATTTTCAGAGGCAGCATGAGCCGCACTAAGTAAAGAAAGCTGGGAACTCAGAACAGCATGCAATCCTCCTTTTCAGCAGCCTGTGAGTGTATCTGATTTGCTTTGCTATCCTGGATGGCAAAAAAGCTCACTGCATAGGTAAACTAGAGATTGGAAAAGTTCCATAGTTTTCCATGCGGTGTGACCCACTTTAAGTATAAATTCCAGTGATCAAATGAGCCTCCCACTCTTCCCAGCTTCGCCAGACAATAATTCAGTAAGCTCTTATGCTCAACACACCAGCTCTGATTTCCAGCACAGGAGCTACTAGCGTGTCAGTTCTCTGTGTGCTGTTACTCTGGCTGGTCAGCCATGGGAGATATATATTTTCGTGAACATACCCATTCTCCATCTGTGCATTCAAAGCATCTCTAATTGTCATTGCCTGAGGATTAACTGTTTGAGTGGTCAGCAATCTTGCAATCACAGAGCAGCTACCTACGTGTCAAATGCCCACACATCCTCAGTGCCAGGCCGACACAAGGACTGGCTGAATGGAGGAAACAGGCAATCACTCCCTTCCTCCTTTCATTTTAGCAGAGGCTGTTGGGCTTTTAATTGGCAAGAGCCATAGGGAGATTCAACCAGCAGAGTCCTTCTCACCATTATTCCTCCAGGCAGGGATTCATCTGTTGAATTTCTGCCTCTCTTATAGCTATTGGAGGAGACCTACACTTCAGGTATCTTCTCCAGGAACCTGTAAAACTTGCCAAAACATAGAGCCAGTAGGCACTCCTCACCATTCTAGCTGATACCTGATAATACTCTAAAGGAATGTCTACATCTGCTCTATCTCTACTTCAGCACCATGTACTCCTGTCCATGGGCAGCTTATAGGTTGTTCTGTACACCTTTGGACTGGCAGCATCCATAAGTTATCACAGCTGCTCCAGCTCTAGACCTAGCTTTTCTTCATCTATTCACTGCAGTAATGCAGTTGAGACTTGACCCTCCTGGCAGGCAGTAGAAAACAAACTGTTGCAGGAGCCCAGAGAACACAGAGACCACAGAGCGTCTGCTTCCAGGAGGAAGGTTCCCTCAGTTCTGCGCTTGCCGTTTGGGCTCCCCAGCGCAGTCTCCCCCGTTCCGGCAAAAGGAGGTAGCCGGTGGGCCCAAGGTGGGGCTCGTGCGCCAAGCCCCCCGCCCGGCAAGGTGACTCAAGAGCAGGCAAAACACCACCTCGGTGTCTCAGCGCCTGCAGCGATCCGAGTCACGGCACCATTTATGTTGCAGGAGCCCAGAGAACACAGAGACCACAGAGCAAGAAAAAGAGTAATTTATTACGTGCGGGCTTTTGGCTGGATGTTTCCAAAAGACCAAAAGCCCTGAATTCAAGTTTCACAGCTCTTTTATAGACAAAGTTAACAGCATACACAAAGATCACAGGCAAAGATCGCAGGCATGTCTCGGTCCGCCCCTCCAGGGTCACAAATACCACATGCTGTTACTAGCTAATTACCCCCGCACTCAGACCCCGGAAAGTGCTTATCTACAATCTGCAATTACCACAGCCAGTCAATAAACAACACCCTGGCTCCATGATCAACATCCTAGCTACGTGATACATTGGCTCTCGTGACCTTTTTACCCTTCTTAAATCTTTCTCCGTTCCTCTGACCTAACCCCCCAGCTTCTACTTTATTTCTACTTTATTATTTCTAATTCATACCTGTATCAAAACCTTATGTCAATATCTGGGCTTGTATAGACATGACAAGACCTGCTAAGATTGAGGTTGCTTGCTACAGCATCCTGGCCTTATTTCAAAACAGTTTACGTACACGAGTGGATGACCAGATGTGTACATGGTTACAGATGCCCCTTTTATTATTTTAATTATCTGTATATCTATCTATCTATCTATCTATCTATCTATCTATCTATCTATCTATCTATCTATCTATCTATCCTTTCCTTTGCAAAAAGGAGAAGGCCTTACTTTGAAGTAAATGTGTTTAGGATCAGGGCAGCAAGCGAACCAAGCTTTTATTCCTATAGTCATGATAGCACATGATTTAGGTGATTATCAAATGAACAATGCACATTTTCTGAGCATATTTTTTAAACTAGGGTAGGCAAACTTTTTGTTGTTGTTTTTGTTCTAATGTATTAGGAATATAGAAGTGGCTATAAAGCATAGAACAGTGAATGGTTTTATAATGGTGAAAGGAGGGAAATATTACAGGTACGGTTTGCAACTGAAGTTATAGTTATAGGTCTGAATTCTCTTGGTTAGTTCCAGCTAAAATAGATCTATTGAACTGACTGTTGAATGGTGAATGCATACATTGATTCAATATGTACATCTGGTTGGGAGAAACAATAGGAGTCAGGCCTTACAATCTAAGTGCAGAAGGGATAAGACCATTAAATCTGAGATCTAAAATTATGTAACTTTACTGCTGATTGACTGTAATGTGTATGGCACTTGTACAGGTAACAAATAATGTACATAGAATAATAATGCAGCAGTAGTATGTTATTCTCCTTTCTCAGTATTACACCTAGTTTGCAGTATTACATCTAGTTCAGGTAGACTGAACATTGCTGAGCTAAGATTAAGAATAAGTTCTACCATAGAGTCTGCATGCATGGAAAGTACATAAAATTAAGCCTTCTCTGCTCTTTCATATAATGCCCCTGAACGTGGAGAGCTCTGCTTTGCAGATTTAGTCCAGCGGCTGCAGTACTGTCCCCTTGATATCTTCTAAGCAGTGAATGGAGCAGGTGATGGAATGCTTTCATTTATGTATGGCTATGCTATGTGACACGAGTCTTCCTGCTGGCTTGCAGAGAGTTTGTTCCCAGGCATATCAGAAACAATCCATGTTTAATTGTACAGGAAAGGAAAATAAAAATTAAAAAAAATTATGTGTTTCATACCTAGAGAAGAAAATTGGACCTGGATTTCAGTTTAATAAAACATGTGACATTAGCAATGTTGTATCAGATTTCTGATCCACATGGGGCAAAAGGACAGCCAGCAAATATCATTCCTGGATCATTCCTTGTTATAGATGGAGCTCTGTACCATTGAGGGGTATAAAATAGGAGTCAGCTGGTGAAGCTTTCTCAGCAAAGACATTCAGGGATGGGGGATACTGTAGACGTTTGGCTTTGCCACCCATTTGTTAAAGGCACGTGTTCTAGAACAAGGGTGTTTTAGCCTCAGGGCTGAATTCAATTTTAGATACTTTCTCTGGGGCCACATTCCAGAGGTGGGCAGGGCATAAAGGCAAAAGGGTAGCACCCAAACTGCCAGCATATTTTAGCTTAAGGCAATTACAGCCAGAAACTAAACTTTAGGAGAAGAATTCAATCTTTTAGGAAGGAACAAAAAAAAAAGGCATAAAATTGCTTTTTTTAAAAAAAAAAAATCAAATGATGGTGTCATGGGGAAAGGAGTACCAGCCACCTGAGGACTCACACAGGAATAGATTCATCCCCAAGTCCTGAGGTTCCCCATCCTTAATCTAGAAAGTATTTGTGGTATATGACCAGAACTAAAAGATATGTCTTCCAAAATGTATCATGTAAAAGCAGAAATATGTGAAGTGTAGTATTTCAGATTTCTATGTATAGTTGAGGTGGACAGTGAAGAAAGCTGAAGAAAGCTGATAGAAAGAGAGCTAACTGATTTGAAATGCGATGCTGGAGGAACAGTTTTGAGGATACCACAGACTGCCAAAAAGACAAATAAATAGGTTCAAGAGCAAATCAAACAGGAACTCTCCCTAGAAGCCATGAGATTTCCATACTTTGGACATATCATGAGAAGACACAGCTAAGTCGAAAAGATAATGATGCTTGGTAAAGTTAAAGGTGATAGGAAAAGAAGACTGCATTACAGGTACATATACTTGATGAAGGAAGTCACAGCTCTGAGCTTGCAGGACCTGGACAGAGTGGTTGATAACAAGATGACATGGAGGTCTCCCATTCATAGGGTTGCCACAAGTCAAAGTCAGCTTGATGGTGATTAACAACAATAACAAGCTATTAAGACAGTGCAGTAGAAAATGAGGCATGTGAGCAGGTCCTTGACATCTCTACCATGGGGCAAGGTAAGCATTTAGGTCAACACTGAAGTTGACTTAGGGGGGAAACACACAGTATTGCTGTTGCTATAATTCTGGGGGTGGAGGTAAACAAACACCGTTATTACTCGTTTTCACAGAACAATCAGAGGCAATTTCCAGACTGAACAGCATCACTTTATTCTCACCCAGAGGCTGGGATTTTACATCATGGGGGGAGGACTGCGTGGTTGCAGTCAATTTAAAGGACATTCCTAGTAAGATTTTTGGAATATTGTGCCATTTAAAAAATAAGGTATGCCCATCCAGGTCTCCAGAGTCAATAATGAGTAAAGACACAGAAGAACATAGATGATTGATCAACTGTCTACAGTACTAAGAAATCTGACCGTTTCTAGGCAAAATTGCCCATGCAGCTTGTTTCATTCTTCCTCCCCTCCCTGCTGCCTGAAGAGGGTGGATTAAAAACAGCATCAAGAAGCCCCCAATCAACAATAAGACTTTCTGTTGGGAGAATTTTTGTTTCTTTGCAATGGTCTGTTTTCCTCCATAGTAGCTGGTGAAGATATCTGATTCAGAGGGTGCACATCATCTTATGAATGAATGAATGAATGAATCCATTTATTTCAGGCATAGACCAGAAATATAAAACATATAGAAATAATAGCAACATTGTATTTAGAACACACCCACAACATGCCTGAAACATGGTAGATACAAATAAAATATAATTAAAATCTATATGCTAAAACATGCATATGGTACATATAAATAAAAACAATTAAAATATATAAGCTAAAACATTATTCACTAAGATAATTCACAACTTGCCTCCTTAGTTTTATAGCAGCAGCACAAAACTTGGCCATTTTTAGCCCTTTAGCATTGTAGGTAATTTTTTTAAAAAAAAAATTCCTAGAACCTTATCACAAAAGCAGTAAGTTCCTCTGTTCAGAAAGCTGACCTCTGTATAGACACGCTAGTCAATCTGAGGAAAACTTCCACTGACTCCCTTCTCCTTCTGAACAGTACAACTTCAACTCAAGTTAAAAATTAAACCCAAGTTAAAACTGACATGCACACTTGTGTGTCTGTGTGTGTGTGTGATCTTTTTGAGTACAGGAATCTACTTTTTTATCACTAAGGCCCTAGTCAAAGTTTTACAGAAAGAGTTAAAAATATTAAAACATGGGGTATGAGGAGAAGGGAAACAGGGAAGTGGGTGAAACATCATTTAATTTGGGCAGGGAGGTAAGACATGGGACAGACCTATTTTGATTGCTATTGTTCATGTGAGCACAAAATGTATAGGAGGTTAACTCCCCTTTTTGTGTAAGAAGAAAACATTTCATAATATTGTGGAAAAGGCAGGGAAGTAGCCCCAAATAGTGTAATCTATAATATGTCATTTGGATCTCTCTCTCTCTTTTTCTTTCTCTCTTTGAGCAAGCATATGGCAAGAAATGCCTCTACTCTGAACAAACATTACCTGTCCATCCTCATCTTTTGGGTAGATTCAAAATATGTTGAAATGCTATAGAAAAGGAGGAAAAATACCCCTAAATACCATGTGAGTGACAAAGCATTGTTTGACTATTTTTTAAAAAAAGATGTATGCCAACAAATGAGCCAGTGTGATGTTGTGTTTTTTATTCAGGTCCAGGAGATGCAAAGTGGATAATCTTGCACAGGAAGTTAAATGAAAAGAATGTCTTACCCGCCTTTAGTTTCTGTTCACTCAAGTTAAAAGTAGCAACAATATGGCCAGGGACTGGGTAATTTGGCCCCAGCTAGCAAAAATACTTCGAGATTAGTTTGTTCTATCTGTTTAGGTCTGTCACAGGACACACCAGAAATTTGGTACGACAAGTTCTGTCAGCCCCAGACAGTATGACCAATGGTAGGAAAGATGGGAGCTGTGGTCCAAAAACATTTGAATTGCCTACTGGGTTGTTGGATTTTCTCTGGGATTTAGTGCTGGGTTTCACTGGACTGAATTTCATCATGGTGCTTCTATAGCAAACTGGAAATAGTGACCTGGGAATGGACCTCAGTTATTCTGTGTGCTCAGGAACAAAACTTTGAACCAGAGAAGAAATTTTTCCATCCAGATGCCTTTCAAGACATCACACAACTGTTAGGTCTAATGTTTGAAAGTCTAAAATCTACATCAGTCACTGAGTTTATCCAGTGAATTAATGGAATGTCTGAGACATAACATTGGCTTAAAGTTCAACAGGACTGTCAGCTATCAACACATGGTATGTTGCATAAACAGCAATAAGACAAACAGCAGATTCATGAATTGCACATGCACAAATTTTGCAAGAAAAATACTCAAGAACTAGTTCACAAACCAGCTGAATTGACAGGGGCAGCAGTATTACCACATCTGGTTTTCTTTGGCTGAGAGACCACTGAAGACTTGAAATTTCTCTGTGCTACCCATATAACAGTTCAATACTACAACACTTGAACTGTCATGGCTCCATTCTACAGAATCCTGGGACTATGTGCTTTGGTGGGGTAATTAGGTAGAATCTTCTTCTAGAAAGCTGTAGTCTGCTCCCCTGAATGATAGCACTAGAACTCTCCAGCAGAGAATCTTAAATGCTCCACCAATGTACAATCCCAGGATTCCATGGCAAGAGCCATGTCATTTAACACTGGCATCAAGCTACTTTGATTGGTTAGTGCAGATACAAATCTTGCCACGAAAACTTTGTGATAGGGTCACCTTAGGGTCTCCGTAAGTCAGAAATGACTTGAAGGCACAAAACAACAAATAGATCCACTCTTGATTTCTGTAATGTTTGTTGGCTGCTGGCCATTCTGGCTGAAAGTTCTGAGAGTTGTAATCTTAAAAAAGGGGGGAGAAAGGGAGGCAGGAAATGCAGCAGCAGCTTTAAAACTAACTGGTTTTTCATTTTGCATGAGCATTTGTGGATATAAACCCACTTGTTCAGATGCAGTACAGAGTGATAACAAATGCTCAAGTATAAAGCATATTCATACTGGTAGTGGGGTAGAACATAATGGCACCCAGAAAGATGTAAATCATGATCTTTGCACTAAATGTTCAAAGGACTGCACAAGGTAATACAGGTCTTTCCAATCTTCACAGTGGTCAGTTAGTATTGATGTGTGAAAGCAATAAATCTGCTTACCAAAAGTCAGTTTCCCAGGATTCAGAACTCTGAGAAGATTCCTTTTCTTATACATACAGTAGCAATGACCCTTATATTAATATATGCAGTGTTCCATGAAGCCATTGTCTTTGTTCATACCTCTGCTAATGGATTGGAATTTGTGAATATAATTCAATTCAGCTATTTCTCTTTCTAACCTTCCTTTGTAATTTCCAGAACAGTAACCTGCAAATTCTTTACTGTGTGTCCAGGAAGGTTCAAATGTTCTGCAACTGTTTTTTGAGTACTGTCATTTCTAAATGCCAGATCTTTGTCCATTAATCCTCTTGCATAGAGAGTGTAGAGAAGCATTGCTGGCATAAGATGGCATACATCACATTGGAGAAAGAGCAAGTAAGTTTGCCACTGACGTTGTGAGTGATGTTATTGGCCACTGTAATATTAACTCCCAGAGCAGACATTGGGACAGAGTTGGCATCTGGATCTGCGGCATGGTCTTGTTCCTGTATTACCATCCATGTTTTGTATCTTGTTGTATGTGAGTAACTGCTTAAAGTTTGGAGGCTATGTATAGGCCAGTAAAGGCTTGCCTCCCAGAGCTTGTGAGAGGGCTCTGTTATTCTCCAAAATTGGTTGTAGCTCATTGAAAATGCATTTGAGTGGTCTCAGATAAGGATCGTAGGTGACCACTACGAGTTTTCTTTCATTTTGTAGTTTTGGTCTGTCTTATAGCAAATGGATCCTTGATGTTAATCTTGCCTTGTCAGTTTGTTTCTTCATCTCCTTAGTTCGGTACTTACTATAGCCCTCTCCCTTCCTCCTGCAAAATCCAGCTGTAAACAGTTTTCATTGCCCTTTCTTCTCACTCTGAGACTTGTCATATTCCAAACATGAGAGCCATTGAAGAATGTTGTCATAAGGCAGCTGTCCTATGGTGAGCTGACCTCTTAGGTAAACCCTAGTATGGAATCCAACCTCCTTTGTCAAGGGTCAAAGCAGCCCAAACTCAGATCAGTCCAAGAAATCTTGAACTGTGAGTATTTTCAAGTACTGATGAAGAGATCAAACAGTTTTCAAATCATGTTTACTTCAGACTCTGGTATTTCCATGGTTCTTTCTTTATGAATTACCAGTGTTTTCTTTTGTCAAAATGCTATTGATTCAGCGTATGTGGAAAAGAATGTCTAAACCATGGGGCTAAGATTTAGTAAGAGCAGAAAAAGTTGGCCACATAAATAAGTTCAGGGATTGTGATGGCTATTTACTAACTGTGAGGGAACCAGGATGAGAAATTAGGTGATTGACGCCAGAGGACAGAAAGACACTTCAAAGACATTTCATTTGGTTATTTTGTTTGTTTAACTATCAAACAGGTGCTTGTCAGGCACAGTGGAATTCTAATAGCTTTTGCAGACACCTGATGTTTTTCTTTATGTCATATCTCAGACACTTTTTAAATGAGAGACATCCACCCTTCCTTTGCCCCATTTAAGAGCCAATTTCTGTCCAGTCCATGCTTTGTGCTGTATTTTTTTCCCCAAGGCTGCCAAGTAATTTTATTCCAAAGCAATGGAAAATGGAAAAGATATTTGGCTCTGACAGAGAGCAAGACATTCCACAAGTTCTGTGGCCTGAAGTGCCCATCAACCTGAGCTACTGACTGCCAGCTGCTAGTGAAGTTAGAAGAATAAGCATAAGGATATGTTTCCTTCAAGAAGCCAAAAGGACACCTTTAATAAAATATTGTTGGAAGAAAGAGGCTTGGAGAGAATTAATAGCACCAGAAGGCCTCTGGTTCAGTTGGAGCGTCATGCCTCTACTCTTGCTCAACCAATATATTTTGTAAATAAACCTATTCAGTAAAATACTGAAAGCCTCCAGTGACATCTTCTCACAGAGGACCAGAGTAAGCACTGCACCCTGAAATGTTCCATATTGCTTGAAGAAGTGGAGTGAGTACATCAATATTTAGGGAGCAGAGCAGCTCATTCTGAAGGAAACATGGACTATAATCCTATGGATCCACTATGCTAGCAGTTGCACTGTTTCCAGGGTCATGTGGCAGTTACAAGGGAGGGCAGATAAAATTTGCAAACTATTTCTACAGTGCTTTATTTCCTTCCCAACCAATGTACCTGTGGACCTTTTCTTACTGCCACCATCACCTACTCTGGCATAGTTATGCTAACATAGTCCACAAACATGATTCCAGCCACAGTCTGAGAGACAAAGCAGGAGACAACCAGAAATGCTTTCTTATATGTTTTTTTAAAGGACTTTTATAAAATCTATTATATTTTTTGGTAACCATGTTAGGAAATAAGTCCCATCACATGCCCTCCACTATTTCATAGCTGAAAACCAGGATATATGTGGCCAAGCAACCTCAAAGTGTAGTCAAGATGGCAAAGGTTATTAATGAGGAAGAACAGACTACCTAGAGCCCTTTCCGCACAAGGTGAGGGTATCACTCCGTGCTGTTACCTATCACTTCTTCTGGGGTCTGAAGCAACGCAGACTGTCTCTGAAGCCCTTCCGCAGGGCTCCTCCTTGGTCCAGGGTGAATCGGAGCAGTGCGAGGTCTGTAGATCCACACTGCTCCAGCTTCCAAAATGGCGGCTTCCAGCTTCCAAAATGGCGGCTTCCAGTTGGTCGTGGGTCCCAACCAACCGCTGAAGCTCACCACACCTAAAGCCCACCCTCCGCAGATCACAGGCTCGCATTGGTGTGAGCCTGCAAATCTGCACAAGGGAGCAGAAATGCAATGGCACGTGCCAGGAAAATAAAGACCTGTTTTTTGTGGTCTTTAGAAAACACGCTGAAGGACCATTTGGGGTTGTTTTGGAGCGGACTGAGGTGTGGATCTCCAGTAAGTAGTCCACTCCTAGTCCACTCCAAGGTGCAGACGACCTCCATGAGAGGACACACTGCCCCGTTCTAATTGCCTGGTGCAGAAAGGGCCTAGGAAAGGCTCCAGCAGTTTGCTTTTGAGCTTAATTGGAAGGGCAACATTCTATCTCCTTTTTTCTTCTCTTCTCCTTCCTGCTGAGTTAATTGAGTGAGAATTACTTTTGCATTTTGAACTCTATTTGAAGTAATTGATGCTGAGAACCAAGAGTGGGGAGGAGGAAAGAAAATCTGGGACATTTTAAAAGCACCTGAGAAAGTAGGATGACAGAGAATTAACCCTGCCAAACTGAGTCAGTTGAAGAGTATGCTATCAATTCTGTACCTTTCTTTTCCAAATTTAGGCCTAATGATGAGTTGCAGCATTTTTTAAAAAGCAATAATTTAACAATTTCTATGGTACAGTGGACCCTCAGTATCCACTATAGTTTGGTTCCAGAACTCACTATGGATACCAACATTCATGGATGCTCAAGTCCCATTCTGTACAATGATATAGTAAAATTGCACAAAAAGGAAAATCAAAGTTTGCTTTCTAGATTTTTAAAAAATATTTTCAAGCTGTGTTTGGTTGGATCCATGGATATAGGATCCATGGATCCATGGATATGGGGGTGCTGACTATACGTTCATAAATATATTCTAGGTCTTTAATGGGCTGAACACAGTCCAGGACTCATTCTAAAAAATATATATTTGTATATATTCATAACTGTGCGAGCTTACATTTGTGTATAAGAGAAAATATTCTTAAAATAGTCATGCACTCATACAAGAATAGACCCTGCTAGTGCCAAATTACAGTGTAGGTTCTGCTAGTCATTCACAACTCTCCAACTTCCCTTTTTCTTCCTAAGTACAGAGTGTAGCCTTATATAGCTTCTGCTTTCTATTGTAGAAGTGGCTACCATTAAGGATCAGTTAGTGTGACTTCTTCCTCCTGATCAAAGAACCTTTTAAAGAAAGGGAATAGTCTCCATCTAAAGAGGTAGAGCAGCTGGTTTCTTAAGTTAGCTTACTATAGAAAAAGTTGCCCACATGCCCATAGGAAATTGCCTGAAGTGTTAGGGCTATAGTGTGCTTTCAAGCTGTCATGGCTGGAACCTTGTACACAATGTGGAAAATCAAGACTAGTTGTGCATCCCCACCCAGTTTAACTATGTGAAGTGAGCGCATGTGTCTAATCTCTCCAGTTTTCCCTTACTTTACTTGAGGAGGAAAACTGAGCATGTACATTGTGAACCGTTAGGTGGGGCCACATTGTCCTTTTTTCTTTTTTCTTTTATTGAACAAAACAAGAAGAAAAAGAAAAGATATAACATACAAAAGAAGCATAAAATTTTCACATGATATCACATTGTCCTAATGCTGCACTGCTTGTTCAGTGAATGGCCACCAATTGTGGTTGCTGTGTGCCTTCAAGTTGTTTCTGAGTTATGGTGACCCTAAGCCAAACCCATCACAGGCTTTTCCTACCAAAATTTATTCAAAGGAGGTTTTGTCAGTATGTCCTGGTTCTTTTCATCCTTAAGCCTCTCATGCACTTCCCTGGAGAGAATAGAAGGGATACCTTCTGAATGAAAGAGAGAATAAGTATCATTGAAGTCAGCAGGGCTTAATTCTGAGTAGTGTTATATTAGAGTTTTGCCCCCAGAAAAGAAAAGACAATTTTCTGTCCAAAAGCAGGAATTATTTTTCCAGTTCCCCTGACAAGGCAACTGAATACATCTCTTCTGCCATTGTGTGTATGTGCATTCAAGTTGCCTGTCCACTGATGGTGACCCCATGAATTTCATAGGGTTTTCTTAGACAAGGAAGTACACCAATATTAACAGACTGACATAGCATTCCTATTCCAAATTTACCTGGGAAAAAGTCCCACTGAAATCAGCAGGGTTTACATCTGCTATGCTAGGCTTTTCTTCCAGGAGTATTGAAAAAAGAAAGCAAGTAGGGGCTTAATTCCCAAAAGATTTTGGTTGGATTGTTAAAGACTCCAAAAATTAGGAGTCATTTTTTTTTTAAAAAAAAGTATTTAAAAGTAAAACGCAGGAAAGAAGGTTTTTATTCTGCATACAAAAAACTGTATCGGGTTAGTCAGACAATGGAGACAGGACATCATGACAATTTGGAGTGGCAGGGGAAGACAGCGCTGATAGTAGTATGTCCATGGGGTAACCATACAGGATTGTTCACACTCCTAACCACTCCCACTTTGAGACAACCATAGCAGTTTAAAGATGTGTAAAATTGATAATGTGGGAACAAAAGGAGGAACTTCTCCAAGAAGTAGTGCAAATTGCTACAATGGTTTAAAATAACAGAGTGCACTACAGGCTTAAGAAAAAAGTGGGAGGATTCATAATCAAGAGAAGCGTATACCTGTGTGTGAAAGAATTTACACAAAACTGAAGTCAGTGGGAAATAAAAGCGTGTCTCAGTCAGATGCCTAAATGCTTACAGAACATTCTGTTTGGTTTGCCTTCCAGAATTTTCTGGGAACTGGCTGTCAATAGGATGGAAAAGGCACTTGCTTCCCTCTGCATGTTTATTTAGGACAATAAGCAGATTTCTGAGCAGTGTGAGACATTCAAAGTTTCTTTGGAAACATGAGTGCAAAAACAGTAAGGAAATACAGCATTTTCCGTTTCTTGGACAGCTGTTGGTAGCTTGGAACAACCTTGATGACACAGAATAAAAAAGCAAGAGATGGTTGTGGCTACCTATTGTATATATAGAAACCGCATACACACAGACACACAGATAAACCTCAAAGAATGTTGATAAATATGAGGCTATGCCAGATGACAGAATGTGAAAGTCCTGTTATCCTGTGCTTTTTCTTAATTGCAGATGATGATGATGATGATGATGATGATGATGATGATGATGATGATGTGGCTAACCTCAACTTCCCCAAAGGTATACAACTATGGTTCCTCTTCAATGTACCATAGTATATGTATAATATATAGTGTATAGTATATAGTATATGTATACTGGTATTTAGCAGTTTACAAGAGGCCCATAACCAATATCCAGTTTTGTCAATCTCTGCTTTCTGTAATATTTTGATGATAAAGACAAGATTAAAAATATTGTGAAGAGCATCCTTAAAACTCAGACCACCATGATCCCTGTATAATTTAATTTACTTACATATTTATTTAATGAATTTTACCTTACATTTCAGTGTGTTTTGACCTCACAAGGCACAAATTGTTCAAGAACATCACAACAATTCTATAAAATACTGTCTCAAAGTTAAATACAGCAGCAGTAAACATTTCCCAGTACAGCTAAAGAACTATGCACTACAATAAAAATATAAAATATAATTCAAAATGAATAACCTGCAATAGTTAATCCCTTCTCCCTCTGCACAGCAAATTAGGTGGATGCAGAATGAAAATGTTTCCAAAGTACTTTTAAAAACATGCAGTGATGATGTCATAAGGTACCTTCCTAGGAAGAGCATTCCAAAGATATAGGGCTAAAACTGAAAACCTGTTTTTGCAGGAAAGCTATAGCTTATAACAAAGTAGAGTTTGGGGAACGTACTTTGACTCCTAGTCTCTCTGAGTCAGCTATGGTGGCTTGGCATTTTGGAAATGCAGTCCAAAAAAGTCACACTACTGCCGCAACCACCACCACTACTACTACTACTTCCTCTTCTTCTTCCTCTTCCTCCTCCTCCTCCTCCTCCTCCTCATTTCTTACCTGCCTGCCTCTCCCTATGGCTTGAGGCAGGGAACAACAGATTAAAATACAGCAACAATTAGACACATGACATAGTTAAAAACATGAACAACCAATTTAAAAATAGGTAATCAGTTAAAAGAGCATTACATCAGTTAACAAAGCATACATCTTAAGAACAATTCAAATCATAACTCACAATTTAAAAAACAGCTGGAAAGGCCTGCTAGAAGGCTATTGGTCTTCAATGCTATTTTAAACTCAGACAGTATATCTGGCTGTTGAATCTCCTCCAGAAGGTCATTGCACAATTTGGGGGCAGTTGAAGAAAAATTCCTTTGATTAACAATTAACCTGTTATGAATGAGATCCGGCAAGACACTTATGATGAATGGTAAATTGCCTTGCCCTAGATTTTGGAGACAGACAGTGACTAAAAAGTTGTGGAAATTCCAAATTTTGTTTTCCATTTTGGTCCTCAACACAGGAAAAAAGAAGTAAGCACAGGAAAAGTTGAATGTGTATCAAAATGTAGCAAGCAAGTGGTCATTCCTGGAGGGTGTGGACAAAGAACATTTCATTCAGCCCCCACATCTTAGAGCAGTGGTTCTCAACCTGTGGGTCCCCAGATGTTTGTGGACTTCAGCTCCCAGAAGCCCCAGCCACTATGGTCAATGCTCAGGGCTTCTGGGAGCTGAAGTCCAAAAACATCTGGGGACCCACAGGTTGAGAACCACTGTCTTAGAGGTTCCTTCTGTAAGTCTATGGGACAGAAGGGGACAATGTGTAAGCTACAGGCTTTATGAAAGCCATGAGGACTGTTTTTGTGGTCCCCAGGGATCAATCTTTTTCCCCCTCCACGTCCCCAAACTCTCCAAACTAAGGCCCTTTCCTTACCTTACCTTCTTCTGGTACTGGAGTGCGGGGATCGCGCGAGCAGCCTCTGGCGAGAGGCTCTCGCGTCCGGGGTCCTTCAGCTCCGAACGAGCTGCCTGCTCGCGCAAAAGCCTCGCCTCTTCCTTCCACAGCACAGCCTGGGAGTTTCCCAGGTTGTGCTGGGGCAGGAAGCATGACTGGCGCAGCTCCGAAGGCTCCGCATGCCAGGTAAGTGTGCATGGGCCCCGGAAGGAATGTGCGATCATGCATCATTTTCGGCTTCTAGCCGAAAATGAAAAGGTGCACGATTGGCTCCTGCCGGCCCCTGGAGCATCGCACGATTGTGAGTGCATCATGCAGGTAGCTCCTCACAATTGCGCGGCGCTACAGGCGCCCTTTCACATGGAAAATGCCATACAAAAAGGGCCTTGGAGTTGTAGGGAACATTTTCATCACATTTTTGGATCCTAGGCCATCATAGAATGACCCCTCCCTAAACTGCAAACCCCAAGATTCCATAAGATGTTGAAAGTGGATTAATAGTGCTATAACACTCTAGTGTGAAAATGGCTTCAGTAAAATCCTTTTGTGAAATAGGAAATGAACAGAAAGGCACTTCCTGTTATAAAAAAAAAGAAAAGAAAAGCTTGTCCTGGGCCAAAATGGCCCAGGGGTCCAAAACATGATGAAAATGTCCCCATATCAACTAGAGGGCCTTTGGGAGCAAAACTTTCTTTGTTGTTTTTTTTTTTGAAGGCAATTGTGGCAGGGGTGTGGCCCTCCTGTTGAACAACTGTGGTCTCCAAGTTTTCAACAGTTGCCCACCCCCATTATATGAACAGAGGCCACCTATCATTCTTATATAAACTAAGGCAGACTCCTAATAGAGTACTGCATTCCAGCCAAGATGTTTACTCTCACTTTAAGAAGCTGCAGAAAGCACAATTAATGGAGCAGTATTGTCTGATCTTTTCAATGAATTTCAAGGGAAAGCCAAAATCAGCAAGACCATGAAATCCTAAGGAACGTTTGGTATCTGTATAGTAAGTTAAATACAGCAGGGATAGTGCAACATGAGCTTGTGGTAAAAAACAGAATGATGCTCAGGATGTTCTTGTAAGGTAAAAGAAGAACTTAGGTTTATTGTCCCAGGAAATCTATCTTGGGCCAGGAAAGATAAGAGACAAAAGAAGTCGACTTATACTTGATTACAAGACCCTTGAAAGGCTGGCTTGTGTGGGGAGAAAACTAGGCAATAGTATTGGGGTTGAAGCCCCATGGGTGCTCCCTTCCCAAACAAGAGATAAAAAGAGACTAACTTCTTGAAGAAGCAGGAAATTACCTCAACAGATAAGAAGGAAGCAAAAATATTAAGAAGATGGCTCAAAGAAAGATACAGAGAAACTGCAAGCATGATCTGGCTTCCTTTCCCCACTAATCACTTTATACAAACATTAATGCTTCTTTGTTTCCATAAAATCATTTTCTGCTCTCAGATCTGCACTTGATTGGCTGTAGAAAGAGTTTTCAATGGCTGAAGAAGAAGGAACAGTCAAGACTGTTCAAAACAGAACAGGAGATGTGCATAGCCTTCCTGTTTGTATTAGATAAAGTATCAACCATCAAGTCTAGGTCTGCTTGTTGGGCACACCCATCCTACCTCCTCATTGACTGCAATCTAGAAGCTTTAATAGATCAGAAGAAAGACTTCTGGTATTTTCTGCATAATGTCAGGGAAGGAGGAAGAACATAATAGAATCTTGTTATGGTTTCTTTTCTTACTCATTTTGAAGTTATTTGAGTATACATGTTCTCAGTGGCTCAAGTCACCATCATCTTCAATGAGATCTGAGACCTGTCATTACGGAGCTGAGATCCTAGTTTCTTCAACATCTAATCAACCTATGAGGAGACAGTGTTAATTACCTTTGGCTCCGTAAATCATGATTTGAGCTATAATTAAGATGGGACAGCTTAGAGCTTTTGTGAGTCAAGTAGTTCCCATTACTTGAAAGCTGCTGCTTGATGATCATATGGCTTGAGGGTTATTCCCTTCCCCAATGGAAGTCCTCAGTTCAACATGAAACTCTTTGTGATTCTTGCTGCTAGCTATCTATTTTTATAATGTGTTTGGCTTTGGAGGAGCATGCTTTCATTCTTTCTGCTCTCTTCTTTCAATATATTATGTGTGCTCAGACATTTTCATCCTCTTTTCTCAATCTTTCCCAGGAATAGGAGACAAATAGTTTAATCCCATACAGTGCTGAGCGCTGAAAACCTGAGAAATCAAAGCAATTAAACACTGAAACAGAGTTCCATGATTTTGATTATAGTACTCAGGGGTTAAATTTAATCAGATCTTCCAAGAAACTAGGCTGGAGTGATGGATAAGGAGGCCATGCAAGAGTACAATCCAGGAAAGTTTAATATTTCAGTAAGTAAAAATAGTTCAGTAAATTTTACAACAACTTGCTAAGACAGGCCAGCACAATTATACCCAATTACAGGCATGGAGAGAGGACACTAAGCCTGAGAGGCAGTGATACCTACATTGCACTAAGACATGAATAATCTTAGTCATGGTTTATTATTTTATTCATGAACTGATAACCAGATAACCAAATAAAGTTTTCTTTCTTCCTTTCTGGTCTATTTTTTTTTCCTCTGCACCTTTTAACAGCTTATTTCAGGGAAGACAGGTTACACAAATCACACTTTGTTTGTTGGGATAAATTCAGACATTGGAACAAGCCAGAGTTAAACCACATATTGGTTTATTGCTTTGCAAGGCCCAGCCAATGAGTTGCTGAAGGGCATCCAATATTTTCATGAAATCTGAAATATGAACTAGGGACTAGATACCTGTCTGACTCATACTGAACCATTACAAAGCAAACATCCATTTGAAACAAGAGAGGTAAGACAAATAAAAAGAAGGTGCAGCTTCCCATATATACTGTTATCTGAGGCATTATGGCAGGCGTGATAAATAAAAGGAAGCAAACTTGGTGATATAGGTAACAGTAAGCCCTTTAGGAGTTTACAGCAAAGACCTTTGGGCAGGGGTGTTATCACCGTGAACTGGCCTGGCTTCAGAAGATATTAGATATCATTTTGGTGTCACAATTCAGCCCCATTTTTCCATCCTCGGCCAAGTGTTTGTGAGGCCCCCAAACAAGCACAGAGCTAGGCATGGCCATTAACTGCTGAACATTCCTTTCTCCACCTAGGCAGGCCAGACTCAGCCAGATCTTCACTTTAGGAGACCTCCCCAGACAAACACCTCATTAAGGATGCACACTAATACAAAGAGCCCCCTGCCCTGAGCAGGTAACTTGATGAGCTAGACGCTTAACCGTCAAGCGTGCTGCATCTGCATACTGGCCATTCCATTGTCGTTTCAGACTTAATTCAATCATGCTAAATTCTGACCTTTCGGAGACATTGTCTCGCGCCCAAACCTCATTGTTCTCTCCCAAGTACAGACTAGCCCACGGTCATATTTTCCCTATAAAAAACCCCAATTCCGAGAACTTCCTCAGATCACTCTGAACTTCCATCCTGCCTTGCTGCCGCTTTGTCCACTGAACTTTCCCCTCAGTCTCCGTCCAAGACGGTGCAATTACGGACCTCTGCTGTGAGCTTTGGACAGGTGTAGTATCACCCAATTCAACAAACCCTCAAACTCCTCTATACCACTAACACCTTTATTTTCTATAGTTACTTGTGTGAGTGTGTTGCATACACTGTTTGCCTATATTTAATAAAATCACTGTTATTATTTCATATTTGGTGTGCTTCTTGACTTGACTTGACCCCGTAGACATTGGGTTAAAGATTCCGCTGTGTTGCCCTGCCTCTCATTTTGCTAACGTGTGCTCCGAGCTAATTTTCCCCACCAATATTTGAGCACTTTTGGAGTCCCTCGTGGGACCCCCAGTAAACAGGGGAACATCAATGCCCAGAAGTGACAATTTACAGAAGGGATGGCATTTTGATTTTTGGCTTATTTGAAGTGAAGGGGGATAGGGTGGTGATTTAAATCATGGAAGGTGTTTTCCAAGACAAGTCTAGCTCATATTTAGCAATCTACACTATGGTCAGCGAGGGTGTCTACTGTTCTGCAGGAATAATCTGAATGCAGATTGTAAGCACTCTACTGGGTCATATGACAAACTAATATGTGTACATTGCAAGCCCAATTGTTGACATTCTTTTCTTACCATTCCATTTTTTGTTCCCAAAAATTCCAAATGGATGCCATAGTTCTTGACTGCTTTTCTCAGAAGAATCTCCAGATTTCTTAGAAAGAGGTTAAAGAATGGTGAGAGAAATTGCTGCTATGTGGTGTCAAAAGTGAGCTGAAGGGAACAGAGGAAAGCAATTGATAAGGTGTTAGTAAGAAACGGGAATGTGGGTGAGAAGAAGGAGGGAGAGTTAAAATAGAATCTGTGATTACCAAGTTAATGATGATTAGCTGTTTGTATTTACTTTTTTAAAAAAATAATTGTTCATGAATTTAGATACCAGTTGTCTACATCGCTTCTTCAAAGACTGAGGTAAGTCACTACCAACAATCTTGTCTGGCTTGTGATAGCCACTGTAGTACTGGGGATACACCTGACCTCTTTTGATATTGGAGGGTAAACAGAATCAGTCCTGGTTAGCACATGGATGGGTGACCTACCAGCAATACCAGGGATCATAGAATCATAGAGCTGGAAGAGACCACAAGGGCCATCAAGTTCAACCCCCTGCTATTTAGGAATATACAATCAAAACATTTCTGACAAAAGTCTATCCATCCTTTGTTTAAAAACCTCCAAAGAAGGAGACTCAACTCCACTCTGAGGCAGCATATCCCACTGTTGAACTTCTCTTATGATCAAGAAGTTGTAATATTTAGATGGAATCTCTGTTCTTGAAATTTGAAGCCATTGTTCCATGTCCTAGTTTCTGGAGCAGCAGAAACCAGGCTTGGTCTATCCTCCATATGACATAACCATCAAATATCTAAACATGGCTATCATGTCGCTTCTTAACCTTCTCTTCTCCAGGCTAAATATATCCAACTCCCTGAGCTGCTCCCAGATTCCTAAGGATTTCCAGCTAGATCTGGGAAAGCTGCCTGAAACCCTGGAGAATGAAACCATTGCTGCTACTCAGAGTTGACACTACTGGGCTAGAGGGACCAGTGGTCTGATTTGATGTAATCGTTCCATGGTGCTGTGTCTTATTCAGCTCAGAGGATCTAGACAACAAATGTAGCAAAGCTCTCTTATTAACACACAAGGACAGTCTGTTGAAAGAAGGAAATGGAAAGCCTCTTTGGATTCAGAATTTCCAACATGATGGTGAAGCTGATGTCTGTAGCCACATTGTCTCAGAGAATTTGTCAATTTTTTTAACTGAAATCTTCTTTCAAGAATGTTGTTCGAGTTGTTTTTTAGAAAAAATGTTATTGGGGAAAGTGAGGTCATGGGTGAACGGAATCCAGAAAGGAAGCTATCCAACTGCAGTCCTGACCTTTGAAATTACTGAGAGACAGACAATTAGCCACTGTCTGCAGACAGTTTACCCAAATAAAGATGGGGTTTTTTTTACTCAGTGTCCAAAATGCTGCACAGACATCAACCCGGTGAATTTTACAGCTACATCACTAGGCAGGGCTTTGTTATTATTCCCATGTTACAGATTGGGGCAGGGGGAACAAAAGATGGAAGACAATTTTACAATTATGGATATCCATGGTTGAGACAGAGGCCCTTTCCACATCTTATCTTCTTCCAGCGCTGGGGTGCGGGGATCACGCGAGCAACCTCTGGCAAGAGGCTCTCATGTCTGGGGTCCTTCGACTCCACATGAGCTGCTTGCTCGCACAAGAGCCCCTCTTCTTCCTTCCGCAGCACAGCCTGGGATGCCAGGTAAGTGTGCACAGGACCCGGGGACAATGCGCGATCACACACCATTTTCGGCTTCTAGCCGAAAATGAAAAGGCATGCAATTGGCGCCTGCCAGCCCCTGGAGCATCACGCAATTGTGAGTGCATCATGCAGATCGCTCCTCACAATTGCGCGACGCCTCAGGCGCCCTTTCGCATGGAAAATGCTGTGCGAAAAGGGGCCTCAGATTTGAAGCTGGGATTTAAAGTATATGCTTCTGTCTCAACCATTTTGCTACATTTGTGTTTAAACAAAAGAGCTGTGAGAAATGTAGACCATTGTGCATATCAAGCCCCCAGTTCTTGAGTCTCCCACTGCTTATCTTATCACTGTGGTACTCCAAATACCTCTACCATTATTTTCTCTAATCAATTTCACTCAGTCTTGGGGTCTCCCAGATGTCATTATTGTCTTGTTCTCCTGGTCATTGGTCTTCAGACTGGCTGCTCAACTAATATATCTTTGTCTCATCTAGTAATGTATCAGAGCTGTATAATGTTTGTATCCACTAATGCTTAAACATAATAGAAATTATATATCTGTATCTTCTATTTAACCATGGTTAAGATTTTAAACCATTATATGAAGTAAAATATAATTATATGTTCTAATGCAACATAAAATGAGCATCAATATAAAAGCAAAAATAAGGTCAATAACTGGAAATAATAGTGTAAAGAATATAAAATACACAAAACAGATTTTATCATTAAAAAGCCCAGGAAAATTAAAAGGTTTTCATCTGCCATTTAAAGGACCATAAAGTAGGTGCTAGACAGAAAAGGAGTTCAACTACTAGGGTGCCACCACTGTGAAGGCCCTTTCATTCATACCCACCAATTTTTCCTCATTTGGTGGGGTCATCTGGTGAAGAGTCATAGATTCCCCCAAGTCATTTGAGGTTAATATCAGCACTTTGAGTTGGTTCTGAAAACTGGGAACCAAAGCAGTTAGAAAAGCACCTTTACAACGTGGCCATATCAGCCAATCCCAGTTAATATTCTTGCTGCCCTCTTTCAGTCTAACTCAGAGGTGGGTAAAGTGTAGCCCCATTGTGATTTTTCAGCCCCAAATTCCAGTGAATTGCCCATTTTCTGCCTCTCCTAGAAGCTTCCAGGAATGGGAAGTCATGTGTTAAATAGGTTGCAGCTCCTCAGCATTAAATATTGACAAACTGAAATTTCAACCATTACCAAAAGCAGATGAACAGAGAAGACACAATAGTCACCCAACAGGACTTTACTACTCCAAGGTGTGTGGATAACTGCAACAAGTGTCTCTTTCCAAGGTGAAATTGATAAAAGGGACTCCAAGCCAATACATCCATTTGTGCTTCCAGCAACCAGTGATGGAACTATGTGCCTATCCTGTGCATATTTCTTCAGAAGTAGGTGAGAATGAATTCAATAGGATTCACTCCCAAGTAAGTGACTGCATATGACATTGGTTCTTAACCTGGGGTCCACAAAGCCCTCACAGGGGATCCACAAAGCCCTACTGCTGGATACCAGCAGCAGCAACAACAACAAGAATGTGGCAGTGGGGGGGGGAAACTGTTTGGGTGCAGTTTGGGCAAGCGCATACACCTGCCTCCACATCCTTTTCATCACAGATGCAGCAGCAGGGGGTGTGGGTACCAAGGTACAAGGCAGTAGGCACGTGGACACATTCAAACTTCTTCCTTGTTTGCAAACAAGGGAGCGGTTTTGACACCCACACACAACCCCCACACACACACTGCTGTGTCCCTGAGAAAAGGAACATAGTGGCATGTGTTGGTGCATGCCCAAACCATGGCCTTTGTCGCATGGTATTTGCCATGTGAAAGGGCCTCTGCAGCGTCGTGCGATTGCGAGGAGCCATCCACATGACGTCCTTGCAATTGCGCGACGCTGCCAGGGCCGGCAGGCACCAATTACACACTATTTCATTTTCAGCTTGTAGCCGAAAATGGTGTGCAATCGCGCATCACTCCAGGGCCCCATGCGCACTTACTGTGCGTGCAGAGCCTCTGGAGCTGCGGCACTTGCGCTTCCTGCCCCAGCGCAGCCTGGGAAAATCCCAGGCAGCGTTACGGAAGGAAGAAGTGGAGCCCTTATGTTGCCTGATGGCTGGCAGACAACAACTGTGGAACCAAAGCAGCGGGGACGCAAGAGGCTTCTTGCAAGAGGCTGCTCACGTGATCCTCGTGCCCCCGTGCTAAGAAAAGGTAAGTTGCAGAAAGGGCCTATGACTCTGAAGACCAAGTTTGAATCCCTACTCAGCCATGAAAACCCACTGGGTGACCTCAGGCATATCATATTCTCTCAGCCTCAGAGAAAGGCAAAGGCAACAAATCTTGGCAAGAAAACCTGTATGATAGCTTCACCTTAGGGTCACCACAAGTCAGTTTTCAAAGGGGAGAGACATGATAGCTAGAAATAACCTCCCCCTGTTAGTGACACTTTGCTGTTGTGTGCCCTCAGGTCATTTCAATTATGGCAACTCTAAGATGAATCTATCACAGGGTTTTTTGGCAAGATTTGTCCAGGTGGGTTTGCTTTTGCCTTCTTCTGAGCCAGAGAGAATGTGATTTGCCCAAGATCACCCAGCATCTGAACAGGGATTTGAATCCTAGTTTTCAGCTGCCTTTAACAAACACATATTTGAACATTTAAATATATATATTTAATATTTAAATCTAAAACTGAATGTTTAAATCTTAAATCTTGGGGGCTCCCAGCAACAAATTGCATTTACAGAGGGTCCTCGGTAAAGAAAATGTTGAGAATCACTGGCATAGGACATAGGACTGCAGCCTTACTATTGAATATAATTTTTTTGTTTGTCATACCCTTTACCTCTCTCTACACACACATTTCATCAGCCCATAGACGGTCCATAGAGAAGAACTGCCATTCCACCCTAACTTAACTTATTCAGTAAGCCAGAGAGAGAGAAAATTATTTGGAAAAGGGCATTCACTGCCAGTGTCAATATGAGAATATTTTCTGTATTTCCAAGACAGCAGAAAGAAGCAGAACTGGCAGGAAGGAGTCTGCACGGATGAAAACCTTCAGACAAGCCAGCCAGGAAACATGAGGCCTGCTATCCACAGTCCTGCAGGAAACTATCTGCAGAGTCTGAAGTCAATTAGTGTTGCTTCTCTTCTTCCCACTGAAATCCTCCAGCTCTGAAGCTGTGTTTATTCCGGTTGCTTCTTGGTTTCATCCAGTATGTCTCTTATCTCTGCAAGTTTAAAGTGCATTGTTTATACATTATACTCAAATAAACAGGAATCTCATTGTGGAAATGACGAGGTCTTTCTACGCTTCCAAAGGAAAACAGTTCCATTTAATATCTGTGAATATAAACCATGTAAAGACATGCAGATATATGTAACCTTGCTTTCTTTACCAGAAGCCCCTCGGAGTGGGGAAAAACTAGGAGATACGGGTTCAAAACCTCACAATATGGATGCATGACAGGATGGGTCGCTTCAGGCCATGAGTGTGAATCTGCCCTTCTTGTATCCCAATCCAGCTCTCTGGAAGGCCATGTCCTCTTCCTCATCACACCATTGGTTGGTCGTTTCCTAGCTTTTGCACAGATTTGATTCCATTCATAATAGGCTGGAATTTGTTGACAGTAAAATAGGCTGCCTTAAACTAAAATATACTGCTATTTTTAGTTCCACTCTTTCCTTCTTGGCTTCACCCTCCAATGTAACATAGCTCCTCAACAATATACATGAGACAGTGGTTTGAGCCCTCAGTGTGGATGAGGAGTTGGCAATTGCATCGAGGCTGGGGTCTTCTTATGGTGTTGGTGAAGCCATTGAGTGCTGCATACTCTCCAAATGTCTCAGACCCTTTTCGCACCTTACGTCGTTCCGATGTTGTCACGAGAGGATCACGCAAGAAGCCTCTTATGAAAGGCACTCGCGTCCCCTCTGCTTCCTCTCCACACCAGCTCCATGCTGGATGGAAGGAAGCGTGAGGGCTCCTCCCCTTCTTTCCACAGTGCAGCCGGGTATTTTCCCAGGCTGCACTGGGGGAGGAAGTGCGATGGCCGTGCATCCAGAGGCTCTGCACACAAGGTAAGGGTGGATGGGGCATGGGAGGGATGCGCAATTGCACACCATTTTCGGCAACAAGCAAAAAAGGTTTTCCTGTGTGATCACCACGGAATGGCCTTGGGAGTGTCACACGATTGTGAGGCTATCATGTAGACTGGTCCTTGCAATCCCGCAGCGCTCCCAAGGCCATTTCACAACAAGACTGGCGTGCGAAAAGGGCCCCAGTTTGGTGGGGGCAGTCCCTATTGATCCCCTGTCATTGCACTGTTTCAGCTGCTTTTAAAATGTCCCAGTTTCTCTCTCTTCCTCCCACTCTCCCACTTTCTCCTCAACTTTTATCAATTGCTGCAAACTGAGGCCATTTCCGCACTACACTGTTATAGCACTATTAGTGGAATAACAACGCTATAACGATGTGGTGTGGAAATGGCGTGAATTCAAAGTGTAAATGTAGTTTGCACTCAATTAACTTAGGGGAGGAGAGGAGCATCTTGCCCTTCCCAGCAGGCTGAACCAAAAGTAAAGTGCTGCAGCTGCTCCTAGCCTGTCTGTTTTTTCTCACTAATAACTATTTCCAACTCTGAAGTTGCCTGGCCACAAGTGGCCAGTTTTCATCTGTGAAATACATTTAATTTAAATTGGTATGTAAATAGAAATTCTTCTCAACATAGCCAGCTGACCTTTGTGCCTCTTCGTAGCAGGCCTTACTTTGTCCCACAACACCTCTGCCCCACAGTGGGTGAGCACGTGGATTCTACATATCCAGGCATTGCTCAGAACTTGTCTTCTTCATAAAAAAGACTCTTCTCTGACAGCCCTTCATAGAGAACTATCCTTTATGACCACTCTGTTGATTCTTATGGTACTTCGCTATTAGTGTTATCTCCAGCACCTGGATGAGAAATAAG
This sequence comes from Iguana delicatissima, assembly GCA_948472985.1. Taxonomy (NCBI): domain Eukaryota; kingdom Metazoa; phylum Chordata; class Lepidosauria; order Squamata; family Iguanidae; genus Iguana; species Iguana delicatissima. The sequence goes on from CAOKZL010000786.1 coordinate 387,259, forward strand.
GAAGCCAGCAGCCCACTTCTCAGCAGCCCTTGGTGATCCCACAGGCCATGTGAAGGAGAGCCCTTCCATCTAGTCTACTTTTCTGCAATTAATTCCTCCATTTAATTTTTAACTAAACTAATAAATGTACAGCCCCATATCCCCCAAAATTTCACATATAAAACCTGGGGACATGTGTGATCAAACAGCTTCAAGAGTGTGGTCAAGATGGCAACAGTTATTAATGACGTAAAAAACACAAGTTAGGAAAGGACTCTGCAGTTTGCTTTTGCCTGAGCCTACTGGGAAGGGCAAAATTCTACCCTTGCTCTTCTCTCACTTCCCCTCACTGAGTTAATTGAATGCAAACTACTTTTGTTCTTTCAACTCATTTTGAAGCAATTGAGGTAAACTGAGGACAAAAGGGAGAAAGTGGGAAAAGGAGAGAGAACAAGGGACATTCTAGAAGCACCTGAAAATGGTGGATAACAAGAATTAACTGGGACTGTCCTTGTCAGTTTTTGCCCTCTGCTGTGATCTCTTTCTTGATTTAGGCTCTTTCCGCGCATGGGAAAGGAACTGGGCAAAAACGGGACTCACCAGATTTCTTCAGTGTCCAGGCGAGCCCGTTGGGACGAGGAGCAGTGCGAGCTTGTCACTCCGCACTGCTCCGGCATCCAAAATGGCAGCTTCCGGTTGGTGGAGGCTCTCCACCAACCTGAGAAGCTTGCCAGCCTAAAGCCCACCCCCGGCAGATCTGCAGGCATGCACTAGTGCGCGCCTGCAAATCTGCACCAGAGCGCAGCGACGGAGCAACACAGAGTCGAGTGCTCCGTGCTTTTTAAAAACCTCTTAAAAGAGGTTTTTAAAAAGCATGCTGTGTGACCAGTTCCGGTCACTCCAAACTGGACTGAGGTGCGGAACTACAAAAAGTAGTCCACCCCAGTCCACTCCACGGTGCAGAAGACCTCCGTTGGAGGTCGCTCTGCACCGTTTTAATAGCCCAGTGCGGAAAGGGCCTTAGTTATCATCCACCTGCAATCTGAGTTGCAAATTCAGCCATTCAAAACTGATCAATATTGGGTCATTTTATGAAGAATTCTTAATATCATGAACAGGGACTCTTAAGTAACAAAGTGTTAATAAACACACACACAACAGAGAGAGAGAGAGGTAATATACCTGTGGACATTAGTAACAATCATGCATCCATGTGCAGTTCAACATTTTCCTTATAATGTTCCTTTTAAAAAAACTTTTTTAAACTTTTTTAAAAAGCTCTACTGCTAGGAATTTCATACATCTCACTATTTTGGTGATTTAATACTCCACCTCCATGCCATCAAATTGTCTTAGTAATTAATGGGATGTGAATCTTCTTCCCCTGTTGCTCACCTTTGTTTCTGTTGTTGTTGTTTTTTGAGACACACATTAGTATAAAATGAGAGTTGAATAAGCAATACATTTTTAAAAACAAAAAGAAATTCTTGTTTGCTCTTCAAAGTAGTCTTAAGTTATTAAAACCACTGACAGAAAGATGGTTCATACTTCTTTGCATATACTCTGCAAGAGTAGCAAAAATCCTTATCACTAGAAAAATAGTGAGTAATCACTATTAAAGCATCATTCTTTGGCCTACTTAGTTCAGCGAATCTACCCTAATTGGTAGGCCTGTATGGCCAGTTTTGCATTATGGATTGGTGGGGAAAGGCTATTGAGCATGACTTTGGCATAGTACTACTAAAGTCCTTGGGTACTTTGAAATTTCTTTGAGAGCTTGGAAAAGTTACTTCTGTGGAAAAGCTGGCAAGCTGTAGTCCAAAAAAATATTTTTTCTAAGCTTTGCTTGTTTCTGTAAGTAAGTTTATTTAAATATTTGTTTAAAATATTTCTATGAACAAAAGCTGGGTAGAGACAATACCCAGAAACTCTGAGAAAGCCATTTGAAACCAGCTCATAGAGCAAACCAACAAATCTTCAAGAAAAAAAAAATTGTTTAAATAAGAACACTCTAAAAATTTGGCACTCTATTGCTATGTCGCCACCCCACTGGCTCATTCTTTCCTGCCTTGGTCCTGAAATGTTTCAAAAGTCAATAATAACCCTCAACCTCCCAGTTCCACTCTGAGGTTTTTGTGGAAAGGGATTTACCTTTTATTGCTTCCTAATAACCCTTCCCTGAAAAAGGAGTGAGAATCTTCCTCTAATTCCTCAAAAATGTGGAGTGCATCTCTCCCTTGTGAGGTAATTTAAAGAGTAAATGTCCAGGTTGCAACCTAGCATCTTTCACAATGGAACTTCCTCCCCTACGTACACACACATACAAACACACATGAAGCATAACAGGAAAGAGATTACTTTTAAGTGCACAAATAGCGCTGCTGTATATCAATCGGGCTTTGACTGAGCCTTGGCCAATCTCTTCTCCTTGGATTATGTTCATTTTCAAAGCTGAGGGTTTTTTTCCTTCAGACTCAATTTCCTGCAACTAGGCTGGCTACAACTAGAGGAAATAAGAGAATGACAGTAGGGACTAATAGGCCGAGCTTCAAAATCAGAAGCCAAAAGCTCAGGCCAAGATAAGAGAGGGTTTGGAAAGAGGGAGAGCCAGCAAAAGGCTGCATATAGCGTAACCAACCAGTTGTGTCCAAGCAACGAATCTGTTCACTGGGGAAGTGAGAGCTTTGTACCACTGAATCCACTAAAACAGCTGTAAATGCTCCCCTCCCGCATTACAGCTTTCTCTGTGTTGAAAGATAGGAGGTTTTGCACCACAGAACATTTTCTTATAATCTACATGGTTAGCTGTGGCACACATGCAGCAAACTGAATAGCCAACATGGAGAACAATTCCAAACAAATGTTTCACTCTCACCTGAAACTGCCTATTTTCCAGCACTGAATGGAGGATGGGTTAGAATTTTATTTCAGTTTACCTTTATAAGACTTTACCAAAATTAAGGTCCTTTTTGCACGGCATTTGCCATGCAAAAGGGCCCCTGGAGTGTTGCGCAACTTCAGGGAGCGGTCCACATGGTGCATTCACAATCGTGCAATGCTCTAGGGGCTGGCAGGTGCCGATCGCACACTATTTCATTTTTGGCTTTGAGCTGAAAATGGTGCTCGATCGTGCATTGCTCTGGGTCCCCATGCACACTTGCCGTTCATCCGGATTTCTGGAGCAGCAGCGCTCACACTTCTTGCCCCAGCACAGTCTGGGAAAATCCCAGGCTGCACTGCAGAAGAAAGAGGAGGGGCTCTCATGCTACCTGCTACCTGGCAGCATCTGCGGAGCTGAAGCAACGGGAACGCGAGAGCCTCTCACAACAGGCTGCTCGCATGATCCCCACACCCCAGCTCCACAAAAAGGTGAGCTGCGGAAAGGGCCTATATGACGACAGATCTAGGTCATAGCAGTCTAGCCCACAATTTGGCATAACTCCCAGAATCCCATGCTGGCTGGAGAATTCTGAAAGTAGTTCAAAAAGTAACTTTTCTGAACTTTGATGTGTAAAACAGAATGTTGTTGTTAACTGCCATAAGTCAACTTTGACATACGGCAGCCCTAAGGATGAGACCTCCAAGTCACCCTGTCATCAACAGCGTTGCTCTTGCTCGGGTCTTGCAAATTCAGGGCTGTGGTTTTCTTCATTGAGTCTATCCACCCTTAATGGGGTCTTTCTCTTTTCCTGCTGCTTTCTACCTTACTTATCATTATTGTCTTTTCTAGTGAGTCATGTCTTCTTTTGATATGTTCAAAGTAGAACAGCCTCAGTTTAGTCATCTTGGTTTCTAGGGAGAGTTCAGTCTTGATTTGCTCTAGGGCCAAATTTATCTGTCTTTTTGACAGTCCAGGGTAGCTGTAGAACTCTCCTGCAGGACCACATTTCAAATGAATTGATTCTTTTCCTATCAGCTTTCTTCACTGTCCAGCTGATGATTCTGACATTCAATGATATATTTTTTACACTTGAGGACCTTTTCTAATTCTTTCATAACTGCCCTTCCAAGTCCTAGTCTTTTTCTGATTTCTTGAGTACAGTCCCCAGTTTGATTAATGACTGAGCCTAGGCACAGGAAAACGTTCACTGTCTCGATGTCTCAAGTTATACAAATAATCTGTGCTCGTTATTTTTGTTTCGTAAAGTTCCAATGCAAACTTGCCTTTGCATGTTCTTTCTTGACTTTCTTCAGCAGTCATTCCAAATCTTTGCTATTTTTGACTAGTAGTATAGAATCATCTGCATATCTTAAACTGTTAATACTTCTTTCTCAAATTTTCACATATACTTCCTCAAAGTCTACTCCAGCTTTGCATATGATACATTCAGCACACAAATTAAACAGACAGGGAGATAAAATGCAGCCTTGCCTGATCCCCTTCCCATTTGGAAACCATTCTGTTTCTTCATATTCTGTCCTAATGGTGGCCTCTTGTCCCAAGTACAGGTTATACATTAAGACAATCAATCGCTGTGGTACACCCAATTCTTTTAGGAGTGGTTCATAGTTTTTCATGATCTACGCAAAGACTTTGTTATAATCTACAAACCAGAAGCTGATTTTCTTCTGAAATTCTTTGGTATGCTCTATTATCTAATGTACATTTTCAATATGATCCCTCATGCCTCATCTTCTTTTGAACCCAGCTTGGACATCTGAGATTTCTTACGACATATATGGTAAAAGTCTTTGTTGTAGAATTTTGAGCATCACTTACATGGGAGATTAATGCAATGATCCTGTAGTACCATAATCCCTTGTGTCCCATTTCTTGGGGATTAGAATATGTATTGAGTGTTTCCAATCTGTGGGTTATTCTTTTGTTTTCCATATTTATTGACATATTTGAGTTAGAATTTGAATAGATTCTATTGTTGTTACTTGCAATACCTCTACTGATATGTTATCTGTTCCTGGTGATTTATTTCCCCCAGGCTCCCGAATGCTTAAAATTGTAGGTTCATCTTCAAATGCTTCTTCCTTGAATGAATCTTTCATTTTTTTTCATCTCTTTCCTATAGTTCTTCAATCTATTGTTTTCATTGTCTTTTTATTTCTTTTTGGTCATGCAGTGTGTTCCCCTGCTGGCCATAACATATCCCCACTCTTGGCTCAATTTTCCCTTTGAACTCTCAGATCTTGTGGAGTGGTCTCTTGTTCTACTTTGTTTGTTCTGGTTTTCTATTTCTCTGCATTGACTGTCATAGTAGTTCTCTTTTGCCTGCGTACAAGTCATCGAAAACTTGCATTTAGGGTTCTGACCCTATTTTTTTCCCTTTTTAATTTTGCTTCTCATCTGTCCTTAACTGCTTGAACAGTTTCATCTGTCATCCAACAGGGCTTTTCTTTCTTGTTGGTTAGAAATATTGTCTTTTTTTTTTTTTCATTCTTCCCTCACAGTGTCCCTGCCCTCAGTTCAGAGTTCTTCTGGCTTCTGGTCAATTAGGTTTAAGTGCAAATCTATTTTTTTTCACATTTTACATTTTTACATATTTTTTTTTTACATTTTACATTATTTTTAAATTCTAAAGAGATATTCTTCAGGTTATATTTTGGTACAATGATTCATTTAGTTTTATTCCTTAGTTTTATTCTAATTTTTTAGTTTTACTCTAATTTTATGCCACAGTCTGCTCCTGGTCTTGTCCCACACACCCCTACTCCTGGAGAGAACGGAGCTTCTCTATCTTCTGCTTCTAATTATGTATTCTATCTGATTTCTCTATTAGCCATCAGGTGATATCCATGTATACAGTCATCTTTTCGGTTGCCTGAAGAATGTATTTGCCATGAACAAACTGCTGGCTTCAAATTCTCCTACAATGTTTGGTTTGGTTTTGCTCTGTTTCTTACTTTTGTGTTCCAATCACTTATGATTACCAATACATCCTATTTTGGGGTGTGATCAATTTCTTCCTGGATTCTGGTGTAGAATCTATCAGTTTCTTCCTCTTCTCCTTCTGTAGATGGGGCAAAAACTTCAATTATGGTTATATTGATGAGTACTCCCTGTATTGATATTGGCCCTTTCCGCATGAGGCGAGGGAATCGCTCCATGCCGTTACCTCCCACTTCTTCTGGCGTCCGAAGCAACATGGACTGTCCCTGCAGCACTTCTGCAGGCCTCCTCCTTGGTCCAGGGCGAATCGGAGCAGTGCGAGGTCTGTAGATCTGCAGTGCTCCGGCTTCCAAAATGGTAGCTTCCACCTTCCAAAATGGCGGTTCCGGCTTCCAAAATAGCGGCTTCCAGTTGGTTGTGGATCCCAACCAAGCCCACCCTCCGCAGATCACAGGCTCACATTGGCATGAGCCTGCAAATCTACACAAGAGACCAGGAACGCAATTGCGCTTTCCAGGAAAATAAAGACCTGTTTTTTCCGGTCTTTCAAAACACACTGGAGGACCACTTGGGGTCGCTTTGGAGCGGACTGAGGTGTGGATCTCTGGTAAGTAGTCTGCTCCTAGTCCACTCCAAGGTGCAGACGACCTCTGTGAGAGGACGCACTGCCCTGTTCTAATTGCCTGGTGCAGAAAGGGCCATTATTCAGTCAGACTTTGCATTATATCCTTTGATTACTTTTTCTGTATCTTTCCTCACTATTAATGCCACCCCATTTTTTCCTTAGATTTTCATTTCTGAGTAAAGCACTACGTAATTATTGACTCAAAATGTCCCATTCCTGTCCACTTTAGCTCACTCATCCTGAGTATTGCAATGTTTATATGTTCCATTTCTTCTAGGCATATGTTCCATGTCTAGTTACTTCTAATTCATACTTCTCACATTCCATATTCCTCTAATATGTGTGGTGCAGCTTCAGACTTTCCTTTCACCTCTTAGCATGCCAACAGCTGAACATCCTTCTTGCTTGATTTCAGTTGCATCATTAGCCACAGCACTTTCTGTAGTTGTTTTCTGCTGTATCCCAGTAGCTCGTTGCGTGCCATCTGACCTGGGAGTTTCATCTTCTGCAACTATCTCTTGTTTCATTTTGGATTGTCTCATTATAGGATTGTCATGGTAAAAGATATTAAAAAGGAGTTTACTGGGCCTCCTTCTGTGCAGTACTAATAGGCATTAGTTATGGTGACACCACCACTGTCTCTAAGAGATCCTCCACCAGTGTCACCCCATGCACACACTACTGCTGCTGCTCAGTAGCTGTTTGGCACATTTAGTCTGGCTGCTCAGCAAAAGCCTGTCTGACATGGGAGACACCACTGGCAACACTGCTACCATCAGCATAGCTTCTTGCCTCACAGGAGCCCACCACCATGGAAAGGTAGTGCCTTGGTGTGAAAACAGAATGTTGACTTTACTTTTTTTCTTCCTAGAATAGCTTCATGGATATAGAGGAAAAATACTGAAGGTCCAAATGTAGCTTAAAAGATAATCTTTGCAGCACAGTAAAATACCCCACATTTTAAAAATTCAGTGCCACACTTGCTAATACCTACGGTTCCAAAATATGGAGTGATTCAGCCTGCACTGATCTCATCTACAGACTTAGCAAGGTACAGTCCACATGCCTGGGTAGCATATTGCACTAAGCGCAGGAATGTTACAGGGCAAAAGCTGGCTGGCTTCTCTCAAGATAATTTCATGCATAACAGTGCCTGGACACATGACCTTAGAAGGCTCATTAAAGAACCTCTTGCGGTTTATTTACAGCTTATTTAGAAAGTCCTCAGTTTGTGTTGGTTGTTCACCAATGGTTGCACTTCATCCTGGAGAGAAGCAACTATTGAGGTGCCACAGACTTCTATCCTGGGCCTAGTGTTGTTCAACACCTTTTTAAACTAGCTGGATGATGGAACAGAGGGTATGTTTATCCAATGTTCAGATGACACCAGATTAAGCATGGTAGGTAATGCGCCAGAAGACAAGATCAGGATGCAAAATGACCTTACAACTCATTGGACTAATAACAGTTGGGTCAAAACTAATTTGAATTCCAGTAAGGATAAGTGTGAAGTATTACATTTCAACAGCAAAAATTAAATGCAGTAACATAGGATGGGTAACACCTGCTCTGATAATAATACATATGAAAAGGATCTAGGGATCTTAGGATCTTACTAACATGAACCAACAGTGTGATGTGACAGCCAAAAGAGCCAGTGCAGTTCTCAGTTGCATCAATAGAATTATAGAGTAACAGCTTGGGGAACTGGGTATATTTAGCTGGGATTGAGAAGTTATATGATAGCTATCATTAAATATTGGAAAGAATGTCACGTAGAAGAGGGAGGAAGTTTAATTCTGCTGCTCCAAATACTAGGCATGAATCAATGGATTCATATTATAAGAAAAAAAGAGTCCACGTAAATATTAGGAAGAACTTCCTGACTGTAAAAGCTGTTCAGTGGTAGGGTAGATAGTCTTGAGGCGGGGGGTTTTCCCTTGGAAATCTTCAAGAGAAATTGAATGGCTGTCTTTCAGAAATGCTTTAGTTGTGTATTCTGCATAGCTGGGCTTAGTAGCAGGTGGCCTCTTGTGGTCCCTTCCAGCTCTGTGATTTTATAACTGTCCTGAGAACTCTGTGAGATGACCAAGGTGCACATTTATGAAATAAATATATATAAATATAGATATATAGATGTAGATAGATATAGATATATTAAGTAAATATTAAGAAGAAGCATGAGCAGGAGGTTATAAAGCTTTCTATACAAAGGAACACTTCTCACATTTAACTTATCAACATTTCTCAGGGATGAAGCTATGCTGGATTCAGGAGGGTAGTACCTTTGGGCTGTTGGCCAGCAGGAGCTGTGTAGTGCTCTATGCCTCACTCTCCAATCCTTACATAGCCACACCTTTGCCAGAGCACAAATGACCTGGTTCCATGCCTCCCCCCGCCCCAAGTAAGTACTCAGAGTGCATGTATGGCCTCATGCATATTCTGGGCTGACATGCCTGCAAAGGATCTTTTGGGCTTGGCAGTAACTTTTCTTAGACAGACTAGACTCCATAATCCACATCCACACAGAGATTTTTCAAGGGAAATTTTACTGAGTAAGAGTCAAAATGTACACAATGATTGTATTGGGATATAGCAAATATTATGGTAGACTTTCATGAATGACAAACATTAAATACCTAATAAAGTACAGTTGCTTCAGGAAAGGGAAATATTAACTAAAATAGAAAGCCCACAAGACTGAAAGGGTCTGGTGGGACGTGATCTGAAATTCATGGGCTGCTAGGAGGAGAAGGGGATGGGGAGTGTTCAATGGTAGGAATAATACGGAACTTTCCCTAAGGCACACACACCAAAGTGGGAATAGGCAAGACAGCTACCAATGCAAAGAGAAAATACTCCCCAAAATATAGATTTTAGGGATGACAAAAATTAACTCTTATAAGTCTCATTACAGTTTCCCAGGGAGAAGCTGAGGTGTATTGTACTTCTTGTTGGAGGACTGCAAAGAAGAGAGTGGAAGACTAAGGCCCTTTCTGCACCCTACCTTTTTGCAGAATCCTGCACCGGGGATCCCACCATTGGCTCTGCTGGGAGGGGAGTGTGGCAGGAGCACTCCCCTCCACACCGGCTGGTTCTGTCATGAAGGAAGCACCATGGCCACATCTCTTCCTTCCAGGGCACCACACAGTACCTTCCCAGGCTGTGCTGGGGCAGGAAGCTCAACAATTGTGCTTCCTGGGCTTCTGCAGGACAGGTAAATCTGCAATAGTGGTACTATCACGGGTCATTGATGGGGAAAACCTGCCAATGATTTAATCCATGATTGCACTGCCTGGGGACAGGAGAAGGACAGGACCACAACACCATCATGCAGAACCATTGTAGTGGTCCTATCCTTCTCCCATCCCCATGGTAGTGTTACCACTGTGAACTGGCCTGGCCTTTGGTAACCTTTAGATATCATTTTGATATCATAATTGGCCCTGCTCAGCCACCAGCCAAGTGTTTGTGAGGCCACCGAACAAGCACGAAGCTAGGCATGGCTATCATTTGCTGAATCACATTTGTTTATATCAAGGCAAGCCAGAAACTGCCAGATCTGCTTTAGGGGACCTCCCAAAACAAACACCTTCATTATTAAAACAAAGAGACCTCTGCCCTGAGAGGGCACCCTGGCGAGCTAAGTGCTTAATCCGCCAAGCTAGCCACATCTGCATACTGGCCATACTATTGTCAATTCGGTCCATAACTCAATCATGTAAATCCTGACCTTTCGGAGACATTGTCTCCAACCTAAAACTCACTGTTTTCGCCCAAGACCAGACTAGCCCACGGTTATTCCTTCTCCTATAAAAGTCCCCAGTTCTGAGAGTTCTTCGGATCTCTCACTGGAACGCTTGGACTTCACTGGACTTCCATCCCGCCTTGCTGCTGCTTCTTCTGCAAGCTCCCCTCGGCCGCCACGCCGGATTTCCTTCTCTCCAATTGGCTTTCTTCAGGACTACGAGAAAGGTGGCGTATCGCCCATTCCCCAAAGACTCTCTTTTCCATTTTTTATTTAGTAGTGAGGCTGTGTTTTTCTTAATAATTGTTTAATAAATATTGCTGTTAGCTTGAACTGTCTGAATGCTCACTGACCCGACGCTGCATACATTGGGTAAAAGATCCCCGCTAAGTTACCCTGCCTCTCGCTAGCCAAGAGAGTGCTCCAGCTAATTTCCCCATCTTGTTGTGTTTGTTTTGGTTCTTTGGGTGCCCCTCTCGGGACCCCCAAGTCACAGGGTAACAGGCAGGTTGGGAGGGTGGTGTGGAAAGGGCCTAACTTAAGTCTTCTAAGCCTGAGCCAGGAGTTTAAGAAAGGAAATACGCTAATGGGAACATCTGGATAAAATACTGGATTCTGGGGGGATCTGCAAGAAAGGGATTTCTTACTGTTCTTGGTTCCAGTGCTTTCAGGTTGAAAGGAATAAGGTAAAGCTTTAGGCGATGCTTCAGTGGTGTTTCAGCAAGAGGCCTCCAGAAATAGGAGGCAGGGACCTACTATTTGGAATCAGAGTTCTTTTCAAGAAAAAGGCTTTACCCACGACTGCTTTCTCTTAACACAGGTTCACTTTTTCAGTCTTTTTTATTATAGCCTCCTGGCAAACAGACAATAAGGAGGGAGCTAGTGTAATCTGTGTGGGAAGGGCATGGGAAGGGCATTTTATAGACCAGGAACAGCCCCCTAGAAGGCACTCTCTTGTGCCCCCACCAAGCATAGCTCTGAAAGTTGTGTAACACCAAGAAGCTTCTCTCATGCAGATCTCAAAACCAAGGCAAGCTCATATGGGGAAAAAAGGTCAAATATGTGTGAATGAAAGTAGATGTGTGCAAGGGAAACTTTCTACTTAATTATCCAAGTAGCTAATAATTGTCTAATTGTCTAAATGTAAACAGTAATAAATATACTAAAGCATATACTCCAACTGTCCCAATTTGGCAACCATAACCCCAATTAACCATCTGACATCCCACTGTTTCAGCTACTTTTAAATTGTCCCTTCTTTCTCCTCCTCCCACTTTTCCTTTTCATCCTTACTTTCCTTCAGTTGGTACAAACTGAGTTCAAAATACAAAAGTAGTCTGCACTCAACTCAGCAGAGGGAGAGGATGGGGCAGAATACTACCCTTTCTAGTAGAGTCATGCAAAAGCTGCTGCAGTCTCTTTCAGCTTGCGTGTTTTCCTTATTCATAACTTTTGCCCACTTGACTACATTCTGATGTTGCATGCCAACACATGTCCTGGATTTTCATCTATGAAATATTGGAAGGTAATCTCATTGCTTTAGCTGCCATTAAGTTGAGTTTGACTTGATGCAAACAACTTGAAGGCACACAACAACAACAAACCTGTAATGTGGAGGGTATGCTGAAGGATTAGAAGGTTAGCAGTGTTATCACCGTGAACTGGCCTGGCCTTTGGTAAACTAGATATCATTTTTGATATCACAATTCGGCCCTGTTCTGCCACCCTCAGCCAAGTGTTTGTGAGGCCGCCAAACAAGCACGAAGCTAGGCATGGCTATTATATGCTGACTCATACTTTTTTACACCAAGGCAAGCCAGAAACTGCCAGATCTGCTTTAGGAGACCTCCCAAAACAAACACCCTCATTACAGATGCGCGTCAAAACAAAGAGACCCCTGCCCTGAGCGGGCACCCTGGCGAGCTGAGTGCTCAACTGCCAAGCTAGCTGCATCTACATACCGGCCATGCTATTGTCAATTCAGACTTTAACTCAATCATGTAAATTCTGACCTTTCAGAGACATTGGCCCTTTCCTCACGGGGGCGTGAAACGGGGCTGCGCACGCAGGGGCAGAACTTACCCGCGAGCAGGTTGCTCCGTCCCTGCAGAGAGCACGGATCCACCGTTCTAAACGCTGCCAAATTTCGGCAGCTCTCGGCGGCACTCGGCAGCGCTCGGCAGCGCCCAAAATGGCAGCCGGCGGCTTCCGGCGGTGCTCCACTAAGCAGGACAGCGTGCCAGCAGGAAGCCTGCCCCCAGGCAGATCTGCAGGGGTGCGCTACCGCATCTCTGCAGTTCTTCACCGGGGGTTGCCACGGGGCAGCGCGAGTGAGTTTTATAAAAACCACTTGCGAAGGTGGTTTTTATAAAACTCACAGCGCCACCCCTGCGGCTGCGCTAGAGCAGTTTGAGGTCTAGAACCTCACTTTTTTTAACTGCTCTAGTGCACCCCCCGGTGAAGAAGACCTCCAAGAGAGGTCGCTGTAGCGTGGGCAATATGCCTGTGTGGAAATGGCCATTGTCTCCAGCCCAAAACTCATTGTTTTTGCCCAAGACCAGATTAGCCCACGGTCTTTCTTTCCCTGATAAAAACCCCCAGTCCCGAGAGCTCCTCAGATCTCTCACTGGACCGCCCGTTCGGACTACCTTGCCGCCGCTTCATTCTGCGAGCTCCCCTCGGCCGCCACACCAAGTTTCCTTCTCTTCACTTGGACCTCTTCAGGACTATGAGAAAGGTGTTGTATCACCCATTTCCCCCCGAAATTCTCATTTCCTATTTCCAGTTAGCTGTGTGGTTGTGTTTTCTTAACTATTTGTTTGCTTGTTAATAAATATCATTGTTGCCATTTTAAACTGTCTGACTGCTCACTGACTTGAACCTGTATACATAGGGTAAAAGATTCCCGTTAAGTTACCCTGCCTCTCGTTAGCTTAAGAGAGTGCCCCAGCTAATTTCCCCATCTTTGCTTGGTTTGGTCATTTGGGCGCCCCTCCCGGGACCCCTCAATCTACAGGGTAACAGCAGCTCAACCCAAATAATACTATACAACAAAATCCAGAATAATATCAAAAGTTGAAGAAATGAAGAGAGTCACAACAGACACACACGTGACCCCCAGAAAGATCCCAGCAGCCCCCATTACAAGCCCAAAGCAGGGAGGTGGGCCTGAATGATTTGACATTCTCAGGGCCCCAAACGGTTAGAGTCTTTTGTTATGCAAACAAATCATTCCCCTATCTTTCCGTTCCATTCCTTTATTCCAGCCCAAGTGTCACTTTTTTCTTTATCCTCGTTCTTCTCCAGTTACTTTCCTACTCTTCTTCTCACCCTGGACTTAAGAAATTTCTCTCTCTCTTTCTCTCTCTCCTTCTCTCCCTTTCTCCTTTCTACCAACAATAGCTGTGATACAGCAAACAGATTAATCCACCTAACAACATAACCATGTAATGAATTTGTCCATCCTAATACTGTATTTCTAAGGCATTTGTGTCTTACTGTCTAACAGAGTCTGGCAAAGGGTGAACCACCCCACCCTAATGAATTCTAATTACCTAAAATTAAACAACTCATTAAAGCATAAGATTGACGTCAGTATTGATCATGGAATCTAGTGAATCACGCCATGGTAGGAGAAAGTCTAAGGAACTGTTAATTTACTGTGTCAAAATTAACTATTTACTTCCAAACTCTTCTTAAGAGACCTGTAATGGATGTTACACAGTAACATTCAGTCTCACTGAGTGTGGATCACTTTTGTTCCATCTTTGAGTGCATGTATGTTTCTAAAATAATTTTTATTAAAACTACAAAAAAGAAAAACACAAAATAACAAATAAAAAAAAGAAGAAAAAGAAAAAACAAAACAGTACATTACTGATCATTCAAACATTAACAGAACACAAACATTTTAAAAAGGGAAAAAAACACCCTACAAAATCTATCTAATAAAAATAAATACCTAAACATCAAACACTCTGTCATAAACTTCCCATTCCCCAGATCATGATTGTTGTTAAATTCTGAAGGTTTTACTGCCTCAGATTTATCATCTGTTCCTAATTGTATTTACTCAGATAGTTTAGAATCAATAATATAAATATATTTTCAAATATATAAGTAAAAGAAAAAAGTAGGCAAGGAAATATAGTCCTATTAAAAGTGTTCTAAATAAGTACATGTATTTTTGAACATGAGCATGCCTGAGTAAGCGAGTAACTTTACTTTAAAAAGGTTGGGTTTCAGCGTGTTGTTTTTAATTTTTATTTTAAAGGAATCTATCTGGGTCTGCTGCATGTAGACCTGAGAGCAGAGCCTACCTAAGGCAGGAGTGAGAGCCATGAAGCACTGTAGATCTGATTGGGCTGCAAGATCATTGTCATGGACCATTTGCTACACTGAAAAAGACTACTGGGCTTTGTAGTTCAACAACGTCTGTAGGGATAGATGATTCCCATCTATGTATTACAACACAGAAAAATGAATCAATGTTCTGCTCCTGAAATCCACACATAAACCTAGGTACTTTACAGCCCGCAGTTAATAAACTTAGGGGGTAGGGGAGGTAGGGAAGAACTTTACAATTAGTTCTGCGTTCCTGAAATATAAGACCAAAACAAACAAAACCTTTTGCCAACTCTGATAATTAAAGAAGCAATGGCATTAAAATAATCAAATGTGGAGTTTCACATTTTAAACTCAGTTAAAGCATAGCACTATCTAGTTACAGGGATGTAACAATATGGGATGTTGCTTCTGCTGTCCTGAAGCTCAACATGTTTACTTAGCATTCCCAGAGATAGCTGTGTTACAGTTGGCCAGAAATTTCTTTCTTTCAGTTAATGTCTACTGAATATGTTCACCGAGGAAGATGTACCATTTACCAAAGGATAGCATGTTTAAAAGTAAAAACAATGAAATTAGCATCCATAATAATATACCTGCCCAACTGGTTTCCCTTTAATTACAAAATAACTTTTGAAAAAGAAGAAGAAAGAAAGGAAGTTGGAGTGACTACTAGCAGTCTCAGTATCCATGCTAGCATAGGAGCCGATATCAGCCCTGCTTCCCTCGTCCCCATCACCTGCTCTTCCCGGGATAGTGCATTGCTGGCTCACTGGGCTATGAAACCTGGATTTGGTTCCAAGAACTAGTCCTACCTACACCAATGCCCATAAGCAAAATGGAAATATGATAGGATATAAGCGTTCAAAGAACCCCAGGAAGGGCTGAGGAATAGAGGCTTACTCTGCTCATTTTTATATTTCATGGCTTTTTGAAGAAGCAGGAAAAACAGTATTAGTTTTACCATTTCTGGGAAGTTCAAACGTTCCTAATTCCCATAGCATTTCAAAGGGATTTGGGTGGTCAAACTCTTTGAAGAAAGCCTTAAAGCAAAGAGTTCAGTTATCACTGGGATTTACTGGCATTTGGGTCATTCTATTTTCAGAAGCAGGTTTTCTTTTTTTTAAGCCAGTAACAACAGTTTTGTCTTGAAGCTTTAAAAATATCACATGCATTTGGACGCTGGCAGAAGGCAGTGGTCTTAGACTCTGAAGTCTGCTGCTTGTCCTGAGACAAGTTGACTGGGAATGGAATGGAACTGAGGACAGGCTTAGAACCATGCAGCCTGTTATGCAGATAAACACTAATACCAAGAAATTGTTCTCAAGCAAGAGTTCTCAAATTTTGACATTCCAAAGCAGTAGTAATAATAAGTGTGTGGGGGTAGGGATGATGATGGTGATAATTCGCTTTCAAGAAACAAATACAGTGTTGACAAAAACAATAAAGAATTTTGTGGCACCCTACACACACTGGAAAGCTTTAACTTGCAACCGAGGCCCTTTCCACACGGGGGGGGAACATGGGGTAACACGGGGTAGGACGACCTCACCCGGAGGTCATCCACACCGTGGGGTGTGCTAGGGCAGTTAGAAATATGGAGGTTCCCCACCTCAAACTGCCCTCGCATGGCCGCGGGGGTGGCGCCGTGTGTTTTATAAAGACCACATTTCATGTGGTCTTTATGAAACACGCGCACGCTAGCCTGTCTCAGTGCCCCATGGGAAATTGCAGGGGCACGCAAGCGCATTCCTGCAGAGTTGTCTGGGGGCTGGTTTCCGGCTGGCGCGCTTTTCCGGTTGGCAGAGAGCCACTGGAAGCCGCCAGCCGCCATTTTGGGCGCCTCCAAACACCGCCGCCGCGTAGAGCGGTGAACATGTGCTGCTCCCCGCGGCAACAGATCGAGATAAGCTCCGTTCCCATGTGCGCCGCCCCGTTTCCCCACGTTTCACGCCCCCCTGTGTGGAAAGGGCCTGAGTGCAGACTGCTGTCCACAAAAGATTATGCCAAATAAAACATGGTGATAATCAAGACGCCATAAAACTTTCTTCTTTTTGCTGCAACAGACTAATATAGCTACCTCTTTCTTTAAAAAGCATTGCAAAAGGGGTATTGGGCTGAGTCACATTACTGGGGTCATTGGATTCACTTTTTTTCAGTCTTTTTCATATTCTTTCTTATGGTGATAGAAGGTCATTCCATATTATATATGTATAGCCTTTGTTGGGCTACCTAATGGCTCGTAAAGAGTCTGTCCCTTTATCTGTCTGCTTCCAACTGCTTCTTGTTTGACTCATCTGCATAGTCCCAGTTTTTTCGTCTGCCCAGTTATTACTTTTTTAAAAAATGTGCCCTATTGAGATATGGTTAGGATTTCCAAGCCAGTAGCACTCCAGAGACCCTGAAATCTCAGGGTCAAAACCTGTGATCTTGAACTAGGCCTTGATCATGTCGAAGGAGGTAGGCTGTTAAGGGAGCTGGACCTGTTGAAGTTACTAAGTATGACACATTGCGCATTGCCCATAATTACTCAGAGCATAACATTCAAATAAAAAACACAATTTCCCAAACTGCATTTCTAATGGATTGCTCCCATTAATCAGTGACCCTCGCTGGCCTCTTTCCCTTTCCTTTCCCAATCAGTTTGTAGAATCCTCTATCGTTCCCCCATCCCAAGTAATAATCATAATAATGCTATTAATAATCATCAGATATTTGGAGGAGGAGGAAATTATGATAATAATGACAATAATCCAACCAGGAAATCCTATGTATGGCTTCAGAAACAAAGCTCTATTAAGTCTAATGGGACTTGTAAGGCTAAAGTAAGAACAATGTAATATATTTTAGCTATGATTTCAAGATTTCCTGGTGGATAGAGAAGAAAGACTTGAGAGGAAATACAGAGGGAGGCAAGGAGGAGGAAGACAATGAGTGTTCCTAGAAGAACTGGGATAAAAGAAGAAAGAGGGAGGGGGAAGGAAGGAGAAGACAAATGTAGCCAAAATTGAGAATAGGAAGAGGATAAGGCCTTTTTCATGTTTGGATTTTTAAATGGAATAGCAATTGAATGCTGCTGAGCTTGTGGGGTGATTTCTTTTGATCTCTTACTTCTATTTGTCTCCACACTTAATTCTGTATTTTTCTCCTCCCTCCAAATAATCTATTATTAACTCCGATAGTTAGATAGTTAACTCTGACAGATATAGATAGATAGATAGATAGATAGATAGATAGATAGATAGATAGATAGATAGATAGATAATCTTCCTTATCCAAAGGTGCTAAGATTGCAGCAAATTTCCATGCAGGTTTCCCTAGAAGTAGGATTTGGGTCAGGTATGGCCAGGCAGCCCAGTTGAGTGTCAGCAAGCAAGTGCTGTAGATGAACACCAAGGACAGCACAGACCCCTGGCAATCACTTGTTCTTTCATTCCTCCAAAGTGAGGATTTTATATCCTGTTGAGTTGCTAGCATTCTTGGAGGATATGTCATCGCCAAAACTTGGGAAATTTACTTTTTTGGACTACAGCTCCCAGCACTCATGCTGTCTGGCAGTTTTTGAAGTCCTTTTCTCATGCTTTGGTTGCTGTTAACCAGTTTACCTCCTTCTACTTCTCCAAACCATAATTTGTTATATGTGCATGAAACTGTGTAATCTTGTTAGAGGGTTTTTCTTAATCTGCATTTATTCTTCCTCCTTCCTCTAGTCTGGAAGAAATATATGGTCCTCGCATTTAGCTTGTTGGGGGTGGGGGAAAATTCCTCCCAAGGCACTTGCTATTTTCCATCAAGTCAGCTTTGATGGAAAATAACTGGGACTTTCAAAAGTCCCAGTTATCATCAGCTCTGTCCCAAGGCACTAAGTTAGTATTTTCTGAATGCTGAGATTTGGAGGTATGCTTACATCGAATTATTGTAATGGCCTCTACTGCTGTTGATAGCAGAAGGGTGATTCATATACACACATGGTTTGAGAAGAGAGACAGTGTGTCATAGTGATTTGAGTGTTGGACTAACAGCTCTGGGAGAGCAGGGTTTGAATCCCCACTTTGTCATGGAAACCCACTTTTCTCAGCCTTGTGGAAACCCATATTTTCTCAGCCTCAGAGAGAGGGGAAAGCAACTTCCCTTTGAACAAATCTTGCCAGGAAAATCCCATAATAGGTTCACCTCAGTGGCACCATAAGTCAGAAATGACATGAAGCCACACAGCAGCAGCAGCAGCAGCAGCAGCAGCAGCAGCAGCTACTGATGGAGTGGAAGGTAAAAACAAGTTAACATATCAAGAATGAAAGATACTTAATAAGGATTCAAATCATAAAACTGAGATGGAAGACAACACATAGTTTGCAGGAGCATGTAAACAATTCCTGGGACACTTAATCATGGATTAAATTAAGTAACCCACAGAGAGAGAGTTCCTTACAAATAAAAGAAGAGATCGTTTGAGCTTCCTTAACAAAGACAAAACAAATAATGGTTGAGTTGATGTTAGTCAGTCCCACCTCTGTGGGGTACAAGGAGATCAAAGAAGACACACACTCTGTGTGTGTGTGTGTGTGTGTGTGTGTGTGTATGTTTGTCTTTATACTTTTATGTTTTGCAAGGGAAGATCTCCAGAAAAGCAGTAGCCTCTGAAAAATTAATTTCTAGTGCTGCCAAGGACTATCACGGGAAGAGAATACACAATGGCTAGGAGCAAACTATCTAGATAGGCAAGTTGATCAGCCAGAACCAGTCTAAAGGTGCAATAAAACTGGACTTGAGAAAACTGTGTGTGTGGTAGTGGTGGGATTGAAATTCACAAGTGTGTTGGGAGCCAACCTCACACTTTGAAAGCCTCATTGTCACAGATCATCACAGATAAGGAACATTTAGTACAAAGAAAGCTCACCAGACTGTGTTGTACAGCAGGCTATGAGCAGAACACAATACAGGTGTCTTGTCTTCTGCTTTGCAAAAAATACCCATAAAAGGCTGTTGTAAAGAGAGTTTGTAAAGAGAGTTTGCTGTGCTAGCTCTTATTATGGGACATGAATGGGAACTCAGCTGTTTTAAAAACCAGTAGTGAAGAGACTAGTTGCTGTCTTGCTTACTGTCCTTGTTAATACAGCAGTTGGGTATGTTAAACATGCACTGTGGATGCTGATGTATTTGAATGTTTCTAACTGTGCTGCAAGCTTTCATCTACTGTTCTGGGGATGCTATTGTGCACCAAGTGAAAAGAGAGCAATTTCTCTGGGCTTTTGTGTGAGTTGCTAGCAAAAGATGCTTGCTGAATGGACATTGATGGTGGGGTTGATGTGCTTACAGCTAGGAATTACAGGTCACACACCCATCCACTAGAATGGAGGCTGAATTAAGGTTGTAGGAAACGTAGCACAAAACAAGACTTGTTTATGCAGCTGGTTGGCAAGTAGCCTTGCAAGGGCATACTGTTTCTTTTGGGGACCTGATGCTGCTTTAAAGAACAGCATTATCTTAAATATCTCTTTGTAAACTTCTCCCTTTCCAGGATTAGCCAGGATTTATCTGTAAATAAACAAACAACAACAACAACAAAACAACATAAGGCTCCTCATTCTTCCAAAGGAACAGCAGTGTCTAAGACTACTACTAAACTTTCTTCCACATGGGGAAGTGTGAAGAACAAAATGCTGTTCATCAGTACAATTAATCAACTAGAGTTTTAATTGCAGATTAAAATCCACATGCATTTGGTTCATCAGGAGAGCAAACAATAAGCAAACACTGGCTCCTGGCACTCCTAATATGCAGGCCACAGAGATGTACCAGCTCTGTCACACAACGCGTGCCAAATATGAAGAGAAATTATTGTTCTCTTTTCTTTTCTGCTCTGTACCTACTGTAAAGTAGCTGACAGTTGAGAAATGAAAGCTATTTCATACTTCAGAGAAACTGCCTTCTTCCTTCAGGAGCTCCCAAAAACAAATCCTTCCTGAGAAACTACAACATGGAAATTTATTCCGATGTGGTCAAAGTAAATTAAGTGAGAAGGATTCTGAGGAGCTATATATATGTATAGACAGACAGAGCTACTGTGCTGGACACACCTAGATAACAAGCCAATGTTGGAAGATTTCAGAACTGAAAATGAAACACTCCAGGAATCCACAGTGGGAGGTTATCTAAGATATGTCTGCATGTCCTTGAACATCAGAGTATGAATGCTAAATAACAGCTGTATCACCAGGTAGGGGACAACTTTTTTTATTATTATTTTAAGTGAACATGAGACAAGCACTTAGAGAAAGATAACAATGCCACATTTGTTTATGAATGCTAATTTTCTATTAGTTTCTCATTCTAATTGTCTCCTAATAATTATTTATTTAATTCCGGAGGTTGAGAGGTGGGGGAAAAGCACACAACATGCCAGAGCACAGAAATGTTTCGCAATGATTTGTGTGCTGCTCAAGATTTTATTTGTGCCTAGCCTCTGATAAGAAGAGATTATCCACCTTTGACTGTGGAGATCCCAGGAACGCACTGTTGGCACAATTGGCATGTATGATGTTGTTGTATGAACACGGAGGGTGACCACGTGATCCTTTGACAGTATGACAGTAGGCTCAGGAACACGAAATGGAAAATCAAGTCAGTGCTGCACAATAGTAATGGTTTGGTTCTTAGGGTGTGCTCTTCTGCAAGTTGCTGCTGTTGAGGAACTGTTTCCATTTAGGGGGCTGTCTGCGAGCAAAAGACAGACCCTTTTTCCGCTTTGAAGAATTATTTATTTTCTATAAAGAATTTATTATGGAACATCTGGATGGAGATTGGAGCAGTCACAGCCAAATAAAGAGAAAAAAATGGCAGTAAGGGACCATGAATCCAAAAGAGTAGGAAGAATTTAGGGTCAGTAATACCAATAAGAAAGATTAGGTGTAGCTAATGAGTCTTTGGACATTGCAACCACAGCAACAGCCATTTCCTCCAGGAATTTTGTCACAAATACTAAATTCTGTGGCAATATTTGACAAATCTTTTTGCACCTGCATATTCCATCACTTCTTTCTCTGCAGAGGTAAAGAGTCTTCATACCTAAACAACACAATTATTTTCAACATTTCAGCTTGAATCCCAGATTCTAGATTTCTTTCATTCCAGATTCATTGCTGCTTCCTGATGGGAAATGCAGGCAGCTTTAGCAGGAGTCTGTTAAAAACAACAACCAGGGTTCCACTAACTTGTTAAACAGAGAGAGTCTGAAAAAACTGCCAAGCCCTCTGCAAGGGTGGGAGAGACAGAGAGAGAGAGAAATCTCTAGTTATTTATAACGCCAAGCAGCTTTAAGGTCTCTTCATTCTAGTTTGCAAACTGCCTGCTGCTTGGAGGTCACTCCAAAAAAAATTCCAGCAAAGCCCATGGCCTTCCAGCACAATATTTGATCAGAAGTCTGGGCGGGCACCAGCCTTGGCAAATTGAAACTTGCACACACATGCTCTTCAGTGCATAGGAGGATCATACAGGCGAACAGTGAAGCTCTGGAAAAAGGTGTCTCTTCTGAGTCTGGGTGAGTTGATTTCTGAACTGCCTATTTTGTCAAAGGATGTTTCAGTAGTCCTTGGCATACTCATGCCAAAAGGTTGTTGCCTCCTTGGCTTTCACGTGCCAAAGAGGACATAGGCTAATATAGGGTCACAATATTTGAATAACACAGCATGGCACGGGTTGCAAGGATGCAGACCTGTTTTGGTTACTGGGGGAAGAAAACATTTTGACCTCATTAATAATGGCTTCTCCACTACCATAATTTGAGAAACTCTTGGCAACAGGAGGCAAGATGAGACACACACCCAATCTTGCCAGACCTTTTTGCTCAGCCTCTTTCCATTTCATGCCCAGGACATTGTGTACCTAGCTGTTTTGTTATTGGATCCTGATCTGCATCAGGTTATTGACAAGGAGGATAATCTAAAGGGAGGAATTAACAGTTGAAAACTGGTGGACTATGAGAAGCACATGAAGGCAGTTATTGGGACACAAAGACTGCAAAGTCCTAGCTAAGGGGTCAAGAATCTCAGAGGAGATGAATAAATAAAATATGTTCCTTTAAGGAGTTTGATAAGACTCCTATAGCCAGTATGCTTAAGATTGCAGAAGGATGTGTAGCAAGTGCAGAGCAAGACATCTTCCATACATATGGCTAAAGAAAGCTAACGGGCAATAAAATGGTTCAAACACAGAGTGGAGGAACAGAGCTGTCATCATCAAGACAGACATTCAGACATTCTATAAACGAGGGTTCATTGTGATGGTAGATTTTTTAATTGCCAACTACCTATTAAGGCAATGCCTTTATTAGGTGAACCAAAGTGTTACAACAAAGTGCACAGACTTTTAAGTTCCTCAGGGTAAAAGTGTGTGTGTGGAAGGGGTTGAAACCTAACTGATGTTAAAGGCAGGGAGTCTGCATTTAGTCATACACGATCTCTCCATAGAATGTGAGAGAAAACTGTGAAGCAGACTTTCAAATCAGGCTTTACCAACCAAGTGCTGTGATCTTTTCAGGTTTCAGCCTAGGACTGTCACAGTGGACCTTCAGCTGAAGAACAAACAGTAGTTGATCCTCCATTTTTGGAACTGTCAAATCCATCTGTTACCCAGATCTGTCTCCATCCACAGTAGAAACACAGAAGTCATTGGTACAGAAGTAGACAGAAACTAGGCAGTTTTCTGTTAACCAAACTGGAAATAATTTTAGATGTTGTACTAATTTTTTTTAAAAAAAGAAAAGCCACCAGGAGCCCAATTGGGCAACTTAACCTAGACATTGGAAATAGTATAACACAGAAATAACTTCTATCTTCAGAAAATATAACATCTTCTTTTTCCACTCTAGAATACTACTGCTCAATGGTTAAATATGGTGTTCTCCAAGTCAAAAATCAAAGATAGCTATGTTGGCTAGAACAAAAATTAGTGTATTGGGGCAATACTCCTACTGTATGTTTGTGCCTTCAAGTTGCCTGTCAACTTATGGCAACCTCATGAATTTCATAGGGTTTTCATAAGCAAGGAATACTCCAAAAGAGATTTTCCCAGTTTCTTCCTCTGAAATATAGCCTGTAGCACCTGATATTCATTGGTGGTCTCCCCTCCAAGTACGAACCAGGACTGACCCTGCTTAGCTTCCAAGATCAGACAGGATCTGGTGCCTAATAGACTAACCAAAATGTTAGAAGTTTGTGTACAAGCTTTCAAGTTCTCCAATAGTTCTCAACCTTTGGTTCTCCAAATATTTTGGAAGTTTTGGACATTGACTCCCAGAAGCCCCAGCCAACATGGGCAATGTACAAAGATTCCAGGATTTGTTATCCAAAGCATCTGGAGGGCCACAGGTTGAGAACCAGTAGGCTAGATAGTGAAATAAGAGCGGGGTGAAGTAAGATGCTGAAATCATGGAGTTTGCATTTAGTCACAGTCTTAAGATGGAATGTGGGAGGACTTGGAGAAAACCCAATGTAGCTGTTCAGCACCAGGATCAAAGAAAGGGACTTTATACTGCTTAAAGATGAGATTTCATTCTTTGAACATACCTCAACTCCAACTGTTAGGTAAAGTTGATGGTTTATTTGAATAATTAATAGAAGATTATTAAAAGTAGAGGATCAGCCATTGCTTATTTGTTTGTTTCACCTCAAGAATCCCAGATATCACACTTAGCAGAGCTTAATCTACTGCTTGTTACTTTTTCTCACATTCCAATTTAAGATGTAGCTAAGATGCAACTAAATTTTTATTTATTAATAATAAACCACCACTAGAAATTTCAAAAGGATGGAGCCTTCCTGAATTTCCTCGAGAGAGAGTTCCACAAGCAAACTATTGACACCCGGAAAAAGATCTATCCCAAAAAGGCATACCACAGAGCTTCTGTTGGATGAAGACACAATGGCTCAAACACTGCCACTTTATTTGGTATACAGCCCAGGGATCTGATATATAAGCCAAGGATTGCCACACGAGTTGGATTCTCCACCCTTTGGTCCTGTAGAAGCCAGAAGACATCAGGGAACATGGCCATGCCCCTGTTATCAATGATGTAGTTGCACCCCTGATATCACCATTATGTGCCTCAGTTGAGAGATGGTCATTTCTTTCCCAATCCCCATACCTTCCTATCAAAAAAAAAAAAAAAGGTGAGGGGTGTTTGAGGGGGCCTGAGCATCCTGACTGTTATTTCCAATCATCACATCTTCCAGCTGTTCCAGTTGGGCATGGACAATCCTGATTAGTCCTCTGTCATCTCACTCTTTCAGCTGCCTTTAAAACATCCTGGTTTTGCTCTCTTCCTCCCACTTCCCCCCACTGCCTTCTCCTTCCTTCAGTTTCTTCAAACTGAATTCAAGGGGCAAAAGTAATTTGCATTCAGCTCAGTAGATGGGAGAGGAAAGAAGGAGGCAGAAACTTGCCCTTTCCAGTAGGCTCAGGCAACAGCAAACTGCTGCAGCCTCTCCTAGCTTGTTTTTCCTCACTAATAACTTTTTCCATCTTAACCACTCTCCTGGTTGCTTGACCATATGTGTCCTAGTTTTCATCTGTGAACTGTTGGAGGGTATGAATCACTGATTTAAGATGAAATTTAGGATTCCTTTCTTAACTCTGAAAGGATGTGCAGCCTTGGGAAGGGTGGGACTTGCTGACTAAATTGGGCCAAATTAAGCTCAAGGGCCAGTAGTGTAGCTTTCCTTAGCTAGCCCAATGAAGAGTTCTGGAGAACGTAAAAGTTTGGGCATGGATTTTAGAATTTTTCTTATGGTCAAGAATGGTACCTTTGCTTTTTGATGTGGACAGAAGTGGCAGAAGTCCATTTTCCATGCAGGAGAAAGAATGTTTTGTTTTTTCAGGCACAGTGACATGAGGGATGGCATTTTCTTCATGCCAAGTTTCTTCAGTGCGTCACAGCTAAACAACTTAGGTAATATTTCACATAAAGTCGCAGGAGCCCTTTGGACTACTGTTAACAGAATCCTCCCAAGGGATTCTGGGTGCTGTAGTCCAAAAGTAACTTTACCATAGAACAACCGCATGGCTTTCACTGAAAAACTTAATAGGATTTTGTAGCTAGTTGTTCAATACCTACCCCCCGCCCTTTAAAAACAAATTGGAAAATACAATTCAAGCATCAAGCATCATTTTAAGATGTATATTTGCAATAATGTTGTGGACACATATTTGGGAAGTGCTTGTAATACTACAGTGACAAGCAACACAACTTTACTCCACTGCCATTTTGTGGCCCTAGCGAAATGGCTATTTGTTTGCTCTTGAAAATAGGTTTATTTTTCCCCCATATTCTTAAAAAATATAGTAAATTGGGTGTGAACCTTCCCTATGAGAGTGAAGGGGATTTCCACAGCATAGTGGTTCCCATTTGGGTTCCTAGATATTTTTGGGTTTAATATCCAGAAGCCCCAGCCAGTATGGCTAGGTGTCAGGTATTCTAGAAGCTACTGTCAAAAAAAACCCCTAAGTACAGAGTCTGGGAACATCACTATGGAAGCTATGAATGGTTAGGAAAAGTGGCCATTCTGACTGTGGTTTTTTTTGGGAGTTCTGTTACTAGAATGTAAAATTCCAGAGTTTTGCATCTAAGGACTCAAGACTGAGATCCATTGCCACAGGATACAACATAGCTCTTTCCCTACCAACCTGATGGGAACCAGCAAGAACTTGTATCTCTTCACCAAGCAGAAAGGAGAGAGCTGTACAAGTGGCATGGAGGTGCAGAAGATGAGGGAAAGTCTCCCTTTCCATTTAATATCCTAGGGCCTTTGCATACTAACACAGTTATAATGCTATGATTCCACTTTAAATGGCAGGACAATGTATTATGAGATTCTGGGATTTGCAGGTTGTTGTTGCTGGTGGTAGTGGTGGTGGTGGTATGTGCCTTCAAGTCATTTCTGACTTACAGTAACCCTAAGCTGAACCTATCACACTGTTTTCTGGAGGCTGAGAGTATGTGACCCAGTGGGTTTCCATGACCAAGTGGGGAATCAAATTCAGGTATCCACAGTTGTAGTCAGTGATCAAGCCACTGTATCATACTGGTGATCATTTGCAGATTGGGGGGAAGACTATTCAGAATGCTCAGCCAGAAAAGCCTAGTGCCTTACCAAACCACAAACCTCAGAATTCAGAAGAGGCAGCCATATAAGTTAGTGGAATCACAGCACTATATCTGTTTAGTGTGACAGAGTCCTAGCCACTACATGCATTGTGTTGAGGCAATGAGAGGGGAAAGTTCTGTTATATTTAATATAGTTAATGAGAAATTCCGCATGTCTCGGTGTTTTGCCCATGTAGAGAATGTTTCAACCTTTATGTCTTATTTTTATTCTTATCAACTTGTTTAGTGTCAACTTTGCTGTACCAAATACACCACTCAGGTCTCCTCCAGACAACCAATAGTCTCAGTAGTTGCTGGGCTATTTTTGATTCTTCTCACCCCTGCGTCCAGTCAAGGTTCATTGATTCTTGGGGTTTTGTTCTTTTTTTTTTCCCCTTTTTGCTTGAAGCGTAGTGTGGGTGGGGTTTCTTTTCCTCGCAGTGACTGTAATGAGGGAAGAAAGATCTGTGTGGTGATGGCTAAATCCTCATTCATAACTTCATCAGTGGAGTTCCCCAGGAACACAGGAAGAACCAATACAACGGAGGCAGCATTAAACCCTGCCTATATCTGAAAGTCAAAAGAGCACAGGGGTGGGGGAAGAAAACACCTCTAGCCCTGAGTTGTTAATCATTCTTGTTGTCCTCATCACAGCTAGTTGAAGGAATTCCTGGGAAATAGACCAGAGCAGGAAATGCATCATTTGGATCTTTTTAAAAATCCCAACACAAGCAGGTGCAACTCTCAAGGCTTTTGGACGAGCCCTCGTGTGCAGAGCGTTACACAGAATTAAAACCCCAGAGAGGAAAAAAGTGGAATCCATCACTGAAATGTAAAACCAGAACTTGGGAAAGTTACTTTTTTGGATAACAAGCCACAGGATCAGAGTGGGAGTTCTGGGAGACGTAGTCCAAAAAAAGTACTTTTTCCAAGGTCTGCAAAAAAGTGGGGGTCACGTTCAGCTGAGTACTT
Source organism: Iguana delicatissima (assembly GCA_948472985.1). Classification (NCBI taxonomy): domain Eukaryota; kingdom Metazoa; phylum Chordata; class Lepidosauria; order Squamata; family Iguanidae; genus Iguana; species Iguana delicatissima. The sequence goes on from CAOKZL010000786.1 coordinate 414,908, forward strand.
TTCTTCTGTAAAAGCCCTCCTAGTCCAGGCACTTGGGTTTCCATCTCTCTTTCTTCCAACCGGAGTGCTGTGTCAGAGATCCAGAAACTGGCTGAAGTAAGGACCACAGACGCTGGAGTACTGTATCTTCTTTGTCTGCTGTGCCAGGATTTAACAGCAAAGCAACTATAAACACATACCTCCCTAGCAGGCAGGCCACAGGAGTGTCTGCCAAAACAAGGAGCATTATGGACGTGTGGAATTTGTAAAGTTCTGTAGAATATTCTTGGATTATGCAAAGTTAGCAACTCCAGACGTGGAACATTTTTTCCACCTAGGAACTGAACACAGCTCAAATGTAAGTCTGAACTTTAAAAGAGCTATCTAGGATGTCAAACCTATTTTGGAGAGAGGGCTGAACACTACGGGTAGCTCCTGTAAAGTTCTGACTAAGATCAATAGTTGAGGTGTTCCACTGGCATGGAAGCCATTAGCTACTACTAAAGTAATGCCATTGCCTGGAATGGTCATTCATGTTATAAATGCTTCCTTCTGCTTTACAACTGATAGATGCTAAGATAAGTAACAGAGAGCCAGCATGGTGTAGTGGTTTGAGTGTTAGACTATGACCCTGGAGATCAGGGTTTGATTCCTTGCTGAGCTTATGGAAACCCACTGGGTGACCTTGGGTGTGTCACACACTTTCAGTCCCAGAAAACCCTCCGATAGGTTTGCCTTAGGATCACCATAAGTCAGAAACCACTTGAAAACACACAACAACACAAATCTGTTAGTGGTCTCTTATCTAAATACTAACCAAGGCTGATCTTGCTTAGCTTCCAAGATCAAACAGGATCTGATGCATTTAGGATAAGTTGGAAACAACTTGAAGGCACACAACAACATTAACAACAAACATAAGTAACAAGAGGGGCAGGAAGAACTTGAATACATTCATGTATGCTGTCCTTAATATGTGCTGCATCACCATGTTAGGCATGACCTCTACAAAAATACCTCAGTTAACAAAGTAGATATGCTCTACTTTGGTAGGGATTTCTGTATGCTTTCAGGGATTGTGTGTGTGCATGTTCCAGCAGTCTGTGTGGCTTGTGAAGTGTCCCAGGAGCAGAACATTGGTGCCTCCTCTCCCACCCACTGCAGTTGCCCACTCTTGCTTCTGTGACATAGTAGCACATGAATCCATTCCCAAGGATTCATTCCCATGTAACAACCAAGCTGGAATGCAGAACACTTCAGAGTCAGAATCTCTTGATCAGAGCTTGTTGGATTAGAAGTAGATTCCTAGGGCATTAGCCCCTTCACTGAGAAAAATAGAGACTGGTGCAATTAATGCCCTTTCCACATGGGGGGGGACACGGGGTAACACGGGGTAGGATGGAGGGCGTCTACACCGTGGGGTGTGCTAGGGCGGTTAAAAAAGTGGAGGTTCTAAACCTCAAAGTGCCCTCGCGCAGCCGCGGGGCTGGCGCTCCGTGTTTTATAAAGACCACTTTTCAAGTGGTCTTTTTAAAACTCGCGCGCGCTAGCCCGTTGCAGTGCCCCGTTAAGAACTGCAGGGATGCGCTAGCGCGTCCCTGCAGAGCTGTCCAGGGGCGGGCTTCTGGCTGGCATGCTGCCCCAATTGGCGGAGCACCACCAGAAGCCGCTGCCTGCCATTTTGGGTGCCACCGGCCGCCGCCAGCCACCACTGGCCACCGCCGACGTTTAGAGCAGCGAATGCGCACTGCTCCCTGTGGGGGCAGAGCCTCCCGCTGCAAAGTAAGCTCCGTCCCTGTGTGCACTGCCCTGTTTCCCCCCGTTTCGCCACCCCCTGTGTGGAAAGGGCCTAAAACTGGCCATTTCTGCATGAGACTGTTATAGTGCTATTATTCCACTTTCAACATCCTATGGAATCCTGGGATTTGCATTTTAAGGAGGAGCCTCAAAGATCTCTCTGAGACTGGTTTTAGCAAAGTAAAGCAAACAGGCAGTATGCAAGTTTCATAGCTAAAAACTTTATAGATTACATTACAAACATATATGCATGCAATGTCTATGCCCCTGGCTAACTACAGGAAAATTTCAAGAAGAGGAATAGCTCTGCAGAGCTTACAGTTAGCATCCTGAGGGAGGAAGAAGAGAGGGGGGAATCTTTTTTTAATGTACTTGCAAACATACTGGGACGGTTTATTAGTCACATCATGTGGTTGCTTAGATACATCCCCACAATGGATGACTTGTAAATAGAGAAAGTTCTGGAAACAGCATGTATAGGATAGAGGCATGCAGGAAACCCTTACTGCTTAAAGTCCCATTCTTTTACTAGCAAAAGAATAAAAGGGGTTAAAAAAAACATTTTTCAAGGAAGCTTAATAAAATTCTAAACTAAAGCCCTGAGCTGCAGTAGCTGGTAGTGGTGGGGTTTCAGAAATTTCCTAGATAGGTGATAGTAACATAAGAAAGGACTGTGTACTCTTCCAAACAGGGGAAATATATTGATGTCTGTTGCTGTAATTCTTGTTTTATTAAAAAAAAAATTGAAACAACTTTTCTGTTATCTAGGCTTATCTTCTGGGGATTCCCAGCACTGGCTGCAACACCTTCCAATGAGTTTATTTTTATTTCTGAGACATATTAGAACAATAGGCTCCCTTCTATTCTTTTCTTTTTTAAAAAACTTATAGTGCTATAATGGTGCATCAGTGAAATGGCACTTCTGCACTGTAACTCAACTCTAGAAAAAAAATATCAGAGAGGAGAATATTTGCACTTCAAACTATAGGATCATCTCAGCAAACCATGCCCCAGTTTTAAAAAAGAAACATTGAAGAGCCCTAGCACAGATCCAATAAATAGTGAAAAACTGCTCTCCTCTTCCTGCAAAGAATAGAACAACTGAATGCAGAGGTGACAATAACATGCAAAGCCCAACAAAGCTCAAGGATTTATATAGTGAGAACTCATGCTTCTGTAGACTCTTTTCAAAAAAGGCCTAAGTGTCATGGTCCTGTTGCTTCTCTAATCAGAGCTGAATTTATGTACAAACTAAGCAATGTATAGTTCACGGCCTGAGCTTGTGAAAGGCCTCCAAAGTCGTCTCTTTAGAATATTCAAGTTTTACATAATGATTAGAGTAATCTACATTTGAGTAATTCTGTGGAGCCTCTTAAACTTGACAATCACTTTTTAAAAAATCCAGTCCTGTCTACAGGGAGACAAGTGTGACCACTTAAAGTAGCTCCCATTGTCTCAGTAATATCATCTGTTCTTTTTTTTTCCCCTAGAAGTTTGTATCTCCATGAAGACCTGGTCTTTTGTAAAAGTTAATGGGTCACAATTGTCCCTTCAGGAGATAACTGCTCCAAAATGATTGTATTACAACAGTAAAATTAAAAGGCCACAGAATAATCAGGGCAACATTTATCTGAAGCCTTGAGAGAAATAAAACATAATTTGCCCAGTACAGTCAGCTTTCCATATCCATGGATTCTGTATCCATGGATTCAACCAACCGTAACCTGAAAATATTACCCCCCCCCAAAAAAATCCAAAAAGCAAACTTTGATTTTGCCATTTTATATAAGGGATGCCATTTTACTACACCATTGTATATAATAGGGTTTGAGCATCCATGAATTTTGGTATACATGGAGATCCTGGGACCAAACTCTAGCAGATACCAAGGACCCACTGTACTGGAAGAACAAGAATTTAAGTGGCCAAGTGATTTTTTTATTTTTTATTTTTTTATTTTTTGTGGAGGGGAGGACTGGCTTCCTTTGGGAGGAGAGATTAGTAGAGTCTTCAGAGGAATGGTGAATTGGAAGTGGAGTGGAGAATATATATGCCAGTCTCCTCCTCCAGAGGAGAGGGAGCAATTAGCATAATAGTCCTATTGTGTGTATTGAATACTTGTTCCTGGAGGGAGACTTCACACAATAGGACTATTATGTTAATTGCCCCCTCCCCTCTGGAGGAGGAGACTAGCATATATATTCTCCACTCCACTTCCAATTCACCATTCCCCTGAAGATGCCAGCTGCAGATGCAGGTGAAACATCAGGAGAAAATACAACCAGAACATGGTCTCAAAGCCCCAAGACCCCACAAGAACCAATGGATTCTGGCCGTGAAAGCCTTCAACTCTATATCTATAGGAGATTTGTCATTTTTTTCCTAAAGCTGAAGAAGTAGGACTTGGTCAAGATCACCCAGATGGGTTTCCATGGCTGAGCAGGGACTTGAACCCTGGTCTCCCAGCATCCTAGTTCAGCTCTCAAACCATTATAGATAAAATATATGTAAAATACAGACATATTCCCCATTTCTCCCTTTTGAACATTATTCACACAGCAACTTTGATCTTTGCAAATATGTTAGCTATTTTAAAAAGTCTTACTGCTGGTGTATGACAGATTGCAAGCTGCTGGCTGCCTGCCTTAATCTTGACTGGCACTTCAAGTATTTGCTAATCAGCCCAAATAATCAGTCACAACAGCCACATGGAATACAATTACTGTTTCTTCTGGATGATGTTCAGTGAGATTTTCAGGGCATTGTGAAAGCATTCCTGGTACTCAAATCCTTGATGAAATACATTGTATTTAATAATCTGAATCTTGAAAACCACCTACTCTTACTCATTATGACAGGTCATCAGCAAAGCCTTCCTATAGGTACTCCTAATGAAGGGAGGAGCAAGGTGATCAGCCACTGGACAGTCTGTCCCAGCTTAGAAATGTTATTTTTTTGGACTCAAGATTCCCAATGCCCATGAGGGAGGGGTGTGGGTCTGAAAGCAGCTTTCCCAAGCTCTTCTGTGTCTTTGCAATGACTTCTGTAAGATCATTATGCCTGGCACCAGCATTTTATGAGTGTTAGGCACCAGGTCAACCCCTATCACCATCATCACCATCATTTACTGAAGCTTTTTAATATGGTTTGTTGCTTCTGAGATTTTTGGTGTCTCTATTTTGTTTCTTAAAGTACTTTGTGTCTAGTATTATCTTTTGTATGTCTGTGTCTCTACTTTGTTATTCAAGTTGATTTAAAAAATCCCTTTGATGTGGTAGGCCCCACATCCAATAATAAACTAAGGCCCTTTTCACATGCATTTTTTTTTTGCATGTGCACCCCTTGAGTGTCGCGTGAATGGGAGCATCGCTCCATACGATGCACTCCCACTCGCGTGACGCTCACGAGGCTAAAGAGGGGCATTTTTTTTATTTTTTTTATTTTATTTTATTTTCGCGCATTTACCTGCGTGTGGTGCTTCGCCAAGCCGAGCCAGTCGTGCTTCCTTTCCCCAGTGCAGCCTACAGCTCCCAGACTGCACTGCGGAAGGAAGGGGCGGGGAGCTAGCGTGACGGTCACGCTACCAGGAAGCCGATGCAGGATGCAGAAGGGCTGTCATGAGCAGCGAGTGCGAGCCGCTGCTCGCGCAAGCGCCGCTCCCCACTGCCGCGACGAAGGTAAGGTGCGAAAAGGGCCTAAGTAATGCACATTTACAGTCGCTGTTACCGTTACGTATAACCCATATTTACTGATAAGCAAAGTCATTCTTGCATAGTGCTCAGGACACAATTACAGCACCGTCTTTTCCTCATTAAGCAGTTTTTGACTGTGCAGAATTTAACACTCCACAAGCAGAAGTCTTAGTAGGACAGAATTGTATACACTGTGGCTCCAAAGGCTATTTTTGAGATTCCCATAATCCCTGTGCCCCCACAATAATCCCCCCAATTATTTCCTTTCCTCCCTTCCTTAGTCCTCCTCTAGCAAAAATCCACCCCCTCCAATAACCGCTAAGCAGACAATGGGGGAACAATTTTGCCACATACCTACCAATTATTATAGGCAAGGAGAGGCCATTTTTTAAAAAAAGAGAAAATGAACTGGAAGTTCACTTTACAAAAAAACAGGTGGGGTAGGATGAATTAGGATATAGCCCTACAAGATCCCTGGAGAGCCAATGTGGCCCCACTCTTGTAGTAAGGGAATGACTCCATAAAAACAGTTAAGTACAGTATAATCTAGAACCTTAGCCTCTGATCCCCTCAAAAGGTTTCTGTCCATTGGGCAGTATTCTTCTGATAGCTACCTGAATGCAGTTAACTTTGCAAATGCTGCTTTTGGATACATGTTGGCAGAGGAATGGGCAGACCAGATGGAGATGCTCTGCTCTTGTTGATCTCTGTTGAACATATAGCCTAGATATGCAAAATTAACTAGGACCACTCGAAGCGGTAGAAGTTAAACACTCCCACCTCTCCTGTCCCTTTGAAAACTGCCCTCTCACTGCCCCGCCCAGGCATTTTGCAAGAAAAAAGGGAAGTTGCTACATATGGCTGCAGCAGTTAGGGTGGTCTGCCGAAATAGATGCATGAAGACAGTGGAACTGTTCATTTAATTCCAGGCCTTCCCCTTGTTATACATCACATAGGGCCTTTCCACACTACACTGTTATAGTGCTATTATTCCACTTCTAACATCCCGTGGAATTCTGAGGTTTGTAGTTTACTGAGGCCAAAGGGCTCTCTGGCTGAGAATTTTAAATGCCCCTCCCTAAACTACAAATCCCATGATTCCATAGGATGTTGAAAGTGGAATAATAGCACTGTAACAGTGAGTGCAGAAAGGCCCATAGTTAAGCAAAAGGGATACAAGGTTCTGCACCACTACTTTAGTTCTAAACCAGTGGTTCTCAACCTGTGGGTCCCCAGATGTTCGTGGACTTCAGCTCCCAGAAGCCCTGAGCATTGACCATAGTGGCTGGGGCTTCTGGGAGCTGAAGTCCATGAACATCTGGGGACCCACAGGTTGAGAACCACTGTTCTAAACAATCTCCTCTCTCTTTCTCTCACACACCCTTCCACACTTTTCACATCACTTGAGCTCTAATACTAGGTGTGAGCTCAGCTGAGAGAAAATTATCTGGGGGGGGGATAGGAGATCAGGAAGCCTTTTGTCAATACAGAGATAACACTCCATATAGCCCTACAGACTGTGTAGCGCTCCAGATATTTGATCTGCAGCTCTCGGAAGCCCTAACCAGAATAACCAGTGGTGAAGAATACTAAGAGCTGCAGTCCAGCAAAATCTGTAAGGCTGCATATTTCTCACCCCTGCCTTTATGTAACTGGAGCATACTGACCTCAACAGCTTATTTCCATCATATCTAGTGGGGGCCTAGGGAATGTTAAGATCATAAATTCTATCTGTACTCTGCCCAGAGACTGGAAAAGTTAGTTTAGGGGCCTATACCCAGTTGTTAGTTGCAACCAGCATAGATTCATTGATTCAACTGAATCTTCCTAACAGTTGAATCACCAAGTTCCCATTGGTTCATTGGGTCTACTCTAGTTGGGATTACTCTACTCTACTCTAGTTGGGACAATTAAATTTAGGCCCTGAACTACAACTCCCAGAATCTCTGAGCCACTATAGCCATGCTGGTTAAGGGATTCTGGGAAATGAAATCCAAAAAAAAAAGGAACTGTTCCAGGCACTGTTCCAGTAGTTTATTTTGTGGTCTTTCATGCATTGTTATACTTCCTTGGTGTATTCATGAGAATCTTTCTCCTTTGTTTGTAAACTACTGTTTGTAAACTACTGTTATGTAAACAGTAGTTTACATAACAATCTGCAGAATCAAACTCAGAAACAGAAGGCCAGTGATGGTAGGACTATACATTTGAACACTCTCTTATAAGTTAGTGGACACTGGCATGTATTAAGTCAGCACAGTGAAAAGGTTTCAGCCTGGCTTTCTCCTATCATACTGTTTTTCTAGGAGTTGATCTTCTGTAAGGGTATAAGGGTGACCTATACACACACACGCACATAACTTGCTGCCTGACAAGAAAGGTTGAGAGATCCAGTTTCATGTCCCCACTAAACCACAAAACTGGATGATGTTGGTCCCTCTTTTTAGTGTGACCTACCAAACTGGGTAGTTTTATGGACAAACTGGGAAAGAAGAGAAACAAGTATGCCATTGTGAGCTCACAGGAGAAAAGAAGGAAAACGAATGTATCAAATAAATGAAGATGCTTTGCCACTTGACCCTGTTGATCACCTCAATGGCTCTGCAGAGAAATTCCTGCAAATCATGCATACTTAACATATGTGGTAAACTTCAAGCCTCCTAAATGTATGTATGGAGTTGTTGCTAATTTGTCAATTCTCAATCTTTTTGCTTGTTTTTCCCCCTCTTCCTTGTTGCCCCCTTTATAGGTTGGTGTGAGGTTTGTGGCACAATGCACTGGGTTTCTGTTCTTATTGTGGCCAGTATCTGTGGAGTGGGCTTGAGCCAGTATGATGAGTATGATGACATTTTCTGGCTGCAACAGTATTTACGCAGCCAGTCTTCATCCTACAGCTACTCACCGTATTACGAAGATGAGGTTCCCCCATACTCTTCCTACTCCTATGCACCAGCTGAATCCTCTGTCGGTGAGCCTGTCCCCGAACCACCTGTATCCAGAGAATGCCCCCAAGAATGCGAATGCCCTCCCAACTTCTCTGCTGCCTTGTACTGTGACACCCGCAATCTCAGGTATCTCCCTTTTGTGCCTTCACGGATGAAATACGCTTACTTCCAGAACAACCAGATTACAGCTATCCAAGAGGGAGCCTTTGACAATGCTACCAGCCTGGAGTGGCTTGCACTGCATGGCAACCAAATCACTAGTGAGAAGATGGGCAAGAGGATTTTTGCTAAGCTCAAGAATCTAGAGAGGTTATACCTTGACCATAACAACCTGACCAAGATGCCTACCCCACTACCACGGTCCCTGCGAGAACTTCACCTGGCATATAATCAGATCTCCAAGGTTCCATCCAATGCCCTTGAAGGCTTAGAGAACCTCACTGCCCTGTATCTCAGCCACAACCAGATCCATGAAATTGGATCAAATCTCAAGGGGTTAAAGTCTCTGATTCTTGCAGACCTAAGCTATAACCAACTCAGGAGAGTCCCTGATGGCCTTCCAAGCTCCTTGGAACAGCTCTATATGGAGCATAATCACATACACACTATCCCTGATGATTACTTTAAGGTCTCTCCCAGATTGCTGTATGTACGGATGTCTCACAATAGTCTGACAAGTGAAGGACTCTCCCCTAATGCTTTCAATGCTAGCAGCCTCTTGGAATTGGATCTCTCTTACAACAGGCTTCAGAAGATACCACGGGTCAGTACAAGCCTTGAGAATCTCTACCTCCAGGGGAACAGAATAAATGGTGAGCAGTTTCATTCTGGTTGATAAGCTGTTACAGGATGGCAGTGGAGCGGAATATCTCCTGCCTGTGTGCACTATAGCAGACTGCCAGGAGAGGCAATTTATCCTTTTTTGACCCAAACAAGAGAAGTCCTTGGAGTCTGGAGACAGACAGGCAGCTGCAGGACCACACTTTCACCACCCCTACATTAGGCTCTTTTAGCTATTTTGGAAGTTAATGTTATGATTTAAGAACTTGGAAATAACACTATATGACAACACTATAAATGAATAACTTGATGTTATTTCTGTTTTCATTAAGAAAGTTACAGTTAAGTTACACTCCCTAACTTAAGTAGAGATAGCTTCATTCGTTCGGCAGTATAGCGGTTAAAACTAACTTTATAGTTATATTATAGGCCAAGGATGCACACACGATGTTAGCCATGTGATTTACCTTCTTTCTCTGCACAATAGATTTTGTTGTTAGAAGAGAAGAAAGGATGCAAAATAGAGGATTTTGGATGCTCTCAGAATTTGCTGCCCATGCTTACTCTTAAATAAACCAGTCCCTTTTTTTCTGAACAGATGTGTATAAACTGAGTTTTTATACTGTGCTGCTTTTCATTCTTGCTTCTGAGTAAAGTAAAGGTGTTAAGAGGTTGTTCTGAGAATTCATTGGTTCTGTCCATTTTCTGTGCCGTTAATTACTTTTGAGTGAAATGCACAGTGTTGCAAAAAATCTGTTTTCAAAAAATTCCAATTCCACGTACTTTACTCAGCTACAAGCTCTATGAGAAACTGGCTGTACTCAAGCAGAACAGGTTTGCATCTTGAAAGCAGCATTTTGTGTCATTTTTCAAGTTTTAATTTAAAGGTATTTCTGCACCACTTGCTTATTAATCCTGGCAATGGCAATTTTCTCTCTCTTGCATTGCTATTTTTCATGTTGTCATGTATGTTTTGTACCATATACCAGTGGCTTGCAGGACTCAAGATTAAAAAAAAAATTTAAAAGCATTCAGTTACCTTTGGAAAATGGGCTAGTAAAGAGCTACTTTCTAAATGTGTAAAACTGTAGGAGCAACTAATTATTTTGAGATATAAGTGTAAGTAATTTCATTTTTAGAGTAACCCACAAAACTTAACGCACAAAAAGAAATGGAGGAATTGATATCAGAAGGACAGTGAATTTTGTTCTTCTCTATTTCACACAGGAACTCAAAGACACAGGAGAACAAATTCACTGTCCTTCTGATATCCTCTATTTCTTTTTGTGCTTTAAGTTTTGTGGATTACTTTAAAAATGCAATTACTTGCACTTATATCTCAAAATAATTAGTTGCTCCTAAAGGTTACACATTTAGAAAGTAGCTCTTTACTAGCCCATTTTCCAAAAGTTACTGAATGCTTTTAGTTTTTTGGAGTTTTTTTAAATCTGTGTCCTGTAAGCCACTGGCGTATAGTACAAAACATACAAGACAACATGAAAAACGTAATTCAATGCATTGTTCACCACCAGGGAGGAAAGGTATCTCATTAGCATTACTGTTTCTGGGAACCCTTGGAGTAACATTGCATTAATGATTGTGTTACTGTCCATATAAGTTATTAAATTAGGAAAGGGGGAAGGTTGCTCCTTATCCACAAAATGGTAGGGTAAGAGCAGTGTCATTTTCTATTTCAGAGACCCTGTCTGCTGCTTGAAAGAATGTTCTATAGTTTCCACTTGACTCTAGAGAAAAAAAATGTGATCCAAGCAACACTATGTGGGCAGTCCATTACAAGAAGTATGTGGCAGTAGACTTCCTGCTGTGCATCAAACTCTTCTCTAGTGCCCAGTGGGAACTGTAGAAACCTCCATTGTGCTTGTTACAGGTAGCATCATTATTTGTAATGAGTTACTTCCTTCCAAGCTCTGAATTTAGTACTAATCTGATGCAAATTCAGCAGCATAGAAGAGTTAGTGTTTTGGCTGGGTATTCCTTGCCTAAAAAAACCCTAATGAAATTCATGGGGTCACCAGAAGTTGACAGGTGACTTGAAAGCACATATACACACATGGAATTAAGTGTCAGAAGCATTTGGTTAAACTCCCTGTCAAAACTTGCCTATATCAATACTCAGGAAAATGAGCTGTTTCCTAGCATACATTTATAAGGCAATACAGCAAATGACCTCACATTATCTTAAAGTAGAGATTATTTAAAGTAACTAACTAAAACAACAGAGACAAATGACTGCTCTCAAAATGCCTCAACAAACCTAAATCCAATGGTGGATTTGTAGTAATTATTCTGGACTTGGCACATGCCTAAAAAAATATTTCTCCAACACAAAATAATAGTTGTTATTGTTATTATTGGCCAGGTCTCATCCTGTAGGTCCAATATGTCTACAAAAATCCTATTGTCTGAAAGAGATGTTACCATTTAAAACAAAACTTCAGTGCCGATTCAGTGCAGTGCTGATAAAAGATTAATAGACAATTGATCGCACAATCCTATACATGTTTGCTCAAAAGTAAACATCCTTACTCTCAGGAAAGTAGATAAAATTTCTCCCTAAGGCTGTAATCCTATGCACTCTTATTTAGGATTAAATCCCTTTGTGCTGCTTGTATCAGAGCACACATGCATAGCAGTATTATCCAACTGCTGGAGAACTATAAGAAAGGTAATTGATTATGAAAGTTCAATGCCATTGGTTGTTGTGGGTTTTCCAGGCTTTGAGGCCATGTTCTATTAGTATTTTCTCCTGACGTTTCGCCTGCATCTGTGGCTGGCATCTTTAGAGGATCTGGTGGCATGGAAGTGAGACAGAGGAGGGGAAGCAATTTCCCTGGCAGTGAGCAATGCATTGAATTACTTTAAGTAATATTCCAAGCTCAGCTAAATCCTGGTTTAGTGTACTGTTGGGCAGTCTGTGGTTCATTATCCTTTGATTTTAAGTACTGGGACAGCTTACAAGGGTAAGCAAAAGTTGAATATTTGTGGTGGTAGCAATGTTGGAAAAGGGCAGTTTTAAAACAAGGAGTATACATTTTCTCTTAATTTACTAGTCTTCAGATATAAGATATTTTTAAAAATTTGGCATTCGGGAATGTGACCTCATCGCAACTTTGCAGTAGTAGATCTGTTCTCATGTTCTCCACATAATTTGTGTATAAAGTTGGGATGGTCATGGTAGCATCATGGTATGTCCTTCCATCTGCCACAGTCTATGACTAGAGTAGCTTGTTTCTTCAAATGCAGAAGACTGGTTTTCACAAGGTAAAAACAGTTAAGTAAGCAGGATCGCAAACTAATGGTGGTTTGAACATATCTTAATTCCCATATTCAGATAAAACAGGAAACCATGATTTTACAAAATCCAACCAGAACCTTCATATTTCCTTACCTCATGTGCAAAGGAGGAGTTCAAGAGGCTAAACTCACCATTGTGGTATAGTCTCATAACAATAAAACATGGTTTAGTATTAGTTTTGAATATGATCTCCATGAACAAATATCCTTAGCTTACCACAGCCCCTACTGTAATTCTTAACAGCTGGTTTAAGAGGACCTACTGATAGGACCGGTTGAGATGGCAACTAATTGTGACATGTTTACAGTATGATGCCCGTTTCCACTAATAGTTCCAACTTACAGATAACAGATTTTATCTGTAGTTGATGAGTTCCTGTGTGGGTGAGTCTGAGTAATGCAGAAGAGAAGCTTGTAATAACATTTTGAGGCTGGTGCCAGTTCTGAAATTAACCCCTTTTTTCCTCAAGTTACTTTGTTTTGACAGTCATAGTCCAGATCTATGTGGAATTCAAACCACAAATAAATCAACTGAGTTTGTTTTTGAGGAACCAAACTTTTGGTGGGAAATAATGTTCCTACATGCTTCCCACCTGTTGAGCTGCTCAAAGTTTAAACCAGAGATGAGGCACGTGAGGTCCTTGGGTTACATGCAGCCCCCAAGCTGCAAGAACCATCTCCATCCCCATATGAGAGGAAGGATTTTCAAACTGAAAATGCCTTCACACTTCAAGAAGATGTGTGGGTCCAGTTTCTCATATTTGAGGGATTATTTGGGCTGTTCCAGGCCAAGAGGGGGTCTTTTATAAACCAGAAAGGTGGTGTTTTTTTTGTTTTTGTTTTGTTTTTGTAAAAGTTTCTCCTGAATCTAAAACAGCCCAGAGGCAGAATTTATCCCTATGCCTTCTGAAGATCAGGAGGACATTTTTGAGTTTTTTTAAAAAAATTAAAACATTTTATAAGTTCAAATATCACTGATGTAGTAGGGAGGTGTGCAGCTAGGTTTGCACATGAGCACTATTCTAGTCTCTGAGATATCAGGGCCAAAACCAGAGGCTCGGGGACTACCCTGATGTTACAGGGCCCTGGTGGTGTCATTATGCATGGCACATGAAGCATCAACCACATTACACAGAGTATGCCATTCAAATAGCAATAGCAATAGCATCTGTATTTCTATACCGCTTATCAGCTAAGTGCTCTCTAAGCGGTTTACAATGTGTTAACTAATTGCCCCCAACAAGATGGGTACTCGTTTTACTGATCTGCGGAAGGATGGAGGGCTGAGTCAACCTGGAGTCCTACAGGATCAAACTCACAACCTTGTGACTGCAGTACCGGCATTTAGCTACTTCGCCACCAGGGCTCATAAACAACATAATAAAGAAGACTATATATATATACACACACACTTATTTTTGAGGCATGGCTCTCACTCTGCGTTTCTTCCTCTTAGCCTTGAGGATCAGAGAAGTGGGTCCAAGACCTGAGATCTGGCAAAGCTACATGCAACCCTCCAAGATCTGGTGAGAGGTCCATGTGACCCCTGCACCTTGGGGTGTTGCCCACGGTTTAAATTGCATGCAACTGTATTGTATTGTAGTGAGCAGAAAATTAAATTTCTCTTCATCACTATTAATTCACTGTTAAGTGATGCCACTTCTTTTTCCCATGGAGGAGAGAGGCACAGCTTTGCAGTGGGGCAACTTGACAAGTATTAAAAGAATCTCAACATTTTGCTCCAAATCTGTGTCTGACTCTTTATGGCAGTGAAGCTGTTAAAAACCATGTCTCTGGATTTCTCTTTATTTATTCAGTCATTTTTCAAGCAGTTTTGCAACTGACCTTTAAATTTTTTTAAACGAGTTTTTCAGAAGGCCTTTGCTTTCTTTCCATAATAAATGAGGAACACTGCAGAGTAACCAGACTCAGAAGCTGAATTAGTTTTATTATATACACAATTGGTGGCTGCTGGGCTTTTAAGATAATGTTGACTTCATCTGTTAGGCAGAATGCTGTTCTTCAGAGGCATATCTCAGATGAAGAATATCCATTTGTCTTCCTCTAGGTCTTTTTCATCAGAAGATCTAAAAAATGTTCACAGTCAAATTCTAATCAATTTTGTATAGGCAAAGGGGAGCAGCAACTAAAAAAGGAGACAGGAATTTAGGAATCTAGAAATAAATTGTTACTGTGTGCTTTCAAATCATTTCCAACAAACCTACAGTGGAGTTTTCTTGGCAAGATTTGGTGAGAAGGGGTTTGCTTTTCCCTTTTCCTGAAGCTGAGAGAGTATAGAATCATAGAGTTGGAAGAGACGACAGAGACCATCCAGGCCAACCTCCCACAATGCAGGAACACACATCAAAGCACTCCCAATAGATGGCCATCCAGCCTCTGCTTAAAAACCTCCAAAGAAGGAGACTCAACCACACTCCAAGGCAGCATATTCCACTGCTGAACAACTCTGACTGTCAGGAAGTTCTTCTTGAGGTTCAGGTGGAATGTTCTTTCTTGCAGCTTGAATCCATTGCTCCTTGTCCTAGTCTCTGGAGAAGCAGAAAACAAGCCCGCTCCCTCCTTGCCATGACATCTCTTCAAATATTTAAACATGGCTATCATGTCCGCTCTTAACCTTCTCTTCTGCAGACTAAACATACCCAGCTCCCTAAGCCACTCCTCATAGGGCATGGCTTCCAGACTCTTCACCACTTTGGTCACCCTCCTCTGGACATATTCCAGCTTGTCAGTATGACTTGCTCAAGGTCACCCAGTGGATTTCCGTGGCTCAAAGGAGCTGAGCAGGAGTTTGAACCCTGCTCTCCAGAATCATAGTTGGATGTTCAAATGGCAACACTACATTGGTACCACACACACTGCTGGATACTAAAGTGATTGCTTGTGCTCCTTAGCTCAAATGGGATAAAAGGCATATTTTCCTAATGTTTTACTCACATATACACTTGCAAATTTTAGGGGTCACATAAGTAGATGCCTGTTATCCTTGATCAGAGTTTGGAGACATTTTCTTAATTGCAACATTCAGAATTCCGCAGGCAGAATGGCCAGCAGCCAGGTTGGCTAAGGGATTCTAAAAACTGTAGTCTGAAAAATAACTGTTCTAAACTCTGCTGCTGAGTGAAGCACCTCTTACCTCCCTCCTTACCCCATGGACCATATGCTCAGTAGCCACTCACCCCTCTTCAATTCTTCCCTCCCAGTCCATTTTCTAACACAGTTCCAGTAGGGTATTTGGGCACTACAGTATTTGTAACAACTTTCATCCTAGAAACAATGAAATCATGGAGATGATCAAATTTAGCTACCCAATTATGTCTCAAAAGGCATGTGAAGTTTACAGGCAGTGCCTGTGCTTCAAATAGCCTTATTTTTCTACTGCAATGGCATAATTTAATTCAATTTTTGTGCATTGCCTTGAGAGCCAGTTCTGGGGAAAAGATGGGATACAAATTATTCATCATCATGCCAAATCTCATCATTTTCATGATGATTTCGTTATTTCTAGAAACCTGCAGAATGAAGATTTAGAAAGGTTGCCCCCTTGCCCCAGTTCCCTTCTCCCTGTATCAAAGCTGAACCCAGATGAAGAAAATCTGTCAAATTAAATTAACCCGTGGAATTTATTGTGATAAGATGTTGCTATGGCCAGTAGAGTAAGAGTTTTTTTCAAAGCACTGTATAAATACATGGATCATGTCTAGGGTGGCTGCACGAGCGAGAAGATTGGGCTCCTATACTTTTCAACAGTTGTGTGGAATAAGGGATTTCAGCAGGTGATAGATAACAAGTTATCCCTGCTGAAATTCTCTCTTCTACACAGCTATGAAAGGTGCAGCAGCCCTGTCTTCTCCTTCATATGGCCACTCTTTGTTCTTCTGTGCCTGCAAGTTGTTTCATACTTATGGTGACCCTAAGAGTTTTCTTGGCAAGATTCATTCAAAAGAGGGTTGCCGTTGCCTTTGCCTTCCTCTGAGGCTGAGTATGACTCGTTCAAGGTCATCCGGTGGGTTTCCATGGCCGAACAGGGACGTAAACCCTCGTCTCCAGAGTTGTAGTCCTGCACTCAAACCACTATACTACTCTGGCTTTAGTCAAGAATATTTCTATATGCTAACCAGAAGACAATCACAGTTTTCTGAGAAGGGTTGCCTTTAACAAGTAAAAAGGAACAGATCTCCTAGGCTTCATGTTCTCTCTGTGACACATCAGGCTGGATTCTTGTGGAAGCCAAAATGCTTCCATGTAAAAGCACGGTTTTACCTAGATGGTGGTTGTTTATCACCCTTGTTTCCTCAGGTACCAGCCTTGACTCTGCATTCTACTTTCAATGGAAAAGATTTTCTAGCAACTCCAACCATGTGAGGAATCCTTGACCCATTCAGCTGCCTGCCTTCTCCCTTGGCAGTGCGTGAAAGACCATTACAGTCCTGAATCTTTCCCACCACAGTATTGCCATTGTAGCCCATATAATCTCTTTCGTAGCCTTTAAACCAGCAGCAGCTGTTCAAGAGCAGCTGCTCTTATAGAAAAATTGCTCACTGTTCTGCCAAGTTCTTGGTTGCCCTCTGGCGGCTCAAAGGGATCGTTGCAGCAACACAACACCCTTCCCTATCCTGATCATGTGCATCTGACAATCTGAGGTTTTTCAGAGTTCCCTGGAAATCTAGGAATAGTTGCCATGAAGGAGAGAGGCACAAGTCCAGGGGTACAGCTGAGGGGGCAAAATAAGGCATGTTTTCCTCCCCATAAGAATTCTGCTGCCCCAATTAAATTTTCCTGCAGTCTCCAAATTACTAACATTGCAGTAACTTGAAACTTCAGTTGAACAATTAAAAATACAGAGAACGGGGGCAGACCAAGTTACCAAGAGTTTGTGAGTGCAACAAATATATGAATTCAAGGTGTGAACGATTTTTAGTGTTTCGATCCCTGCAATGATAGAAATTTGGGGATTCAAGAAAGATTTCATGGGGAGCTGAATTCTTGGAGGTACAATGCTCTCATTTTGCCCACCCCCTCACATAGTTACACTCCTGCCCAAGCCAACACTCAAACCATTACATGACACTGGCTCTCTGCTATTTCTGCTATTAATGGCTTTTCACATTGCATAGCTATAGCACTATGATTCCATTTTAACTGCTGTGGTTCCTTCCTGTGGAATCCTGGGCTTTGCAGTTTAGTGTACTTCTCAGCCAGATAGCTCTAGTGCCTCACCAAACTACAAACCTCAGGATTTCATAGGATATTGCCATGGCAGTTAAAGTGAAATCACAGTGCTGTAATTGTGTACTGTGAAAAGACCTACGGTTCTGGACCTCAGGTTTTCTGAGGATGGGGACAATGCTCTCCCAGTTTCTCCCTTTGCCTAAAAGAGAACAGAGAGTAGATTTCAGGGTGAGGAAATAATGTGACATAAAATGCTCCTAATGTTGGGGGTTTGTGATTTCTTATGGGAATGATATAAAATGTACATAATCACTTCTGTATTATTTATGAAAATGGTCTAAACATTAGACCATCAAAGATTTTAAACTTCTACCATTTCCCAGCTTTGTAGTTAGAGTTCAGCAGCTTAGTATAAGAAAATCCAGGCCATATTCAATTTTCATTCTCATTTTGATTATGCCAAAGGCCATTCTTCTGACTTCCCAGCAAGCTGCCATTCAATTAGACATTCATTGCCTCTTCTGCTATATGGTGACGGTAAGAATACTGTCATTGGGCTAATGCCAGAGAGCCTACAGCTTCAGGATAACTGTGGCGCCAAAAGAACTGGCTAATTTCTGGAGTTGCTCTGGGAATTAGATGCTAATGTCATTTCTGTGAGTTGCCTCTGTTTGGAAGTATGGGACCTAAAGAGAAGGTATATGACACAGCATTCTTTCTTTTTGTGTTTCCAGAATTCACCATCAGCAGCTTCTGCACCATCGTAGACATCATGAATTTTTCCAGGCTACAAGTTTTGAGGCTGGATGGGAATGAAATCCATCGGAGTAATGTGCCCTCGGATGCCCCGCTCTGCCTGCGATGGGCCAGCGTCATAGAGATTTAGCCATTCTCCTTCTTCTTTTTCTTAAACACTCAGAACAAGGCCAAATCCTCCCTGCGATCCCACAGGGCTGGAGGCCTATACTCTCAATTTAACTCTGCTTCATTTGACTCGGCTTCTGCAATTGCGTAATGTAGGAAAGACAGATAACTTGATCCAACGGATGCTGCCCATATTAGTCAATCCAGTGATGACACATATATGCAAGCAAAAAATATTTGACCACCTTTACCCCACCTTCTCTCTGTTCTCCCTCTCCCAACAGCCCACCCATGACTTGCTCTTATTAAGATGCTGTCAGGCAATGTTTATGTCTTATTTCAGGTGGGTGGGTAGAGCAGATTCTTGTTGCTGTTGTTTCATTTCACATGCACAGCTCTAACAGTTTGATGCCTTTGGGCTTTGTTCTTCTATGTAGGAAGATCACAAGGAAAAAGGGGCATGAGAGGGGAGGGAAGACCGAAACCAAATAAAATGAAAACAGATTAAACAGCTGGCCACACATTAAGGCACAATTAGAGAGACAGGGTGAGGAAACAGCAAAGAGACAGAGAATTACTGACAGGGTGGGTGCCAGCTTTCAGATGATTTTCAAATATGAATATGGCTCCTCTGGTGTCAAGTCACTGATAAAGTAGCATCCTCCTGCCACCTTCTCTATTTCTCATTAGTTTTCTTCCATACTGATTATAAAAGCACATAAACAAGTGAGCAATCAAAAGCCCCACAATTATTCAAACACTCATAATGTAATGATGTAATTGTGATGCTGTATATAAAATTCCACCATGAAGTTATCAAATCATATCATTCATAAAAATGTTCATCGTTCTTACTGTAGAAGGATACAAGATAAATATATCCCAGAATACTTCCACAACCCCAGAAAAAGCCATCTCCCCTTTGCTGTTCTTAACATTTTTCAAGATGTTCAGCAGCCACGCTTTAATGTCAGCATTATGTTTTACTTCTTCCAGTTTTGTGCAGTCAATAACTTTGTGGAAGAAAGATTTTTAAAAATGCTTCCATCTGGGATTTTGAAGCTATTGCTTTTAGATAGATTAAAAAGAGCAATTGCTGGATCAGTTCTTAAAGTTCCCCATATCATTTCTAGCTTCTCACAACTAGGAAGATCCATTATATGTGTAGAAAATCCCTATTCACACCACATCTATATGGGCAGAAAAAAATCAGCAGATAAAAGAGAATTTTATAAAAGAATGGACGTGTACATTTATAATGGTATTGACCCATGCTTCCAGGGCCTTTGGATGCATTGCATATTATTAACTTCTTTCAGCCTTGAGTGGAAAGATTTTTTGAGGCCCGTACTATAGTGCAGTTCAGTTTATTAATCAGTGCTTGCAAAATACAGAATTTCTATCCATATGCTGCTTCAGTGCATAATAAAGAATGCTCCTGTTATTGACATAACATTCCCAAACAGTTATAAAATGTAACATAAGCAAAGTCAGCATTAAAGTATCTGGCAAGAACTCACCATTATTTAGCAAGGTATTATTTCACCAGCATATCACGAAAAACTGAGAGCTTTATGGTTATACCTTTCCATAAGTGCTCTATTGGGTATACCAATTCAATTCTAATCCAGTAAAATTCATTTTTGCAGCAGAATCCCATTCTAGCTTCCCGTGTTTCTAATTGCATTAGTTGTGACTTGTTCGCTTGGCTCTAGCAGCATTTGGGCTGCATTTTGTGCACTTGGTAGCACCAAGGTCTGCCTCACGAATGTAAATCACCTTTTCTCTTGGAACTCTCATCTCTTAGCTTTTGAATTCTTTTGTTTCTTTATGATTCAGGCAGAGCGGGTAGGAGACATAGAATAAAGAGTGAATATTATAGCAATCCTGAGACGTTAAAAATGCCATCAAATTCTTCTGTATTTAAAGTGCATGCTATTAATATAAAAACTATGTAGAAATATGAACTGTAGATACCATTACTGATCAATAAAATCGTTTTTCTAATTGCATGGAATGCCTTGAAAATAGACAATTACAAAGTCTAACTTTGAAGCGTGTGATGTTAATAAGGAAAGGCAGGAAACTTCATCAACAACATGGGACTTTGGAAGAGCTTATGACTGTACTTCTAAGGGTGTTTCTGCATAGCACATGTACATTCAATTACCATGCTCATTCTCTGTAAACCACAGGAGACCCTACACTCAGCATATGTCACAGTTAGAAGGGGGAGCTACAGAAACTCTAAACTTCACACTGTGATTTCTAGAGGAAAGGATTGATAATTGTTTCTCATGCTTTTTTCGTAATGCTTAAGTACCAAATTGGAAATGCAGTCATGAGAAGACACACCTCAGAAAGGAATTAGTTGTAATCCTTAGGGTCATAAAAATCTGATTTTTAGGGAAAGCTTTAAAAAGACATACCCCTTCTTCCAGTTAAACTTTCTGTAATCATTATTTGTACCAGAGAACCTTAAAACAATGTCTGAAACCCTAAAAACAGAGGCAAGGCTTAAAGCCACCATTTTATGTGAATTTCCTGTAGGCATCAAAAAGAATCTCAAGATCTAGTGAGATACAGTTCAAGTCCCTGGATTCCATTGGAAAGCCTTAGTCACTGGGTCCAGCTTCACCTTTAATCTGCCGTACAGCCTTCCAAACATTTTAAGCATTCAGCCCTTCTCGCTACCACATCCTCCCTTAAGTTTGTTAATCAATCTGGGCAAGAGATTTCATAATGCATGGGTCTTTTTTTATAGGGAAAATAGCAGCTTCAGATGATGGTTTGAGGTATACAGAAAAAGGATACACCCCTTCCCTCGTATCATAATTCCAATCTGGATCAGGGTGGGATCCCAGTCAGAGGCCATTTCCGCACTAGCCTGTTATAGCGCGATGATTCCACTTTCAACATCCTCTGGAATCCTAGGATTGCGCTATAACAGGCTAGTGCGGAAATGGCCAGAGGCTACTTTCTGAAAAGGAAAAGCTATGGTGAGTCTTAGGGGATCTATTTAAAAATATACTTACAGTTGAATCCTATGTATTTCTATTCAGGACCATGTTCCATTGAGTTTACTCCTAGGTACTGAATCACACTCTTAAAGTTACATCAGGTTTGACTTTTACTGTATACAGAAGAAAAGTCAGCAGCATGGACCTTTGATTTATTTGAGGAATTTAACAAATAAAGCAAATCAGGTATGAGAAAATTCTTTCCTGTGAAAGTTTACATTATATCCATTGAGATTAGAGTTCAGAAGAGAAGTTTCTTTTTGGTAAACTATTAGCTATGCTGGTTGGCAGATGGAGGGAGTTACAGTGCAAAAAATGTAACTTTTCTGAGCACTGGTTGAAACTTGTTGTAGTCCTCATTCCAGCAGCGGGTGGGACCAGGGGCAGAATGCACCCACAGATGTGATATCTAGCCTTACAACAGTTACCAAATATGATTTTTTACTTGTCTTGAATATGCAATCAATGGAGGATTTGCATCCAGATATTCTCATGTCCCCTACATGTGCAAAGTTCTCTCTATCCATTTTATAGTTAGGGCACAGAAAAGGAAAGAATGAACAATACCAACAAGCCAGAGCATGGCCAGTTAGGGCGGATGGCCTCAAAAGAATTCAGAACAGGAATGATGAATGTATGGGCCTCCTGATTAGAGCTTACCTTTGAGTGATGACTCCAGGAATCCTCTAGCCAGCATGGCTAGGAGTTTGGTAGTCCTAAAAAAATAATCTTTCAAAGCTCTGCTTCAGATGTTGTTGGAGGAAAGGAAAGGAAAGGAAAGGAAAGGAAAGGAAAGGAAAGGAAAGGAAAGGAAAGGAAAGGAAAGGAAAGGAAAGGAAAGGAAAGGAAAGGAAAGGAAAGGAAAGGAAAGGAAAGGAAAGGACAGCCCTTGTCAGCATAATCAGTGATAAGCAATAATGATAATCCATCCAATAACGTCTGAAAGGCAATAGGTTGCCCACCTTGCCTCTAAAGATCTGAACTGAAAAATCTGAAGATCCACAGGCTGAGTAAATCATATTTTTATGTGATTTCTCATGCAGCTAAGACCTATCCAAGGCTAAAGTAAATGGCAAGGGAGGAGTAATGACCACCCTCTTCCATCACCAATTTGAACAGAAGAAGCTGCTTCTAACTGTAAAGTCCCTCCCTGCATTCTGAAAGTTTCAAGCAGAGGATGAGGATGGTGAGATTGACTTCGAATCCATTCAAAGTAAGATATTCCCTGTTTAGGCACCAGCACCAGCACCAGCACTGAACCCAGATGTATGCCAAAAATGAGACACAATGAGCCTTAACAGTGGCCCTTTCCGCACAAGGAAATTAAAACGGGCCAAGGCGTCCTGGCACGGAGGTCGTCCGCACCTTGGATCGGACTAGGTTCGGACTATTTACCTTAGTTCCGCACCTTAGTCCGATCCAAAATGCCCCCAAGTGGTCCTCCAGCATGCTAAGTGAAGACCAGAAAAATCCAGTCTTTCAATCTTCTGGAGCGCGCCATTTCGTACCTGCTTACTTGTGCAGAGGCACAGGCTCGCACCAATGTGAACCTGCAATCAGCGGAGGGTGGGCCATGGGCGTGGTCAGCGTCAGTGGTTGGTCCAGACCCATGAAGAACAGGAAGCCTCCATTTTCAGCCTCAGCAGTGCGGATCTACAGACCTCGCACTGCTCCAATTTGCCCTGCAACAAGAAAGGAGCCCTGCAGAAAGGCTTAAGGGAAAGTCCGCATTGCTTCGAAGAGAGAAGAACCGGTAAGTAACGGCATGGAGCGATTTACTCGCCTCGTGCGGAAAGGGCCATAGATTCAGATTCCACCAGCAACTGCCCTTTTTTGTGGGAATAGGAGGACTGCAAAAAGATGAAAGTATTCGTATTTTACTGATGAACTTATTTTGGATCAGAAATCATGCAATCTATCTTTGCCCTCTAGTGGCCAAAACTTGGTCCTTGCAGCAAAACATATATCTGTCCACTGTGCCTATCAAAATCAGTTAATCTGTAAGATGCTTCAACTCTTCTGGTGAACGCCACTACTGCTCAGGATACCTTTTAGACCAGGAGTTCTTAACTTGCTGTCTGGGGACCCCTGGGAATCCACAGAGTCCTCACAGGGAGTCCACAAAGCTCTGCTGCTGGATACTAACAACAGCGGCAGCAACAGGGATGTGACAGTGAGAGAGGGATGTGGATGCTGAGGGAGGAGTTTCAACAAGGGAGCAGTTTCAGCATCTGCACCCCACCACTATGTATCCCTGGTGAAAGGGACATGGCCAAAATGTGACTCTGGAGACCAGTGTTTCCCAACAAGCAATGGAATTCCATTGGGTGACCTCGGTTGCATTCTCCCAGCCTCCAAGAAAGACAAAGACAACAAATCTTGCCAAGAAAACCCCCATGATAGGTTCATCTTATGGTCACTATAAAGCAGTTTTCAAAGGGGAGAGATGTGTTGGCTAGAAAGAATCTCTCCCTTTCAGTGGCACTTCAATGTTCAAGGCACTTCCAACTTATGGCTATCCTAAGATGAACCTATCACAGGGTTTTTTTGTTTTGTTTTGTTTTGGGAAGATTTATTTAGATGGAGTTTGCCTTTGCCTTTGCCTTCCTCGGAGGCTGAGAGAATGTGATTTGTCCAAGGTCACCCAGTGTCTAAGCAGTGGTTTCGATCCTAGTTTCTAGAAGCCTTTAATAAATAAATAAATATTTGGATATTTAAATCTAAATTTAAATCTTGAGTTAAGTCTTGGTGGTCCCCAGCAACAAATTATATTTACGGGGGGGGGGGGGAGTGTAGGTAAAAAAAAAGGGTTAAAAACTGTTTTATCAATATCAGATGTCTCTAGTCTATATTCCTAAACATGAATAATAATCATTTACTGTGTGCATAAAGAGCTCACTTGTATCTTAGCAGCGATAGGTCATGGTGATATGCTTTTACGTTTTATCAAGCTGGCTTTGATTTATGGCAACCCTATGTATGAGAGATCTCCAAGTGCCCTGGTTATCAAGAGCCCTTCTTCCATCTTAGAATCATAGAACTGTAGAGTTGGAAGAGACCACAAGGGCCATCCAGTCCAACCCCCTGCCATGCAGGAAAACCCTCAAAGCACTCCCGACAAGTTGCCATCTAGCCTCTGTTTAAAAACCTCCAACGAAGGAGACTCCACCACACTCCGAGGCAGCACATTCCACTGCCAGACAGCCCTGACCGTCAGGAAATTCTTCCTGAGGTTCAGGTGGAATCTCTCCTCCTGCAGCTTGTATCCATTGCTCCTTGTCCTAGTCTCAAGAGCAGGAGAAAACAAGCCCACTCCCTCCTCAACATGGCATCCCTTCAAATATTTAAACATGGCTATCATGTCCCCTCTCAACCTTCTCTTCTGCAGACTAAACATACCCAGCTCTCTAAGTCTGTCCTCATAGGGCATGGCTTCCAGGCCCCTCACCATTTTGGTTGCCCTCCTCTGGACCTGCTCCAGCTTATCCATATCCTTCTTGAATTGGGGTGCCCAGAATTGGACGCAGTATTCAAGATGAGGTCTAACCAATGCAGAATAAAGTGGTACCAATACCTCCCTCGATCTAGACACCATACTCCTATTGATGCAACCAAGAATTGCATTGGCTTTCTTGACTGCCACATCACACTGCTGACTCATGTTCAGCTTGTAGTCTATTAAGACTCCTAGATCCCTTTCACACGTACTGTTAGCCAGCCATGTGTCCCCCATCCTATATTTCTGCATACTATTTTTTCTGCCTAAGTGTAGGACCTTACATTTCTCTCTGTTGAAATTCATTTTGTTAGCCTTGGCCCAGCTCTCCAATCTGTCCAGGTCCTTTTGAATTTTGATCCTGTCATCAGGATCAAAATCTTGTAATCTCAGAAACACCTCCAAGAGACCCTGTTATTAACAGCCCTGTTCAGGTCTTACAAAGTTGTCATGGTTTCCTTAATGGATTCAATCCATGTGTAATGTACTCTTTCTCTTTTCCTACTTCTTTGAGCTTTACCAGGCACCACTGACTTTTCCAATAAGTCACATTGTCTCATCATGTGCCCCAAGTACAATAGCCTTTATTTACTCATGTTGGTTTTGAGTGAGAGTTAAGGCTTGATTTGCTTTTTGTCTTTTTCACAAACCATAGTATCTGCAGAACTCTCCTCCAGCATCTAATTTAAGTGGGCTGAATTCTTCCCATCAGGTTTCTTGATTGTCCATCTTTCACATCCATACGTCTAAGTTGAAATACTATGGTATGGATGATCCTGACTTTGATGTTCATTGATATATCTTTACACATAAGGGTCTTACCTAGTTTCTTCATAGTTGCCCTTCCAAAGCTTGGTCTTCTTCTGATTTCTTGACTGCACAATGGCATCACCCCGGCATGGGGACCCGTCGCTGCTGGTCTGCAATGCGTGCCATTGCACAACGTTGTTGCGGTCACACAGCTGTCACATCCTTAGTTGTCAGGATAACACCATAAATGATTACCAGAAAAAAAATCTGGTAATGACCTCCCTTTACACAATGATCCCATTGGCTACAGGTATGTGGGAAGAGTGCAAGTGCTATCAAGTCCTTCCTTCCGCAGTACAGCCCAGGAAGAGGCTGACTGTACTGCAAAAAGGAGCAGCATGTCCTGAAAGCTACCCATCTATCAGCAGCCAAGTGGGAGTGTTCGAGTCTCAATCCATTCCTGGCAATGGCATTGCCAGGACTGTGACAGGATGACGAAGGATCACCATGTAGTGTGGTAAGGGCCTAAGACTAGCTATGCTGCAGACATATGCAGAACTGAATGAGCTGGATATGTGCTTTTCTTATATACACAAGATAGCATATGAAGTTAAGGGACCACAACATTATAAAATTGTTTAACAGACATATCCAATGTCATCCCCCAGTTCAGCCAAGCTACAAAATGAAGAAGAAATGTGAAAGGACTTCCCACTATGTTCCTTAGCTGAACGAATCTACCCTGTTTCCCAGTACAAAATCAGGCAAAATTAATGCTTTTTGGCCTCATCATCCTAAAGTATGGGGTGACAGCTGTGGTACTCCAGATGTTGTTGGACCGCAACTCTTATCAGCTATTAACAGCCAGTGATGTAGAGTCACAGCAGTTAGGGTCCAGCAATACCTGAAGAATCCTAGTTGTTCTTTCCTGCCTTAATGGTATGCCAAAGAAGCATCAGACTGCTCCATCTCAATTTAGATATGATGAAGCCACCAAGAGCAAAGAGTATTTCCTTTCTCATATCTGCTCCAGTAGAACAGCCAAGAGAGGTGTGACAGAAAACAGCTATTCTTATCTGTATGATAACTGGGGAACATAGTTCACACTCCCTCTGTGCTCCCGCTGTACCTGCCCCAGTGGATGATAGATAAATTTAAGTTTAACCTCACTCATGTCACCTGCTAAAAAAGCATGTAGGCCTCATTGCAGAGCTTTAAAAAAAAGACTACATCCTTGAACAAAGCGACACACCTTTTATCATCCAAATTAAAGTGAGAGATCAAATGCTTAAACTCTTTACATACAATATATGCCCTGGTGCCAGCTAATTGCCAGTGATACATTTAAGTCTTTTACTCCAAGTCTCAAGTCAAGTGTCAAGTCTCTACCATCAAGTCTCAAGTCTGGAAGTCAACTTTATACCCCAACCAAAATTCCAGAATTATTGGACAGAGCCAAATAAAGTCAGTTTTAACAGTTTAAGCAGAGTCGGCCCTCCACATTTATGATTTTGCCATCTGAAGCTTCAAAAGTGGGGAACAGGATCTTCTTGCTACCCATGACTGAAGCTTCAAAATCTTTAGAAGGAAGGATCCTTCCTCCTTAAGTCTGTTGCCTAATACATTTGCTGTTGCCTTCTGAGAAATACACCCTGCATTCTGGGGGTGAGTCTTGTCTTCTGCTCTAGGGAAAGTTTTAGAAGGCTCCTTCAATATGCAGCAAGGGCGGACTGCTGAGCAGACCTCAAGCCCATTGCCTAGCCCATTTGCTGTTCCCCTCTAAGAAGTGAGTCCACACTTTGGGCTTGAGACAGATGGCCATGTGACTAGTAGGCAAAAAGAGATGGAAGTGTTGTTCAAAGTCGTAAGGTTTTCAATAAAACAGAGTAAAATGCCTCACTTAGGTTCACTCACAGAAAAGAAGGGTAAACTCCTCAGTTATAGCAGTTGTCACTCTGTGCCTTCAGCCACCCAGAGGGTAATCAAGCAGCAACTCTCTTCTTGCTTGGCTCAAAAAGTAAATAAACAAACCTACCTAGATTAGCAGACAAAAGTAAAAGTTCTGGGCGTCTGACTGACAGAAGGACCAGGGGAAGAAGGAAGGTGGCAGAACCGGCAAAGTAGAACAGAAAAGAGAGGAAATGTGACACGAATCACAGATCATAGAAGTAAGGGCATGGCCAATATGCCGCCAACATGCTCCTAGTCTTATTTCTAGGTGCTAACGCTAGTATTTAAAATCCTGAAAGATTTGAGAGGTAGGATTTTGCTACCTGAAGCAGCGTCTCTTCCTATATATGTGCATGTCTCTGCTTGAGGACTGAAGTCTGCTGGGCAGGTCCTCCTTTGCTTCCCCCCTGTGGGAGTCGCATATACGTGAGGACATCAAAAAAGGCCTTCTCTGTTATGGTAGTGGAATCCCCTCTGCTTAGTGGCTTTTTATTAAAACATTTGAGATGCCATGATTTTATCCCATTTGGACATGTGCATGGTTTTAACTGTTCTAACCAGTGTTAATTGGTTATATAGTTTAATAAGTTTTACAGCATGGATTATGTCTTACGGTTTCAAATTTTAAACAGTTTAAATTGAATTTATTTTATATCACCCTGAGGTCTTTGGCTATAGAGCAGGCTATATATATTTTAATTAATAAGTAGGAATGGGCCCAAAAGTAAATGCTGTCCAACTGAGCCTGAGATATCACTAAGCCACTGAAACAAGGGCTCACCATTCTTTCAGGCAATGCCCCCCTACTGGGGGTTGGCCTGGGGGCCAGTGTTCCTCCCACCTCCATACCAGATGCACCAGTCATGCTAAGGCATTTTCTAAAACTTCTGCACAGAAAGCTGGAACAGATAATTGTTATCTTTTTACCTCCAGGGCTGGGAACAGAATGGGGCAATACCACCTCTACCATGGCCAGAGAGGGACAGAACTCCATGTCCTCCTGCCACACCTGTTACCGAAAGGCAATCCTCTCCTCTGCCCCAGATTCTTTTCATTCAAATGTTACAACAGCAGCAACTGAGAGAAAATATCAGTGGACTTCAGCTAACACAAAATGGGCTCACAGTTGATTTCAAAATACCCCCTGCTTCTTGTGTTCTCCAATTGTCCTGATTTGGCAGGACAGTCTTGAATAATATTCTGTTGTCTCACTTTTTCAAATTCTTTCACAAAATGTCGCAGTTTCTCTCTCTTCTTCCCACTTTCCCTCTTTGTTCTCAGCTTATTTTACTTACTGTAAACAGAGTACAAAGTGCAAAAGTAGTTTGCACTCAACTCAGTGTGAGGGAAACAGAATTTTACTCTTCCCTGTAGATTCAGGCAAAAGCAAACAGATGCAGCCACTCTTTGCTTGTCTGTTCTTCTACATTAATAACATTTGCCCTCTTGATAACATTTCAATGTTGCTTGGTCACACATGTTCCAGTTTTCACCTGTGAAATGTTGGAGGGTATGCCTTATTTGAACTAGTCCACTTGCCAAAAGCCACTTGTATTCTAGTACTACAACTGATTGCCCTCCTGTGTCCCCAGAAGGCAATGGAATGGTCACAGGTGAGCACTCTTGGGGGTGCTGACAACCAACAAGCATCTGCTATAGAAAACACAACATGAAGTAGAGCAAATAATAGACAGGACAAGTTGTACCACACCAAGTGACTGAGGACTTGGCTCTATGCCTTGCCTGGTCATGTTTTACATTAGCACCATAATGGACAACTTTGCTTAATTCTGATTTGAAAAGCTACAGACTTCCTTCTTTCTTGATGAACATCATCTCTCCCTCGCGCTCTCTCTCTCTTTCTCTTTCTCTCCCCGGTTGCTTTTAAATATGCAGCTCTCTTCCTTCCAAAGTGCACCAAGGACTGTTCTTCTTTGGTAAGAAATGTCTGCACTATATGAACCTTTCATTGTCCCAAAGCCCACATAAACTGCTTTTATGAATCCATCCTCTTACACTGCTGTTGTTGATGCTGCTGCTGCTGCTGTTATTGTTTGCTATCATGTAGGATTCAACTTACAGTAACCCTATGAATAAGATACCTCTGTGAGCTCTGGTCATTAACAGCCATGCTCAGGTCTTGCAAACTCAGGGCCCTGTCTTCCTTGATTGAATCCATCCACTTGTCCGACTGCCTTCCACTTCACAAACTATCATATTTTCCAGTGAGCCATGTCATCTCATGATATGTCCAAAGCATGATAGCTTCAGTTTAGTCATTTGGCTTCTAGTCAGAATTCAGGCCTGATTGGTTCTAGGATACATTCAGTTGTTGTTGTTGTTTTGTTTTGAGCACCTTACAGAACTCTCATTCAGCACTACATTTCAAAAGGCTTGATTTTCCTCCTGCCTGCTTTCTTCACTGTCCAGTTTTCATACCAATATAAAAATCTTTTACATAATTTGCCAAACTGGAATTTTTACTGAGCACAAAAGTACGCTCAATTGCTCGTATGGATGTCTCTAAAAGGCTTAAGCCTGTTTACACCATTCAGAAAAGCATGAAATCACCAGTGAGTCCAGGAAGATACATATTTCAAGTTCAAGTTGAAGTGCCAACTTCAAGTTCACTGTTTCTCCAGATCGTTGTTAACAAGGGCCCTTTCTGCAAGGTGGAATTGTTTTGCACCTCTTTCTCTCTGCCATTAGATGTCAGTAGTGCATTTTTCATGTGGATACTTGCCTCAGTCTAGGAGCATAAATTCTAGCAGCATAGCCCAGTCCATCTGTTGCACCAAAAACAACTTCATTACCATGAAAGACTATGAAATCTACTGTTACATGAACTTTTGTTGGCAAAACCTTATTCTATTTCATTACTATTTATTTAAAAAAATAATTGCTGTAAATTCACCCAAATACCTAGCTGCCTTGTAATAACAGCTATGATAAGAAAATAGGCTAGCAATATTTTAACTGACTGGCCTGCTAAAAGGTCACAATCAGCAAATTCACACTTGTCTTCAGAAATGAGGTTAAAATGATGTTATGGTCTTCTCTATTAGAGTAAGATGGTTATTTCGACCATGTGAAGCTACCTTAGACAAGGTCTGATAATTTCCCATCTGTGTCAGCTGGGGAGAAGAAGGAGGTCCTCAAGGCTTTGATGCCCCCAAATTCCCCAGACTACCCCATTTCAGGTGGTTCCAATTCAAGAAGTGGCAATTAACTTTCTAAATAGGATACTCTTCCCACCTACGCACACACTGTTTAACAAGAAATACTTGTTTTTCAAAAACATAAGAGGATTTCTGAGCATTTCCAATTGTGGGAGTGGGGGGGGGCTTGTTTTGTTTTTGCCATTTTTGGGGCTATGTGTGATATCTAGAAATTTCATGGGACATAAAACTGGCCTTCAGACACACCCTGTTTTCCATCCTGATCTAACACTCATATTGCCTACTTGGACATTCAGCAATTCTCCAGGATCTCTATCAAGTTCTTTCATATCACCTCCTGTTACTACATCATCATCATCATCATCTATTACTACTACTACTACTACTATTATATGGAAATGGCAGGGATTGAAACTGGGATTTCCTACATTCATACCCTTCAGCATTTCACAGACAAAAACCAGGACATATGTGGCCAAACAATATCAGTGTGGTTAAGACAGCACACAAACACACAAACTAGGAGAGGCTGCAGCAGTTTGTTCTTGCCAGAGCCCACTGGCAAGGACAAAATTCTGCCTCTCCTCTCCCGCCTGCTGAGTTAATTGAATGCAGACTCCTTTTTGCACTTTGACCTCAGTTTGTATTGACTGAAACACACCTAGGGCAAAGGAGAAAGTAAAAAGAGAAACTGGGATATTTTAAAAGAAGATGACAAAGCAGGAGGACAGAGGATTAATCAGACTGTGTCTGACAAATTGGGACAATTGGAGGGCATGTGCATGCAAAGAAAGCATGTGCTTCCTGTCTTTATGTGTCCTTCCCCTGGAAATTCAGCTTTCATAGGACACGTTCATACTCTCTTCACAAGGCTCCTAAAAACAAATTCCAAAATGGTAACTATCACATTACTTACCTGCAGCAAAAACAACCCTTAAACACCCTAAACCAAAATTTAAAGATCTAGACAAATTTGCCACTGGTCCCCTTATGAATAAGGGATACCAGAGAAATAGGAAATCAAACCATTGCATTGTAGTAACAAATTGAAGCTTTCATTAACGATTGGTGAGACCTGTGTTCCATAGAAGTGGTCACACTTTCAAATAAATCAAGGACAAAACCTCAGGATGTACTAGAAATGAAAGCATTGAGCTATTTTAGTTAGGATAAACAGGTCAGGGAGGTAGGTGAGTGTCTGGCAGGAAAACTGGAGCAGTGCAACAAACAAAGGAATAGTGTGATATAACCCAAACCTGACCCAGTTGCCTTGCTACAGGTATGGAGAGCCAAGCTGACTATCAAAAGGAGGCAGATGTTGTTGTGCAGTTGGTCTTTTGGTCTTCAGTCAGTCAGGCTTATTGAGAGCATCTTAAAGAGATCTGCTTTCAGCATGACCCACATTGCAAGAGACCTTCCAACAAGTAAGAAGCACCTAGATAGGCAAGCTGAATACACACACACACACGCACACACACACACACACACACACATGCACCTCTTGGGTTACAAGCAAGACAAGAAGTAAGGCCAAGAAGGAAACACACACACAATCAATATATCTATCTATCTATCTATCTATCTATCTATCTATCTATCTATCTATCTAGGATTGAGCAATGGTAAGAAAAAACAAACAAACTTTGCTAAATGCAGAAGTCTTCTTCATACTTCTGTGTGTCCAATACTTAATACTAAATGCTATCTCATTTCATAAATACATTACATACTTGTCCTTCCTCTCCTTTTAGGCTACTGGCTTGAATTCATAAGAATCTGATTAGTTCTTCAATGCAGCACCCCCAAATAATTCATTCTATGTACTGAAACCAAAATTCTGCTTTCATGGTCCATTCTGGCTTCTCAAAACTTCACCTAGACTAGAGCAATTGCTGAGACCCAGTTCATGAAGTCTTTCTAGCTTACACACAACTGTAATTTATAGGTAGACAGAGAAACCTTTAACCATTCAGAGAAAGTCAGAATCTGAGCAGCTGTCAAAGATCACATACCAGCCTCATGTTATAGCAGCTGCACCAATTTCCTTAGTATTCTATGATGCTTTCAGACATGCTTCTGTGAATTAAAGCTGTGATGTGACTGCTGACTGGCACATGCACAACTCTACATCTAGTTTTAGCATTTTAGCATCTAGTTCTCTGAGTCAGATCCTACACTTACTTTTTCTTGTCTTGTATGCTTTAGCACAGGAGTGTCAAACTCAATTTCATCTTTGGCTGCACTAGCATTATGGTTGCCCTCAAAGGGCCAGTTGTACCTGTAAGACTAGGTAAATGTATCTACTCTTTTATCATATTAAATAATTGCCTCTGCATTCGATTAGTACTGGTTTTTAAATTGCCTTCCCTCTGCATCAACTTTCCTTTCTTGGATATTTTGGGGCTTTTTGATCATAGTTTATGATCCCTATACCTCTATAAAGTGACATAGAATTGGTCAGTATTTCCAAAATGTGCCACTTTCTGCTCTCCAGACCCTCTCTGGGCCACTTTCTGCCCGCCAGCCCTTCTCTGTGCCTCTTTCTACCCCCAGACCCTCTCTGTGCCTCTTTCTGCCCCCAGACCCTCTCTGTGCCTCTTTCTCCTCCCCCCTCCCCTGTGGCTCTTTCTGCTCCCCTGCCCCTCTTTGTACCTGGTGAGCCTGATCCCCACATTGCTGGCCCCCAGCTGCCAGTATTCTGAAAAGGGATCCAGCAGCCAGCACTTTTGATCTATTTCTACTTCTGACTGCTCCTCTGCCCAACTTTTCCAAGTCATGTGGAGCATTGCCATGGTAACCCACAGCAACACTCTGACAGTGAGACTTGGACAGAAGAGCAGTCAGAAGTAGAAGTAGATCATAAGTGCTGGCTGCTGGGCCCCTCTTCAGAATACTAGCACCGGGGGGCCATAATGTGGGGATTCGGCTTGCCAGGCAAGGGGAGTGCTGCAGCTGCAGGAGAGGTGTGAGGGCCACACAAAATGGCCTGGTGAGCCGGATTTAGCCCGCAGGTCTTGTGTTTGACACATGTGCTTTAGCATGTCCAAAAACCGGCAGTTGAATCAAGGGCAAAATCTGATGCACACAGAATTCCATGTATGTCTACAGTCAGAGAAAAGTCCCAGCATATAGCATTATGGCTTTAAAAATCCGCATTGCAGTGAGCAAGAAGGTTCTAGAATTTGAAATATTCATTTAAATGAAGATCTCAAGAAAGTTAGGCCATTTCTGCACTAGTGCTATTATTCCACTTTCAATATCCTATGGAAATGTGGGGTTTGCAGTTTAGGAAGGGCCTCAAAGGCCCAAAAGTCTCACAGTGATGCAATATTCAAATAGCTCATAGGACAGACACTGTTAAACAGAAAATCAAGAAACCACTTTGGGCCATTTCCATACTATGCTGTTATAGTGCTATTATTCCACTTTCAACATCCCGTGGAATTCTAGGGTTTGTAGTTTACTGAAACCAAAGAGCTCTCTGGCTGAGAATTCTAAATGCCCTTCCCTAAACTGCAAATGCAAATTTAGAAAAAATTGGTATAATTTAAATAAACATAAGGAACATCTCTTCATGATTGGGAAGACTGTACCCAGGAGTCCTGCTCAATCTACTATCTGGGTACTAACTGAAAAGAAAAGAGATTCCATCTAAATATTAGGAAGAACTTTTGATAGTAAGATCTGTTCAACAATGGACTACCTTGAATCTTTATCTCTGGGCATCTTTTAAAAAAAGTTAGATGGCCATTTTTCAGGAGTGCTTTAGTTGGCTATTCCTGTGTGGCAGCAGTTAGACTGGATGGCCCTTGCAGTTCCCTTCCAACTTTTTGATTCTATTACTCACCTTTTTAGGCATATCTGCTTCAAAAAGCAGCAAAAGGGTACATGAGGGAAA
Source organism: Iguana delicatissima (assembly GCA_948472985.1). NCBI lineage: Eukaryota > Metazoa > Chordata > Lepidosauria > Squamata > Iguanidae > Iguana > Iguana delicatissima. The sequence goes on from CAOKZL010000786.1 coordinate 449,763, forward strand.
ACTGAAGTTTCACTCAGGAAGCATAGACAGCCACCCATCAATGGGTGCATTGACACAAAGGCCCTTTTCTCATTGCATTTCTGATGCGAAAGGGCCTCTTGAGCGTCACGCAAATGTGAGGAGCGGTCCATATGACGCATTCACATTTGTGCAATGCTTCAGGGCCTGACACGGACCACACATGCATTTTTTCATTTTTGGCTTGAAGCCGAAAATGCTGCGCAGTCGCACATCACTCCAGGGCCCCGCACGCACTTACCTTGCATGCAGAGCCTCAGGAGCTGGGCTGGTCACGCTTCCTGTCTCAGTGCAGCCTGGGAAGGTCCCAGGCTGCATTGCAAAAGGAAGAGCGAGGCTCTCGTGCGAGCAGGAAGCTCGTGCGGAGCCAAAGGACCCCAAACGCGAGAGTCTCTCTCCAGAGGCTGCTCACGCGAGCACTGCACCCCAGTACCGAAAATGGGTGAGTTGCGGAAAGGGCCTGAACACACGTTTGATCAGTTTTGGCTTACTTCTGGGCACAAAAAATAGCTGCTAAGAGGACCCTCTTCCAATTCTATTTCATATTAAAAACATTCATGTACGGTACAAAAAAGTCCAAGATGGTGTCAAAGGCATATTTAAGCCTCATGTATAAAAACAAGCTTTGACTTCAACATTAATAGTGGTTGAGATAGATGGTTAGAGAACCAGCATGGTGTAGTGGTTTGAGTACTGGACTGTGACCCTGGAGATCAGGATTCAAATTCCTGCTCAGCTATGGAAACCCACTGGGTGACCTTGGGCAAATCACAGTGTCCAAGCTTCAGAAGAAAGCAAACACAAACCTTCTCTGAACAAATCTTGCCCTCCCCCAAAAAAACTGTGAATGGTTGCCATAGAGCTGCTGTAAGACGGAAATGACTTGAAGGCACACAACAACCACAAAGATAAGTGATTGCAAGAGTTCCCATTGAGGCATAGGAATCATGTGTCCAAAAAGGCACATGCAGTCTGCTGGAGTCCCTGCAACGACCCCAACACCCTCAAATAATTTTGCTGACAAAAGTATTTAAAATCCCATCTACTCCAAAACAACAAAAACAAAAAATTGCCAGAAAAGCAACCAAGAATGATACAGCATCACTTCCAGTCAACTCAAAAGGTAGTTGCAACAGCTCACTGCAGCCCACTGCAAGAACTAAAAGTGGGACAAGGCAGTCCATCAAGTTCCAGAGCATGCCCCAGTTCTGGTTTAAGTTAATGGAAATTGAGATCAGTAGAAGCAATCCTTGCTATTAGATTCAGGAAATCTCTGGTTATTTTACTTTGGAAAGTTAATGTGGGCTAGAATGTATACCAGGTGTCACACCAGGCCACCAGGCAGTAGAACTAGGCACTGCTAGGCACTGCACAAGGAATTTTGAATTACCACATGACTTTCCATAAGTTTAACAATGTTTGGAAATAATAGTTGCCTTCTGACTTGTGGCAAGGCTTTCCAGCATGCACCAACATTTGAAAAGTTGCCTAAAGCCTATCTCTCAAGAGCCCCTAGGCTAAGAAACAAAACAATTTGTTGCCTTCTGTTTTTCATTACCAAGAACAGCAACAGATCCAGATCCAAGGCTGCTAAGCAGGCTATGACTTGGAATCTGGGAAGTCGGCTGCTGTTGTGGTGGAGCAAGCATTCATGCCATAAACTATTTGTGTTTCAAGGAAGATTGTAAATTCCTGCTCATTCAGCTGCTCAGCACCACCCTCCCTTTTCCTGTGTTCAGAAGCCCAAAACACACCAGTCTTTGTTCCCTGGGCAGAACCTTGCTCAGAGTGCCAAGATCCCTTACAAAACTAACACAGTTTCTAGAGCAGCAAAGAAAAGTGAGACAGCCCCCATATTTCTAGTGAAAAGCTGCTCATATTCTAATCCACCCTCCAACCCCAGTTTCTGCAAGTTCGCCCCAGATGTAAGAACACAAGGTAGCAGAGGGGTTACATACACTTGAAAGAGATGGTTATTTTGGAACAGACTTGTGTTTCAAGGAGGTTTAATTCAGAGGAGGAAGCAGAAGGTTTTGTGGGAAGAAATGGGACTCAGATGTGGGTCCAAGTAAAATGAGCTACAGGGATATTGACATATTCACATACCCCAAATCTTCCAGGAGTGAGAACTCCAGAGTTGCAACCATTCCCCCAAAGATTTATGTCTTTAGAATACTTTCGTTGGAGGCTTATAGGGCTTTTGTGACATGCTTTATTGACACAGATACAATTTACGTACACAGATATGTAGGCTGAATGTAAGGGGAGATTCACCACATTAATGACAACAGATACTACACTGTTATTAAGTTTCTATGCAGCTTCATCAGCATCACAAGATTCTTACAAAGAACAATTCATTTCTCTGTGTATGTCTACCAGTCCCACTCCAGTCCTTTAGTTGTCTGCTTATCACATCAAAACATTGCTTCAGGGTAACCTACACTGGAAGCTCTTCTCATGGAAATCTTAGAGCCAAAAATCACAGAAGGGATTCTGAGGGAGCAGAATGACTACCTTACCATGGACCCGGGTAGTAAGAGGACTAAACCCTCACAAGACTAGACTGGGGGCTAAATCCCTCTCCCAAATGATCTAGCAAAACTAGACCACCAAGACTCCTGAATAGTTGAGCCTCCTCAAGCATTATCAAATGATCAAAAACTAAAAAATATTTAGAGAGCAATTATCATTGAGCCCTCCTAGGAATAAGCAGCTTCCTGCAATCTATCGTATGCACATTCATTTGGAATAATCTACAACAAACACAGCCAGCGCACTTCTATTTACACATGGTGTTTGTGAGAGTCTTTATATTTAAGGTTGTTGAATGATAATGGATGGAAAAGTAATTTATGTGCAACTGGTACCACTGGTGGCAAGCTGTGAAAGGACCTTTGACTGTACCCCATATGTGAAGCTTCAAGAACTTAAATTATCTTCTTCTTTATGAGGATCTGCTGACATTTGAAATCTTTCTTGTTTTTCTTCTTTTACACTGTTTTGTTCACCAGCTTTTAACTCTTTTGGTTATCTGTTAAATTGACTCCTTGATTTCTTTATTTTATTACCTTTTCACTTTGTACTATGTTCCTTATTTTTATGATTTTAATTATGCCTTTTGTTATTTTTATCTTTGATGTTGTTGGTTAGATTCCCTATCTGCTTTGAGTACTTCCACTGGAGGAGTGCAAGGGGCTAGAAATCTTAATGCACATTTTTTAGAAAATTATAAAGAAAACACCCTCCCAAAATCTGTTTAAAGTGTCAGGGTTCAACGCTGCTGAATGTAAAGTAATACTAAGGGAGATCACTGCTCTGATTAACAAATGAATAGTACACAAAAATTGATTGTTGCCTGTAAACACATTGATGCATCTTGCCTGCTCAAGAGTCCATCATGCAGGAGAAAGTGCACACTGAAACTCAATTTAATTATGAAAAGAGAAACTCAAAGCTGTACTTCTTTAAGCAGTCTCATGTGGAAGACCAACAGGTTTTTTTTCCCAATATGCTCGGGACCAGCCATTGAATACTACTGTTCGTCTTCCCTGAAAACTTGCTGTAGGCCAGCAGCCAATATGTTGTGGACTGGCATTGATCCATGGACCACCAGTTTGAGTAGCAATCTTCTAGTGGTCTAGGATCATTTCATCAATACTGCTTTCAAGACCATAAGCACTTTTCTGCAGAAGACACACAGCTTCCTTCTTTATGCATTACCTAGAAGTATGCACACACAAAAGTAACTTGCATTCCTCTTTTGTGTATGCACCTGTGGACTTAAGGTTAATTTTTTAGGCAAGGAATACACAGAGACTTACCATTTCAGATAAATCACACATAGTTGTTTCTTGGGTGTTTTTTAATTTTATTATTGGTTGTATTCAGTTCTGTTCAGTTCCAAAATGGTCTGTGGCGAAAACAAACTATAACAGTATTAAACTTCTTTCCTTCTCCTGTTTTTCCCCAAGCACTAGTTAACTTTAAAATGTGAGATCAGTGTAGCAGGGCTTTTCTATTTATTTTACTGCATAAAAAAAAATGACACTGGTGGTACTTTTGGATGTACAGGTGTATATATATTCAAACACTTGATGGTGCAGTATCATGTTCATCTGTTGTCATTGTGTTGGTAGGACATCATTACCTATTTTGTTGTTAGTCCTTAAGGCAGCTGGCTGAAAAAGAAAATACTAAATCAGAATCCTACTTTTCAAAAGAAGATAATGTGACTGAGTTTGGCCATATTTAAGTAGATGAGTTCATTCCCAGTCGCATAGTGACAGGAGGTGGGGGGGCGATTTGCCCCATGTGGCAATATTTGGGGGCATCCTGGCCCATAGCCATGCCCCCATGTGCCCTGCCCATGCTCTCACATACCACGGCCACGCCCCCACATACCCTGGCCACACCTCTCATGCAATAGCCCCACCCCCTCCCACCACCCTCCACTCACTCCAAGCTCCGCCACTGTTCATTCCTGTAACTTTCCAAATTCATTAGCAGTTAGCTAGCAGTTAACAGTTATATTTCTATACCGCTTATCAGTGTGAAGCATTCCCTAGGTGGTTTACAATGTTGTAAGCTAATTGCCCCCAACAAGCTGGGTACTCATTTTACCGACCTACAGAAGGATGGAAGGCTGAGGCAACCTTGAGCCCTGCAGGATCGAACGCACAACATTGTGGCTGCAGTACTGGCATTTAACCGCTGTGCCACCAGGGCTCTTAGTTTGTTCAAAGTTCATTCGGTCCTGATTCTGCCATATTGGCAGTCTGAAAGACTATGTGAAATCTCATAGATGTGTACTTTTTCTTCAGGTGTGACCACCCATTAGGCAAAGTGAGGCAGCTTCCTCAGACAGGAAATTTGAAGTGACGGGGGGCGGGGGAAGCAGCATATGCTTATTTTCTGTTGTTATGTTTTATATTAATTACAGGCATAGGTGGGCGAGATGTGTTTTCATGAGATTTTCTGATTCATGGGCTATAATAACTTTTGAGGGTTATGGATTTTGGCTTAAATGTTCTACTTCAGATGAGCACAATGTCTTGGGCCAATTTGCTCACCTTAACCTGCATCAGTTAATTGCACCCAATTGCTGGTTACAACCCGACAGTCCACCCCTAGGCTAAGCAAAAACTCTAATTCCTTGTGTACAACTCACTCCAGATGGGAAACAAAACTTGGTTGGAACAGAAAGAAGAGACAGAAATCACAGCCTGGCTGAAGCTACTGTCGTGCCTAATCCAGCTGCCTCAGCAAGGCTTACAATGTATGGGAGAGCGAGGGCCATCTTTCCTGCACTGCTCAATGAAACGGGATCAGGCCTTAGGAAAAACAGGCCAGAGATGGGAAAATATGCTGCAGCAATAACAAGCAGCTGCCAAGGTACCCCTCCCTAATCGCTCCACCAGGCTCATTTCTAAGGAAAACTCCCCGCCCCCTCCCACCCTTGCCCACAAACCCTTCAACAGCCCTCAGCAGAAAGAACCACGCCTGGCCTTTTATCTTTCCAGAGTGGGGACGCACCAATTGGCCCCCCGTCTCTCCCAGCCAGCCAATCAGATAACTGTTGTCAGGGTGCAGTAAGTGAGCTTCGTCTATCGCACACGCTGGAAGCGGGGCGTGTGTGAAAGAGGCTTTTTTATTCTGTTGCCAGGAGAAACAGGCATAGGGGAGGCGCCTGATATAACAGGCAGGCCTGGAGGGCTGGGAGCAGACAAAGTTCCATCCGTCAAGTGCGAGTCATTTAGCTGGGCTGTTCCCACCTTACAAGGATGGGGTAACTGTGCATTCTTGGGCAAACAGAAACTTGGTATCAGCTCGCTCCCCCAGCCCTCTACCCACTCACACCATCTAGGAAATTGCACCATTTTTTCTATGAGTGCTGCATGTCCTCTCTCCCTTCTCTCCGTCTCTCACAAGCTGATATGCAACCTTTCTCAAAGTTCAACCTGTGGGTCACGGGCTGAGGTTAGGTCAAGAAACTGAGTGTAAGGGCAGCATGGACACCAGACGGTCTTGGCTGGAGACAGATTAGAATCCTTTTGTATTCAGCTTTCTATTGAATTTGGTTGCCCCCTGCCCATAACTAGTTAATGATCATGTGCAATCTCACATGGCACTGTTGCTGATGATATACAGACATAACTCCTCCTACTGGTGCTTCTGTCTGAAAGCTTTGCAAGGTGTTTTTATTATGCAGTTGTATTTTCTTGTAAATCCTTATTGTGTACAAGGTAGGATTGCCAGAGTGAAAACGATGGTTTTATAGAAGAAGGAATTTCAGCAAGTGTTGCTCATTACCTGGTTGTGTGACATGAAACACTGCTGAAATTACCTCTTCTATGCATCGGTTAAGAGAGCCACTGTGGTATAGTGGTCTGAGTGCTAGACTATGGTCCTGAAGACTGGGGCTCAATTCTTCACTTGGCCATGGAAACCCATGGGGCAGCCTTTAAAAGACGTGCTGTTGTTGTGTGCCTTCAAGTCATTTTTGACTTATGGCACCCCTCAGGTAAACCTGTCATGGAGTTTTCTGGGGCTGAGAGTATGTGATGTGCCCAAGGTCACCCATAGACAAGCAGGGAATCAAACCCTGGTCTCCAGGGCCATAGTCCAACACTCAAACCACTATACCATGCTGGCTATCTAAGAACAACTTACAAATGCTTTTAAACATAATACGTAAAATAAAACCCTGTAAAACTCATTTGAACAGAAATACTGAGCTGAGCCAAAATGACAACATTTTTCTGACAAAGCATGGAGATTTTTTTTTCTTGTCCAGTTATAAAATGTAAGCTATTTGACAGAACTTCCTTTGAATATTTTCCATCATTTGAGGATGATGTGGCCACCACATCTGATATAATGCGGCATCCATTGTTCTGTGAAAGATGTAAAAAGAAGGCCACATTGCAAACCTACTGTTCAGTTGCAGGAACAGAATGCAATGGAAAGTTCTTAGGGTAAAAGAAAGTTGTGCTACTGCAACTACTGCTGGTAAACATCACTCCAAAGACACTGCTGGAAATTTTCTCCTCTTTTCAGTACATATATCTCCATTTCTACCATAGACTCACTAGGCATTCTTGGAAAAGTCATTGTTATTTATCAGGACTGTGTGTTCCAGCAATCACTATTTAACAGGGACAGAAGTTCATACTTCTGTTGGTCAGAAATGCACTTAGTTCATATGGATGTAAAATGTCCAAAATAAAGCACCAATATATTGTTTCTTTTCCATCATGCTCTATCTAACCAGTCTCTAATTTAAAAAAAGAAAAGAAATTCTACTTGCCCAGACAGTACCTGTTGTGGGATATGTTGGAATTCTAGCTATAGCAGCTAGTTCCTCAGTAGGTGTTGTAAGAACCAGTTTTGCACAAGAATATAACTTGTTAGAGGATTTGCAGACTCATTTAGTCACCTGTAGAACATGAATAAAAGTGGGATTGGGGTGAAATGGTAGTGAATCCTCACATATTAGTGGGAGTGAATAAAGTAAGTGCTAGAAAACACTTTGAAATAAGAAGTATTGGGAAAAATAATTACAGGTTGAGTTTCCCTTATCCAGAATCTGAAATCTAAAAACCTAAACTTTTTGCCATCCAGCTACCTGATCCAGCTGCCTGAGGCAGTGGCTGCAGCATTCCTGCTCATTCGTCTCTCAGATCTGAGGAACACCACAGCCATGGCCTTGAAGGTTGAAGTGGCAGCTGGCAGCAAAAAGAGAGAGACTGATAGCAGCTTGATAGTTCTGTAATTATCAGACAAGTGTGGGGACAAATGGGAAGTTGGCTTGCTCAGAGGGAGAGGAGTTAAGACAATCAGCTGTCTTGTGGGAATCTCCTAGATGCTATCTTCTCTTAAAGGTTGAGTCATCGGAGGCTAGCTGCAAGTCCATTATCGCTGGAGTTTCCTGGTGATTTCCTGACCGTGACCTGGCTATGCTTTGAGGCCTTTCCTGACCTTGTTTTGCAATGCATATATGTGGGCCAGCTTTTCGCTCTTGGTCAGCATGGCCATGCAGCCATAGCAGGGTATATTTTATATTTATGCCAATTAATATATTCTGTCAATTAAATCATATTTTGCCCATTAAACCATATCAGAGTGTGGGGGTGTATGGCCTGTTAACATTTCTATACAAGTTGAAATCAGTTAGGCATTTAAGTGGTTTACCTATATGACTACATACCACTTCTTGGTACTATATAATCCCCTGACAACAGTCCACAAAAATTATAAAACTACTGAATCAGTGGAAAACAGGGAATAACATAATGAACAAAAATCTGAACAGGGCTAGTCTTCCTGAAGTCTAAGAAGGAAGGGTCTAAGTCAGCTTCCACAAAGATTGCTCCAGAGTCCAGGTACCACCACAGAGAGGGTCCTGTCTTGCATGTCCACCAGTCTATCTCAGACAACAATGGCATGGAAAATGGACTTGCAATGGTATCTTTTAAAAAAGCTCTGGGCATTAAATGGATGTGCTTGAAACACAAGGCTTAATGGGAACAAGGACAATGGTGTTTAATTTCCCCTATACATCATGCTTGGTGATGGGTAAGAGATGGGACAGAACTTTCAGTGCATAAAATAAGTTCATAAATCTCATAGTACTCACATTGCTCTTTTCATTTACAGTACTGAAAAGTTTTTTTAAATATATCCACTTTCTAATAATCAGGGAACTACTGAATTCAGACAAATCTTACTTCACAGTGAGGGAGATTAAACCAAAGCATGTTGCCACTATCCTTGTACTATGAAGCCTTATTTTAGCAGAGACAAAATAGAGATTGGCACAGGCTCTGTTCATGGGTGCTAGATGTGCTGATTCAGTGTGCTTATGGCTCATTTTCTTTAAAAATTGCTGAGCCAAAAGCAATCATATTCAATGAGTAGTGCCTTTAAGGCACAACAGCATAAACTATACATGGTGAGGGAAATCCATGACCAATGTATTTTTACCTTTAGAAGTAGTTGTAAGACTGAGCAAGATTTAGGTCATGGTATTGAAGGAGACTGGAATTAGCTTTCTCCACATGTCATTTTCAGTCATCCCCAGACAAATCTAGTATCAAACATAGGAGGAAAAATGTACAGATGATCGTAGTATATCTTAGGGGTGTCAGTGTAAGCCAAGGCTCAGAAGGCCATCTTTAGTACCTCCAGAGTCCAGGCAGGCCAAATAACACTGCTAGCACTTTTTTCCACAAATGGAACTGATGTTGCAACCACTTTTGGTCACTTTTGGATAGGAATTGTTGTTACTTAGGGCATGGCAGCCCTAAAACAGAATTTCATCCACAAAAATGCAATCCCTGGAGCTGAAAGACATGCTTCCACTACTTATTAATTTGTTCAGAGTTTAGAAAAACTCACAGGGAGCCTAAGAGCCACATGAGATTTACCTCCTGCCAGACTGTAGGTAGCCTATAGTTCATACAATTCCCACCCCTCTCACTGCCTATTGGCATTTGCAGAGGCTTACCTTGTTTATATCAGAGAAAAAACATGGAATGAAAGGATTCTGTCCTCCTCCACTAGCACTGCAGTCAAACTGGGGTCCCTCTGACTGCTCTCTGCTTTCAGCAAAGGAAGACAGCTCTGAGATATCAAATATCTAGTCTGATTTACAATAGTTGCATATGCAGAACTTGGGAGGCTTTATAATTTGCCATGTATTCAAAGCACTAGATGCTTTGTTTCCCAGCTGCAGCTGCCAGAACACTCCTGGTCATGATAAAAAGAAGTGCATGCTTCCAGTTTCTAATAAATTGCAATACAAAGAAGAACTTAATTGTAACCCTCTTGGTTTCTAATTTAACTAGCATACTGAAATCCACCTACTTCATTAAACTGCACCCTGTGCCTCATACAGAAACTTGAACCAAAACCTGGCTCTTCTCAGCATTTCTTCCTCACTCCAATTTCTTTTTCAGATAGTCAGGAATATCATGTGGTCATCAAGCATGTTCTGACAATGCTATAATATTCCCCTTGCGCTTACCAAAACAATTATCGTCAAGAACTATATTTAGGTTTTCGGCTGGGTAAGAATCTCCCAGTCTCTGTAGCTTTCATTCATGTCTTCTCCTCTTTGTTTAACTGACCATCTGTCTCACTGTACTGTACGCCATGCATCATTATGCGCTAGCAGTGCGTGTGCCATAAATATCAAGTTGTGCTTTGTTTTGCTTTCAAAAAGACATGTTGGTGATCTGTGCTGTGGTTCTAAAAGGGGCCTGCAAAGGACAAAGGCCCAGGACTGGCATCGCCTGTGGAGAATTCTGTGCTGTTTTGGCTTTCCTCTGTGATTATGCTTGACAAGGTCAGGATTCTGGCAGGCAGGGCTCATTTGTGCTCTTACCCCTCCTGGCAGTTTTTCACACTGACACCAGATAAAAAAGGATAGCCACTCTGGGTCCTAGCTCTGCTTGGGATTTGTCCTCCCCCTAATACATAAGACAAACTGCATGGGAACTGTAGAGAGTGAAAAGACACCAACCAGATCCTGCTGGCTGGAAGCGTGTGTGTATATGCATTCCAGGGTTACCCTTGGAAACAGTGCTTCAGCTAACATCTGCCTCCCTGTCTTTTCAGGGGTCTGAGGGGAAAAAAGGCAGGCAGACATTCTTCCTGACCTTTTGTCTATACTTCAAGCAGAGGTGTAAATTTAAAAAAAACAAAAACCACCATATTTCTGGTTCTCATCATGAATAGTTCCTACTTAACCACGCATAGGTAGCTGATCAGTGATGTGGAACAAGTGACAAACTAGAAACACATACTGCTTGCCCAAAGCATTCAGAATGTTTTTAATACTTAAAAGCAGATTGTACACACACGCATACACACACACATGCCTCTAATTCATACCTAAAATATGAACTGACTAGAATGGTGGGTTTGTAAATGACTCTCTTGCGCATTATATCCCACATCAATACACATGGGCGCACAAAAGCACAATAGACTCAAAGGCACATCTAATACTGTGTGAAAAAGCCCTCAGACTTTAATTTTTCTCTCATCAGCTTCTGTTATGCCAGCTCCCCAAAGTGCTCTGTCAGCTATTTCAAACAATCTCTCTTTAAATCAACAAAAGAAGTGAGAGGAAATTTATATATTTTCAGCCATCTTCAGCTTCTTCCATTTAAGCCTATGATTACAAGCATGACAATAGTATCTCTATTTAATCTATGCTCTCTCTCTCTCTCTCTCTCTCTCTCTCTCTCATACACACACACACGCACTGAAATCAAAGTCAGAAAATGGCATGGAGATGGGAGAAACAAGATAGTCATGTTTACTGACCAGAAAGCTTTTGTGAGGTGCCTGCAATTATAAAACACACACCAAAAATGGATATTTTCACTGAGGAAAACATACTAGATCATCCTGTACTATTGTTGTTGTTCTTGCTGCTGCTGCATGGCAACTGCTAGAAGACAGTATTTCTCCATCCTTGAATTATGCCCTCTTTAAAAACTTCACCAGTCCTCTCCAACAATTGAGCAACGCTGTGCATTTCCTGAGCCATAAAGCAATTGGGTCTTCTAAGCACAGGGGCTGCCATTTGAGGAAGGTCAGTTTAGGCCTTGGCCTTTCTTCAGTCCATTGGTCCCACTCCAATCTGCTGAAAAGAATTTCCCTTATATTTCTCCCTTCTAGAATTTATATGTCTCTCTTCTCCTCAAAATGGGACTCACAGGAATTCACAACAAGACTGAATAGAAATACAGTTGAAACACAAAATGAATTCACATATTAACACACAATTAATTTTTTAAAAAAAATTAAACACAACAATTAAAAAAAATTAAAAGCACACACACAGAGTAAAAAGCAGTCGGTTGTCAAACACCTACTTCATACATTCTAAAATTTCACAAATGAAAACTGGGATATCTTTGGCCAAGCAACATCAGAGTGCAATCAAAATGGCAAATGTTACCAATGAGGAAGAACACAACAAGCTAGGAGATGCTGCAGCAGTATGCTTTTGCCCAAGTCTACTGGGAAGGGCAAGATTCTCTCCCCTCCTCACCTCTTCCCCACTTCCTGAGTTACCTGAGTGCAAACTACTTTTGCTCTTTGAACTTGGGCTGCAGCAATTGAATAAGCAGAAGTTAGAGGGGTATAGTAGGGGAAAGATTGAGAAAGTGGGACTGAAAAAACAGCTGAAAGAGTGGGGCAACAAAAAATTAATCAGGACAGTTGCTGCCACATTGAGACAACTGGAGGGCAATGGCAAAGCTTGGAGGATGCAAGAGGGGTCGTGCGGAGGGGTGTGTGGCTACAGCACACGGGGCGGGGCTATGGCAGATGAGGTGAGGCTATAACAAATGGGCACAAGACTATGGCATGCAGGGCAGGGCTATGATGGACAGGAGGGGGCTACAGCGCACGGGGTAGGGCTATGGTACATGCAGGAGGGGAAGCAAGGAGCTGCAGAGCCTCCAAAAAATTGCCGCTGGGGGTTCATTGCCTCCATCACCCTCCCCATCCCTACACCAGTGCTGGAAGGTATGCCTTTGCCTACTGATAGAAGGACAATAAGAAGTGGACCAGCTGGTCTCCCATAGAAACAAGTTCCAGTGCTTTGGAGCAGCCACCAAGAAATTTCTCTCTGATGTTCCCAACAAATATGCCTTTGAGGGTTGCAGGAGTAAGGTGAAGGCCCTTCACCTGATGATCTCAAAGTCCAAACAGGCTCATATGGAAGAAGATTTGTTCCAAGCTTTGGATACTTTCAATCTAAGTCAAATAGGGCTTTATACACGATGAGCACATACATTTGCTCTTGGTGTCAAACACACTGAAAAGTCCTGTCTGGAATGACCTAAGTGCTGCTGCTGTCACTTCCCATATGTCAAAATTCTTCTTGAGTATATGAGATGGGAGGCTTGGGAAACAGACTCTTCATTATCGCTGAGGAGGAGAATTCCTGCAGAAATAACAGCTGAGAGTTCACTGAGGGTATCTGGCAGCGCCTTTGCTAAAAGAGTGCTTTGATCCCATCTCTTCTACCAGCTAGTGCCAGGGACACTCCAAGCTGCCTTCAGGGAGCAGAGTGATGTGGTTTCAGTACATGAGTAATGCAGGCAGGACCAAAACAGGAGATAGGAAAGAAAGGCAACATAGAGATTAGAGTAAAAATTACAGGGGTGTCTGCTGAGCCAAGATTCTAAGCCCACGGATATTAAGTAGCATTTGGAACAACAAGGAAAGATGGCTTCGTGAGTGTATGCAGGGTAGGTGGCAGTTCACAGCAAGGCTCCACTGCTTTACAAAAAAAAAAAAAAAATGCCCAGTCTTTCTAGCTTTTAATTTATCCAGCCTGTGCCTGCCTTTTTTACCCCTCTTTTCCGATGTGTTTTTATTACCTCTTCTGCCTCCAAAAACCTACCATCTCTCTCCAGGGTGCCTCAAGCTGTTGGGCCAGGAGGGGAGGGAGGTGACGCAAATCACAAGTTATTCTTTTCCTGTCTGGCCTTGCCTGGGCTCTGTGCAATTGTGTGTGTCTGTCTCTGTGTGCAAGTATATGCGTGTGGGGGAGAGTTGATTAGTCTCCGATTACAAGATTGGTGAATCAGGGAGGGGCGGAAGAGGGTGCAGCAACTTTGGCAAAAATATGTTGACCATAGCAGCTATTTTCCTCCTGCAAAATCAATCAAACTTTGATGCACAGTTTCTTTTCTGTTTACAAAATACCTTTTAAAAAAAATTAAAAAAACGAAAACATATTGCTACATTATGAATTGACAGGAAAGATTGTCTTTCTCATGCAGTCTTAATGTACAGTTTTCAATACAATGTACAGCTTTCAACAGAGTCACACAAAAGTGTAAAAATAGGAAAGCATATTGCTACATTCTGAGTCAACAGGAAAGATTTAGTGATTGAGTAATCTTAATTTTACAGCTTTTACCAGTTTACAGAACAGTCACAAAAAGGCAAATGTTTAAACAATGATTCATCAAAATCCCATAAAAACATTCAAAATATGGGTGAAAACCCTTTTCACTGCGTGGTACTTCCTACCACACAAGGAAGTGTAGGTGCTAAGTAATATGGTACTGCATATTTCCATAGTAATGTGCTTTGGCATACTACACTAGCATATAGAGGCTTGTGAGCACCAGGCCAATTAGAAAATGGAGGATTTAAAAAATAATAATAAAGAAGTTTATTAGGCCCTTTATTATATCTGAATGTTCTTGTGGTCATATTGGATGCAACATTTCTTGTGCTTTGGTGTTGTGTGGCTGTTATTAACAAATAGCTGGTGTGAGATGAGGACCAAAGTATACTGTAGTGGCAGGGGGATTTACCCATTCCTCTTGTTGCAGCCCCAATTAAAATCACACATACCCTGCCTGCTCTTCACAATGGACAAATCTCCCCTCCTGCATGCTAGTGAAAGCTTTTCTTCTATTGCCAATAGCAGATGCAGGATGGGAGATGATTCTTATCAAGAGCAGAGGACCAAAAGAGTTAAAGACCCCTACCACGGCATAATCTTAATCTGGATCAGCCCATCTCCTCCACCCATTGCACTGGGTGCAATGGGCGGCGGAATCCATGAAAAACCAAACCATGTGAGAAATTTCACATTTAGTTTGTCCTGTGATCCCATGAGATAGACATCTTCCTGAAAAGAATTTTGCAGCAGATAGTAAGATCACAATATTACATTCCTGCTTGTTTATATCAGCAACATCCATAGCTTAACAAATCGAATGATGCATGTGTCCCTAACTTTTTTAGATTTGTTTTAAAAATATAAGGGATTGAACAACAATAATTGCTGGTGTCTATGGCCTTTTCCGCATGGCATTTGCCATGTGAAAGAGTGCCTGGAGCATCGCACAGTTGTGAGGAGCGATCTGCATGACACACTCACAATCACGCAACGCTCCAGAGGTGAGAGGGGAGCCCAAAAGACAAGAGAAAAAGCCCAGCCCAGGCTCTGTGTAGTGAGTGTAGCAATGCTGCTTAAGTCCAGGGCCAGGCCATGCATTGAAGTTTCACTTTCAAGCAGCCACAAGAATAGAAGGAAATCCTTTTACTCTTGTGGCTGCTTGGAAGTGAAGCAGCAAGGTTCTCTGTGCTCCTTTGGAGCAAAGTACAAAAGAAACACCATTTTCCTTTGAAGGAGCACCGAGAGAGAGGGTAGGTGCTTTCCTTCAGAAGGAAAGGGCATTTCTTTCATGCTTTCCCCCAAAGCAGCCCCAAAACTCTTACTTTCCAGGTGCTACTTTGTGGGAGGGGAGGAAAAAGAAGTAATTCTTTAGGACCTTCTGTTAGGAAATTCAGCTTATTCTAGTCTCTGGGCACTTGAAGGGTCTCAGCATGCCTTATTCCACAGACCATTAACAACCCTTCTTTCCTCTGCACTGTCTACTGAAAGAATAATAGATAAGAGTGAGCAATTGATGACCAACTTTAAACAAATATTTGAATGTTTAAATTTAAATATTGAAATCTTGAATTAAATCTTGCGGGTCCCCAACAACAAATTATATTTACAGGTAGTCCCCACTAATAAAAAGAGGTTAAGAACCACTGATCTAATTAAAACATGACACAAAAAGAAAGGGAGCTGGCAGTATGGGAAGGGAAGAAGAGGCAATATCTGTTGGACTTATTGCCTCTTCTTCTCTTCTTCTGAGGCCAGGGCAGTGGCAGTAGGGTTGGAGGTAGGGTCTTTCTCTCTCCATGTGATCCATATGTATATATGGAATATAGAGACGGTGGGACTTTCCATGCTACACTGTTATACTGCTATTATTCCACTTTCAACATCCTATGGAATCCTGGGGTTGGCAGTTTAGGAAAAGGCATTTAGAATTCTCAATCAGAGAGCTGTTTGCTCTCAATAAACTACAAACCCCAGAATTCCACACAATGTTGAAAGTGAAATAATAGCACTATAACAGGGTAGTGTGGAAAGGCCCTGTACACACAATCTCTATTCTCCCAGCCTTTCAGTGAACACATAGAGCACCACTAGAGAACCTGTAGCCCTCCAGACATTGCTGAAGTCTAGATCCATTCAGTCTAGTCAGTGATGGAGAATGATGAGTGTACAGTCGTCCCTTCATTTTCACAAGGGTTCAGGGTGCAGAACCCTTGCAAAAGTGGAAAAACCATAGATAACTCCCACCCCTGGGATCCTCCTCTCATTCCCTTCTGGGGCTTCCCCTTCCATTCCCTTGCCTTTTGCATGCTGGGGCCAGAGGCAAAAAAATGGGAGGTGGGGCTCTGGAGGAGGGCGGGAAAGCACATGCATGCCTCCTCACCCCATTTCCTTGCCTCTCATCCAGGCACTTGCCTTCCTTCTCTGCACCTGGCCAAACACAAGGGAATGGGAGGAGGAGAAGGGGGAAGGCATACACATGCCTCGTGAATAATCAAATTCATGAAAGTCAAACTCGTGATTGTTGAGGGATGACTATAGTCAATAACATTCAGGCAGCCATCAGTCTCCTAGCCGTGATACAGTTGCTGAAAGCAGGACTAGATGATACTATCTCCTTCTCCACTTCAAATATTCAGATTCACTAAAATAATTGTGTAAGCAAGGGCACCTTTTGAAGGGAGTACTAGATTTCTGCAAGGTCAGCATCTCAGATCTAATGACATTGAAATGCTGCAATGGCCCTTTTTATAGAATTCTGTAAAAACAATACGGTCTAAACAAAGGAAGTTCATATTTAGTAAGGAGCTATGAAAATGGTTTCTTGCACAAAGGGAAAAACCCTCAAGGTAAAACGGTATCTGTAAAGCATCAGACAGGCACCTTAAAACAAAAAGGACTTCTGACACTATAAATAAGCATTCTGAGTAACTAGAATGGAATGGAATATAAATGACAATAGCAGACACACATAACTGCTGTGTGGTGATCCTTACTGATGATCAGGCTCCTCATGGCAGATGTTCTTGCTACAAGATTCTGAACACAACCATTGTGAAAGAGCAGCTCAGATTTCAAGCGGCTGGCACAATAAATCAACACACACCATCAGAAGCAGCCAGGAAGAGGTTAGCAATCATATATAATGAACAAACAGAACCGGGAGGAACCTTAAACTTTCCACACCTCTTCTGAACACAGTGCCCACCCCACCCTCACCCCCCAGATCCCCTTCCCCTAATAAAAAGCTGCTTGAAAGCAGGAATCATGTATTTTATTTGGCTGTCTGCACTGGACAAATAAAGGCAAGGTTGTTTTTTTCAATAAGCTGTGAAACTTTACGGGTAGTTTTCATCCTCTTGGTCTGCAGCGCCTGGACTTTCTTACTTTTGGAGTTTAGACGGCAGCTGGGAGTAATGTTGGTAAGAATTTCCTTCTTGAGTCATCCTCACCTTTCTAGAATAGCACACACAGCTTCACTCACTGCAACATTTTATTTATGTATGTATTTATGCTTTTATTTATTTAACTTACGTCCTATTTTTCTTCTATCACTGGAATTCAAGGCAGGTCACAGCAAGTTTGCAACAGGTACAAATAAAAGAAGAAAGAAATTTGAAAAGGATATATATATACATACACATATGTACACACATATATATACATGCATGCTGCAAACTATCAAACAAGTTATAGTACTGAAACACTGCTGAATAAAAAAAAAATAGACTATGTTAAAATAATTTTAAAAAAGATTCAGCACCAATCTAGTAATATGTTCTTTCTTGACATCCAGTCAACTGCAAAAAGCCAATCTGGAGAAAAAGGGTTAACTGAAAAAAAGCAGGTAAGACCATTTAAACTGCAATTCTCTTAAGACTTAAGCACAGACTTACGAGTAAACTACACTGAAGACATCAGACGTAGTAGGATAAGACCAGAGAGCCAGCATGGTGGAGTGATGTGAGTGCTACAGCCCTGGAGACCAGGATTTGAATCCCTGCTTGGCCAAGGAAACCCACTGGCTGACCTTGGGCAAGTCATACTGTCTCAACTTTAGAGAAGGGCAAAGGTAAACCCCCTCTGAACAAATCCTGCCAAGAAGACCCTGTGGTAAGTTCACCTAAGGGTCACTAGAAGTTGGAATGACTTGAAGATCACAACAACAACGACAAGATTGAGGCCTTTTCCACATGGCATTGCTTTCACACAACGTCATTGTGATCCCTTAGCCATCACATCCCCATGCATTGCAATCACAGGATATTCGTTTAATGGAAAAAATCTGGTAAGCGCCCACAATTGCACAACGCTCCCATCACCCCCAGCCATGCAGAAGGGGCAGAAGTACAATCACATGCTTCTTTCCCCAGCGCAGCATGGGAAAGAGATCAGTCGTGCTGTAGAAGGTGGATGCGTGTTGCTTGCACTCCCTTTAGGCTGGGTGCGGAGGAGAGTGTTCCCGTCACGCTCCCATCCCAGCAACGGTGCTGCCAGGATCATGACGGGGTGTCAGCAGGAACCAGTGAGGTGAGGAAATGGCCTATATCTATGAAAGGTTATGCTACAAACTTCTGTGTCTCAGTCTCAAAGGTGCTATAAGATCCCATTGTTCACTGAATACACTAAATTTTGTTCTTCTTTTCTTTGAGACCTCTTCCTAAACTGCAAGCCCCAGGATTCCATAGGATGTTGAAAGTGGAATAACAGCACTTTAATAGGCTATTGCGGAAATGGCCCCTATCTTGCCTCACAGTCATGCCTGTGAAGGTGTTGGTCCTTTTCTGACGATCTCGTGGGCTGAGTAGGCTCATATAGAGATATACAGCATGTTACATAGTAGCCTGGACCTAAAACTTATAGGTCATAATCAGAATTTTGAATGGTGGCTAGAAACTGACTAGCAGCCAGTGGAGCTGTTGTAGCAGGGGAATTGCAAGGCCTCTGTAACCTGCTCCAGTTAACATTCTGCATGTCAACATGGTCAATGATCTTGCGTCAATTTCCTGCCCTTGAAGTCTTCGGGAGACATATAGACTTTTTAGAAAAACTGCAAAAGCAAAGAATGAAGTGGCTGGAAGTCCACTTCTGTTTTTGAAAAGTGAGCATAAACAGTGCGAAGGTGGGGTGGAATCTTCAACCTATTTAAAAGATGTACTTTGTCTCCTGGAGTTCTGAGGAAGGACATTTCAACATTGTTTTTTGACTAGAAAAAAGGATGGCTCCAGGAGTCTGTTTGGGTGAAGGGTTGCAAAAACAGGCTCGAGGCCACATGCAGCCTCAAGGCTGCGCATTTGCCCTCCCTTGCTGTACATTATGATTAAACTGCCACAGCATAAACAGTGGTTTCTGACATGACATCTACAGTGTGGTCCTGTGCTTGGCAGATTGGGCAGAGCCAGAAACTCCATCTATAATCAACGCTAACAACAAATCTTGTGTACACAGAACCCACAATGGTAGAGTTGTGCAGGTCAGCTCTTCTATTTAGGCAAAGCAGGGTGGCCAGCCCCGGGATGTGGCAGCAAACTGTTGGAAGGGAGAGCTGTGTCCCACATGACCTGCTCTTATCCTCCTAATCTGGTCTGTTGCTTTAAAGTACAATGGAGCCCCATCACTGTCAGTGTTCAAGCAGAGCTCAGGAAAGTTACTTTTTTGGGCCCCACAATTCCCCCGATCCCCCCACCATCTTAACCAGTGGCTATATTGACTTAGAGACTCTGAGAACTGTAATCCAAATAAAAGACATTTTTTGTAAAATAAAGGAAGGATTGAATTGGTGTTGCATAAGGGGTCAGTACTTATCCTTTTAAGCACATATTTGGAAATTCTGTGTGCGTGTGTGTGTGAGAGAGAGAGAGAGAATGAGAGAGAGAGAGAGACAAGAACAGCCTAAGAAGGGTAAAGCTGGTTTTTACTATGGGAAAATTGTTGATTACACATTCCCTCTGCCTGCCTCTTTTTTCCTCCAAATTGCCCCTTCCTCAAGCTCTTTTTCCATACCAATGGCTGGCATGGGTTTGATCCATATGTGTCTACACAGAAGGAAGTGTACCTTCACAGGATCAGAACTAAGAGACTCAACAAAAGAAGAGCAGCACAACTCAGTTCTGTGGCATCAGTGCCACCATTGGCTGGGACTAAGAATGCTATACCCATGAATCACATATATCTTGAGATACAACAAACAGGATATCTGGCATTGGGCACTGATGTTTCTCAAGGCTGTTTTTAAAAAGTCTTGAATGTGTGGTGAGCAGTTTCTGACAAAAGAGAGGGGATTGACTGTGACAGTATATATCTCTGGTTAGCAATACATAACTCTTTTCTTCACCAGGCTGAAGATGCCTAGCTCCCTCAACCTTCCTCATATGTGTTGTCCTCCATACTTCTTATTATCCTTGTTGTCCTCCAACTTCTCTATATCAGTCCTAAAACACGGTGCCCAGAACTGAATGTAGTACTGTAGATGAATATAAATGAATTTTAGATGAATGTAAATGTAGATGAATTTTGAGAGAGAGAAATGTAGGGTACTACATTAGGAAGAAAGAATGAAATGTACAGATATAGGATGGATGACATCTGGCTTGGAAACGGTACATGTGAAAGGAATCTAGGAGTCTTAATGGACCACAAGCTGAACAGTGTGATGTGGCAGCTGAAAAAACAAACAAATAAAAAAACCAATGCCATTACATCAATAGGACTATAGTGTCAAGGTCAAGGGAAGTACTAATACCACTCTATTCTGCTTTGGTTAGACCTCAGCTGGAATACTATGTCCCGTTCTGGGCACCAAAATTCAACAAGGCTATTGACAAGCTGGAACATGTCCAGAAGAGAGTGACCAAAATGGTGAAGGTTCTGGAAACTATGCCCTATCAGGAGTGGTTTAGGGAGCTAGGTAAGTTTAGCCTGATGAAAAGAGGTTAAGAGCTGACATGATAGCCATGTTTAAATATTTGAAAGGATGTCATGTTGAAGATGGAGCAAGCTTGTTTTCTGCTGCTCCAGAGACTAGGACATGAAACAGTGGATTCAAACTACAGGAAAAGAGATTCCACCTAAACATCAGGAAGAACTTTCTAATGGTAAGAGTTGTTCAACAGTGGAATATGCTGTCTCACAGTGTGGTGGAGTCACTTTCTTTGGAGTTTTGTAACCAGAGGATGGGTGGCCATTTGCTGGGGGTACTTTGAGTGTGTGTTCCTGCATGGCAGGGGGTTGAACTGAATGGCCCTTGTGGTCTCTTCCAGCTCTATAATTCTCTGATTCTATAAAATCTGACTAGTGCAGAATATAGTGGGACTACTACTTCCCTTGTCATGGCTTTATTATCGCAGGCAAATATGTTCTTTGCTGCAGCATCACGCTACTGGTTATGTTCAGCTTATGATCAATAATGATCCCAAGGTTCTTTTCACACGTACTGCTGCTGAACTAAGTATCCCCTATTCACATGTACTGCTGCTAAACTAAGTATCCCCTACACCATAAGTGTGCATTTGTTTTCTGTGGACAATTTATTTTGATAATAAATAATATTTTTGAAAAAGAAAGAAAAGCAATGGACACTAGACAGGTCTAGTACCCCTTCCTCCTAGATGCCTTGTTCCAAATTATCCTCTTCTGATCCTGCTGTTCCTAACAAGAAGGCTTGTTGTAATGAATGCATATGTGTTGTTGTTGTTGTTGTTGTTGTTGTGATTTATGATGACTCTAAAATGGCATTCTCTTGGCAATGTTTGTTCAGAAAGGATTTCTATTGTCTTTTTCTGAAGCTAAGGGAATGTAACATGCCCAAGATCACCCAGGAGTTTTTCATGGCCCAGTGAGAATTTAAACTTGGTTTCCTGAAGCCCTAGTCCAACATGCAAATGACAACATCACACACTGGCTCTCACCTGTAACCCATCGATTTATCCTGAGCTACTGTGCCAAAGCAGTTGTTCATAGAAGTGAAATATAAAATGTCCTAGCAAGTAAAAACCAACATAGTGTAGTTGTTTGAATGTTGGATTAGGACTCTGGAAACTAGGTTGGAATCTTCACTCAACCATGGAAACCCAGTGGGTGCTCTTGGGTAAATCATACTGCCTAAGTCTCAGAAGAAGGCAAAGGGAAACCCCCTCTGAACAAATCTTGCCAAGAAAACCCCATGATAGCTTCACCTTAGAATAACCACAAGTAGAAAATGACTTGAAGGCAAACAACAGCAACATGCAGGCTCCAACTTGACTAAGTATGTTCAACTCTGACTTGGCATGCCTGAGCATCCTCACCAATGGCACTACGTGATTGCATGCTCTTGTGAGGCAAGAGGCTATGCAGGTGGGGCCTCCCATGTCAGACAAACTTTTGCTGGGGAGCCAGACTAAATGTGCCAAACAGCTACTGAGCAGCAGCAGTAGTGGGGGCTGACACTCTCAGAGGATCTCGTAGAGACAACAGCATTGGCACCATAGCAACACTTGCTAGTACTGTACAGAAGGAAGCACTATGGATCCCTTTTGCAGATGATACTAAATGAGCTACGGGGTACAGCAGAGGACAACTACAAAAAAACACTGTGAATAATGATGCAACTGGCTGACATTCAGCTGTTGACATCCTCAGAGGTGAAAGGAAAGTCTGAAGCTGCACAACACATATTACTCAAACACAGAATGTGAGAAACATGAAACAAGGGAAGCTAAACATAGTATAATAAGAAATGGAATGTATCAACATTACAATATTTGGTGACTGGAATGCAAAAGAGAAGGATCAAAGACTGTAGGAAAATTTGGCCTAGGATCAAGAAATGAAGCAAGAGAACAACTACAGTCATCCCTCCACATTCGCTAGCATTAGGGGCACAGGACCCCAGTGGAAGTGGAAAAACCGTGAATAACTCTAGGCCCTCCCGAACAATATTTAACACACAAAAAAAAGTATGATCACCATATTCAATCCGCCATGGATTCCTTTGAGGCATCAGGGTCCTTTCACAAGGCAGAAGTGGGTGGCTGGTGGGGCTTACTGCCACTTCCACTGCAGCTCCACATCATTTTTAATGGGCACTTACAAGCCTCGTTCACAGCTTCTCAGTCTCACGAGACTTGCAGTCCCTATTAAAAATGGCATAGGGAGGCGGCAGAGATGACAGCAAATAAGCTGTGAATAATCAAATCCACAAAAGTGAAACTCGTAAATATGGAGGGTAATTGTAATTGAGGCCAATAGTTTGTTCATCACAAACATGTTCAGCAAACAACCAAAGAAATGATTGTATGCACGGACATCACCTGATGGCCAATGTAGAAATCAAATAAACTACAATATAGTCACTATATAATTTGAAGCAGGAAAAGCTCCACTCTCTATACTAAAACAAGACGAGTAGCAGATTGTGACACAAAACACAAACAGCTAATATCAAAAGTTAGAACAAAACTAAAGAAGAACTCCAAACCAACCACTGAGCTGAAATACAACCTGAAGTATATCCCCATAGAATTTAAAGATAATGTAAAAATATAGTTTTGGACTATTAAGCCTAATTGACCAGGATTCATTGGAACAATTACTGAAGAAAGCCAGGGAAGAAAGTGCAAAGGCAGGTTCACAGGTAAACATGAAGAAAACAAAAAATAATGATCACAGATTATTTACATCACTTTAAATAGACATTGAAATATTTCATCCTTTTCCATAACTTGGCTCAATCAGAATGTAGACTAGAGTCAAGAAATCAGAAGACTAGGAGTTGGAAGAGCAGCTGTGAAGTAACTAGACAATATTCTGAAGTACAAAGATATATAATTGAAAATTAAAGTTAGGACAATCTATGCCATTGTATTTCCAATTTCTATGTATGGTTGTAAAAGCTGGACAGTTTAGAAAGCTGAGAGGAAGGAAATGAATAATTTGAAATGGGGTGCCGGAGAAGAGTTTTACAGATATGATAGACTACAGAAAAAGACAAATAAATGCATTCCAGAAATCAAACCTGAACTCTCTCCAGAAGCCAAGATGACTAAACTGAGACAGTCATACTTTAGACACATCACAAGTAGGCACGACTATATATGCTATAAGTTGAAGCTGACTTGCTGGCAGTTAACGATAACACAACAAATCTGATGAAATTCCCAGGTAATAAACAAATATGTGGCTTGGGCATTCCTTTAGCAGAAATACTGTGTCCCCTAAGGCATGATCAGACATGCCCTATGTGCCTTCACTAGTCCAACATACCTTACATTGTGTTTTGTCCAGAAAGCATGACTTGGCCTGGGGCCTGAAATAACAGCATGGAACATGTTCTGGCATGTCCTAGAAATGGAACAGATGGAATCCAGCTTCTCATCCTGTTTTCATATGTTCATCATTATATGTGAATAGAGCTATACATCACACTTCCTACACAAGTGGTATTACAATGTGACTTGTCTCTTATATGTGTTTTTCTTTCTAGATTACCTTCTTCTTGGGTTAATTAACATATGCATATCAACAATGGGCTAATTTGCAAGTCAACAATAGGACAATTTCTCTGGCTCATTTTGCACCTAGTTTTGGTGAGCCGATTGAAAGTCCCACAAGAATGGCACATTCAGTGAAAATTATTCAAGAGAGATGAAATAAATACTCGATGCTGAGTGCTTAAGGCTGCAGTCTTTCACTTTTTTGGTTTCATTTGGATAAGTAAAACCTACTTCTGATTACTCAGGTACTAAATTGCATTCTTATTATAGGTGATGCTGCACAACATGCATCATCAAGGCAAGGGCAGAATCAAAGTGTTCCAGAAGGCTAATGTAGTAATTAAGGATTTTGTTATATATCATGAAAGCAAAGGATGAATATCAGAAAAGCAGCCATGTCAATCTACAGTAGAAAAAAAAACCAGCAGTCAATACACACAAGGAAAGTTAGGCTATACTATTCCCAAATATTGTCTTATGCTAGCCAGCCCCATAGGTATAGTCATGAGTTAAACTTCAAAATAAAAAACATTTATGCTATGTTACCAGCTCATATATATAACTGGAAAATTGCTCTTACCCTTTAAGGTTACCCATTTGGCATAGACTATCAGTACATCTTCTCAATATTTTAAAGACAACATCTTCTTTATATTTATTTAATACCCCCCTTCTTCTAATGTGAGATCAGAGGCAACTTGCAGTATAGATTAAAACAGAATAGACTACGGCCATTTCCACACTACACTGTTATAGTGCTATTATTCCACTTTCAACATCCTATGGAATCCTGGAGTTTGCAGTTTAGGGAAGGGCATTTAGCATTCTCAGCCAGAGAGCTCTCTGGTCTCAGTAAACTGCAAAACCCAGGATTCCACAGGATGTTGAAAGTGGAATAGTAGCATTGTAACAGTGTAGTGTAGAAGTGGCCTAAAACAATATATAATACAGATGTTTTTAAAAACTATTAAGCAATCCTATTAAAACATTTGAAACATTTTAATACATTTGAAACATAGTGAAGATAAAAGTACAGCAAATCATGTTAAAAGGGCTCTTCTGCAATATGCAATCAAAAAGTGAAGGCCTCTGTAAATAAAAAAGGTCTTTGTCTGCTAGTAGAGAAAAGAGAAGAGAAGGAGCCAACTGAGCTTCTCCTGGGAAGAAATTTCGCAGCTTGGGAACAGTCAGTAAGAAAGCTTTCTCTTGCCTCCACCCAATGTATCTGTGACAGTGTTGGGATCAAGAGAAAGACTTCTCCCTAGCAGCAGATGACAGGCCCTCCCTCCTTCCCAACCACCACTGCTGTGGCCTCTGAAGGAGAGAAGAGGAGGCCAGCATAGCTCCATCATGCTTGAGCCCCAGCAGCAGATGAAAAAATAGGTAGTGTATACTGGACTTAATCCTCTCCCCCACTGCCATGCCCGTTTCCTTATGTTTCCTGTCTTATTTAGATTGTAAGCCTGAGGGCAGAGAACTATCAAATCAGCAATTTGTAAGCTACTCTGGGAGCCTTTTTGTCTGAAGGGCAGGATACAAATAAATAAACAGAGACTTCTCCTAAAGATTTTAAAACTAGGATAGGCCCATAAAGAGAGATATGCTTTCAGGCAGACAAAAAGTAGCATCAAAGCAAGACATGTCTCCAAGAAGTATCTACTATCTTTCACAGTGTTTCTAGCATTACATTAACTGGGATTGTGCCACCCACAGTGATCATGGTTCTTCATTAGGATTAGCGATAATCAGCACAAGAACTGACACAGTTACCATGAGGGTCAGGTGTGCTGATTCAGCTCACCTATGTTCCACATATCTCTCCATCAGCAAGCATGATCTGTCCTCTCTCACCTCCTCCACGCAGACACATTTCAATCAGCTAGCATAATAGAGATATACTCCCCAAAGCATTCCCAAGCTTAAATGAAAACATCTCAGTTTTTATCTGGCAGCTGTGGGTGCCTCGGGATATAACAGAGTTTTGTTGACATTGTTTCGTATTAGGCAGATTTTTCGGGAAGTCAGAGGAACAGTAATTGGAATTCACAACAGAAAGTTACAGTACCTCCAGCAGTAAGTTATTAAAATGTTGGATGGCGAGGAAGGAGCGAAAGACTGTGTAGGTTTCTCTGGAATAAAATGTTTGTCGCAGATTTTTTTTTAATTAGAGCTTTTTGTTTGTGAGATTTTTAAAGTTTTCTCCCAAAAATTAATTTCCCCACATTTATGGGTAATAAGTCAGAAAAGGAGTAAAGTTGGGAATGAGCAGTTGAGAGAGGGGAGAAATGCACCAAAAAAGTTAAAATTGGGAGGATGGGGGTGGGGGGGATTGGGAAGATGGTGGTAGCTTTGGGGAGAGATTTCTGATGTATGGCAACACTAAGGTGAAACTATCATGGAGTTTTCTGGACCCAAGAACATATGATGTGCCCAAGATCACGCAGTAGGTTTCCATGGCCAAGTGGGGAACTGAACCCTGGTCTCCACAGTTGTAGTCAAATGCTCAAACCACTACACCACAATGGCTCTAAACCACCTCTGCTTTACAGGGTACAAAAATAAATTCCTGCCTGAGAAGTTCACAGTCTAAAATTCAATATAGGAAGAAATGGAAAAGAATACATAACTGTTTCAATTGTGCATAGTTAAGGCCATAGTTGTTGTTGCATGCCTTCAAGTCATTTCCAGCTGATGGCGACCGGAAGGTGAACTTATCATGAGGTTTTCTGGCTGAGAGTATGTGACATGCCCAAGGTTACCCAGTGGGTTTCCATGGCTGAGCAGAGAATTGAACCCTAGACTCCAGGGTCATAACACCACGCTGGCTCTCTAGGGCCATAGTTACGCAGCCTGAATTATAGATAGTTAATGGGCCCCATACTGGGAGATAGTCTGCATATTAAATAAATAAATAAATAGTTTCATTACTTTCCCCTTTTATATATCCTAGACCTCAGGGCCTCCCTCTCTGTATCCTATTTCTGCTTCTAGAATTTATAATATAGAAATCACCAGCTACTGATCTCCCGTAACAAAATGTTGAATAATGAATAAGGGAATAGCTCAAAGCTATTTTACAGGCTTTCTGTACTGAGTATTGCTTCTTGGCTATGTGTATTTCTCAGTCCCTTCCTACAGGGGGGAAATGTCATCAAGCCTTCTGCATTTTGCTTTGTATAGATACTGGTGCTTTCATATGTTCGTCATATGTTCACACATGTAGCTTTTAAACTAGAGATGTTAGAATACTTTACTGCAGTCTCTGCATAGAAAATGCTGCTGGGCAGAGAACTGGAATGGATGTTTTCATTATTTTTATTTTCATTGAATCAGGAAACAACTTGAAAAGGGATGTAGTAACATATAGTGATGAGTCAGCCATGAACTACACTGTTCAGACAGTGTTATTACAGTAATGTTTTCTGGGCCTCAGTTCCACATTCATAAAATGGGAAATAAATTACCTTGACTTCAAAAAGGATGAAAGGGAGGCTGGTGTCAAGCAGTTCACCTCTATTCAAATAATAAAAATCTTTCAGTATGCTCTCTGCTCAGACTAATTATTTTGCCTATTCCATATGAGAGAGTGGGGGATATAAACTCAATGAACCACTGTCCTCAGGGCCAAAGAATGAGGAAATTATAAGTTTTTCTCAGAATTCTTTTGCAATCACCCCAGCAGAGAAACTCCAAGATGCCTCTTAACTGAAGGGGATGTGAGAGTGAGAGAAGGGGAGACTGGGCTATGATGGGAGGGGAGTAAAGAGAGAAAGTGGGGTTGAATGTTGTTTCTCTGTCGCTGCAAGGCCCTTGGAGCATCTCTGCTAACAGAAATCAACATGCAAATCCCAAAGCAGCAAGGGAGTGCTCTGCTGTTCTGACCTGTATAATGAACAAATAAAAGGAGGCCACTTTGCTCCCAAGCTCCCTTGGTCCATTTACCCCCACCACCCCAAAAGACAAAAGGTGCAGCTTAGTGGTGCATGAAAGAAGAAACAAAACAAAAAGGCCACCTCCCTTTCCCTCCCCTCTCCACTCCTCTAAGCTCCCCCACTAGACAGATGGCAACAGTTGCCCCCACACCAGTTGTGTGTCACAGGGAACAAGCCTCTTTTATCCCACAACAGGTCATAAATGAGAATGGCGCAGACAGCAGCTAAACACTTCATTGTGGGATGGCATAACTGGGGGCGGGGAGAGTGGGCAGAGAGGCAATTCTGCTCCTGTCACAAAGCCTGGAGGAAGATAATCAGCAAGTCAAGGCTCCTGTGTGAGCCCATCTGTCTGCTTATGGGAGCTCCCTTGCCCATGTGCTTTCCATGCTAGACAACTGCCAGCACTGCATTGATACATATATTAGTGACCATTGCATTATGGTAAGAGACTGTACTGAGAGCTTGATTTCACCGCTATAACAAGTTCAAATTCCACACCATTTGCCTGCACAAGGTCATAACTTTGTTCCCACTTCATGTTAATGGAAGCTTTCCAAGGGATGTTTGGCCCAGACCTTGGAAAACTTACTTTTTATACTCCTAGAATCTTCCAGCCAGCATGGACACTGAATGTGTTGGTTGGGAAATTCTGGAAGATGTAGTTCAAAAAAGTAACTTTTCCACACTCTGATTCAGATAATTTAAGTATATTTTTATAAAGAATTTATTTCTGCAGGCAATTTTATTCAGATCATATGAGGATGGTATTTTTTTTAATTTGCTTTTGATATGGTATGTGTGTATGTGCCCTTGTAAATGATGTGAGGAGTTTTGCAGCTGCTGTCATTCACTGTTTTAGTGTTGAGGTTCTTTTTAATTTTGTTGTGATAAGTAAGTTTTACTTTTTTTAAAGTAATTTTAAGTAATATTTATAACTCCTTAAGTATAATTGATTATAGAATGATGGGGTATAAACTGCTGAAGTAGAGAGATAATATAATCCATCTGGAACCTTAGCTGTGCATTCTGAAAATGACTCACCCAGAAAAATGACAGGGTAGAAAACTCCTTTTACCAGTCCTGACTGTGATTAACAAAGGCTAACTTGTGGTGACTAGCAGAACAATCCTTAGGATGATTACTCAGAAGTAAGTCCTCCTGAGTAAGCAGGATTGTAGCCTAAAATGTGCAATGTGATCCTGAGCATCTACCCAGAATGTTTGTCCTGTGTGTGTGAGCATACCTGCATACATACATGCAGCACTGCAGTAGCACCAAGATCTGTGCCTGGACTGTGGCAA
This sequence comes from Iguana delicatissima, assembly GCA_948472985.1. Lineage (NCBI taxonomy): Eukaryota > Metazoa > Chordata > Lepidosauria > Squamata > Iguanidae > Iguana > Iguana delicatissima. The sequence goes on from CAOKZL010000786.1 coordinate 479,431, forward strand.
TCAAGCACTAGGCCTCATACAAGCACAAAGCAGGAAGCTGAACCCAGCTACCCAAGCACTTTGATGTTAAATATGAGACAACTGCTGAGTGCAATAAACCAGATAAAGAACCAGAGGAAACAATGAGACAATACAGGTCAGCACAAAGAGTGGCAGCAGCCTGTGCATACCAGCTGTCTAATCTACAAGGTTATTTATACAGCACAGAGCTGTCAGCTCTCATGTGTTCATCACAAGCCTCACAATTTTAAAGCAGTGGACTAAAAGGCCTATATTGCAATGATGAGATTTGCAGGTTCCTGTGTTTCTGCAGACAGATTGTTTAAGGTGTGTCAAGTACTGAGTATTATGTTCTCAGAAAACCATAGCTGATTTCCTAAAATCTCAGGGACAAATAAGTTCCTTATACAGTTGAATGATGCAAAAGTTGGTCACTAATCTCCAGTTCCCTTTTTCATCATGCAAACAATGAAAATGGAGCTTCATCAGCAAATTTAAGTAGGACCTAAAGCAGGGCTGAGAAATAATCATGCAAACAGTGGGTCATATCCGCTCCTTGGGAGAGTCCTGTGCAGCTGTTGCTTCCTTGACCTTCTGGACTCTCCACCCCCTACTTTTGCCCCCAAACTATCTCCAGATGGGCAATTTGGGCCTGGAAATGCTGTTTTGCTCCACTTACAAACAGCAAACAGACAAACAATAAAAACCCACAAAAATAACCAAAAGTGGCTTCTAGTTGGCCAAAACATCACTTTCAGTCAATTCTACAGTGTACTGATGCAGCCAAGGAAAGGTCAATAGGCATAAATGGCCCTGTAAGCCCTGGACCTTGCCCACCTCTGACCAAATGTTTAGATGCTTAGTTTAGAATGATTCAGTTTGATCCAGGTTCTAGGCTTGCCACCTGGTACTTGCTTAGACTATCATCTGAACTGGATTCTACTCAGATATAAGTTCTATGAAGTTAAATGGAGCCAGGAAAGCAAGGGATTGTAGGCTTAATCAGTTGACATCCTATATTTTTTTCAGCTTGCAACATTCACTGAATGTGCCATTCTTGTGGGAATTTGAATCAGGTCACCAAAACTAGGTGCAAAATCGACCTAGAAAGGACTGTCTATTGTTGATATGCATATGCTAATGAACACAGAAGGAATGTAATCTAGAAGGAAGAACACATGTAAAGAGATAAATCACACTGCGATACCAGTTTTGTAGGAAGCATGATGTATAGCTATTCACATACAGTGCTGAACACATGGAAATGGGAAAAGAAGCTGGATTTCATCTGGTACATGCCTGGCACATGGCAGAACATGTTTAATACTGTTATTTCAGGGCCCCAGGCCAAGTCATGCATTCTGGATAAAACACAGTGTAGGCTACATTGGACTAGCTAGGGCACGCAGGGCATGTCTGATCTTGTCTTATGGGGCACAGTATTTCTCCTAAAGGAATACCCAAGCCACTGAATTGTTTATATGCTGGGAATGTCATCAAATGAGGGCATGTTCAGTCATGACAAATCAGAGTTGAACATGTTTAATCAAGTTGGAGCCTGCCAGGACATTTTATATTCCATTTCTATGAGCCACTGCATTGACAGAGTAGCTGGGGGTGAACCTATGGGTTACTTGTGAATTCATTAAAGCAAATCTTGATGGCCACTCCTTGTAAGGAAAAACAGGATCAGATGATGATATCCTAGAATGAGGCTGCTGGGATGGAGGGTTACTAAACTTGGGTTGCCATACACCTGCTTTGGCTAGGTTTTATTTGCTGTCTGTTGCCTGTTTGGTCTGCCATCTAGCACAGATTTCAAGCTTCCTTTTTTAAAAAAATTAAAAGTTAGCCTCTAAACTTTGTAGAAGCTTGGGATATGGGACAAAACGTGGAGGTACTCTTTAGTAAAACTCTGCTGAAAGAAACAAGTGCACCTGAGAATTTCAGGCATGAGGAAAATGAGAGCAAGTGGTGCCAGTGGTAGAGTGCAAGAAATAAAGGAAGACTGCACTGTGAGGGCCAGAGGTGAGACAAGGGAGGGAGTAGGAAAGATGGGAGCGCAAAGAGTGAGAGCAGCTGAGGGCAAGAAGTAAGGAAGAAGCATAATATGAGGGCACAAGGTGAGGCAAAGGAGGGAGTAGGGGAGACAGGAGAATGAGCAGAACAAATGGCAGAGTGCAAGAAACAATTGAGTGGTCCATTGTGAGGATGCAAGGTGAGGGAAGGGAGTAAGTAGGAGGGAAGGGAGAGTGAAGTAAGGAACAGAGGGAGGGGAAAGAAGGAGGAGAGTTGCAGTGGCAAAGTGCAAAGAGTAAGAGAGGTATTGGTGAGGGGCAAGAGAGGGAGATGTGATGTCACAAGGTGTGGGAAGGAGGGAAGGGGTAAGAGATGCAGAGGCAGAGTGGAAAGTACAAGAGAGGGGAGCCTGATGGTGTTTAAGAAGGGAAAATAATGAGTGTGGGGAAAATTAGAGACACAGTGATGGAGCAATGAGGTGGTAACAGTAACATAGATTCTGCAGGAGAAGGAAAATTGTGCTATTCACTGATACCATGCTCTGCTCTCTAAGGTGGCCACCACATGATGCTACTCTGAAGAAAGAAAGACCTGGGAAAAGGCATGAAGAGAGCTTATTAAAGTAGATGCCTAATGTGAATATTAAGATGTATTTTGGGCATGGATCCAAATAATGGTAAAGAAAAGAAAAAGGCTTTTTTAATGGACTGACTCTATATTTATTTGTCTTGGGAATACAGCATGGATGTTGGAACTGCCTGCTCACAGATATGTCCTACAAAGTTAAATATGCAGAAGGGAAGGATACTGTTTACCTCAAAAATGTAAACTCTGTTGGGAAACAAAATAGTAACTAGAGGGGAAAGATATAGAAAAAAATTATACTGTGAAGTACAAGGAAAGTGTTAAGTGGGAAAATATATCTGCCACATTTCACTGGCACCTGCTTTGAATTTTTTTCCCCCTTACACCATTGAATACTTTTCAAAAAATTTTAAGGGGATAGCTGTGTTAGTCCTTTGCAGGGAAAACAAGATCTATTATCTTTGCAGACAGCACCCCACTGCTGCATGGAGACTTGCCTCACTGGCAGATCTTTGTACACATGGTTCGAGTGGGAAGATGTAATTAGTGAGGTGAGAGGGAATGGAAACCTAAAAAGCACAGACATTTCTCATTACCTTAATTAGCATTAATAAACAACAATGGATGGGAGAACTGACACCCTGTCATCAATGAACTGCTTAGCATGCACATTTTTATGAATAGTAAGATAGGGGCAATCAAATAGAAATAGACTGTTTTCTAGTTATAATAAAATATTTATCCTGTACCTTTGAAGAAAATAATATCATGCTTCCTCTTTCCCCTTTAATTACTGATCTTTGTCTTTACTTTCCTTTGCATCTTGTCCTGGGGGTCAAGTGGCAGTTACTTTCAAGAGCCTCCTGCAGTATTTTCAGGGATTGGTAGCTTTTTGGTGCTAGTGAAAAAGTGACAACAACAACGTAGTGATTCAGTAACAAAATAGAGACTCCTGCCAGATGACCAGTGGCAGCTGGTGATTTCCACATCAGTAAGGCAGCAAATTTGCTCTGGGTTTTAGTCCAGACTTTAGAGGAGCAATGCAAGGTATGGATCCTATTTTGTGGGTAGGATTCAGCACCTAGGACAACTCCTTCAAATTCAGACTAAAACCACAAGTAAATTCTTATCTGATGGAGATGGAAGCTACCAGATACCTCTAGAGATGACCTAACATTTTTTCATGAACTTTTGATTTTGTGTTCATTTAGGTTCGTCCAAAGATTCAGATAGCACTTTTTAGACAATGAATACCTAAATCTTTTTTATGAGAAAATAAAGTTTAGGTAGGGTGTTATTACTGAGAGACATTCCGCTTCTCAGGTCCGGATGGGTTTTTCCCTCCCATTTTTTTTTAAACTGGGAAATAGCATAATATCAGGAAGTGTCACAGAAACAGTTGCTTACATTCTTGCATTGTAATTTTAAGAACCAGGAGCACATGGATATTTCAGGGCTCCCACCCAAAGTTTTGGGTGTGGACTCTCCATTCCTGCAGCTCTGTGTGAAAGGAAATGGGTTGTACAGTGAAATGAAGAAGGTGTTGAATTTTTTACCCACATTCAGAGTTTGTGGAAGTATCTTCCCCAACATTTCCTGATATCAGCACTAAACAACACATTTTTCTGTTTTAGCATCATGTTAAGAAGCCTCCATGAAGTAGGAGAACATTTACCTATAGAATAACAAATAAAAGGAGGAACAATAACAATGACAACAGAGAAAACTGTAATAAGAAGAAACAGAGGGGAAGTATATGTAAAAGATATATGAATATTTAATATTGGTTGTCAAGTTGTGTGAGTTCAAACCAGAGGAAATAATTATATACAACTATTTTTATTATTATTCAATAATAATAATAATAATAAGACAATTATTGATAATAATAGAAAACACTATTTTGTATGTAACATATGGAAAATAGAATCTTGTATATAATGTAATATGTAAGTTAAGATCAATGATGATGCAAATTATTTGTATAATAACTGAACATAATTTGGTATCAATAAAAAAAATAATGGGAAAAAAAGGAGCCTCCATAAAGATCTAATCCAAATAGAGAACACAAATATAAATCATTTTCTGTGCTCTTGAGAAGATAAATGACTGTGTGTATGTGGTAGGGACAGGCAACAGGGAAGTGTCTGTGATTCCATACTTACTTATATTTAAGCATACCTGAGCATACTACAGGGAGCCACTTCTCCCAGAGGGTCACCACAATGCTGAGGACTGTGTGCAAATATGAGAACTATACAGTAAAGAGAGATGTTGTCTACCTGCCTAGTCATTGCATAGGCAAGACTGAATGACAATGAACCACAAGATCCATTCCATTCTTATGGTTGAAATATTCACATATACTCTCTGTTTCACACTGCACAATTATAGTGGCATGATTCTATTTTAGATGTCATGGCTACATCCTACAGTATCCTAGGGTCTGTCATTTTGGAAAGCATTAGAGCTCTCTAGCTGAGAATTCTAAGTGCTCCTCTCTAAACTTCCATAGGATGGATCTATGACAATTACAGTAGAGTCATAGTGTTGTATTTGTGTAGTGCAGGTGAGTCTTCCATCAACATGAGATCATACCAGAAAGAGAGAGAAAGAGATGGAAGATAGGCATGCTGTTATATATCTGCCTAGTTGAAACTTCTTTTAAAAAGAAAAACAGCTTTTTCTGTGAAGCAACTTTGTCCTCTACACAAGATTGCATTACCCAAGGAACTAAAATATTGAAACTAACTGGACATTTTACATCACTTTAATAGTTAAAGAAGAAGACAATGTGGTGGTGGTTCCTGTTATTCCACAGATCAGCTTTATTAAGTAATGTTTGAATTGTCATATTGTGACACTACAAGGAGGAAACAGTATAGAAAGAAAAACTAGACACTGATATGTCTATGCAGAATAACTAATTAAATGGTTATTCTACTCTTCCCTTTTATCTCTGTTTTGTTCTTCATGCATGCTTAGTAAGGGGTGCTGGATGCAGCTGCTCTTTACTTTGCCTGTTGTAGACAAGCACACAAAGCTACAGTAGGATTGACTAGAGTACAGTCCTCCCTCCATGTTTGTGGGGTTTCCTTTTGTGAATGTAATTATTTGTGAGGTGTGTGCATGCCTCCCCCCCCATTCTCCTCCTTCCATTCTCTTGCATTTTGCTGGACACGGGGAAGGAAAGCAAGCATGCCCAAGCAAAAGGCCAGGGATTATTGAAGACATGCTGCTGCAATTCAGCACCAAAAACCTTTGTTTTTTCAGCACTTTTTACTATCCTCTCAATGCTCATGATTCTTTAAAAAAAAAACCTATTAAACAAGGAGAAAAGGGAGAATGGGGTCTTAAAAAAACTTCAAGCTTCATTGACAGAGGCTTTGTTAATTTAGGTTCACCTGTATCTTTAAACACTTCTCCTACAGCCTCCAAACACTGCAAACAGGCTCTTGGGGTATGCCACATCTAAATCCATTGGGTTACATTATGTCCTTGGAGTTTACTGTACAGTCCTGATTCTTAACCTACACTGCATCCAGGATCACTTTAGTGGCTCACTAGTTTTCTGTGGAGAATACATTTTCTTAAATTACATCTACCATGAAGGAGAAGATTTGAAAAGCTTCTCAGTTAAAACTGAGCTACTGTGTTTCTCCCAATGACCATCTCAGTGAGGAAGATATATACATACATGTGGGAAAAACCCACACACAACTGGGAGCTTGCTGTGCTAAAGATGTAAGTTGATTGTGGTTTAATGACACAACATATAATGTGAACTTCCACTTTGGTTCAGACAGTGGTAGAAATGTCAGGGAAAGCACCAGCTCTTCAGCATTTCCCTTTGGTGTTACCCTTTTGATTCTGGGGAACACTAGTGTTCCCCAGAATCACAGGTTAAACACTGGGGTGGTCAACCTCCTTTAGAAAATGTGAACACTGTACTTGGCCTGTGTTGATCTCTTATTTGATTGACATGTTAACAATCCTGGATTTTTGAAAAAATTAAATGGTAGTGTCCCTTGTAGCTACAATGAATGAAGAATACTAAAGCCATGACTTGAATTAATTCTTTCTTTCCCGCACTCCCTTCTCATCAGTTTCAGGCAGGCAGGTGTTGAAACTGTGCTCTAGGCCAGAGACTGATTTCCCCAGATACAAGCACTTGGTGTTTCTGCTCATACAGCTGCCTGACTGGTCTTAATGGAACCCAGCTCAGCAGCTCCTCCCTTTCTTGCCTCCCCCAGATCAGAAAACAAAAGACAACTCAGGAAACACCTGGAGCCCAAGGCCTGGGCACATGGGAAGGCACAGCTAAAAAGGAAGGCTCTTCAGCTATTTGCACCAGCTGGATAAAAATAAAAGCTGAATCACTCATCATGGCCCCACCCAGGGGCCATGAAATGTTTACCTTCTGACATGACTGCAAGTTCAAACATGCCTTCCAGCTCAGAAGTCTCCCCTGCTGCAGGTAATGCCATAGTCACCACGCATAGGTGAACCAATGCAGAAAGTACATCTTTGCATTCTGAAGCAACCAATCTGAAATTCTGCTCTACTCTCTGAATTTGCACAGTTATAATATTATTGTTGTTGTTGCTGCTTCTATTATTACTTTATATCCTGCCTTCTTCCAATAATAGGACTCAAGGCATCTTATAAGTTTTTAAACAAATACAGACTAAAAGCACACTAGAACTTCAGTAAATATGTGTGGGTGTTATTTTAAAAGCAAGTCAACAATCTATAGAGTTAAATCATTTAACATTCATTAAAAGGTAGATTTAAAAAAAAAAAAACCCACCTTAGATATAGCAATTTGATATTACCATTGCCTCACCTATAACCATGAATAAGCCCTTTCCCCCACCTCCAATTTGAATTCCTTGGAGTGTATGTACACTATTCAGTAATAGTAGTTTGATGGCCTTTTAACTTTCATGGCTCTATCCTATGGAATCATAGGATTTGTGGTTTGGTAAGATACTTAACAATTCTCTGCTGTGTTTTACTTTGTGTGTGTGCGCACACACATGTATGCATGTGCACATGCTTTCATGTTATTTGTCAACTTATGGCAACTCCAGGAAAGTCATAGAGTTTTCTTAGGCAAGAAATACTCAGAGGTGGTTTTGCCATTGCCTTCCTCTGAAGTATAACCCACAGCCCCTGGAATTCCCTGCCAGTGCTCTGTGCAGTTACTAACCAAGCCCAACTCTGCTTAGCTTCCAAGATCAACTGGGACCAGAGTATTTAGTACCCCAATTCTCTACCAGAGAATTTGAAGTCCACTCTCCTGAACTATAGCACAAGAGCTCTTTAGCAGGGAATTCTAAGTACTCAATAAAATGCAGACCCCAGGATTCCATAGGATGGGAATCATGGTGCTTTACCATAGCAGTGAAACACTCCAAGTTATTCAAAAGGTGGGAGAAAGGGACTATCCTCATGGTGACTCACTGTTCTGTCTGAGTAACATTGTCTCAGCCTCAGAAAAGGCAAAGGCAAACCCCCTGAAAAAAATCTTGCCAAGAAGACTCTGATATGTTCAGTTTAGGGTGTCCATAAGCAAGAAACAATTTGAAGGCACACAACAGCAACAAATGGATGACAGAGTTGTTTAGTTTTATGGTGAAACCAAAGCTCTATTCATATATTTTACACAGGGTAGCCATACCCCTCACATCACACATGTTACTTAACCGCAGCCCTTGCTGCTTGTACATACAGTGCAAGTATCTGCATCAATGGAGGTTTAGGGCATAAATGTGAAGATTCCATCTCTGCAGATAATTGCACTGGATATGGGATGTCAGAGCACAACTTGTTGGCACATGTAATACCGTGGGCTTGTTTGCTTAACACAGAGGCTAAACAGAGCTTGAGATCCTTACGTAAAGCCATACTAGAAGCATTTGTAAAAGAATCTATTTCAAGCAGTGAATCATCCATAGCCAAAAATGGCCCTTACCTGAATTTTTCAGATAAGTATATAGTTAAATTTCAAGACAGGGACTGAGATGACTTTGATTGCCTTGCAGGATGCCCTGTGATGGGAACCAGATAGACACAGTATTAATTATCTTGGCTTCTGGTGGCTGATGACAGCTTTGACTATGGCATCTGCCTTTGCCATGGTACTGCAGCAAGACAGAATTTTGGGGACATTGTATAGTTCTTCTTGTCAGCTTTGTTCAATAGATTATATTGGGGAAGCTTACAGTAACTGGTCTGTGATCTCCTATGGAGTCCCCTCCCATCTCTTGTGTTACTTGATAAAAGTGAGTTGCCATCAATATGCTGTTGAAGCTCAGCTGCATTGCCCCTTATCTGACTACAGGGGAGCAGTCAATGTCCTTGAACATTGTCTGAGTTTGATAATGGGTTGGATGAGAGTGAACAAGATTCAGCTAAATCCAGACAAAAGAAAGGTGTTGTTGGTCAGTAGAGAGCTAGCCTGAGGGACTGAGATTCAATCTGTCCTGGATACAGCTATGTTCCCTCTGAAAGATCAGGTTTGTAATTCAGGAATACTCTTGGATCTTTCACTGTCCTTGGATCCTCAGGTGGTGGTGGTGGTGGTGGTGGTGAGGAGGAACAGATTTCCACAACTATATTTAGTGCCCTAACTATGACTGTTCCTTAATCAGCTCAATGGGGCAACAGTTATCCATGTCTTGTTATTTTGTGGTTGGACAAGCACAATGCAATCAACTTGAATCTATCTTTGAATACTAGCAGTTGCTGTAAAATATGGCGGATAGGCTGCTAATTGGTGCATAGGCAGTATGATGATCACATTGCCCCAAGACTGAATGATCTGCACAGATGCTGCAAGATCATAGAAATTATAGAAATCATAGAAATGTAGAGTTGGAAGAGACCACATGGGTCATCCAGTCCAACCCCCTGCCATGCAGGAACACCGTCAAAGCACTCTCGACAGATGGCCATCTAGCCTCTGCTTAAAAACCTCCAAGGAAGGAGATTCCACTACACTCCGAGGCAGCATATTCCACTGCCAGACAGCCCTGATCATCAGGAAGTTCTTCCTGAGGCTCAGGTGGAATCTCCTTTCCTGCAGCTTGAATACATTGCTCCTTGTCTTGGTCTCTGGAGCAGCAGAAAACAAGCCCTCTCCTTCCTCTACATGGCATCCCTTCAAATGTTTAAACATGGCTATCATGTCCCCTCTTAACCTTCTCTTCTGCAGACTAAACATACCCAGCTCTCTAAGTCTATCCTCATAGGGCATGGCTTCCAGGCCTCTCACCATTTTGGTTGCCCTCCTCCGTACTTGCTCCAGCTTGACCATGTCCTTCTTGAATTGGGGTGCCCAGAACTGGACACAGTATTCAAGATGAGGTCTAACCAAAGCAGAGTAGAGTGGTACCAGTACCTCCCTCGATCTAGACACCATGCTCCTGTTGATGCAGCTGAGAATTGCATTGGCTTTCTTGGCTGCCGCATCACACTGCTGACTTATGTTCAGCTTGTGGTCTATGAAGACTCCTAGATCCCTTTCACACGTACTGCTATCCAGCCACGTGTCCCCCATCCTATACTTCTGTATTCCATTTTTTCTACCTAAGTGTAGGACCTTACACTTCCCTCTGTTGAATTTCATTTTGTTAGCCTTGGCCCAACTCTCCAATCTGTCCAGGTCATTTTGCATTTTGATCCTGTCCTCTGGCGTATTAGCAACCCCTCCCAATTTGGTGTCATCTGCAAATTTGATGAGCATGCCCTCTATTCCTTCATCCAAGTAGTTGATGAAGATATTGAACAGCATTGGGCCCAGGACAGAACCCTGTGGCACCCCGCTAGTCACTTCTCTCCAGGATGAAAAGCAGCCATTCGTGATCACTCTTTGGGTTCAGTCGGTCAACCAATTACAAATCCAACTAACAGTAGCCCTGTCCAGCCCACATTTTACCAGCTTCATTGCAAGAATGTCATGGCGAACTTTGTCAAAGGCCTTATTGAAATCGAGATATGCTACATCCACAGCATTCCCTTCATCTATCAAGCTTGTAACTCTATCATAAAAAGAGAAAAGATTAGTCTGGCATGACTTATTTTTGAGAAATCCATGTTGACTTCTCGTGATTACCGCCTTCCTTTCTAAGTGATTAGAAACTGACTGCTTAGAAACTGCTTTTGATGCACATATCCATTGCTGATTCTTTGTGAGGTCCTCATAGTCTCCATTTACCAAATGAACAGTTCTGCTGAATTTCAGTTGCTGAAATTTCAGTTGCTCCTTTAAAAAAAAACTCATTTTCTCCCTTTGCACAGGAGATACTTTCGGGGTGGGAGAAGGCACTTTATTGTTTAGGAGAAACTTCTGGCAGCCTTTTCCACCTTAGTCTGCCTCCAACATTGCCACTGACTTTTGGCAGCAATAGCATCAGTTCCAGCAATGTAGGTGACAGCCACCAAATTTTAGCAGTAGTGCATCCCTCCTCCTCCCCTTTCAGAATTTGCCTACCCCTCCCCTCTGAAAAGCTTAATGCTCTTGGCTCATGTTCATCTTCTGGTCAACACTTATGAGTATGCCTCAGTTAACAAAGGAATTCATTCCTGGGCATTTCTTCTTTAACAGGAAATTTGATACCAAAGGCAGAAATAACATGGCAGGAACAACTTTAGTTCCCTACACCACGAAAAAGAAGAGCAGTTCAACATGTTTCAGAAGACTTTTTATTCAAAACTACCAATATGCATATCTGAAATGAAACACCTAGACCAAGCAAGCCCTGCATGAGTAAACAAAAACATTTTGAACCTCCTAGGAACCACTTGAAGGTTTCCTCCAAAATTAATCCAGACTCCGCTTTTCTTACAATTTCCATTTTGGTGGCCAAGCCTTTTTTTTTTTTTTTAAACACACTGAAGTTACCAGGAGAGGTAGGCTTATCTGCTCTCCCTCTTCTTTCTGTCTTCCCTTCAGTAAGGGGTGCTCTTTAACTTGCCTGTCATAGACAGGCAACCACAGCTGCAATAGGATTGGCTAGAGCAGAATTCCATTGTTTGTAGTGCCAGCTTTACTCCGTGGCTTTACTGCAGACATGCTGCTGTAGTCTCATACTGCAAATTGGTGTTTTTCCAGCTTTCCTTCATCATCCTTTCAATGCTGATGCTTCCTTTAGGAAAAAAAAACTTCCAGCTAGACAAAGATTGAGGGGAGCTGGGTGGATGTAAAAAGACTTTGTAAAAAGGAGCTTCTTTGACAGAGAATCTGTTAACTGAGGTATGCCTATATATCCTTTTCACATGTACTGCTCCCAAACCATATCTCTACCGTCCAATTTTTGTCCTTATTATTGTTTCTTCTTCTTGTTCTGCACTAAGGTATTAACAATGTGTTGTATCTCAACGCAAGTATTTACATTTATCTGTGTGGAATATCATCTATTGTTTGCACAGGACATTTTCCCAGCCCATCAAGCTCCTTTTGATTGTTAGTTCCACCTTCTATGGTGTTCAGTATGTGAACTGGTGCCTCCATGGGAGTTCTCTCTGTGGGTTTTATCAACTCTAATTTCTTGTTGTTGATAGCATCTTGAAGAGTGCTGCTGTCATCATACAAATGGAGTAATTTGATAGACACTCTCCACAAGTAGGTGCTGGTGTATACACATTATTTTCCACTACAGTCTAGGCCTGACTTTGCACACTCCTAGAAAAATGTTTGCTCCATGGACTAGAGTAGCCATATGTTCTGCTTTGCAGCAGGCAAACCTCTTTGTGAAGTGCTATTAAAGGTCAGCCCCTGCTTTGGAGAGATTCTTTATTTGAAGGGCTGTCCAATATATATCAGAAAGCCAATGAGATATAGGGTTTGAGCATTGGACTACAACCCTGGAGACCAGGGTTCAGCTCCCTACTGAGCCATGGAAACCCACTGAGTGATGTTGGGCACTTCATACACTCTCAGCCCCAGAAAATCCCATGATAGGTTCACCTTGGGGTCATTTGAAGGCACAGAGCAACAAAGACAGGAGACCAAGGTCCTTGAAGGCCCACAATTGACACCTGGACATTAGACTGAACAGGCACATAAATAACCTCATCACAGTCCCCTATACAAAGGGGACGAATGTTGTATTTCTGTTTAAATTATAGTAAATATTTCTATACTTACATGTATAGATATATATTAAGATATGTAAATTATATGTAAAACTTCCTGCTTTTTTTGGTGTTACATGGCTACCGAAGTGTAGAAAAAGCCTTAATTTTTGCATGACTTCCAGGTGCAGAGCATGGGGTTTTCCCTATGGTGATGTGCTGAATAAAAGGCCCTAATGATGTTCAGCTCCTTGATGATAGATGTTGATATGTCTAATTGCTGCAATAAAACAAAAATGTATCTATAATTGTGTATATCCAGCTGAACAGCACCAAGAATCTGACTGTGTGCAACAAGACATTTATTTATTCAGCTAAACAATAGAAAGAACAACTGTTGCAACAACAGTAAAAACACCAGAAGAAATAATAAATTTTTAATCCAGATTTTTACATTCATGCCAGGATAAACAGTGGAAACGAATCTGAGACAAAAGTCAGTTCCTTGTAACAGAGGGATTATTATTTACATAAGGTCTTTTTCATGCAGGCTGTTTCACTGTCTGCCTAGAGGCAGCTGTGAACAAGAAACAGTTGGTGCCACTGTATGCAAAATATGCAAAAGAGATGGTTATCAGCTGGGATCTGTTCCACTTAGCTCCTCCCAACCCCTTTTTGACTCACCTGGGATTTTTCTGCTGCCTGCAGACAATGTGGGTGTCTTTGGGAAAGTTTCTTGATCACAGACACTTGCTGTCTCCAGTTATCAGGAAACAAGAGTTTTCCTTTCTCCCCAGGAGCATTGTCTGTCACATAGCAATTGCAGAACTGAGTGACAGATTAGCAAAACAAAGAAACAAACACCATGTTCTTAGATCTCTGCCATTTATTGTCTAGCCTATGTAATACAAAGCTCAGAAGCATGTTCTTGTAAAAGCCACTGCACATGACTTTAATGGTTACGTACATGGGTGCAGTTACACTAATTGGAATACGCTGATAGAGGGAAGTGTGTGTTGTTCTGATTGAAGATGACACACACCTGTATGACTGGAAGCTGTTTTGTTTGCTCACAAAAAATAGATCCAGTCATGATCTTCACCTATGACAATCAGAGGTTCTCTCAATTGGAACCAACACTTTGATATTATTAGTGAGAAGGTTGTTGTTGTTGTACTGTTGGTGTTGTTGTTGTCGTCATTGTTGTGTGCCTTCAAGTTGACTCCGACTTATTGAGACCCCATCATAGGACTTTCTTGGAAAGAGTTATTCAAAAGGTTTGCCACTGTGTTCCTCTAAGGATTAGAGAGTATGACTTGCTCAAGGTTACCCAGTGGGTTTCCATGGTTGAGTGAAAATTTAGATCTTGGTCATCTGGAGTGTCTACTCTAGGGCTTTCCAAATGGTGTGCCATGACACATTAATGTGTCACCTGAAGTGTGTATGTGTGTCACCTTCCTGGGCTGAGAAAGACCCCCCTCACCCAAGCCGTTCCTGCTGCCGCTGTTCTCGCTGGGGTCTTTCCTTGCCAAGAGCGAAGGCAGCAGGCCAGGATTAGGTGGGGAGCTGCTTTTCCCACTGCTGCCACCCTCCCCAGGGTCTTTCCTCAGCAAAGGCAACAGCAGCAGGTCAAGATCAGGTAGGGGGCTGCCTTTACTGCTGCTGCCACCCTCGCCAGGGTCTTTCCTGGCAAGGGCGATGGCAGTGGGCCAGGATCGGGGGGCTGCCTTTCCCCACCCTAGATACACCTCTGGGTACTGCACATGCATAATCAGTTAGTTTAACCTCTGGTTTGCTAGTAAAACTGAATTACTGTGTTATGAAATAATGCATGTCCAAAAGGTGTGTCACCAACATGAAAAGTTTGGAAGGTTCTGATCTAGTCCAACAGAGAGACCACTGACTCTTATTAGAACATAAAGTACATTTTTCTCCATGAATTTCCGTTTAATTTTAAGGCGTATTTGTGGGGAAATTTGGGGGAATAGTGTTTTTGTTTGCTGTTTTGCCTTCTGTATCCCCAGTTTGCCACCTCATTGGTGAGATGAACGAAAGACAAAGGAGAAGATGTTGACAACGCAAGGAGAAGTGAAACAGATTAAAAAGACTGGTAAGGAGGACAAAGGAAAGAAGATAGTGGGGATGGGTAGTAACATGGACATTGGCTGCACTATTAAACAAGGAAAAGAGGAAGACATTGAAATAGCTGACAGGACAAGAGAAAACAGAATGAGAGGGGGGCATAAGAGAAAGACTGAGAAGTCAGTTCTCCAAAATAGATCTAGAAAAGAATAAAAGAATTGTTCTTCTTGGCTGAGCAGGTGGCAGACTGTCTGTTTCTTAAAAATAATTACAATATCAGGCAATTGTGATTTTTATTCTTGGAACTATTATTGATGGAGTGGGTCTGGCTTGCAGTTTATTTATAGATGAATTTTGTTTGCCTCCTGCATCCCACCTGTGTGTACTTTTAACCTCATTTGTTCCTTTTCAGTGGAGGAGTAGATAAAAAGTGGAACTTTCAACAAATTGTTCCACTACTCCTTTCTGTCCCAAACTCATACAAAGAGGAGGGAGGGGAAGAATGATGTAACGGGTAAGATTTTCATCCCCATTCCAGGTAAGTTTTTAGTGTAGCAATGTAATGTAAATTTAAAGCCAGTATCAAATTATAGTCAATATATTAAACATTCCATTTTCAACATGAACTTAAATAATTTAGCCCTTTAAGATTTATAATGAAATAGCCCTTCTTCACTAGCTTCCCTGTTTCTGTGAGGGGATTGCAGGGTCACACTGAATAGCCCTTTCTCCCACCTCAGCTGGTGTGTAGGTCAACCATGCCTCCCACACATTGCATGAAAGACCCTCTTGCACTGTGAACTCATCAATGCAAGCAGTATATTGGACTAATTTAGGGCCACTTCATAGATTACTGCCGAACATACGGCAGGGAGGTTTGGGGGCTGTATCATTGGCAAGCAAGTTGAGGAAGATAATTGAGAGTGAGCATGGTGCAGTAGTTTGAGTACTGGACTAGGCTTCTGGGAAACTAAGATCTGAATTTCTGGTCAGCCATGGAAACCTACTGGATGATCTTAGAGAAGCCTCTCTGAAGAAGTTTTGCCAAGAAAACTCTCTGATATGGTCATCTTAGAGTCACCAAAAACTGGAAACAACTTGAAGGCATGCAACAACAAATTATACACACATATATGAGGCCTCACACTGTGGGTGACCCCCAAAGGGATTGTCTCTATCCTCTTATTGCTGCTGTGTAGCAATAAGTCATTTCCAACTATGGCAACCCTAAGGCAAATCTATTACAGAGCTTTCTTGGCAAAATTTGTTCAGGGGAGTTGCCTTTGCATTTCTCTGAGACTAAGAGAGTCTGATTTGCCCAACATCACCCAGTGGATTTCTGTGGTTTACTAGCAATTTAGACCCTGGTCTCCAGAGTTGTAGTCAAATGCTCAAACCACTACACCATGTTGGCTCGCCCTCCAATTACCTGACTTGTATTTATGGCTCCTCTCCTGCAACGAATGTGTCTTTATGCAGGTAAAACAATACATGTGACATGGTCCACATAAGTACCATCTTTATTTGAGTATTGCTTTAAAATACTCCATGTCAGTTGACGTCCGGCACAGACATTTCTTATTGTGTATCTTTATTGCCTTAATTTTTACTTCCATGAATATTAAAATTCTTTCTGAACAGTAGGAAAAGATCCATATTCCTTAATCATAGGATAAGGAAATAGATTGGTCAAAAATAGACAGAATTTAAGAGGGAAGGGAAGGGAGAGTTGAGAAGCTGGCTACATTCTTGAATATCAGTTTGTATGTTTTAATACATCTTGCAATAACTTCTTGAGGTGGAAACTTGAAAACTTACTTTTTTGACTACAACCTCCAGAAACTCCCAGCCAGGATGTCCACTTGCTCACAATCTTCTTCTTGGGCATGAGCATAACTGCATTTTTCTAAGGGACAAATGCTTAACAACCCTTCTCTAATGGTAATTCATTGAAGTATTTTTTTATTGTTGTGGCCACTTTTTGTATTCATAGGGTGATTAGTTTCAGTTTTTAAATAAGTGGTAAATATTTATTGTTTACGTGTATATCCTGCCTTTTTCCCAAGAAACTTATAATGTCCTCCACACCTGTACACACCCTTTTAATCCCTGAAATATAGGGAGTTGCCTTATACAAGGGGCCCTCTTACACTCCACAATTGTATCACTATGATTTCCATGGCAATGACCTGTGGAATCCTAGGGTTTGTAATTTGCTGAAGCATTAGAGCTCTCTGGCTAGGAATTCAAATTACCCTTCCCAGGATTCCACAGGATGTTGACATGGCAGTTAGTGGAATCATAGAATTATAACTGTGGAGTGTGAAAGAGCCCCAGGTCAGGCCATTCATGTGTCTAGCCCAGTACTCTACACTTTGATTGGAATGGTTCCCTTGAATTTTTGGAACAATGGTAGCACTAAGCAGGGGTTTAATGTGCACAAATAATGGTGAAAAGAATGGAAGGGCAAGGAAACACAGACAGATATCACTACAACATCCCTGGATGAAGTGACTTCACTCTTCTTGTTCCTGGCCATGCCTTATTGAGCTACAGGGTTGGAGTGGGGAGACAATCTCTACAATCTGAAACATTGATATAGAAGAGCTCCTGAAAGCATGCATCAAAGAAGGCCAACTCGTTAGGGTCAGGAGGATGAAATTGTACTTTTGAAAGTCACTAAGGCCTTACTGACTTTTAATTTATTGCAATTGCTATGGTGCCACCCAAATTAGACACAATGGTTGAATTTGTCACTGAAGTCCTAATTGCTGTTGGATTTCAGAGTCAATGGTAGCAGCTCTATATGGAAGATGCTATATGGTCTTCCAGGAACACAAAGCCCTGAAAGACAGCAGGACAGAAGGTCAACTTTCCTTCCTGAAGTAATGGGGGCAGGGGAGAGAGAGAACTGAGATAATGCTATCATGATTTTGGTGGTGTGAATGGTGATGGCAACCACTTCCAGTTCTGCTGCAGCCCTAGGAGCAGAAAAAAGAATGCAGAGGCTGTGGCCCTTGTGACACATATTGTTCATCTCCACAGTAAAGCATTCACTATGTGCAAATGAACCTGGAAAAGCCATGAGTTTAGTACAACAGGATTGCAACTTGGAACAGGCTTGCATTTGGGTTTGTGGTCCATTTCCAGATGTCATGCTGACTAGGAGATTCTAGCGACTGTAGTCCAAAGAGTAATCTTTCCAAGATCTGGCTTACCTCTATTGATTAGCAAATGATAGAAGTGCTTACCCACATAACTGCTGTAATTATTTTATTATCAATATCGACTATCATGACACTTGCCATTTGAGCATACCTGAACCAGAATCAGAGACACTGCCAATAATATTAATGGTGTGATTATTACTATTGTAGGTGGATACAGCCCACAGGAAGTCTGCAAGAGCAAGAAATTCCTGCTACAGCTTGTCAATAAAAAAAAAACCAACAACTTGTGTCACACATTGAAATACTCATCTGAGCATCAATATACTGCGAAAGAGATGCTCAAGCAAAGAATGAAGGTTTGGGGGAATGGCTCACTGGCCATCAAAATGACTAATACTTGTGGAGATCAAGGTTTGGTATCTTAGCCTGTAACTGAATCAGGAACTGTTTGCCAGGCTTCATGAAAATAGGTCGTGTAACTGTAGGGAGGAGCTCTAGAAGACAGCTCAGTCTCAAATTAAGTCATTGACCTGAGCTTGAGGGTGGAGGGATCAAAAAACACAGGATGCAGTCCACACCTCACTGAAGTCAACTGGGAACTTCCATTACATTAATGGCTCTGGGCTGCATTTACACAAGCTAACTAAAATGTTCAGGTCATTCATAACTTATCCTGATGAACCATCTATGGACCAGAGAGCTTGGGAAACTGGTGAAGACTTTGTATGTGGAGATAGACAATGGAAAGGAGGAGGTAGGACTGAAGCTCTCAGCAACTTGGGTAATTGCCTGAGGTACCATTTCTGGTTCCCCCTCATGGCATCACTAACATTCCCAGACAATTATTTGGGTTGGACCAACATAGGGAAGTATTTTGGAAAACAATAACAAAGCAGTAGCATTCCTGCATGTGCAGAGTCTCAAAATTCCATCCAGTGAAAAAGAATCTTACACCAGAGAACCACTGGTGGATTTTAACTTATGAATTTATTAACATGGCATCATAGCAGCAGCTGTGCAGTTATGACAAACTATGCACTAACATTAAGAATAATAAATTTACTCTTTGTTCTAAACTACCTTGATCATCACCTGTGACTCAAGGTCAATAATGGTGAATCACTCAGTCACCTGAAAGTGTCCAGCCAAATACAGCTTTTATCACAGGCACTAAGGTCACATGGAGGATGTGCATCTCCTTCCAAATAGATCTCTGGCATTTACATGAGTGTTGGGTAATCAGTGACTATCCTAAAAGATCTCTTTCACAAGTTCAGGATGTTTCAAATGTCTACAGAGGCACTAGTATGGAGCCATTTAAAAGAGTGTGTAGCATTGTATTGTGTTGAGCTCAGTTTGATGCACTGCTTGGAAAAGTTGATGACCAGGTTTACAATGGAGTGCAGGGAGCTGAAGGGCAAACAAGGTAACTATTCCCAATGTTGGACACTTTGAGCATGTGGTACAGATAATTTTGCAGCCTGAAAAGGTATGGATGGGATAAACCAACACTAGTACACTAGTATTGCTAATGTAGCATTACGCTAGCATTACTAATCAATATATGCATGGCACCCAACTCTACTACACCTTTCCACACCAATCCAAGGAGGCTGCCCTGGTCTGTCATCAGTAATGGACTAGATGAGGGCAAACAAACTGAAACTTAATCCAGACAAGATGGAGGTACTCCTGGTCAGTCAGGAGGTTTATCAAAGAACAGGAATTCAGCATGTGTTAGATGGGATTACACTCTCCTTGAAGACACAGGATTGCTGGTTGGAAATACTCCTGGATCCAGCTTTGAACTTAGAGGCCTAGGTTTCTGTGATGGCCAGAAGTACTTTTGTACATTTAAAGATTGTGAGCCAGCTACATCTGTTTCTTAAGATGCTGGATCTGATCACAGTGGTATATGTCTTATTTACATCATGTTTGGATGACTGCTGCCTTTGAAGAGTGCTCAGAAATTTCAGTTGGTCCAAAGAACTACAGCCAGACCATTAACTGGGGAAGGTTATAGAGACCATACTACATTCCCGTTGAAACAGGTCCGCTGGTTGCCAATTTGTTTCTTGGCACAAATCAAAGTGATGATTCTGGCCTATAAAACCCCATATGGTTCAGGTCCAACCTGTTTGGCAGACCATATTTCCCTGTATTAGCCAGCCCAAGCTCTGAGATCATCAGGAGAGGCTATTCAAGCCCCACTACCATCACAAACACAGTTGGTGGGGATGCAAGAGAGGGTCTTCTCAGTGGCTGCCCCTACATTCTGAAACACCCTTCCTACGGAGGCCAAAATGGCCCTCTCTTTGTTGTCCTTCTGGCAGTAAGCTAAAACTTTTTTATTTTGATGGACTTTTGCTAAAGAATGTTTTGAAAGAATGGGCTCGGCTTTGCTGTATTGTTTTAATTGTAGTTTTTAAGAGCTTTTTATCTTTTTTAATTTTATTTTTATTCTTTACAGAAATGCTATTTTTTTAATGCTGCAAGCAGTTTAATTCTATTTTAATTGTTCACTTTTTGTATGTTTTCAATTGCATTGTTTTTTTAAATTGTTAGCCACTTAGGGAAAAGCAAAAAAATCATAACATATGGTGATGTTATTAAGAGGGCCCCACATTGAGGGTTCCTTTACTGTGCTTATGGTAGAATATGCTTTCATTCTCTAATGCAGGGGTTTCCAAATGGTGTGCCACGACGTGTTAGTATGTCGTCTGAAGTGTGTAGGTGCGTTGCCTACAATCTTGGAAATATTTGTTATTATTTATAAATCATATTTTTAAAACTAATTTAAAGCTTTTCATGAGAAATGTTGTGTCTCCATACATTTTGTTATTACAATTTATCTATGTGTCTGTATCTCTTATAAGGGGTTAGTTTAACCTCCAGTTTGCTAGTAAAACTGAATTACTGTGTCACGAAATGATGCATGTCTAAAAAATGTGTCACCAACATTAAAAGTTTGGAAAGCTCTGTTCTAATGACAGAGGTACCACTTACTGAACCTAATCAAAAGCACACAGCAGCACAATCCCAAATGTCCACCCCAAAATACATTGCTGTGCAATACCAAAATATGATACTAACTGATAGACTGTTAGTGTTAATGTCAACTTTCCATTGCGTGCATGTTGTTCTATTGTAAAAGGAAAGGGTATCTGCATGACCTCTTTCAGTCAGAGTGGTTTGGACAGGAGACTGCACTTAAACCACATTAAGTAGGTCCTTCAGCACTATTACTGCACCATCTGAAAGATAAATGATATGGGTGTCACATAGTGAACTATCTTTAAAGCTGCAAGAAGAGAATTAGCATATATATGAAAAGACTCAGCACTACCAGTAGCTCAAGACTGGTTATAAAGACTACAGGATGATATCTGTAGGATCAAATTGACTTTTCCAAGAGGCTAGTAAATCTATATTAAATATAGATGTTTATTTCCAGTTCTTTATAGACAGCTTCATGATAAAGGTATAAATATCAAAGTTGCTCTTTGTTTTTTGTTTGGAGGCTTCCTTTCATCATCCTGCTTTAATCTTGTGTGCATGTCTTTGTTGTTAACTGTCACACACTCTATCCATTCTTCAAGGCCATGTACCATTGTTTAAAAAAAAAAAGGCATACAGATGAGGAGTATGGTTCTTCAGAGACTAAAGTTCAGCTTTGCTTTCATATCATTGCTGCAAATCACATTGGGCTAGATCCAGACTTTGCCATGCTTAGAGTATATCCATTGAAATGAAGTGGATTTAAATCATTAACTGATACCAGTGTACACTTAAACCAATACAGAAAAGTGGCATGAAAGGGTACAACCCTCATTCAAGTGGGACAAAGGCTTTGTATACATTTATTTATCGGTTCACAGTAGTTGAACCGAAGCTCTAAGACTTTATCTATTTCAGACTATATTCTTGGAATGACTACTCCCAAAAAATAACATTCCAGCCTTTTCTCAGCTATGAAATTGGCAAGACAGTGAGAGCAATTAAGTGAGGCATGGAATTATGGCACAGCCCCCTTCACCAGCTGCCATTTCTATGACAACAGATGAGAGGAGACTGCAAATTTCAAGAAGTTCTATTCATAACCATTGCAGTATGGCTCATATTTTGCTATCCCAGGACAAAGTAGGAAGAATACTTTGGCAAAGGAGACAGGGAACTGAATAATAAGGCCTTCAGTGAAACCACTAAGCATTAACTCCATTAACCAGGTGCTTCTGATGCCACCAATTAAAAGACACTGTGCTGCAATCTCATCTTTTAACAGTTTTTCTTTGGCGGGGGGAGGGGGGAGAGATAGAACTGGTATGAAAACAAGGAAGAGTTAGAAATGGAAGACATTGTCAAGACCGTTCCTCATCGCTCCCAACATTCTGTAAAGGAGAAAGAGTAACTGCACACTAAAAGCATTGTCTAGAAGCATCTTTGAACTGCAAACTAAAGCAGAGTAAAGTAAAGCAGAGGATCTTTGCTTAGCTCGGGCCAGATAAAATACTGTGAAACAATGGCTGTAAGTGCTTTCTTCTAATGGAACAGCCTGTTTTAGCTCTGGAAAGCAGCAGCACTTATTTCTTCTCTATTTTGCATTTGGGTGTACAGGCAGGCAGCATCACCACATCCTAACTAGCAGGTTTTTAGGCAAATACAGAACCTTCTGCAGTCCCAGGAGCCACTTTGTATATGCTCAATGAAGCATCCACCAGCTTTACCTGCAGATTAAGTGGACTTCAGACTTGAGTGAAACCCAGCCTAGTTCTCTTTTCCAGCTAGCCCCTTTACCCTGCTCCCATTCCTGACATACCCAAAATAAGAACCAGGACTACATTCAGTGCTGTCAAAACAGATATGGACCCTAGTGGGTGAAAATGGCCCTCAGCTAGGTTTTTTCCCCAGGTTTTTCAAACAGCACTATGGGAGAGCTCATTCTGTTGACATACCAATTCAGAACTAGCTAGTATACATGAGGTAGGCCTATAGAAAGCCCACCTCAGGTCACACATGGTCCCTGTTCCCATGAAATTAGAGTTCTCACAGGAATCCAAAACTCTCAAAAGGCCCTTCTTAAATAAGAGTTGAAACAGATTTTATATAAGTCTGCCTCACATACTAGTCACCTGGACAGGAAAGATTGCTGAAGTGTGGGTATCAGAGCCACATTTACAACAGATGGACTCTCCACAGCATTTGGTAATTTGAGGCCAGTGCCCTGCATATCTAATGCCTCAGGGTTTGTCCGACCCCAAATATTGGCACCTGCTGTTCCTACTCTCACCAGATCAAAATTTGAGGCTACTTCACCACAAAGATGAAAGCCCATTGGCCTTTACTACATCAGCTCTGGGGCTGACACAACTCATTTCCTTCCCATTGGTGTCAACATGAATAAAGGTAAACTCTCTCCTAGTGGGCTCCCTCTCCAGAGAGTGTGGCTTCACAGTTGATGTCTCTTCTGCCATGGAGCCCCCACCACCACCACATCCCATAGAGCTACTCGTTGTTGTGTTCCTTCTAATTGTTTCTGACTTATGGCAACCCTAAGGTGAACCCAACAAGATTTGTTCAAAGGAGGTCTGCCATTGTTCTCCTCTGAGGGTAGAAGAACATGATTTGCCAAAGATAATCTGGTGGGCTTTCATGGTCAAGCTAGGATTCAGACCCTGACCTCTTGCAATCCCAGTCCAACATTCAAACCACTACAACATATTGGCTTTCAAGATTGCTCTGCCTGCCACAGAATGCCCTTTGTTTAGGAGAAAGCTGTTGGGACCCTTTTTGCAAAGAATGAGCCAACATCTCAGATCTTTCCAGCAACATACTTAAATTGCTACATTTTTATTAAAGTAACAAAAGTGTACATTTCCCAATATAACTGTACATTTTGCATATAAAAACACTATCGTACAATAATCATCCCTCCCCAACACAAAATAGCTTACAAACTTTGTTATTTGTTATGAAACTAGGTCCCGCTCAACAGTCCAGCTCAAGTTTTGCAAACGTTTTTGAAAAGAGGGAGAGAAGGAGGCCACACACTCACACTCTCATAGGGTGTTCCTAAGACACAGTTCTTCAGCACTGGTTGGATCAGGCTTGTAATTCAAAGGCAACAAAGAGCAGACATCAATTCACAGCTTTCACGTGCACAATTTACAAAACAGATTCTGCCCAAAATTTGGTTGTCTGAATGCTAACAATACAATCTTAATACTAGATTCCATGTCAGGTAAAATAGCATGATATTTGGTGTTTCCTCATTAACCCTTAGTATCATGGGTGTTGGAGAAGAAAAGTAGAGGTGGTGGATTAAAAATTTGGTTTTTTCCAAAGCACCCTTCGTTGGTAAGGAGTAAGATTATCAAAATAACTTTAAACAGAATTGTGTTGATCATGCCAACCTAGCAAGCCAAACAAATCACTGGCACTTCAGAAGCAAGTAGAGAGTGTAGCAAAGCAAACATTTTTTCATGAATATGTTACAATTCCTATTCATATCAGGTTTTTAATGCATCAGATAAGAAACAAAGCTCCCAAGCAGACTTTGAACAGAAGCATTCTGTGGAAGGGGAAGCTACAGTGCAGAAAGTGTTCCCCTTGTTATGCTGCCAAATATTGCACAATTATGCTAACGGAGTGGCAACACTTTTTTAACAACTTAGAGGGAACACACTTGAGTGCTTTGCAACCACTGTTATTTGCTTAATGGAGGTTTTGTGCCTTAGAACAAGAGCTTCACATATTGAGCTGAAAGAAATTAAATGATTCACAGATGGGCTGATGTAGCTGCAAATGTTTCAAGTTAGGAATCCAGGAGTTTGCCTGTACAAACCACACTAAAATGAACTGGAACTCTGCAAGAGTATACAGTTAATCTTCTTGATCAGTGACCCATTCATTTCAGTGTGGAGCAACTTTCTGGCAGGTTATGCCTTTTAAAAAATATAAGGTGTTTCACCTATTCTGTACAAAAGGCCATCATACCCCTCAAATGCAGGGCTTGGAAAAGCTATCTTTTGGGATTACCATTCCCAAATCCTCAAGGCCATGCTGGCTGGCAGATTCTGGGAGCTGTAGTCCAAAATACATTACCCAGCTCTACTTCAATGGTATACCATTGTAGCTGTCATTTCCCAGTTTAGACATTCATGCACTTAAGCACATTCTAGAAATCATGAGAGCTGTGCTTAAGCAAAGGGATTCGTTGCCGTAAGAACAAGAAATTGATCCACAAGAACTGCTTCTCCTCCAGAGTGCCCAAATTTTAGAAAACATATTGCACAGTGTCTGAGAACTCAATTCACAAAAGGTAGAGGAGGAGCAGCTCTGGGGATGGGTGAAAAGCAAGAGAAAGGCCAACCAAACAGTTATCCAAAGCAGAGCCAAGACAATAGGGGGGTTTTTTCCAAAAAAAGAAAGAAAGCAGTTAAGTGCCCTAGGTTTTATCATCACCTCTCAGCAGTTATTGGCAGCATTGTCAGGAATGTTAAAAGGCCAAGACAAAGGCAGTAGAACAGACAAAAGCCTGGTAAAGGCATTTTCCCAGCAGGTAGATTTAGTTCATATTAGCCTGGTCATTGCACTTTGTTTATGGGAGCTGACTGCTAGAGTAACAGGCCACATAGCTGTGTAGCCCAAATGCTGGATCTCTTTGCCAAGGAAATATTCCTTCTAGTTTCAGAAGCCACATATTCAGATGAAAACTCGGTTTTTGCATGAGCAAGAAATACAGGATGAAGCGCAGAAAGAAGTCATGGTTTTGTGCAAAGAAATGATAGGCTGGCACTTAGAAACCCACCACCCAATGGACCAAGGAGTGGCTATAATTGTGGCTGGGTGCTTCAGCATAATCCTTACACCATTAAAAAAGTGGAAGAAGTTACTCAGACTGGGACAGAAACTGAACCTGGTGATGAAGCAACTCCTCAGTGTAACAGAGGGACAAAAACTTTTGAGAAAAGCACCATGGCTAGTACGAGGTTTTGACATCCCAATCCATCTATGTGGTTGATCACTGAAGTACTACCATCCTGGCTTTGTAAATTCACAGTTGTTGTTATGTTTACCCCATAGTGAGTCATTGCTGAAAAGTGCTGTGCCCTGCCCCACCCACAACTTATTTCCAACCCTGCATTTCCCAAATAGGCAGATCAACCTTCCAGAATTGTCATCCAACACTAATTAGGTAGATATTGGCATTCTTTTTTAATAAAATTAGAAGCTTGCAACAGCTTTAAAAAGGCACCTCAACACCACTCCACAGAAAAGTGGTGCCTGCTACTGGATTTCATTTTGGATTTTTCTCTTTTTTAAAAAAATATAAATAGCTCTTCATTTTTTAAAAAATACATCCTCAAGTGAGGTATACAGTAGCCCAGGTCTTGGCAGTGTTAAGGACAACTGGGAGTGCTTAGCTGGAGACTGTCATCATGTAGCTTTTTGAAGGGCTGGTGCGTCCCAGCATCATCTGATTTTTGCAGGTGAGCATCCCATAGGAGCTCACAGGTGCTGCAGATGCTTCATAGAGAACACAGATGGATCCATCCTCACCAATGCGGTAGGATACCTCATACGGGTCCACCCACAATGTGAGTTCACTGGGCAGGAGCTGATATAGCTGCTGGAGGCTGAGTCCAATCTGGCTAGCTGCCTTGCTGATGATAGGGTCCATTTTATGGTTGATACGGATACAGCGGTAGCCAGAGCCTTTGAAGGGTTTTTCAGGGAACCAGTGATGTTTGTAATGTTCTGAAAGGGAACAAAGAGAAACACCAAGGTGGATGAGTACTGTAAATATATCAGATTATTGCTAAAGCAGGAGATCTAACATCTTCGGTAAAGACATGCACATGCTCAAATGCTTGTGTTTTCTTTAAGTTTCTCACCCAATCTTTGACATTGGCTTCAATACAATCTCTAGTTCTCTGCCAGTGGCAGAAGGTTCTACACTCACCCTACTCTCTCTTATATAGGAAGAGACTAAGGCCATTTCCACACTATACTCTTATAGTGCAAATATTCCACTTTCAACATCTTATGGAATCCTGGGGTTTGCAGTTTGGGGAGGGGCCAGCCAAGGGGCCGGCCAGCCAGCCCCTCCTCAAACTGCAAACCCCAAGATTCCATAGGATGTTGAAAGTGGAATAATTGTGCTATAAGAGCATAGTGCGGAAACAGCCTAAATCACGGCACAATAAAAAAAGGTTCCAACAAATGGCTCAGCTCAGGAGACTTTTCATCAACAATTCAGCTACCCTTGCCCAAGGAGAATATTACAATGGGCCACAGAACAGCAGAAAACTTTGCATTGGCAAGTTCCTTTCATCAGAAGCACTAAAAATTCGTAATAGATCCACACTATATCATTATAGCAGTTTGATGCTGCTGTTACTGTCATGGTAAGACACTTAAGAATTCTCTGCTAGAGACTTCTAGTACTCTTAAGTCAGAGGCATGGAGTGGCACTCTCTAGCAGATCCCAAACTTCTAGACCAGTGGTTCTCAACCTGTGGGTCCCCAGATGTTTGTGAACTTCAGCTCCCAGAAGCCCTGAGCATTGACCATAGTGGCTGGGGCTTCTGGGAGCTGAAGTCCACAAACATCTGGGGACCCACAGGTTGAGAACCACTGTTCTAGACAATGAAGCCATAACAGCTAAAAGTAGTGCCAATAACTAACTGTGAAGTACAGATATACTCACAAGCTTGGGCTTAAGGAACCTAGGAAGTTTAAGCAAATGCATTAACCAGAGCATTTCACTGATTACTGAAAGCTCCTTAGCAGACAATGCCATTAGCACACAGCCCTGGCCATCCACTCCTCTGTACCTCAAACCAACATGCCACTCTATTGTGTAGTCAGTTTCCCTAGAAAACCTCTTGAACTGTATTAAATCTTGAGTAAAATACTGTTGGAGGCAGAGATTCAAAGAGGCCCATCAACTCAGACCACTCACAGTTACAAGCAATAGGAAGACATGGCTGCAACTCTATACCCAATTGCCTGATAGACCCCAGTGAATTCAACCAGGCTTACTTGTGAGTAGACAAAGGACAGTGCTGGCAAGAGGAAACCTCTGTTTTCAACAAAGCAGAAAAACACACACCTTGTTCACACCTCAGCACTGAATAATACATCTTGAGGAAGCTACAAGACCAGACTTGAATGCAACATAAGATGCTTAAGCAAATTCAAAAAAGAGCTTTATGGCACCTTTAAGGCTAACAGATGTATTGTGAACCACAGAACTTCATGCTAAAATAAAACTCTTTGGTTTTAAAGGTGCCACAAAACTATTTGCTGGTAGGCTGGAACAAAGTAATACAGCTCCCCCTTCAACAATCGCTGCAAGGTCCTTTACTACTGTTAACACCAGTTGATTTAGACAAACCCGAGGCTTTCTCAGACCTTGGCGAAGGGATTTCGAATGTTGTGAGGCTCACGGTCCACCAGGTGCTTCTCCTGCGTAAGACCCATTAACTACTATGCTCTCAACTACTCCCCTTCGTACTTGCCCGGGGGGCTGTGCAGAAGCGCTTCCCAGCAGATTGCGCCCGCCTTTGCTCTCCTCTTTGACAAGAACAAAGAACACTCGCCCGCCTCCTCGCTCCCCCTAACTGCTTTGTGTCCCTATTTCTTCTCAACGGCATAGCAACAGCATGGTTTTTTCGGGGGGAAAGAGAGACTGACTCGGCACCGATCATTTAGCGAATCCTATTCATGCTTTCAAATCTTAGAACCAAATATAATGCCAAAGAGATTTTTTAAAAAAATTGCTAAATAAGATGTTCAACCGCTTAGGGTTACATAGATCAAGGACAGTCTTAGTACAGATTAAAACAGTTGATAAAGTTTTTTAAAAAACACTAGCGTGTGTAGGAAACTGCTGACAATCTGCCCTATTGGAACGGGGACGTGCTCTAGAGATACTCTTCAGAAGGAGTAGACGGAGGAGGAAGAAAAGGGCAGGGGAGGCCACGGGACGTCCCACATTCGGCCAGGCGCGGCGGGGGAGTGAAGGCTGCTCTGCCACACCTGACCAAGCAAAGAAGGACCCAGGGGGCAGCGGGGAAGGAAAGCCTCGGGACAAAGACCCTCGTCGCCCACTTCCGAGGGGTGGCGCCGTTCTCACCTGTGAGCGCCTCTTCAAGAGCCCCGCTGAACACCTGAAGCTGCTGCTCGCTAACGCAGCCCCGGGTCCGGAGGAGGCTGGACACGAAGCCTACGGCGGCGGCGATCTCCGGAACCATGTCCGCCCGGTTGCAGTTGCTAACGCAGCTTCCATTCCAACGCTGGACTTGGCTCATGACTGGCTTGGGAGAACTGAGATTTTTTTTTTTTTTAAAGGGGCGACCCCGTTAAGGCTCCGGAGTGTTAGAAAAGGGCTAACGAACAAATACAATACTGGTGAACGAACTGCTCGTTCCGATCGCCTCTGGCCGGCTGCGGGAGGAGGAGGAGGAGGAGGAGGAGGAGGAGGAGAAGCAGCAGCAGCGCGACTGCTTAACGATGGTCTCGGAGGAGGCGTCCTTCGCGTCCGCCGCTCTCCCCCTGCTTGACTAGCTGGGCTCGGGCTGCAACCGGGACTCTTAATACACTTGGAAACTCAGGCGTCACCAGTCTGCACGCTCTTGATTGGCTGAGCGTTCCCTGGGTATGCTAATAAAGTTGTGACCTCAGCAGGGTGGAAGTTGTGACGTGAGTGCTCGGAAAGTCAGGCTCCGGGTACATGGTCGCAGCAGCTGGGGCGAGTCTGGCCGGGGGAGGAGGGGGAGGCGCTTTGCAACCGAGCTATTTATAGGGCCTTGCCTAGTAGGGGAGCTGTAGGATTAAGGGGGAGAGAGAGGATTGCGTCTTGCTGGCGGTTGCGGAGTTGTATATTTGTCTACTATATAGAAATGAAACAGGGAGTAGCTAATTTTCCAGCGAAACCACCTACGAAAGACTGGCTCTTTTAATCAGATTGGCAACGTGTTTGTTCACAGTGTAGCCTATGCCTGATTATTCCAGAGATCTAAAAAGTTAGTGTTTTAGAGTACAGCTCCCAAATATCATCAGCCAATATCATCATCAGCTCTCCAGCCAATAACTGGCTGGAGAGCTTTGAGATCAGGAATCCCAAAAAGCAACTTTTCTGAGCTCCTGTTTATTCTGAAGCCCTATTCTGGCCCTGAAACTAAGTATTTCCAGAATAACTTGTTTATAGATTGCAGCCTTGAGACTTTTGGGTTACAGTACCTGTGACATTGCCCAGCCTGTTTATTGTTTGTGAATAAAGGGCCCAGGGCTGCCACTGCAAATGTCAAGCTCACAGGGAAGATATTTACTTGCCTGCCAGCCATCTTGTAGGGAAAGTGAAACCAGTCCAGACAAAACAGGTGGTACTGTGTGTTCTAGGTGGTGTTGGTTTACTACTGTGAGGGTAGGGTCAGTTGATTAAATGTTTCTTAATAAAGATTCCATGTGGAAGACCAGCACAGAGCCAACAGGGTATAGTGGTCTGAGTGTTGGGCTATGGAGACCAGGGTTTGAAGCCCGGCTTGGCCATGGGAATCTACTGGGTGACCTTGGACAAGTCACCCTCTCTCAATCAGCAAACTCCCTCTGAACATATCCTGTCAAGAAAACTCCAAGGTAGATTCATCTTAGGGTCTCTCTAACTCAGGCCATTTCCACACTAGACTGTTAGTTCAAACTCTAGGATTCCATAGGATGTCGAAAGCAGAAAAATAGCACTATAACAGTCTAGTGTGGAAATGGCCTCAGAAATTAAGGCACACACAAACAATGTGACCAGTTGACTGCAGGGACAGTGCAAAATCAACTTAATCCAAGGCAAGGAGCACAGCGAAGTGTTTAAGCTATTCCAAGTATGAATAATATTGGTTACCTATTTGTTTTGATAGCTCTCTTAAATACAATTATATGCTGTGTTGGTTGTCCTCTCTCCCCCATTTTATTCTCATATTAATCCTGTCAGGTACTTTAGGAGATACTGACTGACCTTCAGAGCTGAGTGGGAGATTCTCTCAGTCCAAATCTGGAATGCTAACATCTGCACCAGGGATGAGATACATGCAGTACTCCACATGCTGTGGAAGTGAGCTTCCAGCATTTTCACCATTTTCTCTGCTGACTGGGGTCTCTTTTGTACTCCATAATTATAGCATGTTGATACCACTTTAATTACCATGGCTGTATCATACAGAATCCTGGGATTTGTAATTTTGTGAGGTATTTAGAATTCTGTGCTAGGGAATTTTAGCATCTCACAACACTACAAATCCCAGAATTCTGTATGATACAGCCATGGTAGTTAAAGTGGCATCAAAGTGATATAATTGGTAGCATAAAAGAGACCTAGGCCCACTGGGCGTTGTAAATAGAAGGGGCCACACAATTCCCACACCTGTCCAACACTAATGCTGTCTCTTGCTAAACCTAAATGCATTCCAAATTTAACATGCGCTGATCAGGCATGCCACCATTTGAAATTATGTAGGCCTTGTATGTTTATCTATTTAGCTGTGCAGAAGTGTTTACTTTTCAGTGCCTCACATATTCTTTTTGCCTTTTACTCAAGTGGTACCTTCCAATCTCTCTCCACACACAAATTTTGGAATTTGAGTCACTTCCCCTCCCCACAAATATACTTCTAATGCTTTAAACTTTGCAGTCTAGCAATTGAGTGCCTCTCTGCTATACTATGTGAGAGGTGGCTACAATAAATGCTACATCTTTCCCCACACTCTGCATATCAGGCCATTTTTCTTTTTCAATGATATGTTTGTAGGGCATGTGCTTTTGTACACGTCCCCCAGTTTGTCAAACCCTCACCTACTTAGTATAAATAGTCATAATCAACTAAACAGCCATGTATTGTGAAACCTTGCATGACTTCCTCCAGGTGACAGAGAGGAACAGAGGCAAAACCAAGAGCAAAGAACACAGCGCAAGCCTATCCATGTTCTATTTAGTAGCAAGCCCCTTGAGTTCAATGAGATTTACTCCTACCTGGATATCTATAGGACTGTAGCCTTATCAGTCTCCTGCCTCAGACATATTTGCCACCACACCTAACTCAAAACAGAAGATAGTTTCTTTGATCATCAAAAGAAACAGTTTTGATCATCAGTTTGCCTCCATAGAGACTTTTGGTATTAGTTGGAACCAGATTTAGAAGAAAGACTTTGTATTTTTGTTTAGCCATTTGATAACAGTTTGAATCCACTATGTGTGTGGGATCTGTAGTGTTCCTATGTTAACAAAGAGATTGTCTGGTTCAGTAAATTTTACTGATGCTGATTTAAGTGAGGATGAGGAAGAGGCAGGATGCTCCTATGAGCTATCTGTATTGATGCTGTGACCCAGATGCCATATTGAACAATGTGGATTCTGAGACACATAAAAAATGAAGCTTGGAGCCCTTAACGTTGTTGGATTACAACTCCCAGAATCCTCTAGCTGTCTTGGGCTCTGGTGATGCTGGCTGGTAAATTCCTAGAACTGTCTCCCCACCACCACACACACAAAAGGTATTTTTCCAAGTTCTTATTAGAAAGCAAAAATACTCTTCCATTCATTAATACCCATTTGTAGCCATTCTGTTTGAAAAAAAAATCCAGTGGATCTATGAGAAATACTACAATTTGTTCTCATACTGTACAGCCAGAATTGACTCAAAAGATTTTTGTAGAAAATTCCAGTGACATTCCCATTTTTTCTTTTGAGATAGAATAACAAACTCTCAGTTGACAATTAAGAATAAGGCTGGCCCTGTTTCCAGCATATCTTAAGTTTTCCACGTTTTTTTCACAATGAGATCATAAAGAATGCCTGGGGATTATAGTGAATATATAAGTGCTTAAATTCATCTGGAGTGAAACACTGGCAGTCAACTAACAGTATACAGCCATGCCTACAAGCAATACCTCTGGGCAGGTTCAGATTTTCAAAACTTTTTGGAAGAAGTTGAAAGTCTCTGAATTTTTGTACATTCAGAGCTACTGTAGATGGAGTAATGCATCCATGTCAGTCAGCTGCAGGGCAAGCTCACCAAAAGATAGGGCATGGTGGCAATACTGTTCCCTTCCCCCATCCATCTGTTGTGGCAAAGTACCCACATCATTGGATTGGAGGAATCAAGTAAATCCCTTTCTATAACCAGCTTTGTGACTGTAGGCTTTGCAATAAACCAATGGATTAAAGTCTTTTAAGAGCTTTTTTCTTTATTTTTAAAACACTGGCACACATGGTGAGACATAGATGGAAACAATTGGAGTCAGACAATGTGCCGTCATCAGTTGAGGGTTACTTCTACTTAGGTTACCTCAGTGCCACCACCATGCTTATGCTGGGCTTTGGAGCTGGTTGTAAGATATCCTGATCTAAATCTTCTTCTGTAGAACATGTGCACTGTATACTTAGATATGTTTACTTGGAAGTCCCATTGTATTCAAAACAGTTTATTCCAAGGTAACTGTATAGCGTTAGTATCATAAAGGGAGGAGGGAAAAGCAATTCCTGGATTGTCATGTTCTGCAGTTTAATTTGGAGCATCATTTTTTAATATCATAGGCATTTATTATCCTTTCTATACAGGTGATAGTAAATACATCTTTGTTTTTTCAAATACAAATTGTACCAGATTGGGAGGTAGGGTTGATAATTAATCAGATCAGAGCAAGCATGGAAGGGGAATAACACATTTGTCTCTCATATTGCAGTCCCAAGGAAAATGTCCTGTTATGAAACTTGTATTTGCTTTGGGTGGAAATCCTCTACTAACACCAGTGTTAGATGCCAAGATATATTTTATGTCACGTGTAGTTTGATATGCAAACCCAGGTTGGTTGTGGTTCAATGGCTTCTAATCCACCTATTAGTTCTGCAGACTTGTGCTGCCCTCTGTCAAATCAGATGGTTTGATTCTTCCATCGGGCTTCCTTATTTTCCACCAAAATCTTATCATACATGTATTCTTGAGTTAATCTAACTTATTTTCTATACTGAGGTGGGCAAATATAGATGTCCAGATGTTGTTGGCCTACAGTGTCCAGCACCCTTAGCCAACATAGTCAATTTTGAGGAATGCTGGTAGTTGAAGTTCAACATCTGAAGAATAACCTACCCCTCTTCCATAGGATGGAAAATATATGGCCCTCTGGATGTTGTTGGACTGTGTCTCCTATCCACCTTAATCCACATAGCCTTTAGGGAAGAGGATGGGAAGTGCAATCCAAACTACATTGGGAGGACACATATTGTCCATGCCATCCCTATCTGTTTAGTTCAAGAAGACAGAGTGTTGCACTCTGGATTTCTGATTCTACACTCATGTTATGCTTCTCCCTCTGCATTGCATTTTGATTTTGATTTTCCTCAATGTGCCAAGTTGTTGCTTTTTTAAAAAAGGTCTCTTCATTCCTTTTTTTTTTTTTTTTTGGTGCCTCAGTCCCAATGAAAATTTTCTGGGAATCATATATGTAAGCTGTGCACTCTCTGTGTCCTGTATGGCCTAAAAATTAAAAGCTATGATCCTGTCCATGCTGAATGGGGAATCATGCAGCCTGCCAGGTATTTTTCTTTATTTGTTGCTGTTAAAGCCATCAAGTTGATTTCAATTGATGGCCAACTTATGAATGAGAGACCCCTCCAAGTCACCTTATCATCAACAGCCCTGCCCAGATCTTCCAGACTCAGGGCTGTGGCTTCCTTGATTGAGTCTATCATCTGTAATGTGGTCTTCCTCTTTTCATACTGCCTTGCCAAGCATCACTGTTTTTTCTAGAGAGTCATGTCTTCTCATGATATGTCCAAAATACAACAGTTTCAGTTTAGTCATCTTGGCTTCTAGTGAGAGTTCAGACTTGATTTGCTCTGGGACCCATTTATTTGTCTTTTTAGCAGTTCATGGTATCCATAGAACTCTTCTCCAGTAACCCTTTCAAATGAATTGATTGTCCCTATCAGCTTTCTTCATTGTCCAGC
Source organism: Iguana delicatissima (assembly GCA_948472985.1). Taxonomy (NCBI): domain Eukaryota; kingdom Metazoa; phylum Chordata; class Lepidosauria; order Squamata; family Iguanidae; genus Iguana; species Iguana delicatissima. The sequence continues at coordinate 514,368 of CAOKZL010000786.1, forward strand.
TTTCACAACCATACATAGAAACTAGAAGTATGATGGCACAATCCTAATTTTAGTATTCAAAGATATACCTTTATACCTTAGGATCTTGTCTAGTTCCTCATAGCTCCTCCCATTCCTACTCTTCTTGTGATTTCTTGACTGCAGGCATCATTCTGACTAATGACTGAACCAAAGTATGGAAAATCTTAAACAGTTTCAATGTCTTCATCCTCTGCAGCACTTTAAAGTTACATAAATCATCTGTGGCCATTAATTTTTTCTTAATGTTCATCTGTAAACCTGCCTTTTGTACTTCTTCCTTGACTTTCTTCAGTAATCATTCCGTGTCTTTATTTTCTGCTAGTAGTATGATGTCCTCAGTATATCTTAAATGGTTCAAAGTGGACTTTAAAGGAGGTCAGTCTACAGGTAGCCTTAAAGCTCTATAAAAGTGTTAAAAGAAATCCTCCAAAAGTGTGTGGCAAGTCAGAGTGTTTTGGAATATGCTGTGCCAGCAAGGCTCAGCAGAGTTGCCTGTCTCCAATACAAGGTTAGGTCACAGTGTGCATCGTTGCCTGAGATGTTTTGTAAACTATTTTCTGAAATGTAAACAACTTGAGAGATAAGGGGAAAGTGAAAGCTACAGCAAAACCTCTGCAAAGGAGGGGCAAGAGAAAATGTCTTTGTGTGCAGAAATGCTATAAAATCACTTTGCAAACTGTACTCGGGACTCTTGACACTTTCCAGTCAAGCAGCCCGGCCGTTTTCTTTTAATAAACTCTTTTTCCTTACCTTCGAGGTCTCACTGCCTCTATGTTCCCACTACATAAATGGTGCCGTGACTCGGATCTGCGGGCTCTGAGGCAGCGAGGTGGCAGTTAGCCTGCTTTAGACCGCCTTGCCTGGAGGGAGGCTTGGCACATGCTCCCCTCCTTGGCACCACCCGCTGTTTAGTTGGAAGAGTGGGGAAGCTTGTGCTGAGACCACCTGAATGGCATGAGCGATGGGGAACCTTTAAAACAAAGGAAGGAAACTGAGCCCTGCAGCTGGTTAGAGTCCAACTGTCACCAGCCTGGTTAAGAGTCCGGCCAGTCTGATTAGAGTCCATACCCTGTGGTTTGAGTCCAGAGAGAGAGAAACTGGTTTGAGTCCAGCAGTTGGTTAGAGTCCACCTGAAGAAGTGCGCCGTCAGAAGAGAGAAGACCTAGGCAAGTAAACCCTGGTTAGAATCCAGCTCTGGTTTCGAGACTCCAGAGAAGGTAGCCCCACTTGCTTTAGAGTGGAAGGGGAACCTGATGACTCCCCAACCTCGAACAGGCCCAAGTACCTAGCCCAGTTGGCTGGGGAAACTGCCTTGCTCTAGTTGACAGGATGGCGGGAGCCGGAAGTGTGAGTGTGGTGTGCAAGTTGTGTTTTGTCTAGTGTGTCTGCCCCATTGCGGTTCTTGCTACTTGCCGTTGAGTGTGCAGGAGTACAGGCCAGTGGCGTTGTGCATGGTGTGATATTCCTTTAGTACCGGCTAGTGAGACCCCTTTACTCTCCTTCCCTTTTGTGTCTGTCCTGATCTTAGCTGGGGAGGACATGGGTGGTGGGGGGAAGCAAGACTTGCACCCCTTACAGTGTATGCTGAAGAATTTCAAGAAAAGAAGGGCTTCAGTGAGATTATGGTGACCCCCCCCATGAATCTACAGCAGTTGCAAACTTGGTGTGAACTTTGTGCTTCAATTTATGTTGAAAAAAACCTCCAAGGAAGGGTTAAGTAGAGATGTACTGGTTTGGTTGCTTTAACGTAATGTAATGTAATGTAATGTAATGTAATGTAATGTAATGTAATGTAATGTAATGTAATGTAATGTAATGTAATGAAATGTATGTATGTCCAGGAGAATTCCAAGATTTGTGTGTGTAAGCAAAGTGACATTCCTTTCCTTTTCTCCTGTGCTCAAAGCCACTTCAGCTCCCGATCTAACCCTATAGCTTCTGTTTTTGGGCTAGAAGTTCATTCAGCTAAGAGACTGGTAGAAATTAAGTCAGTATGTTAATGAGGAAACAGACCTTAGATGTTAATGAGAAATAGTGAGAAGACAATGCAAAATTCAACTTTCTTTTTCTGAGCTCTAAGTAAATGCACAACTAGAACTTTGGAAACTCCAGAAATCCCCTTGCTCCTCCCTGCTGAAAGGAAATAGAAAAACCTTGAAAGACAATGCCACCTCCTCCTCTTGAGATGGAGGGAGTAAGAAGCCGGGGCTGGCAGTGGGAGTTTGAATCCAAGAAACTTCAGTCATCCCTTAAGTCGCTCCATTTCCCCGCAGCCCCGGGAGAAAAACCTAACCTTTGTTTGTGATGTTTATGCATGTTGAGTTTTTGAAGAGATGTGATAAGTGAAGGGTTAATAGAATGAGTTGATATTATGTAAAGAAAGGACAAGGAAAGTCAAGAACAGTCAAAGAATGTTGATTACTGAGATTAATGGGGAAAGTAAAAGTGGTTTAAGGCATGTTGAAGAAAGTCCGTGTAAGTAGGATGTGGGAAAGAGAGAATGTTAAAAAGCGGGGGGGCTGCTTCAGGGTGAGTTCACGCAGCATGTTAAGTGAGAATGTTTAGGCTTTCTTTTTGGGATGATGAGAGTATAGAGCCTAGCCTGAACAACAGCAACAACAACAATAAAAGGTGTGCTTAACATTTCCAGTAAAAAGAAAAATTTAAAGGGAAAGAGGTATGGATAAATGACTGATGAATACTGCAAAAACTTTTGGTAATTGAAAATTGGTTGTTTAACTTTCTCTCCTTGTAAGACACTGATGCAACCCCTGTTCCTGTCTCTTATCTCCCCTTCCTAAAAGCTCTGAGGTTCAGGTTAACCCTTGAGGGAGACTAGGAAGGATAGTGAGGAAGATTCTTGTTTCCAATGAATTGGCAAACTCATTAAGCCAGGAGGCAAAATAGAATCCTGTTAGTGTGTGAATGAGAAAACAATTTTTTAGACCAGGCTGAAGGGATTGCAAGGCACTGAAAGGGCACAAGACAGTACAAGATTAAAAATCATCCCAGCCCAGTTTGGTTTCCTAGTAAAACTCTCTCATGTCTAGAAAAGGGAAAAAAGGAAATACTGCCTCAGTGAGGATTTCATGGGCTGGCAATTTGCAACTTCCATTCATTCACCGCCCTCTCTTTCTTCTATGCTGTGAAAAGCCTGCTCTTGGGAAGTTACTAAACAAGGGGAAGCTAGAAATGGATGATTTTTGGATTTTCTTTTTTGGAGGAGGAGATAGATTTATAAAAGGCACATCTTGTCTGAATATGCTTCCCAGCGGTGACTCTTCAGGAAAACAGCTAACCCCTTTGCCTCCAGGAGAGGATGGAAATGACGGCAGATATGGAGAAGCCTGGGCAGCGAAAAGGCAAGAAGCAGCAGGAGGGTGGAGCTGACAGGGAGAGGGAGGCCGAAGCAGCACAGAGGAGGCTACCTCCCCCATGTAATCACAGCTGCTCTTAATTCCAGCTTGTCAGACCTGAAAGGGGGGATCCACCCCCCTTCCTTAGCCATGGAAAGGCTAACAAGGCAGCGCTAGAGATCCAGCTGCAAAGCCCCAATGGGCACCATGTGGTAGAGAAAAGAGGGAGTCAGAGAAATTGTGCTTGGTGAACAGCTCTAGCAGCAAAGTGCTGAGAGATTGCAAAGCAGTAGGATTCCTTGCTAGCTGCTATAAAGGCACTGAAGGAGAGAGAAGCAGGGCTGAAAGATTAGGAATCTGACTATCTGACTGTAAAGGCTCGATGAACCAAGGCCAGCTGACAAGGGCAGACTGAGGAAAAGGTTTTGTCCCTCTCATCCACAGACAGAGAAGGGCAAGGGCTTGGAGTTGTGACGTCCTGGAGGCAGTTGGCAGCAAGAGCATGAAGAAAATAGGAGTCCCAGATGCAAGGTAGTCCAAAACTGCAAGGGGAAAGAGCCACCACCAAAGCAGCAACTGGAAAGGCTCCTGGGCGCATCCCCAGCAGGCTAAGGGAGGTAAAAGGAGCGAAGCTACAAGCGAAGCTGGGGAAGAGATGACGGTGCATCCCTCCAGGCTGGAAGTGGAACTGCAGCTGAAGGGAAGAGTTGAAGGCTGTGACGCTAAGTGACCAACAACAGCCCTGAAAGGCCCACACCATATAGGCTCAAACAACAGACCTGCATTTGTCCACCAGATCATCCAAGGTTAAACCACTGTTCAAGGAATCACCTGGGAGAGTCACATTGTACCTGGAGGACAGCAAGTTCAAGAAATGGGGAGGGGATGAAACAAAATCCTGAAGATACAGTAGTTCAACACGTATGGCCCAGACAATAGCCCTGGCTATGTTTTTGGACTGGATGCCACCACAGGGCAGGTGGTATGATACCACCTACCTAGCCCAGTATACAGAGGCTTTTCACTTTTACTTCATGTGCAGCTTTCACAACAGAAAGACTAGGAATGTTTTTGTTCTTCCCAGAACCCCATATGATAGGCATAGCACACCTCACAGAATCATAAGGTTGTCCCCTTTTTAGCCCAAGCATGAAGCCATTTTTGGGTGGATTAAGGGAACATAACTCTACAGGAAGGAGTTAGTGCATTAGGGAAAGCTATGAGTAAAGCAAGGGAGTAAATGCTAGAATAGGAACTCCCCTTTCTACAGGCACAGGCACACCCCTTCCAACCAGGAGATATGGGTTGTGGCAGGCATAGGAGGGGCAGGAGGCCTGACCTGCTGTTTTATCACTAGATGTATGTGTATGTGGCAATTATGGGTAATGATGAGGATGATGCTGGGAGATGAGAATGTCAGTAATGGCTGGGTATGTTATGTTATGGACTAAGCTTGGGAGTTTGAAATCCTTGTATTTCCATGGGAATGCCCAGGAAGGTATCCCAATGTTGATCTCTTCTGTGGTTTGGAAATGGGTTCATTGAGTCATATGGGAATGAGGGAAGCTGGTCCTCCGTAAATAAGTTTTAGAACAGTGGTTCTCAACCCGTGGGTCCCCAGATGTTCGTGGATTTCAGCCCCAGAAGCCCCGAGCATTGACCATAGTGGCTGGGGCTTCTGGGAACTGAAGTCCACAAACATCTCAGAGTCACAGGTTGAGAACCACTGTTTTAGAAAGTTTTAGAAAGAAACTAGCTTTTACAATGGAAAATGGATACATGGTTTGTCTTCTGGGATGAATTGGGTTGGCCACTGAGGGTATCACCTTTCACTCAGTACACCAATCAATATAGGATAAAACCTAACTTGGGCTGGGTGAATTAAAAGAGCTAGAGATGAAAGCTATGGGTATGATCCTGACAACACATATCTAAGAGGCTGGGAGTCTTTTCATGAGAGGCAGATGCATTGTTGGCTGTCACCCCAGCATGAAATTGGTTGGACTATCATATAATGTAAATGAGTTTTAATGTGAAAAGAGAAATGCATCCTGGAGTATTCAGTATTAGAGAACTCATGTTTGTAGTCTGCAGATGTGGACATGGTTATGCATTTGTAAGTAAGCATGGGTGGAGCAGGTCTGTTTTGTAGCAGTGGTTCTGGACCTGCTGGGTCCCCAGATGTTTGTGGACTTGAGCTCCCAGAAGCCCCAGCCACTATGGTCAATGCTCAGGGCTTCTGGGAGCTGAAGTCCAAAATAGGGGACCCACAGGTGAGAACCACTGGTTTATAGAATTGCTTTGTACTTAAGTAATGGCCTTCCTAAATCTGCTTGTCTGTACTGTGCATGTTAAAGTGTTTTCAATCTATTATGATCAAGACAGTGGAAGGAAAAAGCTGTTGTGTGTGCCTTAATGACAATTACTAATGAACTCAGCAGAAAAGGGGGGTGGACTGTGACTGGGGCCCTAATAACCCATTCAAGATCATCCTGAAGAGGCAGAAACAAGATACAGGCTGACCCTACTATTACCGCACCTGGAAGACAGTAATTCTACGTATGGTCGGACCTGCAACTGGAGAGGAGAGAAGAAGGGGGACTAGGCTTTACCGCTACTGACCGGAAAGGTAGCCCAGCGTACGGCCAGATCCCAAAGAATTGCAAGATAATAATAATACTAACATGATGTTAAGTAAGGTGTAATTTGTTATGAAATGCTATAATTGTGGGAAATTATGCATTTAAGGGGGGAATGAAGTGGACTTTGAAGGAGGGTCAGTCTAGGTAGCCTTAAGACTCTATAAAAGTGTTAAAAGAAATCCTCCAAAAGTGTGTGGCAAGTCAGAGTGTTTTGCAATACACTGCGCCAGAAAGGCTCAGCAGAGTTCCTGTCTCCAATACAAGGTTAGGTCACAGTGAGCATCATTGCCTGAGATGTTTTGTAAACTGTTTTCTGAAATGTAAACAACTTGAGAGATAAGGGGAAAGTGAAAGCTACAGCAAAACCTCTGCAAAGGAGGGGCAAGAGGAAATGTCTTTGTGTGTCAGAAATGCTATAAAATCACTTTGCAAACTGTACTTGGGGCTCTTGACACTTTCCAGTCAAGCAGCCCGGCCGTTTCTTTTAATAAACTCTTTTTCCTTACCTTGAAGGTCTCACTGCCTCTGTGTTTCCCCTACAGGTTGATATTCCTTCCTCCAGTTTTCATATCTCCTTCCTTGGAATCTAAACCTCCTTTATTTATGATATGATCAGCATACAAGTTTAACACGGTGGTGAAATGTAGCTTTATCTGATCCCCCTGCCATTTCACTATATTTTGTTCAGATAGTAGCCTCCTTGTCCCAAGTTCAGGTTACACATCTGGACAATCAAATATTGTGGCTCATTCATTTCTTTAAGAATGATGCACAGTTTTTCAAGATCTACACAATCAAAGGCTTTGCTATTATCTATAAAGTACAGACTGGTTTTCTTCTGAAATTATTTGCTGTGCTCCATTATCTTCCTTTCCTGAACACAACCTGGACATCTAGCATTTCTCACTACGTATGTGTGAAAGACTTGGTTGTACAGTTTTAAATATCAATATGCTTGTATGGGAGATTAATGCAGTGGTCTTGTGTTTGCTGCAGTCCCTGTCCCCTTTCATGGGAATAGGAATGTAGCTCATTTAGTGCCTTCTGACCTGGGAGCCTCAGCTTCTGGCATTATCTCTTGTTTCATTTTGGATTGTCTCATCATAGCATCTTCATGGTAAAAACTGTTCAAAAGGGGTTTACTGTGCCTCCCTCTGCACCAAACTAACAAGTGTTATCTATGATGCCACTGCTGTTGACTCTGAGAGATCCTCCACTGGAGGCCCCTCCCTAAACTGCAAACCCTAGGATTCCATAGGCTATTGAAAGTGGAATAATAGCACTATAACAGTCTAGTGAGGAAATGGCCTTAGTCTTGCTTCTCAGCAAAAACTTGTCTGCCGTGGGAGACCCCACTAGAAGCACTGCTACCATCTTACCTCACAGGAATGCACACTCCCACCACAGTGGAATGATAGTGCCATGGTGCAGTGATTGGACTAGGGCTCCCAAAATCTCTCACCAAAATCTCTAGCTAGGTTGCTGTCTAGGCCTTCTGGGAACTGGAGTCCTACAACATTTGGAGGGCCATACAGTTCATACCCCTGATACACATAGTTGTCTGTGAGTGCTATTGAACAGAATGAAACTTACTTCTGAGTTGGAGTGCACCATTAGTCTTTATTCTTGTTGGAGGTATATTGAAGTGTTTTACTAAACAGCATAGATGTAAACTATTTTAAAATGATAATTAAAAACAAAAGGAAAGCCAACTTCTGTTAGAAATTCTTTTTTTAAATCTTTCTTCCTCTCCCTCTCAACTCTATCAAGTATTTGTGAGCACTTGCAGATCAAACCAGCTCCAAAACCTGTTCTCCTGGAGGGTGGAAACAACTAATTGTAGTTGACTTCAGGTTTGGCTTTCAAGAAGACAGTGTAATTTTGCTTCTGCTTACCAGCTGAACAAGGTTTAAAGCTGGCTTAGCTGGAATCACAAATAAATATCAAGAATAATATTTGGCTTTCAAACTGGGGTCAGAACACAGTGACAAAAGGTCAGGGCACCAGGCTTTCAGTGTGTGTACATCTGTCTTAGTTTTCAAAGGTCAGTTCTCTGCGTGTAGGTACCCTCTCTTTGAAAGCTAGTTTGGTTTAAAGAATATACGTACATATATAAAATTGAATGAATGGTTAGAATACAACTAGCAGGCTGAACAGACACTCAGATCACCTGGTTAGCCACCCCATTATGTATAAATATATGTAAAACTTAGCACATGCAAAATAGAACTAAATGTTTGTCCCTTCTTGTCTTTGTGGGGGGATGCCTTTCCTCTCTTTTATGATGCATAAGTTACCATCTTATTAGACAGTTAGGAAATGGAAGTAAAATAATGCCAGAAAATGTTAAGACAACCCCCCAAACAGAAAGGCACACATATGCACGCGTGCACACATGCACACACACAAACAAATTTTTACAGTTCTGATATCTATTCTATAGTACCTGGATGCATTCGTTTAAAAACTGAGCTAATGATTAAAAAAAATGATCCAAAATTGCAAGACAGTTCACAAGAACACAATGCTATGACTGTTTAAAGGGATTTGCTCTTTGGGAGGTGTATATACAGCTGCAGCCTTAAAACAGCAAGTAGAAGAATGAATAAATGTTCTTAAAATAATCAGCAAATAAACATAATAGAAACTGAAAATTCTGATGCAAGTTGTTTATGCTACTCTAAAGCAACCTTTTCACAGGGTTTTCTGGGGGTGAGAGTGTGTGATGTGCCTAAGGTCACCTAGTGGGTTTCCATGGTGGAGCATGGGAATCAAACCCTGGTCTCCAGGGACGTAGCCCAGTGCTCAAACTGCTATACCAAGGCCATTTCTGCACGAGACAGTTATAGCGGTATTATTCCACTTTCAACATCCTATGGAATCCTGGAGTTTGCGGTTCCGGGAGGGGCTAGCTGGGCCCTCCCGAAACCGCAAACTCCAGGATTCCATAGGATGTTGAAAGTGGAATAATACCACTATAACGGTTTTGTGCAGAAATGGCCCAAGTTAGTGTTACCCTGTTTACTGGGGGTCCCGGGAGGGACACCAAAATGTGCTCAACTATAGGTGGGGAAAATTAGCTCAGAGCACTGCTTTAGCATTACAAGAGGTAGGGTAACTTAGCAGGATCTTGTAACCCAATGTTTATGGAGTCAGGCCAAGTCAAGAAGCAGACTGGTTTGAAAATAATGAATGATCTTTATTAAATACAGGTGTACAATGTAAGCAGCACAAGCACACAGATAACTAAGGAAAATAAAGGTGTGAGTAAGATAGCAGGATTTTCAGAGGGATAGTTGGTTTGGGTGACACAACACCTGTTCCTGAAGCCTGGAAGAAAATAGAGAGCGATGCTGGGGTTCAGTGTGTCTCAGCCCGTGGAGCTGCAGGGAAGCTCGCCAAGCAATGCGGCTGGAACTCGGGAACGATCTGAGGAAGGTCTCGGAATCAGGGGTTTTTATAGGGAGAAGTGACTGCAGGCTATGCCTTACTCGGGGACAACAATGAGTTTTGGGTGCGAGACAATGTCTCCGAAAGGTCACAATTTAGCATGATTGTGTTAAGTCCAAATTGACAAAGAGGTAGACTGTATGCAAATACTCAGTGCTTGGCATTTAAGCTTCTAACTTGCCAAGTTAACAGCATGCATACATAATAGGGTGTTTGGTGGGAGGTCTCCTAAAGTGGTGATCTGGCTATTTCTGGCGTGCCTGTATTGTTTAGGAATATTGCAGCAATTAAATGCCGAGCCTAGTTTCATGCTTGTCCGGGGGCCTCACAAACACGTGGAGAGGGGTGGTAGCGTAAGACCGAATTATGATATCAAAGTGATATCTAGTGCTATCGCCAGGTAGGCCTAAACTGCAGTAACATTAGCTTCTAGTAAACCTGATCTAGTGATGCTGATGGTTTAAACTACCCACATAACTGGGCATAGGACTGCCATTTGGATATTGTTCCTGCAAGCTGCTCTTCTGCTTTTCAAAGCAGCATGATATGCAGAAATTACACAAGACAAGCTTTCATCATATTTCACCACCTGTATGCCAAGAAAAGTTTCACTGGGCTTATTTCTCTCTGTCACTCTGCAGCCAGACACACATAAATGGGACCTATCAAAAGGGTGAGAACTCTAGCTATAGCCTTGTGTCACTTCCTTTGTCTGTATGGTGCTGGAGAAAGAATCCATTTGATCACGTGCATAGTTTTTTGTTTTTGTTTTAAGAAGAACTTTGCTTGACCTTTACTACCAGGAAAGGACTACTCATTTTTCTCCCATAATACGGGCAAAGGGTGATAATGACAGCATTGTCTCTGCCCAGGATGAGTGTCTTAGCAGCCCCAATAAAATCTTGTCATCTGGACAGATCTTCATAATTTATGTTTTCTGCTTGTGCAACTTGCTCATTCATTCAGCATTCAAAGACGTTACATGTTATTGGCAGCATTACAGCAATTTGCATTAAGATCTTTGGAGAAAACACGCCTTTAATGCCTAGCATAATATACCCATGAAAAGTTATTCTTTACAGGCGGAAGGAATTATAGTACTCACACCCTAATTCTCTTTGCATTTTCATCTTCCTTCTCCTCCTCTGTAAAAATCTGGTACAAAATTTAAAGAGGATGGCACACTCTTCCCATGAGGGAGTAACCAGGGGAAAGCATTGTAAGTGCTCTGATTACTTGTGTTTGCCAGCCTTCTCTACATGTGCGTACCTCACTTGACTACTCAGACATTGGTTGACTTGAAGCTGAATGTATTACCAGGATTCATTAAAACACACTGTGCTACAGATTATAGTTAGAGGATAAGCAAATTATGTCCGTCATTACTTCTTAACTCTTTAACAGCATGTAAAATAGCACTCAACACTGCAGTCATCTAGAGATAAGCATATTTATTTATTACATTTGTATCCCACCTTTTCTTCAGGCAACTCAAGGCAGTGTAAATGGCCCCTCTCTATTTTTAGCATCATGTGAGATAAGTTAGTCAAAGTGTCAGTGATTGGTGCAAGGTCACCCAGCAAGCTCTGTATGCGTGTATGAACCTGCCATTAGCGGTCCACATCAATGCGGTGTTGTATCCTTCAGTATCAGCTGTTGATCTTCATGTTTGAATGAGCCATCGCAGGTCTAGCATAACAAGCATGACTTTCATATACCTTTATGCTGCTTTCCCACAAAGTCAGTTCACATATTTGTGGGCAAGTGCAAGGTGCTGTAAGCTATATTTCAGAGGAAGGAACTAGCAAAACCATCTCTGAGCATCCTTTGCCTAAGGAAATCCTACGAAAGTCAGAGGGTTGCCATAAGTTGACAGGTGACTTGAAAGTACGTACCCACACACTTCAATGACAGTGCTGAAACCAAGCAATAATAGCCTATTCTAATTCTATCTAGCTATAAGGACGTATCCATTGGGCTGGTGAGCCAGTGCGCTGTAGTGGTTTAAGAACTGGATTATGACCGTGGAGACCAGGGTTTGAATCCCCACTCAGCCATGCAAACCCACTAGGTGACATTGGGCAAGTCACACTCTCTCAGCCTCTGAGGAAGGCAAAGTGTTGGGCCTCTCTGAGCATCTCAGAATGCTTTCACAGATTTATGTGCTTTCACCGTGCTTGTTTTCATCCTCAACATGAGTCATCTTTACAATATCCTTCCTCAACATCTAGCTGAAGTAGGGGGTGGAAGATGTTGGAGGAAACAGTCGCAGACAAAATTGAGCCCATGAACTAGATATATGTCCCACATGTTCCTACCACCTGTAGGTGGTTTCCTTTCACATCTGATGCTTTAAAGTTTTAGTTTTGTTTTCCTCACATCTGCTTTTTCAGTAACAATGGGGGAGGGGGTCTTTTTCTTTCTTTGCAACTATTCTCATGGAAGCAAGAAATTAGCAAAAGAGAGAGATAAGCAATCTCGTTTCTAGTTGTAGGACTGAGATGAACCTGTTTAACTTTTTTTTTTGTATCTGTTTAAGTTCCTCAATAGTAGCACCAGTAGATTTTTTTTTCTCATTTCCATGGGGAAGCAACATGGGGGCACAACAATGGAGGCACAGTTTAAATTGGGAGTACAACTGTGGGGGGACAGGAACCAAATTCCCCCAACCTACACATTCTTTGCAGGCTGCCTCCCCCACTCGCACAGCATGCTAAAATTCTCTTCCCAGATGACCATAGGAAGACACGTGTCACTTCCTATAACAATTTTGAGAGGAACTACAGAGAGAAATTGGGTCTGAGGGGTAGTACAGGGTTCTGAAGTGCTTGAGGAAATGGGATTGGGGTATCTGTTTTGCATGTTTTTTACATATTTGGAGGCTTTCTCTGTGATTTGAATGGGGCAGAAATTGTCCACAAATCATATCAATTATTTTAAAAGGAGGATTGGGGGCCTTGGAGGACTGGAAAGGGTTTCAGGAGCTAGAAAAGTGGAGTTCAGCAGCTGCGTGTGGCACTTGGCCCATACTATGCTCACCCCTGGTATGAATACTACCTGTGTATATATATTGATCTGGATTGATACTTCATATCTTTACTTGTACATAAAAGGAAGTTCTGCCATATGCCATATCTTGAATGTAGCGCATGGTTTAGCCCTCTAGTATATAGAGCTTTCCATGATCAGAACAGCAGGAATGGAGATGGAGCAATACACCTGGACAACTTCTTCCTGCCGTCTGATTATCAAGGGCCTAATGAGAGTACTTTTCAAAGCTCTTGTTGACTGTTGCAAAGACTGATACAGTAATGCAGAGGCAGAAACAATGTAGCCCTCCAGATGTTTTTGGACTGCAGTTCCCAGCATTTCTCACAATTGGCTATGTTGTATTGCGGCTGGTTTGCATCTGCTTTCTTTACAAGGGAGCCAGCACTGTCAACTCAGTGGTTGGGGTGGACTCTGAACCTTCGAATGTTACATGATGACTCTCAAATGAGGAAATGATAGCTTCTTCCAGTCTTAAATATAGTAAACAGCTAGAGGTGTGATTTTAGGGGACATTCTGAACTAGACCATCCGTACTTAAGTTAGCACACAAACAGTTTTAGCAGGGGGTGGCTGTTAACTACTGGAACATGCCATCTGCTCATGCTGCAGAGAAAACATCTGGCAGTTGGAATTAACCAGTGAAAAAGACAGAAGCCCCTGGTTTTGCAGCAGTTGGTTGGGGACAAGGAGTACTGGGAGGGTGTGCTGTTTCCTTTTGGGAGAAAGATGCTTGTTTAAAAGTTATTGCCTGCTTGCTTTGGTGTTCAGCTTGTGTGTTTTCTAACATAAAACAGATATTTCATAACTCTGTTATATTCCCATTCTCCTTTCTTCACAAGGAATTTAACCCTGTAAAAAGCATCTCTTGGAACTACTTATGGCTTTCAGAAGTAAGGAGCACTGTTAGCTGGCTTTCTTTCCCCTTACTGCCAAGAGCCAACTGTTCTGAAGATACTTTTGGTCATATAGACCCTTTCCACACGGGGTAAAAAAAACGGCTTAGGGCGACCTCACCCGGAGGTCGTCCACACAATGGGGTGCGCTAAGGTGGTTTGAAAAGTGGAGGTTCCACACCTCAAACCACCCTCGCGCAGCCGCAAGGGGTGGCGCAGCGTGTTTTTAAAAACCACATTTCATGTGGTTTTTAAAAATGCAAGCGCGCTAACCCGTTGCAGCGCCCCATTTGAAACTGCAGGGACGTGCTAGCGCATCCCTACAGAGCTGCCCAGGGGCAGGCTTCCAGCTGGCACGCTGCCCTGATTGGCGGAGCGCCACCGGAAGTCACTGGCCGCCATTTTGGGCGCCACCAAACGCCGCCGAAATTCGCCAGCATGTGGAGCAGCGAACACGCGCTCCCCGCGGGGATGGAGCAACCTGCTTCCAGGTAAGCTCCGCCCTTGCGTGCGCCACCCTGTTTCCCCATCCCCCGTGTGGAAAGGGCCATAATGTGACCTTAGCTCTATGACAGCTCTAGGTGTACTTGTGCCTGAAATTTCAGAGGTGGAAGCATACAGAAAAGTGAGAGATTTCAATCATGAGAAAAAGCCAAAAAATGTTTAAGGCCAGCCATAGAGTGAGACAACTACTTCAGGTGGCAGATGGGAGAGAGCAGCAATGCAGCCTCCCGCAACATATCTTGGGCTGCCTTGTGCCCTTTTGATTCTGTTTGTGAGGTGTAGAGTTAAGGAACAGGCACCAGCATGTATGGCCCCCAAACTTTGCTGTGTCCATACACTTGTGCCCACACACAAGAGACCTGTGCCTTCAGTACTGTGAGCCACCAGGATGAGTTCATGAGGCTGAAAATTATCACCTGATCAAAATCTGTTCTTCAGCAATGCTGTATTCCCATTTGATTCAGGCACTTTATATCAGTCTCTGGAAAACAAACAGGGTTGTCAACATCTTTTTTCTGGCTCAGGCTTTCAACAGCTGCTTGGTAGAAATTAAACAGGAAGTGCAGGTCACTGTATCGCCACTGTGGCATGCTTCATGTACAGATTTCTGCCTACTATGCAGTTGTCAGAAGTGCAAAACTCTTGCCACACACATGCAGAAGTTGACAACGTTGTCAGGAAATAGTCTGTGTAACCAAAAGCCAGAAGAGAACATCAAACTATGGGGGCAGAAATGTTGTTATTATTTGCCATCAAGTTGACTTCAACTTATGGTGACTCTATGATGTATGAGAAACCCCCAACAGCCCCAGTCATCAACTGCACTGCTCATGTCCTGCAAGCCCACTGAATCATTCCACCTGTAGTGTCAGCTCCCTCTTTTCTTACTGTTTTCCACTTTACTAAGCAGTATCACCTTTCCTAATGAGTCACGTTATCCCATAGTATATCCAAAGTAGGATAGCCTTGGTTTAGTCATCTTGGGTTCTAGTGAGAGCTCAAGCCTGAACTCCATTTTGCTTTGTAGCAGTACAGGAATCCTAATGTGCTGTAATTTGGGCTGTTCTGTCTAGCATCCATGGAATAAAATCCGATATACCTTGTTTGGTGGGTACCCACAACTTGTTTGGTGGGCACCCACAACTTTACATGCTCTGTGAGAGATATTTAGCCGGTAGGACTTGACAAAGTCTGTTTGTTGAGAAATTTGGGTTTCAAACCAACCACCGCAAAGTTGGGAGAGGTTTTAAAAAATAAAAGAAATACAATATAATTTCTAAACTGGTGTAGAGTATCTAAAGAGCGTGGCTACTCTTCCAAGTTATATTGGCCAAAATCCTCTTGATGACTTATGTTGGCATAACAAACCATTAGGCCAGCATATGGCTCTTTTTTGAATCAAGGCACAAAAGCAGAGGTACAGAAGAGAAAGACATCTCCATCACCAGAGATAAGTGCCTGGAAGTCATAAGAGCACCTTGTCACTTACCAGAGATATGTCCTATGACATATCACAACTACCCCCATCACTGCGGTGCCTGCAGCCATTTTACCCTGCCACTATGCTACTGCTTGTCACACTGCCATCACCTGTTCTATATTAGAATAGTTAAGCTGGCATCCCAGCACTTTAGTGGTTCTTCTAAAGGTATGTCAATAAGTATATCACTAGTGGCTAGGGTAAGATCAGTTCTAATTCAGCCCTAACCAGTGATGCATCTAACGGAATCCTCAGCACCATGAAAGGAAGCGCATGAAAAGAGCCAACATTAGGATTTGGTATCTATGGGCAGCTGCTGGCATCCCAGCACTTTGGCAGTCCTGCCGCCAACACCACCACTGGAAATTCCTTAAAACACATGCTTTAAGCAGCACCAGACAGCTGTGTCCAGTAGGAACTTAAAGTGGTACCTCTGTAGTCACCCAGCACTCCTTAGAGTCCTGCTGGAAGTTAAGCCCACAACAATTCCCCAAAGGTCACAGAAGATGAGACCTCACCAGAAGGAGATTTACCCAGGGCTGCTTAAGCTCATATTGGTCCTGAGCATCAGAAATCCAGGTAGAAAACTGCATGAGCACCAAGAGCATGTTAAGAACAATGGTAACTGCCAGGAGTTCTGACCTATGATAACACCAATGTGCCAATATTCAAGATTTCAGGCTACAATCCTCAGCAAATGGCCAAGGGGACAAATCTCCAAATATGTGCAAATTATCTCTTAATAAACTTGCTTAGGATTAGACTGCAGAATTTGTGGTGCTAGAATTCAATGGGAAATGCAGGAAGAATCAAGAGAAGAGAGAGGTAAAACTGATTTAAAAAACAGTAATCATGTGCCCTACTTTCTCAAGGGCAGATATCTATTTTAAGGCATCTCTTTTGTTTCAGGGCTGTCCAGTCCAAGCCCAGTTTAAAAGTTGGGGAGGGAGGAACATAAGAAGGGAGGAAAGATGAGCCCTGAAGTTGCTTATTAACCATTAGCACCTGAATAGCAGATTGGGGAGCTTCACAAGTTTCCTTCCCCACAATGGTGATGGTATGGCATTTCTATTGAAATTATAGAATTGCAGAATTATTTCTAAATGTGCCTTCAGATATAAAAATTAGCAAGTTTTATCCAAATCAACCCTTTTATCTGGTGATATGTAAGTGGATACCTGAGCTAAAAACCCTCCTTTGGGTAACATAAACATTAACCATGACCCAACAAGCCAAGAATGAGGAAATGTCTTCTTTTGCATGGTTCAATCAGTGCAGTTCACAAAAACAATGTGTACCCTAGTATCCTGTTCTATTTTGTTCTGGAGAGTTCATCCCAGCCACCCCAACTGAAGTGATGCTATCTTCTTAACTGCAGGGTGGAAGCACAAAAAAATCCAAATTAGTTCTGAGAACATCTGACCGTTCCTAGCACCACCCTGGGATTGTTTAGGCAGTATTGGAGGTGCCACCCCAAGGCGGAGCTTGCCAGCTTGCCAAGCGAGTCTCTGAATGCTTCCATTGTCTACAATGGAACTGGAATTGTTACATTTATTGTTAAACATTTACGGGAACACCTGGCAGGGAGCTGGTTTGAGTTAAGTAGCCTCCATTAGAGGAGGCAGAATTTGTAAGTTGTGCAGAAGAAGGGGGCTGCTATGGTTTTTCTGGATTTAAGAAGTGGTGGAATATTAAAAGGAAAGAAGTGTTGGTGACAACCAAGCAGCCAGCTCTCATAGACAGAATTGTCGCAGTATTTCCACAACTGCCACATTGTTCCATTATCACTCCTCTGCATCCCATCCCCATTTTTATCAGTACTGAAAATGGCAGACAAGATTTACTGAATGCAAGAGGTACTCATTCAATTCAAGGCTCATTTTAACACTGAACAATCCACATATTGTGTAATGAGTAAGACTCACCCACTTTAGAGATCCAAGTGTCTAATAAATCACAGCATTCTGAAATTACAGGGATGGTAACTACTATACATGGACACCATCTAGGCTACCTCTCTGCAGCAAGGAAGAATGTCTAGTAGTTGTTACCCTGATTTCTAGGGTCCCTTGGGGGAGACTTCAATGTGCTTCATGTGATGGGGAATGGAAACTAGCCAGAGCACGAGCAATAGCAATGTGAGAGGCAGGGTAACCTAGTGGAGTCTTTTTACCCAGTTTTAATGGGGTCAGGCCAAGCCAAAAACTAAACAAAGATGTCCAATAAAATGATTTTATTGAATGAAAGTCTCATGCACCAACGCAATCACTCACACACTCACTCAAGACCTATTAAGAAGCAAAAGAGAGGAAACTGGATAGGGGAATATTGAAGGGGTTGTAGCTGGGGTAATACTGTACCTTTTCCTGCCCTTGGTCCAGGAAAAACAGCGGAGAAGTGGGGCTCAGCACAGAGAGGGCTGAGGGGATTACTCAACAGACGGAGAAACGGTGTGCTGGGATGACCGGGAGTGATCCAAAGAACCACTCAAAAACTGGGACTATTTGTAGGGGAAAAAGTATCTGGTGGGCTAATCTTTTCCCGCGGAGAACAATGGGTGTTGCAATGGAAAAGAAGCTCCACAATGGTAACTTCCTTTGCATGATGAGATTACAAGGTGTTGCCAAAGTCTCAGGATCTTTGGCTGCATTGGCTTATGGTGTGACTTCACGTAAATGGTCCTTGCCTGATAGGATTTGGCTCAACTTGGGGCAAACACACTAATCCCCTCAAGTTGGCTCCTCAGTGGCTGAGGACCCTTTGTTTACTGTGGGTTTGCATAGCTTGAGGTCTCCTGGGGCTACGTGATGGGGGATTTTACTGGCCTGACCTGGTTTTCGGTCGTTTGAACATTGCTGCCTAAGTGTTCATCCGGGTGACTTCTCAGGCACATTGAATCATATTTTAATATCAAAATTGTAGACCCCGGGACAGGGTTTTCCAGCGGGGTAACATAGCCCTGTTAGCTCTTCCCACCACAATGCTGCAGATTTAAAAATACTTTTAACACCTTCATGTTGCACCTTTCAGAGTGACTTCTATGGAATTCCTGCCATCATCTATCTAGCCAAAGAGGTCAGGCCAAAATGTACTTAACTTTAACAATGTATGAGAATATGCGCCCTGATCACTTGTAGGATATAGCTGTTGGCTATTTTACTTTTGCAGTCCAGGCAGAATCTGGGTTTTGATCATAAACATCCAGCCTGTTCAGAAAACACCTTCCTGTTCAGTTACAGAGGCATCCATACTAAAGAGAACACTCTAGGATAGGAATGGGCAACTGCCTGGGGGCCACATCAGACTCCCCTGCGGTTCCAAACAACTGCCACATTAAATTTAGCTGCCACCAACAAAATTTCTGCTCATGCTGCAGTTGCTAACAAAAGCCAGCAGTAACTGCTACAAGAATGCTCTCTATGATGCAGGAGTATGTCAGAGCAACCTCATATACCATTAAGACCTGCTGGTCTGCAGGACAGAGCATTTTCTTCCCTTCTTAATATGATAGTCAATTTTTTGACAGTCTGGTTGTGTTAGCAAGGGTAGTCATGTTCTTGTAGCAGCAGCAAATGAGGGCAGTGAGGACTATAAAAATGGCCTTGAGAGGCTACTTTGGACCCAAGGCCATATGTTGTCCCCTTCACTGCTCTAGAACAACTTTCCCAATAAAATTTATATTACTTTAATATGTATCTCACATTTTTCTGCAGCAGTATGACAAAACATTTCTATACCAATGCAATGATCTTGACTATGATAACTGAAATCAAGCAAGCCAGAGTTAAAATAGAGAATTATGTGACATTCTGCACCTGTAACAGTAATACACTGCTGGATACCATGAATAGTATCCATGAAAGGAGATCCACAGTTATACCAGAAAAGATGCCCAGGTGATAGCTGAAGCACTGGAGCTGTTATTTATGCATTGCACAGATACTGAGCACAGAACAGTGCCTGGTGTAAACCACTGATAGGCTCCTCTCTTATGTCAGCTGATGCTACTGTCTGCTCAGCTACTGTGTGCCTAAATGTTATGGAACTAACAGTGACCTCAAAGTTTCTGGTTCTGCCTCTGATGAAGACACTGGGGACACATTCCCAATTCAGCAGTATTCCAAAGCTTGCAAATGTACCACCACACGAATTGCTATCATCAGTACTAGCAAAACAGGTTTTTTTTCACCTCTCTCTTCCACGGCCCTCCAACAGAAGCTTTCTACTTTTTAACAAGCACATGAGCTGTAAGAAGTGTACCTTTCTGCAGCCTGGCAACAGCTAAAGGAGGAGACATCAGCTGTGTCGTGTGTGTGTGTGTGTGTGTGTGTGTGTGCGCGCGCACGCGCGTGTGCATGTGCATGTGCAGCTGATGACACACAAACACAGTTTCCTTTCTCATAACTAAGTGTTCCCTCCCAGTCCAAAGTTCAAAAAAGCACATTGTTTTTCTCGGTGTTTACATGCGGAACCCATTGTTTCAAGATTGTAGAATGGCTTTCCACAAGCAAACTTTGCATTCCAAACCAGCTTGAGCTGTTATTAAAGAAAACTTTGACAAAGAGGCTGCCCAGCCTTGGAGCCCCTATTAGAGAACTGGGTGCCACTCTTAATAAAGCACAACACATTCCAGTAGCACCTCTACTTTTTTTTTCCATGTTGTTACATCTGTCAACTCTTGAAGTACCAGAACTGTCTGCTCACAAATACATTCCATAGAACATGTGTATGTGTTTATGTGCCTTCACATTGCCTGTTGTCTTATGGTGACACTATGAATTTCATAGGGTTTTCATTAAGAATACTTAGAGGTAGTTTTGCCAGTCCCTTCCTCTGAAACATAGCCTACCACACCTGGTTTTCATTAGTGGTCTCCCATCCAAGTACTAATCAGGGCTGAACCTGCTTAGCTTCCAAGATCAGACAAGATCTGGCACCTTTAGGGTATTTAGGCCCTCATACAAGATACCAATGTGCAAATCAGTCAGTGCTCCTCTTGGCCTTGGTATTAACATTATGCCTACTTGACTGCCTTCTCTGGCTACTGCGGCTGCTGATACTATAAGAAATGTCTATGAGTGAGTGCCTGGTTCTGTCAGGAAATATGTCCTTTTTAATTTTGCAATGTTTTGCTCATGTTTAACAAGCAGCAATTTTATCCTTGATTTCTAAGCAGGGAGAAAAAGTTTGGCTCTAATCATCTCTGGGATAGACCTGAGCAGTTCCTTTAAAAAAACAGAAAAATGAACATTTTTCATGCATGAAATATTACTCCTGCATAAAAGAACAAATTTCAAAAGTTTTCTCTACACTGGGTGAGATGAGATTTTGTACATTTTTCATTTATTTGCATTTCAGGACTTTTTAAAAAAATGCTTTCACACACACACTCACACACACACACAAACGTGTTTGAGTTTTGAGCAAAAATCAGCATATTTAATCTTGTTTTTCTTTGCTTTTGATTTATAATATAGTATTTTGCACACATAAGAACTGTGTATTTTGTCAAGACACCTTTTCCCAATGAGAAAAACTGCAAGTGTTCTTTGTTTCCTTAGGCTGTTCTGAAAAAGTAGTGAAGAAATGATACTCAAAATGATACTTAATAATAGTGAAGAAATAATAAACAATATTATTTCTGAATATTCAATATCATGGAATGATCTTCTTTCTCTAGTTTAGGAGAATTGACAAAGGCAAACACAGGAAAATTTGGTTCCCTATAAGATGGAACAGCTGTGACTAGGGGATGGCACTGGCTGAAGGAGAGTGTAAACATGCAAGCTGGATGGGATAATACTATTTCTGCAGAAACTTTGGGGACTAGGGAGCAACCTTTTCAAGCCAAAGGATAAGTGAGAAGCTGGGAGCAAGAACAGACTGGACATCTGGGCTTTTTATTGTGCTTGCAAGAGCTTGATTACACCAGGATACCTTTCTTCTCTCCATTTATGCGTAATGGCCTTAATGACCATTTCAGAGGGCTGTTTGGGGTTCCATGGCTCATACTTCTCTTCTTGTTTTTGTTCTCACTCCAGCCTGCCTGTTATAACCCAGACAAATGTGTTGCTCACTCAGGAATTCTGAAATAGGCCTAATTCTTCTTGGCAACTACCACCAAGGCACTGGGCTACATTTTCACTTTAAAAACAAACACAAAGGATACTTTGCAATAAAGAGGGGAAGAGGATATGCAAATTACCTATGGCAGATTTTTGAGTTAGGCTTCACAAAAAAGCTCAGTCAGATGGGAAGACCAGAGCCAAGATTACCACTAACTAGGCAGTCTATTTGAAAGAAAACTGGAAAGGCAAATACTAATATGAATAGTTAACATTTGCCCTTGATCTTTCAAATGTTCAAAATGTCAAGCAGCTGCATCTAGCTGAAATCCTTACACAATTGACAAAGCACAGCATTATTATTATAATCCTAATTATTCCCCATATTTGAGAATGGGGAACTGCGGCTGAGAGAGTGGTTTGGTTTCTCTATAATCAGCTAAGTATTCTCATAGCAGGGAAGAGAATCAGAGCCACCCTGTTTCATATACAGCATGTCCCCCTTTTTTATTTCCCCCTGCATCAGGCTGGATCAAGACTTGTGCATAAGTAAAAGAGGCTTACACTTACCTACAGCCATGTACTTCTCTCTAAACTGAACTAGCAAAGTGGTTAAACATATAGAACAGTGGTTCTCAACCTGTGGGTCCCCAGATGTTCATGGACTTCAGCTCCCAGGAGCCCTGAGCACTGGCCATAGTGGCTGGGGCTTCTGGGAACTGAAGTCCATGAACATCTGGGGACCCACAGGTTGAGAACCACTGATATAGAAGAAGAAAAATCTATGAAACCCAGTGGAGGGTAGGGGTGAATTTAGATGAGAAAGCGGCATGAGGATAACACACTCTCCAACATTTCACAGATGAAACTTGGGAACATCACAATGTGCTCAAGATGGCAAAAACTATTAATGAGGAAGAAGTCAAAAGCCAGGAGAGGTTGTAGCAGTTTACTTTTGCCTGAGTTTTCAGGAAAGAGCAAAATTCTGTCCTCTACAGTCGTGTAGGAATGGGGGAGGACAGGAGGGCGCTTCGCCCCAGGTGGAAAACTTTTTGACTCATCCCGGCTCATAGACACGCCCCACACACACCATAGCCCCACCCTCCCACACTCCGGCCCCCTCACACACTCTCCAAATTCTGCCACTGGTCCTCTCCCTGCTTCTGAGTTAACTGAGTGCAAACTACTTTTGCACTTTGAACTGAGTTTGCAGCAATTGAAGTTAGCCCTGGACAAAGGGAGAAAGTGGGACTAGGAGGGAGAAACTGAGGCATTTTAAAAGCAGCGGAAAATGTGGGATGGCAGATGATTAGTTGGGATTGTTCCTGCCAAATTAGGACATTTGGAAGGTATAGCATAAGGTTTAAGCATCCTCTATCTGCATGCAGTGGTTCCAGTCAGAATTGTTGATGTTCCACATGTTAACTCATCAGAAAGAAAGAAAATGTGGTTTGATTGTATGCCACATATGTAATAGCATGTAGTGTAAGACTCAGTTCCTATCTAGTGTCCGGCACCAGAAAACCCTTTTCCATAATTAGAACAGAGTTTACAACACATCCCGTTGTTTGTCATCATTCTGATATGGAAAATGTGGCATGTACTTTGAACACGGATAATTTGCAAGTCTGATTAAAAGAGGGTCTTAAGTGCCTAAGACATGTTGGCACTTGAATGGAAACATATTTAAAACCGCTTGCTGAACCACTGAAAGATCAGTTCCTGTTGCATTTATCTATTTCCTTAGGTTTCACAAAGTTAAGTAACCAGCTTCAACTTACTAGACAGACCCACACACAAAAAGGACACCTGGTTGAAAGAACTGTCAGCCACTGCAAGATTTTTTCATCCTATGAGACACCAAAAAAGACCAATACCTTTTAAAATCTTGTTTGTCTGTGTTGGTGGTGTTAACACACACACATGAAACAAACTGGTTTTGTGCAAAAACCCACGATATTTTGCACAAAAAACATGTTTTGGCAAATGAATTTGTTTGTCAAAAAAAAACTTTACAAAAAAAAAGTCCCAGTGGGCTTTGTGAGAGGAATACCAAAGAATGCCTCATTTCTTCTTCTGCCAGGAAAATTCCAGGCCTATTTTATATTTCTTTAAAGTGTTATGTTTCTTTAAAGACAGATGCTGTGTTATATTCCAGGAAGTTTTAATAAATAATGTCAACTGAAGACATCTCTCTAGGGTACAGTGTCCCATATTCCAAAAAACTATTACAAATGTAAAAGCCAAGCTACATAAAACCAAAATGCGCTCCAATTGCCCTGATTTGGTAGGGACACTCCCAATTAAATCCTTTGTCATCCACTTTTTCAGTTGCTTTTAAGATGTCCCAGTTTCTCTCTCCTCTTCCCACTTCACCCTTCATCCTTGGCTTACCTCAGTTGCTGCAAGCTGAGTTCAAAATGCAAAAGTAATGTGCACTCAATTAATTTAGTGGGGCTGGAGGGAGAGAAGTTAAAGCAAAGTGCTGCACTCTCCCCTAGCTTATGTGTTCTTCCTCACACCATCTTGACTAAAGTTTGATGTTGCTTGGTCATATACGTTCCAGTTTTCAGCTGTGAAATGTTGGATCGTATGTACTCAGCATTTCTGTTCCCACGGTGGCCGGCCAGCTACCTATGGGAAGCCCACAAGCCTGATACAAGCATAATAGCACCATCTGGTTCTTGTTCTCTATTCTCAAGGAAACTGACTGAGCCTGTAATGCTGTCTTGAGATTTCTTACTGCTTTGCGGAAGCAGTAAGCAGGAAACAACTGATGGAGTTACCACACTTGAAGCCAACCATAACTCCTATGGGTGTCTCTACACAACATGCCTATTACCTGAATGGGAAAGATTGACTTGCCCAGCCCATTTCTAACTAGCCAGGTGAGATGCATTTTAGAATTAAAACTGGGCAGATGCTGTTGCTAACTGGTTCTCCCTGTAATATTTTAATGAAAATCAGAAATATATTGTGATTTTTTTAAAAAACAGTTTTGTCCATTGACCCAACTGCAGTGAACCCAAGCACAGCCAAGAAAATACCATTGACCCAAATGCCAATGTTCACATGGCAGACCCAAGCGACACAAAGCCAAGTTAAGTCTACAATTCTCATCGCACTTGTATTGTGTCAATTTTATCAATGTTCATAGCAAGATCATACTAAAATGTTCATAGCTGGGATGAAAATTTTGGCTGCTGCTTTAGCGATGCCATGAGTGCTGTTGCTTTCATTTCCCAAGTCTGAACTAAGAGAAGCAGCTATTGCATTGTGGCTTAATCCAACTCAAGCTCAGCTTTAATTATTTAATTGTTTATAAATAAATGACTGACTGACTGACTGCCCACACATGCTTCCTACACAAAAAGGCTTGGATATTGCAGTGTGTGATTAATATAGAATGCTAGCCAGAAGCCTTTCTCATCATTGGAACATCCTTCAATGTCCCATGGGCCTGGCAAACTGAGGAAAGCCAGGTCTTGTAAGTAAATATTTCCAAGGTCCAGGAAGACAATCAGCAGCCTGTTCTAGACAGAGTTGAGCTCCCTTTGAAGTAACAGTTCAGTTGAGATCCAAGTAACCTTGATGCAACTATTCCTAAGCAGAGAAAAACTTGCCACAGTGGTCCATGCACTGGTAACCCTAAGGTTGGCTTATTGTAATATAGATCTATGTGGATCTGCTCTTGAATTGTTCTAGAAGTTGTACCTGGTACAAAATGCATTGATTAGGTTTCTGCATGGAATAACCTATTACCAATATATACTATCTGAAAAAAAGTGTACTGGCTGCCTATATGTTATCAGGCCACCTTTAAGATAGTGGTACTATTGGTACAAGACACTAAACAACTTCATATCAGGTTATTGTAGACACCAGTTCATCCCTTACACTCTGGCTTGATCTGTTCCATCTTGAATGAAGGCCTATTTAGCAATGTTGTTGCCCTGCCGTATAGAACACCAATGAACGTGAGTTTTGGGCATATGTTTTATTTATTTTTTTAATCTAGGCTTTTCCAGACTTGCTTTTATTGATCAAATATTTGACTGATTACTCTTCTTAGATCTGTATAAGAAGAAATCCTACTTGTAACATGTTTATACTGTATTTTATTTTGATTTATATGCAATGGCCCCTCCACTTTCTGGAGGATTGGGGGCACAGAACCCTCACAAAAGTGGAAGAAACACAAATAATTTTTCCCACAATCCCATTCCCATTCCCTTCCAGAGCTCGCCTTCCCATTTCTTTGCCTTTTGCCTTGGCTCATGTGCCTTCCTTCTCCATGTCCTGGCAAAAGGTAAGGGAATGGGGGAAGGCACACACACCTTCATTTTGTGATGCTCCCCCATTCCCTTGCCTTTTGCCTCAGCCCATGTTCTCTGTGTCCAGGCAAAAGGCAAGGGAATTGTGGGGAAATCTCATGCACGGTGCTCCCCCTCTCTCCTTCCCTTGCCTTTTGCCTGGACTCAGAGATTAGGGTGAGTCAGGCATGTGCCTTGTGAATAATCAAATTTGCGAAGGTCAAACCTGTAAAAGTGGGTTTAGAAGTTCTCTCATTGTACGTAGCTTTGGTAAATTCCTTCCTTATGCAACAGGGACATTTGTTAAAATAAATGAGACACAAATAAACAGATATATAAGTTTGTATAATCCTGTGAGGGTATTAGCTTGTAGTGTCACTTTATAGAAGCTGTGTTAAAAGTTGTGAACTAGATTCAAGAATGCCTTCTGTCACTGCCACAACTCCTCGGTATCAATAAGTACCAAGTGATGGTAATCCACTCCCTTAAATGAACCAATGTTTTCCTTCACCATGTTTAACATGTGGAAATAGGAGTCATTAGACCAATGGTACAAACTAATTACATATCATTTGGGAGTGCTTTGCCTGATGTTGAAATCATCTATGGAAAAACAAATATACAGCACTATAAAGAGACACACCTCATGCTGATGAGTTCATAACAAAGCAGTTGCCTACCAGTCTCAAGCAGCTGGGATTTTACAGACCATAAGGGCACAATTAAATAAACTATAGTCTGGATAATCTCCACATCTATAGTATTTGTACACCCTGCAAACTTTAATCTTCACAACTCCTTTGGAAGCTCAAGGTCACATGGAAAGGAGACATCTGAACCTAGTCTTCCCACATCTAATATTATACTGAATCCTGTTAATATAAAGACTGTCCATTTCTTCTTTATTTTCCATTGATGAAGGAGTCTGTATGCTTTCCCTAGGTTGGAAAGTTCCAAGTTTACAGCTGGATCTTATATTTCAAAAACTGAGGGATCTTTCTTATTTTCAGAATTCTTAGAGATTCTGCTAAATGAAACCTGAAACTGTCACATAATCTGTCAAATTTTGTATACATTTTTACAGACCAGGCCGTATTACCTCTCACAAAGACATTACATAGAAACCTTTTTCATAACCTCAACCCACTCCCCCAAAAAACATGGGTCATTTCTTTAACATCTCACCTGATTAAGATATTTAGAGATCCTGAAAGAATGAACATACCTTTGTGCTCTTTTTGGTTGGCCTAATAAAATATTACACTAATATAGATGTTTTTCCTAATGGTTTTTTTGGTCTCATGGTAGTTCAACACTTACTCAGCATGTGCACTCAGAAACTTCTTCTCTACTCATGATGTCATAATGACATTTTTGTTATCTGGACACAGAGAAAGTAATCACTTGAGAAGTTTCACCAGGATAACTTCTACTCTAACATCAACAATCTACCCAAGAAACTTACCTTCTTGACGCCACTGTGACAGTTAAAGAAAGGAAAGGGTACAAGATTATAAAAAATACAATTAATATGATTCTCTACATAAAAGGAAATGGATATTAAATAAAAACTGACTTTGTTCTCTGGGGGGCAGGGTAAATGCAGTAATATATTTATTGAGATAATAAATTTGTTAGTTGAGCACTGATTGTTTTGTATTAACCACTGGAATAATATGTCTGTATGTATATCAGTGTTAAACTGTAATTAGCCAATTACTCAATAAAAAATTAAAACTTTAATTATAATAAATAATAATAATAATAATAAACATTTATGTATACGTGCACACTACATGCACAAGCATGCATGCAAGCTATTTAAAACAACTGATAAGGAAACACACACAATATAGGTCAGCCCAAGAAACAGCAGTGACCTGGCCAATAAGTGCCTGGAATACACCCTGACCTCCTGGTTCTGCATTGTGGCTTGTGTAGAGTTGCAAGACCTAGCAAAATAAAGCTGTGTTCTACTGATTGTTATTTAGAACTAACAAGTTCGAACTAGAAATCAGAAAAAAAAAATTCAATCTGAAATTCTTTATCTCAGCTGGCAGAAGCCACCTATAAAAAGAGAGGTCAAAGACACATACTGCTGCACCCCTTCACTTCACTGCAGGAAATACTATGAAACATTGAGCCTCTGAGCTTAGTTCAGTGTTTAGTTCAACCTTCTCTAAGGCTGGCCCAGCAGACAATGCAAAAGAGTTCTGATCCATATACAATTAAACAAACAAACAAAAAAACATAAATGTAGACTTGATAGGTCCATGTACAATTTTTAAGAATAGTAATGTAGATGTGACCATCTGAGCTAGCACATAGTAGCGGACATTTTAGCTAGGAAACAAACGACATTTCTTAGCTAATCTGTAGGTCTCTTCTGCAAACTGTCTTTTCCACTAATCTCCTTGCACAGGGAGAGCACCAGGAGGATCAAGAATTATACCAGAATACAAATAAGAACATAGGAAGCTTCTTTGTAACACAGATTGGAAAACTGCTTTTAAAAAATAATCTGTTGCTTGTTGTTGTTGCTTTTAAAGAGGTAGTTTGTTATAGTTGGTCATGTATAAGAACGAAATTTATGTTGCTTATTAGTAACTTGTTACTTCTAGTTAACTTTTTTTGAAATACATTTAAATACAAAATTGGCCAGTTTCTTCCCAACTGATTCCTCCAAAGTAACATTTTAGGAGAAACAAGTAACTCTTACTTATTTTTCTAAAACTTAATGACTACCACTTGTGATACTTTTTAAAAGTAATGGGATTGGTAATGTGTTACCCCAAAATTAACATGTTATAGGTAACATGCTGATTTGTAATGTATTACTTTCAAGCATAGATACTGAATCAGGCTATTGGTCCAAGACGAGCTCAGTAATGTCTACAGTCCACACTGTGCTGATGGGTACCAGCATTTCAGGGTATTGGACAAGCATCTACCCAGAGATGCTTAGGTTGAGATCCGAGACTTTTGTATACAAAGCAAATGCTCTACCACAATCCATCCGCTGTATCCAGAGAGCAGAAGGTAAGAAGAACAGATTGTGAATTGCACTGGGCTTGGGGCATAGTTTAGTAGGCCTTTAAAATGCCTATAGCCCTTAGGCATTGTCCTGACTCTACTTGGCCAAACACTGGCATTGGTCATGTAGTCATCAGTTGGTCTGGGTGGGAGAGGACAAGATTCTAATCACCTTCACTTCCCCCACTTATGAGAACAAATGTAATACAACCTGGATAGAAGAGAGGAAAACTCCTCCATGTATAACAGAGAATAGCAGTATTTCTACTGGATGGAAACACAGATCATAATGAACTGTTAATATGTTCCCCATCTGCTTTTTGCTGATTGAGATGTAGATAAATAGACAGACAGACAGACAGATAGATAGGTATTGCTTTTGCACTACTTCTGGCAAAGTCTTCTAACCTGCTGGCCTCCAGGTATGTTGAACTACAACTCTAATCACTTTCAACCCATATTATAAGCTGATGAATGAGATTCAGGGAGGTCAAATCTAATTCTCTGTACTTTTTTTCCCATTTATGCAAGCAGGTTTCGGGGTATTCTTGAAGCTGAGTTAAATTTTAACTGGTGTGTATGTGTGTGTGAGAGAGAGAGACAGAGAGACAGAGAGAGTATTAACCTTCAAGTCCCCTGTCTACTTATGGTGACCCCATAAATTTCATAGGGTTTTCTTAAGTAAGAAATATTCAGGGGTGGTTTTGCCATTTGCTGCCTCTGAAATATAGCTTATACTATCTGATATTCATTAGCAGTCTCCCATCCAAGTACTAAAGAGGGATTGCCTTGCTTAGCTTCCAAGATCACATGGGATCTAGTGCCTTGTACTGTTCATTATTTAACTACAGCATTTTATTGCATTTTAACTGATGTGTTTTTATTGACCTCTTATGTTTTAATTATATTGTAGGCTTTTTATTACTGGTTTTCATTCATTATTATGGTTAGCTGCCTTTAGCACTATTTTCCTGGAACCATGGTTATATAAATTAATCAAATAAGTAAACAAACATCAATGGATTAATTGGTTGTGACAAGCTACTTTTTGGTAAAGCCCATAACACACAGTACAATAAAAGATCAATTACAGGTAAAGAACAATAATAGTCAGTAGAAAAGAAATTGTTGGATCAGATGAACAGCCAGATAAAAGAGTCAGATGAAGAGCCACACTGTTTTTTTTATCTACAGTATCAGTAATAATTTCCTGAAGAATCAGATTCTATGGATAGGTAAGGAGTATGTCAAAATCTTTATTGAATCAGTCTATAGACTATATCAATCAATTAAAATGAGGGAACAAAACCCGAAACATAAAAAGAACGAAAGCAGTAGCAGCAGGAACAAGGAAACACATCAACAAGTAATATAAATATAAAATATAAGATACAAGACAATATATACAATATATACAGATAAAATAGTGATTTTCAAATTAAATAAACCAACCCCCTCTGAATCACTAAAACACCCCTAAAGTGATTAAAAGTGGTTAAAAAGAAATTTAGGTAAGGAGTAGATGAGCCCAGTTAGAGAAGGTGGCCTTCTCATGCCTCTAGGAAACTGAGAGAGGATGACAAAAGAGTAAAAAGTCTCCTGAGAGAAAGATTTCTGATTCTGGGCAGAACAGTTAAACAAAACCCTCCTCCCCATAACAGCCAACTTTTCTTTAGACATTGGTGTAACACAGAATAATGCCACCTTGGAAGATCTCAGTGGGCAAGCAGTTGCATGCAAGCAGTTGCCATATTCTTCTACACAAATCAGTCAATAGCAATCAGAATCCAGCTTCTTTAAAAGGAGACAAGCTGTCTGTGTGGCACAAATAAAATCTGCCCAGAAGTCAAGAAGAGAACAGAAAACACCCATCCAAAATAGGAAAAGAGACAGATGACCTACTGTAAGATCAGAAAGGCCTGGGGAAGAGGTATATATGGGCCATAGA
The DNA here is from genome assembly GCA_948472985.1 of Iguana delicatissima. NCBI lineage: Eukaryota > Metazoa > Chordata > Lepidosauria > Squamata > Iguanidae > Iguana > Iguana delicatissima. Next base: position 545,124 of record CAOKZL010000786.1, read on the forward strand.
GGACTTGTAACCTGGCTAGGTTCCAAGGACATATTCCTAGTAGCTTGGAATCCCCAGTAGAAATTGCCCATGCTATACCATAGGTTGCATTGGAAACACAAATCCAAAGGAACCTTGGCTGCAACAAGATTCTTTGGATATCCATTGGTGACCAAATGCTCCAAACTTTGGACATTCTTTGGAATGACATTTGTTTCCATCTGATTGCTTACATTCAGTAACAGGACAGTGTGTTTATTTGCTGCTAGGACATGTTTGACAGATTTATCTAGAAGCGTCTAAGGCATTGCGTGAGTCTGGCAGAGATTCAAAAGAATGACCAAATGAGGACAATCCACAGAGAACATGATCTAAAATGGGTCTAGAATGAATATGGAACAGGAGTTAAGGGTTAAAAGGACATGACATCACCATCATCATTCAGTATGAGTACTGTTCAGTTGCCTATCAGAAACAAATCAAGCATTTTCATTGTTCATCAAGCAGAAGAAGAGAGCAATTGCATTCTTAACAGACACTGCTCAACAATCACACTTCTCTATTTCTTTTATCAATCTTGATCATTACTGGGTGGAAAGGACAGCATTATGTCATGCTTATCTATAAATCTTTTCATTTTGCAGATTGCTTTATAATTCTTGTTTCATTTGCATCCTCACAAGAATCTGGTGGGTTAGACTGCAGTTCCCAACACATTTACCTGGAAGTGAGTGCTATTAAATTCAGTGGAGTCTATTTCTGAATAGAGATGTATAGGATTACCCTGCTAACTGGCAATTTCATCACAAAGGGAGCTAGGTTGAGCATTAATTTGAACGTAGTGTTACCACAGTTATCTGGCCCAAGCCTGAGGTCTACAATTTCGTATTGGTTATGGTTAATATTTCCATGTGGCACTCCATAAAATGAACTCCACATGTCTGAAAGGGTCACGGAAATCCTGTGTAGGCAGGCACGGCCGCACAGCCTTAATTATGCAAGCTAGGTCTAGGCCAGTAAACAACTATCTGTTGCACAGCCGGTAGTGCCCTCCAGACACAGCCAACCATTAAGTAAATGCAAGGGCTCTCAGCCCCGAACTGCTTGCTCTATACAAATGCTAAGCACAGCTCATCTGCATCCTGTTCTAACAATTGGCAATGCTGACTAAATCTCATCAATTCTGATTCTGACCTTTCGGAGGCTTTGTCTCCACTAAAAACCCTATTGTTCTCCTTGGGAAAGGGCTAGCCTCCAGGTACAATCTTCCCTATGAAAACCCCAAGCTTGAGCTTCTTGTCGGAACGCTCATGCCTTGCGTCCCGAATTGCTGCCGCTCTGTCTAGCAAGCCTCACCTCAGCCTCCATGTGCTGGGAAACCACAAACCCAAGCCTCGATCTCTGTCTTCTCTTTTGCCGGACTGCAGGATCAGGTGGAGTATCACCCCAGAAACCCTCTGAAAACCCCTATCAAGTTTCCTCACTTTCTACTTCTATAGTTCTTTTATGAGTGCGTGAGTATGTGTGTCTGTGTGTGCCAAATTGTGTATATCATAATAAAATCTGGTTTAATTGAACAACTTGCCTAGTTCTTGTCATGGCACGACCCCCTAAACATAGGGTTAAAGATCTCGCTACGTTACCCTGCCTCTCGTATTGCTAGCCTGTGCTCCTAGTTAATCCCTCAACTCAATAAGATTTGGAGCGCACTTAGGCGTCCCTCCTGAGACCCCCAGAAATCAGGGTAACAGTAGGTCTCCATTCAGAAGATGACATCTTGCTCCACTGGATGCCATAGAGAAGGGGTAGGCAACTGTGCAGAAGACCAGGTCCGTTCCTTCCCCTCCCCTGGCACCAGCCCAGCAGGCCACACCGTTGTGTTTCAGCACACTCAAAGTCACTTCCAGTGGCCATCTTGGGAGATTTTTGGTTGTGATTTTTTTATTTGGGGGGAGGTTTGGAAGGCTCTGGGGAGCAGTGGAAGCAACTGTCACATTTTCAGGCAATTTGGACAGCCTTGGGGTGGTTTTCAGGCAAAAAAAAAAAATCACCCAAAAAGAAAATTAAAATTGGAAGGTCTGGTGACTTTGGGTGGGATTCTGTTTATGCTGTATCTTTCTCTTTCCCTTTTTCTTTTTCCTGATGACCAGTGTCATCAATGACGTCATCAATGTAGGATTAAAAGTCCTACATATTACAGTAACCAACCACACAAAATCGTCTACTTCATGAGCCTATCAGCTTCTTGTTTTCATTAATCTACTGCAGATTCTAATTGGTACTATTGGGGACATTTGTCCTGGCTTTATGCAGGGAAGACATAGTTCATTATTAATCCTGTGGCTAGAAGTATACATGATTTGGCAATCAGCTGCAGTCAACACCCAGTATGGATGAAACTTTTATATATTTCCTTTAGCTCAGTTATATACGTCTAGATCACTTTCACGAGTAGTATATACAAAACAGTTTTTCCACTTTGCATGCCTTCTTCGTGAATCAAATTAAACAGCTCAACTGAATACAGTGTAATAGTGGCTTCAAACAAGGATTTCTTTGTGCCATCATACTGTCTTTTTTGCAGGAGCTCCAGAAAATGTTGTCTTCCACTCATAACTTTCCCTTGTCTTTCCACTGATTTTTGTGTCTTTTTTTTCTTGCTGAGGAAAAAACTATTCAGTAGAAAAAGAAGGAACTGCGCTTAACATTATATTCTAATGGCTAGTGTGAAAACCCTCCATCTGGAAATGCTGTAGGTCTTTAAAGTGATGCATCCATTTTCTCTACTGCATCAACAGTCATTGGTGATATGTTGCTGACCAAAAAGCATTTTTCACACCCACTTATAAATGTAGGTGTGATGAAACAAAGATATCTTCTTTTAAGGTCAGGGTGCAAGTTACTATTTCCAGTGCTTGGAAAATGACATAGGATGTTCAAATAGGCTAGGTGTAAAAAAGCAACAACCCTGAAAACACATTAATGCGGACTGAGCATACTGAGTAGCCATAGAGTGTAAAGTGAACATACCGAAAGTGGAGTAAGAGTGAAATGTACTACTGAGAGGGAATAGCTGGCTGGTGCCATGAACATGAACAGGCTCACCTTTGAGAAAGGAGGCTATATGGTGGGGTAGACAAAGTGTGGTTCCCAAGGCCATTTTGTCCCCACTGGGATAATTTTTTTCCAAAGAAAAGACCTTTTTTGATAACAACAAGTAACCCAGTAACAATTTCTTGCTTCCTTTTATTTTATTTTTTTAAAAACTCCCCTTCGAGGGCTAAAACGGTCCAGGGGGGACTAAAACATGGCAAAAAATACCCCCACACCCCTAGAGTGTCCTTGGAGGCCTTTGGCAACAAAAATGATTTTTTGTGTGTTGAGGGGGTGAGCAGGTGTGATCCTCCAAGATCTCCTGGCCACCTCCAATTGCCCACCTATAGCGCCTACCAGTTGCACCCATAGTGCAACATTCTGTTGTGCATCCATTTGCCAAGTAATTTCTCCCATTATTATGCACGAAGGCCCTAATTTCAGTGGTACCGCTATAGTGAAAACATTAACTATTTAAACCACCTACTTTTGACTTAATTGTGGTGCTTGTGGTAACCCTATCAGCCTTCAAGGGTTTATTGAAGCATTAGTAATGTACAGTAATATCACCATGATTGCATGTCTTAATGTCTACCCTCTGTCACTTGCTGTGTAATTATACAGGGAACCATAGTGACACTTAATGTGAAGATATTAGTTCAGTAAGGGCACAGAGTATAATTCCAGCCTGAATTCCCAACAACGGGGAGGATCCTCAACCATAGCCTCATTGGCCTTTGCCACCAGACATAGTTGAAAAGGTTCTTCCTGGTGGCTCCCATGAGATTAGAAACCTGGGTGTGATCCTAATTTACGGCAGAACATTCATTATGAAGAAATCAGATAATATTGCAGACTAGCCTCAAGGCTGCAGTGTCAGAGAGAAGGAGAGATATTTTCTGTCCACCCTGTTCTAGACGAGCCTGGCTGTCTCTCAGAAAAGTTGCAACAAAGCTTCATCTACACACAATTGCTACTACTCAGAATATAGATAAAAATAAACACTCAAATGAATTGATGCAATTTACTTTAGATTAAAACTTCTGTATTCCAGCTGAACATAACCCCAATCTTAATCTAAATATATAATAATAAAGATGACCACCTAGAGATAAAAATAAAGAGGGGTTTTGACTTCGTTAACATCCATTTTGAACTCTCAAACACATTTTTTCATTTCTGTTCATTCATGCTGAGAATGTTTTCTTGATCATTTTAAAGTCATCGGCCTTTAATTATGTCTCTAGTTTGCAACAACGTATATCTAGCTGTATTTGCTGACATACTGTTGAAGTCATTAAGATTTACTCATGCATAAGCTTTCTGAAAGACTGTGCTCTTTGTAAACTGTGTATAGAGATATCAATTTTCATGTTTTTTGTTCTATCAGTGGCACTTTGTTATTGTACGCTTTCAAATCACTTTTGACTTGTGGCAACCCTAAGATAAACCCTAAGGTAGTGGGGGTTGCCTTTACCTTCCTCTGAGACTGAGGGGATGTGACTTGCCCAAGGTCACCCAACATCTGAGCAGGGATTTGAATCCTAGTCTCCAGAAGCCTTTAATAAATAAATATTTGACTATTTAAATAAATATTTGAACCTGGAGTTAAACTTTAAGTTAAGTTTTGGGGGTCTCTGGCAACAAATTATATTTACAGGGGATCTCAAGTAAAGAAAAGGTTAAGAACTACTGAGCTAAACCAATGTGGTTAAGAGAATCACGCCCTTCCTCAGTCCTTCAAAGAAAATTGATGCCTTTAAGAACATGAGAAGTACTATGCTGAATCAGACCACACACCTGTCTAGACCAACATACTGGTCTTGATCCCACAGTGGCCAACAAGAAATCAATGGTAAACAAGTAGGACATGAATGTACTAACATGCTCCCATTTGTGTCCACCAGCTGCTGGTATTGAGAGGATACAACCCATGACATGAGATATAACATACGGATATTCTCACTAGTAGTCACTGGTAGCCTTCACCTCCATGCCTTTGATGTCACTGGAGAAAATCATAGGGCCAACGTATTGTACACTTGTGCTGTAAATATTGCTGACAGACAGCTCCAGCATGTGGCAGAAATTATTGGGCACATATTCTTGATATTTTATCGTGAACATTGAGGATACAAGTATCTTGATTAAAGATCAATTCTGGCATAATCTCTAGTGGATCTGAATCATTCTGTTCCATTTACCCAAATGAGAACATTTCATCAGTCATCCACACAACTATATTAGAGGTGATTCTGTGAAGAACCACCCCTCAGCCCACTTCAGTTTTTGAGGTTATCCATGGATGATTTATATAGATAATCTATGTGTTTATTGTATGTGTATGTATGTGTTTATTCAGCCAGTATGGCATAGTGGTTAAGAATGAGAACCTGAGGCATGAGAGACCCTGTGCCACGATCCTAAAATTGCTACTGCCCCATAGCTGCAATTAGCATTTTAAAAAAAGACAGATAAGAGTACTCAAGGATCTCATCATGAGTCACTTCTAGTTTAGACAACATTCACTCTGGAAACACTGATCCTATCTTTCCCTGGACAGAATGGGCTATGTTTCCCAGTGCTGTTCTAATATAATTCTTTAAATGAAAGGGTAGACTGTGTCAACTTGCCAGTCAGTTGCTTCATACTATTTACTACACAAGATTGCAGCAAGAAACAGTGGACAACATGAAAAACACAGAATTGTAACTAACTGATATTTACGCTTCCAGATAGGTGGATGTCCAGATTAGATATTCTTTCAGATTTTAGAATTTGCTAGATAAAGGGCCATCACAACCAGAATCTTCTGTGAATCAAACTGTGCTTCAAAAGTATCCTCTTTTTTATCCCTCTGTCCTTTTAAAATCCTAAAATCTTGTCCAATCACACTTTAGAGACAGCACATCAGAAAATAGCAAAGACCATCTCTCTCAGGTGTTCTTCAAGACAGCAGTAGCAAAAGGCAGACTGGATCTACCAGATTCTTGGGTGACTTGCTGTAGATCAGCATGGTTTCCTGAGTCCCATTTGTGTAACAATCACAGCATTTGAGGAGTGAAGATTTGCTTCCATATTAGCCTGCTGGGGGGGGGGGGGAAACTTTGGAAAAATGAGCACTGGATTCTGATAAGAAAAAGCGTGGGTGAGCGTTTTCCTGGCACCAGTCACTCCTTGGCACACACTCAGAAACACCTTGTTCTTTAATTCTTAGCACACGTTTGCTCATCTGACCCATTATTTTGTATGTGGCTCCAGCTGTGGGAATTTCAGAGTTCTGATTAAACACAAACTAGATCCTGCAGTCATGGAATCTGCCCCTGCCTTAAGAAATTTTCTATATTTGCAGTTTTGCATGCCAGGGTAACCAAATAAAGAAGCATGGCATTTATTGAACAGAAATAATTTGGCTAAGGCTAAGACGGGATAGTGTGAGCCACCCTGTGTGTGTGCGCACGTACACGCATACATACACCACAGAGAGCAAAAACATTTTGTTGACTGAGGCAAAGGACAAGATGACACCCCACCCCTGTCCACGTACAAAAGCAAACTGGATTGTCAGCTGGATCTTACTTCAGTCGTGACAAGGGAACAGTGCCCTCCGTGGTCCCTCAGGGCAGCAGGCTGGTTTGAGGAGTAACTCTGCCCTTCAAAATAAAAGAGAGAGGCGGCCAGAAGAATCAGGAAGAACGGGGTTTTTTTTTGGGGGGGAGGCTGCTAGGTAACATCTGCTGCCTGAGGCGATTGCCTCAGTATGTCTCATGGGAGGGCTGGCCATGTTTGTGTACACACGCACAGGGATTAGGGCACAAGTATTTCAACCCGGGATGCGTAGGTGAGAGGCTGTTCAGATCTGTAACAAAGCAATCGTACGTTTCCCTCCTTCTGGCTGAGAATTAATATTTCTCTCCCTTTCAAACCAGTTGTGGACACGGTGGGCTGGGGAGGAAGGGGGACCAATAGTCAGAAAGCTAAAAAAAGAGGACGCCAGGAAGCACAGCGAGAGAGATCAAGTAGTTTATCAGCCGCCACCGCCAGAGGCTCAAATTCTGCTGAGCTCAGGGAAGGGATTTTCCAGTCCTGGGAAGCGTTTATGCCGCCCATTGTTCGAGGGATTAGCGTTCAAAGTCTGACACAGAACAGCTGTTCCCTCAACTCGCCCCGCCCCTCGCTCCCAGCCAATCCACGTCGCACCCCTCTGAGCCCAAATTAGGAATGCGTTTCCCTTCCTGCTCAGGCAGCTCCTGACGTGGCAGAGCGGGGCGCGCGTCAGCGCTGGCAGCAGAGCCGCAGCGGCTGCCCAGTAGCTGGCGGGGAAGCGCGCTTGGGAAACGCGTGACGTGGGAGGCGGACGAGGCTGGAGAGCGGCGGCTCGTCGGGTCGTTCCGCGGGGAGGGGGCTGTCGGGCGCGCGGGGCGCGACGAGGGCGCTTCTTTCAGAAACAGGGTGGATACAGACTAGCTGGGGGGGGGGTTAATCGAATCAGCGCATATACGTGTACATAATGTTAATATCCAAATGTGGTGTGTATGTATGTATATATGTATATATATATATAAAAACTAAAAATATATATAAACACCAATACATATTTTAAATAATCGCAAAGCTCGTTGTCTCCTTCCTTCCTTCCCCTCCCAGTATACAAAATGCTGAACCTTACTGCATGTCCTGCTTCAAATATTATCTCTAATTGTCTTTTCCTGATGTTACATAGAAAACGTTATTGTTTTCTAAAACTTTTATAAAAGTTGTTACATAAAGTCTCTACTATATATTATATTAATTTTGTCAGACTACCCCTCTTTATGTCTCTTCTTCTCATCAGAGTCAGTAACTCGCCCATACAAATTAGTTTAAAAGCAACACCTTTACCACCTAGGCCATTTCCGCACTAGACTGTTAAAGTGCTATTATCCCACTTTCAACAGCCTATGGAATCCTGGGCTTTGCAGTTTAGGGAGGGGCCAGCCTGCCCCTCCCAAAACTGTATACCCCAGGATTCCATAGGCTGTTGAAAGTGGGATAATAGCATTGTAACAATCTAGTGTGGAAGTGGCCCTAGAGTCCCAGCTCCTATTGGATACAGAATAGTTTTAAATGTGTGTGTGTGTGTGTATGGAGACTGAACAAACTTGAGAGCTCAGTTTTCCTTAGTGGATCCTACATATATGTGTGTGTTTATTTAATACAGTGACTGTTAACATCTGGCACAAAGTGATGTATTTGGGGACACAGTATGTATGCATACAAACCTGGTGAATGCAAAGCAAACAGAATGGAGTGGGAGACAGTAGTTTGTGTCTGCTCAAATCAAACCCTCAAAGACACTAAAGCTGATTGTTCCAAATCAGTTCAGGCTCCAGACACAATGATGCTTTGAAACTCATCCTTCAAATAGAGTATGGTTGGGTACAATTTGTGCCTCTTGAGATGTTGTTGAATTCCAGTTCTCATCAGCCTTGAGCCAGAGGGCAATGAGAACAGTAGTGTAGCAACATCAGATTCCTCAAGTGAAGTCTGAGGTTGAATTTGAGATCTGTCCCCATGCTGGTCTAGGGAGGGCCAGACTCCTGGGCTGCCAACCAGAGCTTCCAAATCTTGCCAGCCTTGCCCCCATCCCCCATGCAAGGAGGAAGATGGCAGAGCAAGAAGCCTAACACCTGTGGTTCTAGGAGCCTTCACACTCCAGAGAAAGGATTTTGCCACTGCTGTCTTCCCCACCACCGTCTTTCATAGTGAGGAGGGTACAGAGGTGTGTGTGTGTGTGAGCGCGCAAGTGTAGGTGGCACCGGCACTGAAAAGTGTCATAACTGCTGCTGTTTTAAAAAGAGAAGGCCCTTGAGGGATGGCAGAAAAACATGGGGGGGGGAATTCCTAATTCTGTCCCCTAAGCTACACCACTGAACTACTCTCTGTAAAGCAGAACATGGCCATGCATAGTTCTATTCACACATTAATGCTACAAAACAGCTCCCTAGAGTAATTGCTCACTTTGCATTATCAATATCATAGGGTGGGTAATTTAGATCACACAGGTTGTTCCCACACCATAAAGCTCTGCCTCTGTGGGAAGAGAAGGAGCTATCCTAAGATCCAAATTATCTATCTATCGCCAGTGCAACGCAAGAAGCAATATGACGAGTGGCTTTCAAAACCACCATGCTGCAAAAGTGATGTATCTGTTGGGCCCCAAATAGCCATTCCATGTGATTCTCATTCTCCTACTCTATAATTCAGTTGGCTGCTCATCCAAAAAGAACAGCCTTTGAACTCTGGTTCATTAAAATTCAAATCTATATTACCGGTCATTAACCTTTTTTTGTTGTTGTTCTTCTTTACAAAAAGGTGCTAGGGCATCCCTGGTCTGAAAGCCATGCCTGTAATATACCAATGGAGAGATAATTGCATTCTGTGCACACCCAAAGGTCATGATGATGATGATGATGATGATAAAATTTATTTCTATCCCGCCTCTCCACATGGATCGAGGCGGTGAATAACATGAAATACATTATACATTAAAAGACATTAAAAACATACCCAATCCTCCCCACCCACCAACCCACCTAAACCAACCCCTTAAAACACACAGCAATTAACAGTCCATCAATTACCAGTAGCAAAGCAGCAAGACAATTGATGGGAGGCGATGGAAATGCTAGTCTTGGAAGGCCTGTTGGAAGAGATCAGTCTTGACTGCTTTTTTAAAGCAGTCCAGACTGGTAATACGCCGGGTCTCCTCCGACAGGCCATTCCATAACTTGGGAGCGGTAGAAGAAAAGGTCCTCTGGGTAACTGCAGCCAACCTAGTTCTGACTGGCTGCAGTAAATTCCTCCCAGATGGCATGTCCTTTATAATGATTTTCACAAGTTTCATGGCTGGGCCTCAACTGTCAAAACAACTTTCAAAACAAACTCTTGAGACTGAATTTTGTAAACCACTGGCTGAGATAATTAAGTTTTGCATCTTCCTGATGATGAGTTGTGGGAACAGAACACCCAAGGTTCCTCGCTCCTCCTCCCTTGATTTTCCCCCCTCAGGATAACTTGTAAACAATAATGCTGAAAGGAAGCAACTGCACACCAAGGAGAAGGCAGTCGTCCCTTCTCCATGCTTAACTGATAAAATGGGAGTCCCTGTGCATTACCTTGCCTTGATTAGGGCTCTCAAATTAGGAAGAATAAACAGGCCTACTCCTCTGCAACAAACAACCAATCCATCTGCTGAACTTGTCCAAGATCCTACCTTCCACAGTAAACATTTTCACCTGCTGGCCTGCAGTCTTCAGTTCCACCGTTCAGTTAAAGGCACAGATGTAGATGCTGGAAGAAATGTTGACTTGAGCTACAGTCCTCTATCCAGATACTTGGGAGTAAGTTCTACTGAACTCTGGGAATTACTACTGCATAGACAAACATGTGGTATAATGGTTTGAGTGTTAGACTCCTCTCAATCATAGGCCATTTCTGCACTAGCCTGTTATAGCGCTATGATTCCACTTGCAACATCCTATGGAATCCTGGGGTTTGCAGTTTTGGGAGGGGCCACGTGGCCCCTCTCAAAACTGCAAACCCCAGGATTCCATAGGATGTTGCAAGTGGAATCATAGCGCTATAACAGGCTAGTGCAGAAATGGCCATAGAAACCCACTGGGTAGCCTTGGGTGTGTCACACACTCTCAGCCCCCAAAACCCTGTGATAGGGTCACTGCAAGTTGGAAAGGACTTGAAAACCCACAACAACAAGACAAACATAAATTTGTATTGTTAGTAAATTTCAGCGTGGTGTGGTTTTGGTTATTTTTCAGTCTTCCCCAACTTGTGCACCACTAGATATATTAGACTGCAACACCCATTAGCGCAGCTAGCATGGGGCATGATATTTGGGGATAATGAGAGTTCTGTTCTGATGGTTCACGAAGCAAACTGGATTGAAGAAGTCAATCTGTCTCATTCTAGTTTTGAAGGATCCTGTTCTGGTCATCTGTGGGTGAATAAAAACAGTTACACAGCCTCAGAATCATTCTCCTTTGTCATTCACTTGAACAAAAAGTGCACTATGGCTCCAATTAAGGGTTGCTCCTCCCCTTGCAACTGCAGTCACACACATCAGGTTTTGCTCAGAGGACAAAAGAAAGATGAACTGATAAATGATGGATTGTGAAATTCCTGCAATCTTTAATCATGGAAACAAAACTCAAGACAGAAACAGTGCTCCAAATAACATTGATCATGTAACCACCCAGCCTCTCCTGATTACTAACAATAGTTAACATCTCTTTTGCCAGTAAGGGAAGACAAAAAGACATATATATATTAATAAGCTCCTGGGCATCTCAGGACAATTTAGATTGGCAAATTCTACTTGTACAGAGCTTACCAAGCCTGTAAAACTGATAGTGATTTCTCTTGAGTTAAAAACCGTTCCTGTTCTAAGGAACTAATACAACTTGAAAGCATTTGAATATGAGAACAGCAAATCCTCACAATATTTTGCCTCTAGCGCACAAAAAGAGGATGGCTGTATTTCCATAGAAATGGCTGTCGAGCTGGCAATGGGAAGAGGGAGCAAATAACACCAAGGTGAGTACAAAAAGAGACGTGAATCTGGGGGTTGGGAATTACAAATAATTAATGTCACTGTTGCAAATGGGTTAAATATATCTCTTCAGCTTGTATCTGTCTGAATCATTTATTATTTGCTTTTACATTCCAGTAACTAAAGCAATGTTTTACAGTTGGTCAGTGATTGAGCGATATCCTACTTTGTCCTTCATATCACAAGTTCACTTACAACAGAGGAAGAATCATGCTGTTCCTTGTTTCTAGGCCAATAAACAGCAATAGGATGTTACCTAGGGATTTTTAAATTGCTGTTTCTCATGTTTGCTCCTTACAGCGGCTGTCCTGGTTTAGCTCCTTGTGTGGCTCATTTTCTGAATTCACACACACACAACTGATGGATTTATAGGCATTTTCCAGTGTGAAATTTGAAGACAAAGGCTGTGGTCCACCAGATTATTCTAGAAGATTGAGGCAAGCTGTGTCACTTTCTCTCTCCTCCCCTCTTCCCTACTAGCATTCCATTTAGACCTGTTGTGGGAATGATGTGGCCCTCCAGATGTTGTTAGATTGCAGCTTCCCTCATTCCTCCCTATTGGTTAGGCTGGCTAGGGTGAATGGGACTTGCAGTTCAGTGGCACCTGGAACACTTCATGGTTCTCATCTCTAAATTGTTTCCATGACAGACCACGGAAAGTTACTTTTAAAAACAATGTATATAGTGACATGCTGAAGCCATGGATGACTAAGCAGTGTTACCCTGTTTTCTGGGGGTCCTGCGAGGGACACCTAAATGCACTCTCAATTACACAAGTTGGGGAAATTAGCCAAGAGCGCAAGCTAGCAATACAAGAGGCAGGGCAATGGAGCGAGATCTTTTACCCAGTGTCTATGGGGTCAGGCCAAGTCAAGGAGCAAACAGAATTGAAATAATAGTTGTGGTTTTTATTAAAATACAATCAAACAGTGTATGCAACACACTCACACAGAGAACTAAAGAAATAAAGGTTGGAGTGAGATAGAGGGATTTTGAGAGGAGTTGTTGGTTTGGATAATACTACACCTGTCCTGAAGCCCGGGTAGTCTGCAGCAGAAGTTCGGAGATATGGAGTCTCAGTACGTGGGACTGAGGGGAAGGCTCGCCAAGCAAAGCGGCAGCAAGGCTGGATGGAAGTCGGGAGCGATCCAAGGAAGCTCACAAAGTCAGGGGTTTTTATAGGGGAAAATGTAGCCACAGGCTAGTCTGTACTTGGGGGAAACAATGAGTTTCGGGCTAGAGACAAAGCCTCTGAAAGGTCAGAATTTAGCATGATTGAGTTAGGTCTGAATTGACAATAGAGTAGACAGTATGCAAATGCAGAGTGCTTGACAGATGACGATTCTTCTAATCAAGCTGCCTGCTCGGGGCAGGGAGTTCTTTGTAGGTAGCATGCATACCTGATGAGGGTACTTGCTGTGAGGTCTCCTGAAACGGCAGTTTGGCTATTTCTGGCCAGCCGGTATTTGTTTTGAATATTCCAGCAATTAGCGACCAAGCCTGTTTGCGTGCTTGTCCGGGGGCCTCGCAAGCACGTGGGAAGGAATAGGTGAGGGAGGCCAAATTATTGATATCAAAGTGATATCGAATGTCACCCCAAGTGCAGCTCAGGAACTGCAGTAACAGTAGGATGATGATCTGGAACCCAGAGCAACATCCTACTGGTGCCCAGTTATCAGTGGTTTCAGGATGCCATAACATTCATTCTTGCTAAAAGTTGCTCTCTAGCTTTTGCTTCATAGTGTCTAAATGTTACATGACTTTTGAAAAATATTTTCTTTTTTGTGGGGGTAGCAGGGTAGGAGCAGCACCAGTGACATCTCCCAGAGGGCCCTGGGCAATGTGCCTATTGTGGGGCCCTTCCTCTGTCATTGTGCTATTCAGTTTGTGAGTCACAAAGAACAGAAGCTCTCAGGGTCATATACATAACCACAACACACCACAGTACCCATAACAGAACAAAAACTGAAAAGAGTAGCTATATCAATATTTCAAAAGCAAAAGATAAACATCTAGGCAATTAGGAAAATCTTAAATTACCATTTTCAAATACTGCTTCTAACCTATGATTAAGAGTAAAACAGAGACCAAATTCCCAGTTAAAAGACCTGTAAGGATAACAAGGTCCTTTATCAGTGCCAAAACTTTCACAAAGTAGGTGCCAGGCAGACCTCTCTAGGTCCATTCCACAATTGGGGGGACCAACGTGGGAAAAGCCTGCTCAGGACAAGTAGACATGTGCCAAATCTCTCTACATGGCAGCACTGAAATCTGGGTCTCTGATGATGGTCACAGGAAATGTGCAGGAAGGTATGGGCACAGGCTAGTGCCCTAAGCCATGAAGTACTTTATAGGCTAAAATCAACCAGTGTCCACTAATCTTCTTACTCCCATGTCCTGTACTAACTGAAGATTCCAGGGTGTCTTCAAAGGCAGCCTCTTGTGCTAGGTACCAGGGCCAGCCCAAGACATTCTGATGCCTGAGGCAGAGCAGTGAATGATGCTACTTCACCTCTGATTGAAGCTGCATAAGGATCAGACTTTAAAAAACTTAATTTTTTAGACTAAAACTTGTGGAATCCCTCCTTTGCATAACCAGTGGTCATGCTGGATAGAAGAGTCTTGGGAATTATAGTTCAAAACAATAAGTTTTCCAAGGTCTGTATAGAACCTTTGGGCATCTGAGACAGAAAATCCTGCAAGTATTTCTGTTCCCTCTCTGGAAGTGAAAACACAAGAATGACTGCTAGGGAAGAAAAGTATTTGCTGTCTGTTCATCACACCCAAAATTTCAGACCTCAGGTGGCTTCCTCAGGCCACTTTCAACATGTTGATCCTTGATGATCAGCAACAACTCTAAGAGCACCAGTGCTCTCCTCAGTGCCCTTGGATGATGCCATGTTGGAGGCCCTGTGGGAAATGTAAATCTGGCTGGTGGTACCCAGGGAAAAATGTGTTTCTAAAGGGGCCAAGTGTCATTTCTGTCCTACTGAAAGTACTGAAGGCAGCTGACCAAGGAGAGAATCACAGAATCACAGAGCTGGAAGGGACCACATCTCTTTTCTTAATATTTAGATTTAATGTTGGTTGTAAGACAGGAAAGAAAAAAAGCAGCACTGAAGGAGTCCAAACAAGGGGTTTCTGTCATCTGAATAGCATATCTAAATATAAAGAAATTTTGAGGAAGTCTGTATTGTTTTATGGTGCAATACCTTTTAAGAGTAATATTGTATTCCCCCATCCCTCCAATTTCTCTCATAGAATAAGCCTATGTTTGCCACTCTGAACAACAGGCACAGAGTTCAATCTTCTCTTGTTCTGGGGAGAAATGCATTACTGAGGATAGAGTAGTTATCAGATGTGCTAAAATTAAATCCGCTTTGCGAATGAATCAGTCAATAGCTATTTTCCCAGCACATCAGCAGTTTGTACACCAGCTAATTCAGGATAGTCTCTTTCTATTTTTATTCCAGGTTTGCTTTTTTTTTTTTTGCTGACTTCAAGTATACATTCACACATGCATATGTTTGTATTAATACAGGCCAGAATTTGGAAAACCTTTTTTATACTACAATTCCTAGGATTCCCAGGATCAAACATGAAGTCTAGAAGTTATAGAATAGTTTTAAAAAGGAAAAAGACTTCTCCAAGCTTTGCTAAAAGTTCACCCTAGTGTCTGTCATTGACTAGATGTTCAACACAGACCACTACCAATAGCTAATTTCATTCAATAGGATCTGTAGAATATTACATTAGTAAAACTCTCATCTTAAACTGCCATGAAATGAATGAAATCATATGATATTTATAGGCCCTTACAGGTGTTTAAAAGTAAAAGCCATTTCTGTTAGGGAGCATGAGAGGGGTGATGTTCTTTTGGGAGCAAGGCCCAAAGAACTGTTAATCCATCCCTGCCCACACATACCACCTTTAATTCCCATGTCAGCATGCCACCTCTTCTAGAATGTTTTGTTTTCAGCACTGGGTAAAATGAGCCTGTTTATATGGAAAGAGTGGGCAGGTAAACAACTTGTGTCACTCCAGCACCACCAGTTCATGCAGCTTTTCAACAAGCGAAATAAGGCCCAAAAATGTCACATTGAAATTCTGGACTGTGTGCATAGCTTTTTCATTTGAAGGAATTTTGGACCAGATCCACACTAAAAGGTGAATTTAACAAACCTTTCATTCCTTTGATCTTTTGCTGTGTTTCCAGACTGGACAGAGTCATCCTATGAAATGGCTGCCAGGGAGGCTACTCTGGACATGAACGAAAAGCTTCCATGACTCAGGATATTCTTTCAGAGAATAGGTTCTTGTTTAATCCCCCATCCTTAAAGAGAAGAGTTTAAAAAAACCTTCACTTCTCCACCAGATAATGTGGAGTTTGCAGCCACTCTTGTAGGAGTCAAGGGAAACAGGGATAGATGAGCATAGGGCTGCAAGGTGAAATAACAGACAGGGCTCCTCTCCCAGTGAGGATGAGGGAATTTCAGTAGGTGTTGCTACTCCCACAACCAGATAGCAAGCAAGACCTGCAGAAATTCCCTCTTTTACACTATCTTTGAAGAGCCAGCGTGATGTAGTGTTTTGAGGATTGGGCTATAACCCTGAAAACCAGGGTTCAATTTCCTGTTGAGCCATGGAAAGTCACTAGGTGACTTGGATGCATCACATACTCTCAGCCCCAGAAATCCCCTTTGATAGGTTCACCATAGAGTTGCCACCAGCTGGAAAAGGGTCAAGATCCATGTCACTTCATTTTAAAGGGTCAAGATCCATGTCACTTTTTTCAACGGGCAACACTAGATGAACAGGTTCAGTTTGATTCTCCCCAGAAAGTGAGGGTTAAAATCAGCAGATCATGCAAAGTAAATGGTTGTCTGAATCCAATGGTGTAGGCATCATTGTGTTATGAGAGCTAACATGGTATAATGCTTTGAGACCAGAATTCAAATCCCTTCTCAGCCATGGAGACCCACTAGGTGACCTTGGGCTGGTCAAACTCTCTCTTCCTAAAAGGAAGGCAATGGCAAACCTCCTCTGAATAATTCTGGCCAAGGATTGACATAAATCAAAGTAACATAACAACAACAACACCCAGTGTGTTCATTAAAAGTCAAGAGTAGATGTACACATTCCTTTACTTCTCAACTTTTTATCTCAGTGTCAACAGGATCCTTCTTCTGTTTCCCGGGACATTTTTTTCCATGGAAGAGAGTGCTTTCTTTCCACCTTTACAGCAGAAGAGAACTCTAGGATATTTCATGACTACATTGAAGAGACTCCTCCTTGTGGAACAGACATTAAACATACTTCCAGTGGAGGAGCTTGGAGTGTGTGGAGGGGGGCGGGAGGGCTATGGCATAGGGGGATGTGACCACTGTGCATGGGGGCATGGCCACAGCACGTGGGAGCATGACCAAGGTATGTGGGAGCATGGCTACGAGCCCAGACACCCCAAAAACATTGCTGCCGGGGGCGAACCACCCCCATCACCCCCTTCCCTAGGTGACAGCACACTTCTGCATATAAAGCACCGGACCAGAAAGAAGATACATGAATAACTCCTTCAGAGCCACTCAGCACCGAATGCATGAAATGTAGTGTAATCTACATTTAAAAAACAAAAAAACCAAAACCAAAACCAATGGCTCTTAATACAAAGGAAAGGTAATTCTGACACTTACTGTAATATTGTTGAGAAAATTATTCTTTAACCAAAGAGGTAAACTATTCAGAAATGCGTCATTTCAATATTTTATATGAACAATAAAAAACTGAGTAGCAGGAGAAGAGAAGGCAGATTTGATTTGATTTTTTAGGAGACCGTACTATATGGAGAGGAGTGCAGGCTTATTATCATCATTATTCTGACCCAGCAAAATGAAACTGTTTGCACAAACAGGTAAGGTTCAGAAGCAAACTTCAGCAAGGATTTACAGATGCATAAATGGAAGATACAGTAACAGGATCTTTAAGATGCAATATGGAGATACTGGATTTGGATATGTTGGATAAAGGTACAAGAAGCATATTTTTACAAGGCATACATAGGGTAGCCTTTCACAAATTATTATCTCTAAATGTTGTTCCTATGATAGATGCAGATTATGACCAGTGTTTGCTCATTGGCAAGAGCTGTAGAAACTTGATAACCAAAAGCTCACAAATCTGAATTCTACAATCTAGACTTGCAGGCTGAACAATAATAGTTTTTTTAGTAGATTAAAATACAATAATATTAGCTTCCATCACCACCTTGTGGATAATCAGTGAAGCACTCTGGAAGTGGATTTCCATTGTAGTAGTAGCATAAGGTATGCTTTTATAGCTACAACATGTTGAGCTGTTGCTTCTGTTTTGTTTTTGTTTAAGTATCTGTTGTGCATAGCCAAGATTCTCAATTTAGATCAAAAATTAGGATAAAAAAATATAATGAAACCAAAAGTCTTATAAAACCTTAACTACAAATTGTTCTATAAAACAATGGTGAGTGATTTGTGGCCTTCCAAATGTTGTTGGACTGCAACTCACATCAACCTTAATCAACACAATGATGAGGTGTCCAGTAACATCCAGGGCATCAGCTTGTTGGTACAAAACCTTACAAGTACCTCTTATAGACACCTGGGTCTTAATCATCCTTCTTAAAAAGAAATGAAGAGGAAGATTGAATGGTTTCTCTTACAGTCATTAAGCTAGCTCTTGACATAATAAAAATATCATCTCTGTGCCTCTATGGAGTCTGTCAGTGGGGCTAGAAGTAGAGCCCATCATTTTCAAAGAAGTCTTATAAAATTTTTAGGAAAATTCAGGAATGCAAGGGAGCCTGTGGACTTCCAGATATTCTTAAACTCTATATCCCATCAGCCCCGCCCAACATGTCCAATCGTGAGGATTGTGGGAGTCATAGTTCACCTACAGCAAAAAATATTATAATAAATTATAATATTATAATAAAATTATAATAAAATTATATTACTAATAATAAAGTTTACAAGTTCCTCATTTCTGACCTAAGGCAGAAGTGGGATACTGTAACCTCCAGATGTTGCTGGACTACACCTGCTAGCACCTCACTCTTATAGCTATGTTAATCGGGTGCTGAAAGTTGCAGTCCAATAACAATTGGAAGGCCACAGGTTGCCCACCCCAGTCTACAGCTTTAAATGGAAGAGAATGTGGGACAGAGAGGATCTGTGGCTTAACAAGACCCCTGACATCAAAGCTCCTTTTCACAAAGGCTTTTTACCTCCACCTAGCTTCCAGCCCTTTTCTTTCTTCTTTTCTGTCTAGTTGGAAATTTTTTAGCAGCATCAGCACTGGGAGGATCCTGAAGAAACACAGACTTGTGGGTGTCAGATTGCAGTAAACAATGCAATAACTAAAACTTTTCATGTCTGCATATTGTTTAGTTTTGAATAAAAAGTTTGCCAAAACACGTTGAACTGCTCTTCTCTTTTATGATGTAGGAACATATCTCTATTCCTTCCATATTATTCTGCCTTTGGCACCAACCTTTTTGTTAAAGAGGTGATGCCCAGGAACACACTACTTGGTTAACTGAGTATACCTGTGTAACAACACTGAATTTAACTGAGATACACTTACTAGGTAGGAATGCGTGCTAGACATATGCAAAGGGAATCCAGCTATTTATCTTTGAGTGGGACCAGAATTACCTATCCAAATAATAAACCCACTGAGTTTTAATACATACTTTAAAGGAAATAAATATTTAAGGCACTGAATCCTAGACCCTAAATAGTTTCAGCACTTTCAATAGCTCCTTTAAAGTTCCAGCTAAAACCTAAGATAGATTCACTGCGCAGCTGATATGGATGATAGCAGTTATGCCAGACTAAACCTTGATGAATGAATCAAAATTACACAGATGCACATTCTCCACTCTGCAGCTCCCTTTCCCATTCCCAAGCATTTGGCCCCAGCTGGAGAACGTGCAACAAGGCAAAATGCAAAGGAATGGCTGGGGTGAAAGGCATGCACGAGCCCTCCTTTTCCCCTTTGGAGTTCCCTCCTCCCATTCCCATGCATTTTTCTCTGGCACAGAGAACACATGCCTAGGCAAATTGCAAGACAGTCGGGGGTCAAGAGGGAATGAGCGGGAGAACATGGAGGGAGTTATTCACAGTTTTCCCACTTTCGCAAGGGTTCTATGCCCTGTTCAGCCACAGACCCAGCCATGAGCACTGTAAGATTAAATAAAGCCAAATTTTATCTAAAGGGGCAGAAAAGTTTTCTGGCCTGTCTCCAAACACAGCTACAGTGATTAAGAGGTATAGCAGGATTTGTGTGTACGTGGCTACTAGTGCTGAAGTAGTGGTGACTGGCATATGAACAGTGTCCTACTTCATCTGAAAATGCAGACTCATATCCTATTTATATTTAGCCAACTGCTGTAGGCCAGCAGTTGGCCAGCTAGACTGCTGGTGGGCGTGTGGGTGCATGCATGCATGTCCAGGCTGGTCTGCTTCTATCTGCTTAAGGTCTGTCACATAGAAATCAGTGGGACTCAGCCAGTTGGTAATCAGCTTTATTATGTTCACAAATCAGTCATTAAAAGGCCAAAAGTAGAACACAGCAGCAAATCAAAGTTTAAAATAAAATCTTTAAAGTTTTTTAAAAAATCCTCTATATATACTTAAGTGTCAGTTCAATATTCAACTTTTAAATCAATAACAAATGGCATTCACTAAGATTATGGCTGGCCACAATGGGATTTGATCAACATGCTCCTAGTGGAACATACTAGCATACAAAACTTTGCGACCTTCAACACAAATTCTTTATTGGAATCTAAAAGAAGAATAAAAGTCATTAGATCTGCCTGGGGACTATAAACTGGATCTGTAAACTGGGAACAAATATCCTTATAATACAGGCAACATATTAGAATATGATCAACTGTTTCAATCATACCTGACTGGCAGGGACAGATACGCCACGTCTAAGGAATTTGTAAGCATCTTCTTTCCAGTTGGTCTGTTGGCAAAACAGTGAAATGAGCCATGGTAGAAGCTCTGCAATATTTGGAATTTTCCAGAGCTTAAAAATAATTGACTGAAGCAGAGTTTGTGCTATGTTTGCCTGCTATGGTGGAGCCAGCTAAAGGTTAAGGACTTACAGAGGTCAAAGTATTTTATTATTTTATTTCAAAAAAGAAAAAACATAAACATGAAAGGAGTAAAAGTCTACAGAATAGAACTGCAATCCAGTATGTAAAGAGAAACAGAGAGAGAGAGAGATGCCATTTCCGCTCCACACTGTTATAGTGCCATTGTTCCACTTTCAATATCCTATGGAATCCTGGGGTTTGCAGTTTAGGGAAGGGCATTTAGAATTCTCTCAGCCAGAGAGCTCTTTGCCTCAGTGAACTACAAACCCCAGAAGTCCACAGGATGTTGAAATTGTGTTATAGCACTATAACAGTGTAGTGTGGAAATGGCCAGAAAGGGGGGGGAGAGACAGTAGAGATGGAAAGAATATTTAAAAATATTCAAAAAATAGTTGAAAAACATGTTTTTCAAGTGTTGAGAAACCTTGACCAAAAGAATCCTGGTCCAAGGAGAATCTTTGCAGTTCAAGACTTATTCTATGCAAAATATGTATGTGGGGATTAGCATTTCTACACTGAAATATTATTTTCTACACAGAAAATGCTGTTTTCTGTGCAGAACAACCCTGTGCAAATTTTTGCACAGAATAAGTCCCAAATTGCAAATAGCTTTCAGAGTTTCAGTGGGAAGGAAATTGCTGAAATTACTCATTGCTGCCTTTGGAAAGAAACATAACAAAGAATTATATACTTGCAAGACAAAGACAGAAAAATTCTGTATTGCAATCAAATTGCCGTGGTAGAAACACATGGCCCATAATCTGTGCTATACTAAATGTCTCAAATAATGAGAAAGATTAAAAACAAAGCAAATGAATGCTGAATCCAAAACCTAGTCATTTGGAAGTTCCTGTGGAACAATACACTGGTAGTCAAAAGGCATTTGTCAAGAAACAAGCTAAAGATCCAATTAGTTTGGTTAATAGACATTGTGCCATTTTTATATGGATATTTGTCCTACCAGTTAGCTCCTGTATTCCAGATTAACAAACTCTTTTTTACTATCACCCTGTCTGTTTGGCATGATTTGTAGATGATATTATTGTATGTTATGAGAGTGCTGGATATGTTTGGTAATCATTCGGTCTGTATAATCAGGGCTTCCAGATGACTAGAATGTTTGTTAAATAGCCTCTGCTCTATTTTTGTATGGATCTTTGCACTACCTTGGTTCTAGTACTTGGGATCATGGGGTAGTTTTTAGAAAATGCCTTTTCCTTCTAAGTCTGTCTCTTCCACAATCAGTGTTTTGCACTGAACAATTTATTCTTTCATTCTTTTCATTTATATGCCATCTTTCTCCTGGCATAAGTGACTCACAAAGCTAAAAAAGATCAGCTAAAACACATGATAATAAAAATGTAAAACACAATTAAATATACTCACCAATACATTTTTATAAAGTATAAAAGCATTCAAAAGCGTAACAAAGTTTTAAAAACCCTACACATTTGCTCCTTAAAAAGGCTTCCTGCAGTCAGCGACTCATTAAAAGCCTAATAATTGCTTTCTTTTCTAGTCTGCAAGTCAGTATCCTAAATGCTGATCAAATCAGTGTGTTGCAAAGAGATTCCTAACTTCCTTGAGATTCTGTTGGGTTTGCTTCTTCTCAGTTTTTAAACAATAATTGCGATCAAGACTATGCAGACTGAATATAAGAACCACCATAATAAAGTAGCTGCAATGATAATTTGAAATCTACGTAAAGAAAAAAAAAATTTTTTTCCACTGCTAAGAACTGGTGAGAACACAAAAAGTTGTTAAAAAGTTGTCCTTCATTTTCTTTTTCCACAGTAAATTGGATATTTGGGTGGATGTTGTTCAGATGGTCCAGAAACATGGTCAGTTCTTCTTCTCCGTGGCTCCAAATGGTGAACGTATCATCCACATAACAGAATATAACGGAAGACTACCATTTCTGGATGCCCTGGTCATCCGCAAACCTAACTGACAATTGGGCCACACAGTATACAGCAAACCTACACACACTGACAGATATCTACACAGGAACTCCAATCATCACCCAGGACAAAAAAGGAGCACCATAAAAACTCTGGTAGACTGAGCCAAAAGAATCTGTGAATCCCACCTCGTGAAAAATGAATTGAACCATCTAAACTGGGCTCTACAGGCCAATGGTTACTCCCATTCAGACATCAGAAGAGCCTCAAGACCCAGAAAAAACCACAGCAGTGAAGATAAGCAGCCAACCAAAGGGAATGTGTTTTTACCATACATCAAAGGGGTCACTGATCGCATAGGGAAATTGATGAAGAAACATGACCTCCAAACAATCTACAGACCGACCAAGAAAATTCAGCAAATGCTACGTTCAGCAAAGGACAAGAGGGATCCTCTAACTTCTGCTGAAGTTTACCACATACCTTGCAGCTGTGGGCAGGTCTACATAGTGACTGCAAAATGCAGCACCCAAACACGAATCAAAGAACACGAAAGACACTGCAGACTGACCCAGCCAGAAAAATCAGTGGTAGCAGAACATGTTATAAACCAACCTGAACACAGAATGCTTTTTGAAAGCACAGAAGTTCTGGATCATTCTGACAACTACTATGTCAGACTGCACAGAGAGGCCATCAAAATCCATAAACACATGGACAATTTCAACAAGAAAGAAGAAATTCAGAAAGTAAACAAAATTAGGCTACCGGTACTGAAGAACATGAAAACCAAGACTCAAAAACATGCCAATGACCACCACCCAGACCCTGGAGGTCCCTCTACAGCAGTGGTTCTCAACCTGTGGGTCCCCAGATGTTTGTGGACTTCAGCTCCCAGAAGCCCTGAGCATTGATCATAGTGCTTCTGGGAGCTTCATAGGGCTTCTGGGAGCTGAAGTCCACAAACATCTGGGGACCCACAGGTTGAGAACCACTGCTCTACAGGGAACAACACAATGAGCTGCTAATGTACTCAATGCACTGTTATGCAAATCCCCTGCCTAACAATACAACCATGGTGGATATCCCATTTAACAACAGGCCAACTGTAACACATGCAAATTACTCCCCCCTACCCAGGGGACTACACAAGTATATATACTCTGTTTCACTTCCATGCCACCATATCCTCTGAAGATGCCAGCCACAGATGCAGGCGAAATGTCAGGAGAAAATACTAACAGAACACGGCCTCAAAACCCAGAAAACCCACAACAACCTATGAATTCCAGCTGTGAAAGCCTTCAACTTTACAATTAGAACATAATGTGCTGGACATGACAGTCAGTGTGATATAGTGGTTTGGTCATTGGATTACAACCCTGGAAACCTAAATTTGATTCCCTGTTCAGCAACGGAAACCCACCTTGGGCATGTCACGCATTCTCAGCCTTCACTCTCAGAACCTGTGATAGGTTCACTTTGTTGTTGTGTGCCTTCAAGTCATTTCCAACTTACGGTGACCTCAAGACAAACTTTTCACAGGGTTGTTTGGGGCTGAGAGTGTGTAATGTGCCCAAGGTCACCCAATGGGTTTCTATGGCTGAGCAGGGAATCACACCCTGGTCTCCAAGGTCATAGTCCAATACTTAAACCACTACACCATAAGTTGGCTTGAAGACATAACAACAACAATGTTGGACATAACTGGGGTTGAGAAGAAGAAAACGTGGATTATAGATGTGATAATAGTTGGGGACAGCAGAATTAAAGATCGAAGGAGAATATTATGAAATATCAAGATATTCAAAGTGAGATTCAGTGGCTCTGGGAAAAGAAAACAACTCTAGTTTTAGTAGTGATAGGTACTCTGGCAGCATTTCCAAATGGGCAGACCAAACATCTGAATTAAATCACTGTAGATAGGTTCACAATAGCACAACTATGAAACACAACATTACTTGGAACATATATCATCTAACTCACAGATCACTAGTTTCTTAGATAGAATCTGAATGGTCCAAAAACTCTAGCTGGTAACACCTGGTGGACTGTGAAACTAACAGCAACAGCAACAACAACAAGAACTACAACGTGAAATCAGTATAAGAGCAGAAATAATATTCCAGTTATTAAGTCAGTGTTAAGGGATACTCACTAAAGGCAGGCTGCCCCTTTTCACCTAAGGTTTGACATATAATATGGCAGAGAAAGCAGGTGTTCACTTAATACCTCAAAATGCCAGTTGCCTGTCATGATGATCAGAAAGAGGCCTAACCAGATGCCAAGGAAGTCATATGAATCATATCATGTTAAAATAAGAGCACGTTTCAGGCAACCGTGTGTTCTCTTAGATTGCATTTCTTGACTCTTTGAGGTTTCTGAAGAGATCTCAAAATAATAGCATGACATTGTGGGCAGCAGTTTATTTTCAGTGAACAGAGACAAGTTAGTACACCCAGGAGTATCAAGGACAAGAGCGTCTGATAATGTTTGAACTGCAAAGGGGAGAAATTTTTACCATCACTCAAGAAAGGAATTGGATGACATCTAATCTTTTCACAATTTAATGAAGGAAATCATGAAGTATCAGGGAAAAGCAGAACTAGAAAAGTTAGTTTGGACTGCAGCTCCCAGAATCCTGCACATTAGCCGTGGGAGTTGGCTATACTAACTGAAGGATTCTGGGAGCTGGCCAAAACAATGACTTTCCAAAGCTCAGGGGGGAAAGTGTTTCTAACTTCTATATACAATGGTGCTGAGATTTTCTCTTGCCAATTTCCTGCTATGAGTGAATGTTTTTAACTGACTCCTGGGGAAATCCATCCCCTGTTGTGTTACAGTTCAGGCATATTTTTTGCCCTGCCAGTGCCTTCAACCAGCCACTGTGGCTTCAATCCATTTTTTTTATGGGTCATAAATGTTTGATGGGAGGCAGCTGTTATCTGTTATCTCTAGAGGCGGTTTAGTTTTCCGAGCTTGTCTGCAAGAATTAATTAGAAGCTGGCAGATGTTGGCCGGCTGCACTGTGGTGCCATGCGGGACAAGAGCTTAATAAGTCAGTAATTAGATACGGTGAGATAATGGAAGGATCAGGACGCTGTTATTCCAGTTCAGAAAGGGAGGGCCATGAAATGATTAACAAGAGGCAACCAAGGAGTCAATTCTTAGATACTGTATGCAGAACTGAAGTTTGCCCTTGTTTTTTCTCTCCCTTTCTCTCTCTCCTTGTCTTTCTGTCTCTCCCTCTCGTATATGAGATGCAAGGGCAATATAAAAATCCATTGTTTGTCACCTGCCCTCTCGTTCTGTTTTCTTGTGTTTAGATGTACTTGCAAGGGCCAAATGCCAAGCTTGGAAAAGGTGCTGGCTATGCTGGTTATGAGAGTCCTGGAACTGTTTAAAGAAGGTCCAGGCTAAGACCCAAAACATGTCTTTTGCAAGGCATGGACGTTATATGTGACTGAACTATTTCATAACCATTTCTTCTTTTTAGAAGGCTCTCCCCACTTCCCCAATATAGCAATCAATCACTTTATTTATATCCCATCGTTTCCCCCAACTGCTTTGGAAAGAAATGTAAGTAAAACCTCATGTAGATAGAAACATACAAAAAAGATCGAGATTAAAATAGTGTTAAAAAATAGAGAACACAAGTACTAGTAAATATATATCAGCTTTCCATCTGCAGCAGGATTTTGACCCACCAGACTGGGCACTATCAAGCAAAGCAGCATGCCTATTTTGAGAGGGCACCAGGAAAGGACTTTATTACCATGCCCCCTTTCAACAACAAACATTTGACCTGGATATCAGACTGGGGACTGTCTCACATAGTCTTTTGTCAAATTGGTATCTCAAGTTTTTGTAACGCTTCAAGCATAACCTGGAAACAATCCAAACTCTCTAATGGTGCTAAAACAAGACATATGGAGATATTTGATCATAGCTGGACAGAGATACTCATTAGACAGTGCCAATGGCTGTTAACCCAATAACCCCAGGGCCCAGAACAGTTTTGGAGTTAAAAGGTTTTTAAGTAGATACAGCCTTCTAAAAATAAAATGAAATATAGGGCCAAATAGACAGACAGACAGACAGACACTTTATTTCGGTCATTGACCAATAAAACAATAATAAATACAGAATAAATACATAAAAACTAATAAAAGAAAAAAATAGCAAAGATTAGACAGTTCGCATCAGCCACTATTGCTATTATTAACCATTTGAGAACGTATCTTACACATAATATACAAAAACTTTGCTACTTTGAGTATAACAATTTGCTCCTGATTTCCAACAGATGGCGTAGATAGAAACCACCAGAATGTCCTGGGAATTGAGTTAGTAGAGGAGTAATCAGCTCTTGTCGAATGTCTCGATAAAACTGACAATATAGGAGTACATGAATTGTAGTTTCTACCGCACCGGTATTGCAAGGGCAGAATCGCATCTCGTAAGGAATTTTCCCATATTTCCCTTCCAATATCGCTGTGGGAAGAATATTAAAATGAGCCAATGTTAAGGCTCTCCTGAATTTGGGCACAGTGACATAGTACAAGTATGCGGCCGGTTTAGAAATCATCAATTGGTTATTAACAAGTGTATACTTAGTGAAGGTAGCAATTTCTGTTTGACCTTCTATATCTAATATCCTTCGTTTTACAATAGCTTTTGCTTGGTCTAATCCTAAACCTAGGATATGATTGCTCGAAAGTCCACAAAGGCTCAACTTCTGAAGCACAGCTGTTTCCCATGAGGATTTATATTTATCAGCCAGAATTAACTGGGTCAGTCCATTCTGATTATTGTGTAGCTTTAGCCAATAGGTAAAGATGTTCAACCAAATACTTGTTTCCAATTTACTAACTCCTGCCTCCCTTCGCAATACAGCATTTGGAACACATCGAGCAACCTGAAATATGCTCCTCAGAAACTTTGTTTGAACTCTTTCTAGAGAGATCATATTACTATACATCCCCAGCTGAGCTCCATATAACAGTTGAGCTCGGGCTTTAGCTGTAAACAATTTGATTGCAGCTGGGATGAACTGTGCTCCTTTGCTGAAATGGTAATTTTGAATGGCTACAGCAGCTCTCTGAGCATTACTGGACACGTAATCTGAGTGAGCATTTCTACTCCCTGAAGCTTGGAAAACTATCCCCAAATATTTAAAGATCTTAACCTGCTCAACTAATTGCCCTCCTAGGACCCAATTTCTTTGCTTAGGGTGTTTTGAAAAAGTAAGGATCTTAGTCTTAGTGTAGTTTATTATTAGTTCCTCTTCAGCACAGTACTGGATAAGTGATCTAAAGGCTCTCTTAAGGCCAACAGAGGTCAATGACAAGATTACTACATCCTCAGCATATAGTAATAAATTGATATGCCTATGGGCTAATTTAGGGAGATGGAAGGAAGAGTTACTCAGATAAGGAATCAAAGAGTTTATATAATAGTTAAATAAGAGTGGAGCCAGTACACATCCCTGTCTGACTCCTTTCTTTACTTGTACTTCCTTAGTGACATGTCCTTTATTGCCAAACCTGACTTTCAATCTGGTATTCTCATGAATTTTAATGAGCAACAGAAGTAAGCGCTTATCTATTGTGGAATTTTTAAGTTTGAGCCATAATCTGGATCTAGATATTGAGTCAAATGCTGACTTAAAGTCAACAAATGCTGCGTAGAGGGATTGACCAACTTGGTGAGTGTACTTCTCTACTAGATGTTGCAGTACCATTGCATGATCTACTGTCGATCTACCTTCCCTAAAACCAGCTTGTTCATCCCTCAAAGTATTCTCAGTTTCCAACCAGTCTATTAATTTAACCTGTAGATGTTTAGCATACATTTTACTAATCTGACTTAACAAACTGATTGGGCGAAAATTTACAAGATCATCCCTTTTACCCTTCTTATAGATTGGGATTATTATAGCTAATCCCCAGTCTTTAGGAATCATAGCTGTACAGTCAATTACATTGAAAAGTGAGGTTAACACTGGGATCCACCAGTCTAGGTCATTTTTTATTACCTCATAGGTGATGAGATCAGCACCAGGTGCTTTCCCTGGTCTGAGTTGATTAATTAAGTTCTTAATTTCTACACAAGAAACTGGGGGCCAGTATGGAAGGGAAGATATGTCCAGCTCCAATTCAATCATGGAGTTTTCCTTTTCAGCGTACATGGATCTAAAATGGTCTTCCCAAATATGGGCTGGAATCTGGGATGATGGACTATAGATATTTCTTGGGAAAGATGGTGCTACCGCTCTCCAAAAGAGAGTGGAGTTATTTGTACTAGCTGCTGCTATCAGACGCTCCCAAGATACTCGCATATTATCCTTTTTCTTCTGGCGGATCAACTGTTTGTACTGTTTTTTCAGTCTCATGAGTTCCGAAGTTGAACAAGAGTTGGTTTCCTCTTTATACAATCTGAAAAGCCGCTTTAAGGAATTCCAGGCTTCATGACACTCTTGGTCAAACCACTCATGACGTGTTCTTAGTTTTTGTAGGGCCAAATATATTCCCCTTGCAGAGAGAAAGAGAAAGAGAGAGCAAAGCTTTCCACTTAAGGAAAATTTGGGTTGAAGGTCAGTCCAGCAGCCACTTAGGATCAGATTTAGCCTAAAAAAAGGGGTGTATTGTTTCTCCTGGAGCCCTTTCATATTACAGAATTATAACACTATTATCCCACTTTAACTGCCATGGAATCCTGGAAGTTTTAATCTGGCTGAGAATTCTAAATGCTCCTCTCTAAACAGCAAATTGTAGATTTCCATAGGAAGTTGCCAGTTAGAGTGGAATCACAGTAGGGTAGGTCCCCAGGAAAGGCAGTTCACCCTTTAAATAGGCTGCGCTAACTCTAACCCTAATATAAGAAAATGCAATGTTTCCTCAAAACTAGAACTGGATTTCCAACCACTTCCAATAATTTGATTTCATTTCATTTTAGGATTTGGGGCAGTCTGTGTGGCCCTGAGAGATCTCAGGGGCAGAAAATTGACTCCAGATCTGTTGCACTTGCCCATTCCAGTTCTGCCTGAAATTTAGGAGGAGCTAGCTGCTCTTAAGAAACTTGAGAGAGTGTGCTCATTCTTCCACAGTGAGCCCTTCATCTCCTTCCACCTCCCTACCTGCCTATAACTACAGATGGCTACAGCCACAGCTCTAGCAAGAGGAGAAAGAATTCCTTTCAACTGTTTAGAAATTATTGTCCATAAGCAAAACAGGATGATGGAATCACGACAGTGAATTCGTGGTGTGAGTTGCGGTGCGAGTTGTTAGCTTACCCTTCATTAGGCTGAGTGAGGCCAGTGCCTCAGGAGGCAGACTCTACAGGGGTGCAGCAGTGTCCATGGTTCCCAAGTTCCTTGTTTTTTCTTCTCTTCCTAACCAGATCATAGTGCTATAATTCTGTAATATGAAAGGGTTCGAGGACAAAATTACATGGTGTGTCACATGACCTATCTTGCATTGGAGGACATTAACTTTTGCCAGTATTTAAGTAAGATGCCACTCTCCATTTCTGCACTGGACTGTTATAATGCTATTATTCCACTTTCAACATCCTATGGAATCCTGTGGTTTGCAGTTTGAGGCCTCTCCCTAAACTACAAACCCCAGGATTCCATAGGATGTTGAAAGTTGAAAAATAACACTCTAACAGTCTAGTAAGGAAATGGACTGAGATATTTAATTTATCCAAGATATTTAATGTATGGAAGGGATCAGGAAGGGATGGACAGGATCAGGACTCAGGTGGAGGGGGAGAATTATATTTCCCCCCTTGGCCACAAGCAGCAAAATGTCTTGGGCCAGCTCTGTTTGAATTATTGCAGCAGAGGAAAAAGTAATAATTCCTGAAGTTCAGACAAGTGAGAACTCTGCTTAGCAGAGGGCACAAAGTTCACAAAACCTATGATGATAGGATCACCACGGTCAGAGAAAGCAAGAGAGGTGCACATGTGTCAGTTGTGATCCCTGTGGAATGTCACTGCCAATGCCTGAAATGCAGAGGGCTGGCCAAGCATTTTGCAAGAGAGGAAACTACAGGTGGTGGTTGCTAGCCTCTAGCTGTTCCCCATGGTAGGGAAACAGACAAATGCCCTGCTGAGTTTATGAGTAAGGATGTGATTATATACCTCATTGAGCTTTGCATCAAATTACCTTCCCTGCTGAGTTTGCTACAGTGCACATGGTTCTCTCCATGGGAAGCTCTCCTATGTCACCTCCTAAAACTTGTGGCATTTGATATCCTTCAGAAGATATCCCATTTGACCAAGCAGAAGGAATTATGTGGTGAATTTATGAGAGCACAAACTTTCGAAAGCAGGAGTCCTTAGGGGTAAGTGGTGGAAACATCTGGCAAAAGCATTGTTTGTTAGCCCTGGTCTTTTAGCCTTTATAAAGGGGACCCAAACTCCGAGAAATGGAATGAGCCATCCCTTGTCTCCAAAGGCTGGTTTTGGGACTTAACTGCAGACTCAGTCTCAAAGGCAATATTTGCATTTGCACACTGTCATGTAAGCTGAAGAATGATAGAATTTAAAAAAAACAAAAAAACAGTGCCAATGACTATTCTGGGAAGCCTGCTGCATGACATCTGGAATTTGGTGAGAAATGTGGCTTCCTGTTTCTCAGAATTTTTCTGTTTTAATTTTCAAACATTAGGTTTCTGTTCCGCACAGTCACAGGCAATCTCTTGGAAAACATATCCGATGAAGGCCCAAAAACCAAAGTGGACTAGCTGCAGAGCTTCTGTTTTGTTAAGTCACTGAGATTCCAAGCTCTGCAAAAGTTCTTGAGAGGGCAGTGCAGCCAATTCAGATGAATCCCAGACGACCAGGTCAATTGGACCAATTTGCACAAGTTCCAGATCAGAATGTCTTAACCCAATTTGATTCTGGAGCAGAATGGCACAGTACAGAGTGCTTTGGATCAGCCTTTATACTAAAAATAAGCAGGAAAAAGCCAGACATTATGCCTTCAAAATGGCCATATAAGAAAAACTCCAAAGTGGTGTGATGGAGAAAAGGAGGATGATAGTTCTGTCATCCAGGCCATTTCTGTACTACACTGTTATAGTGCTATTATTCTACTTTCAACATCCTATGGAATCTTGAGGTTTCCAGTTTAGGAAGGAGCACTTAGAATTCTCAGCCAGAGAGCCCTTTGGCCTCAGTAAACTACAAACCCCAGAATTCCACAGGATGTTGAAAGTGTAATAATAGGACTATAACAGGGTAGTGCAGAAATGGCCCCAGTCTGGGGCAAGAATTTCATCAGCACTCTCCAATCACAGTTCTTATAGGGTGGGATTATGTAACTCCGTTTCTTCTTTTTATCATTTGTTACTTAAAGTTAGGCTGAAGGCACACTGGCAGAATCACAACAGAAAAGACAAAGCATTGTGTGGGATCTGTTTGATGTGGGAGCAGATCTTTGCACTATTACCTAAAAAATAGCTTACAGTAGTCTGCTATAACATCTTAAAAGGCAGTGGCAAGTGGTCTTGTTGAGGGCAGAAGCAGAACAAAAGTCCAACTGGCACGGCAGCATGGGCAAGACTCACACAATGGGAACAAAGGGTGATGGCAACAACAGCTCTCTGTTTATCCCTCCTCCCTCCCCAGCCCAAGAGGTCTGGACATCCAAGTCTAGAGGAGATGGAGGATTATGACAGAAAGGTTTCCAATGCTAGCACAAACCAACAAATTCCTTGAGGAAGAGCAGAAAGATTATTAAGGGATTTTCCCATTTGGATTGCTCTTAACAAATAAAGCATGCTTTCTTCACCACCACCACCACCCACACTTCCTTATGCTGTGTCAACTGGTTTACTGGTAGAATAAAGCAAAGTATACTACTTTCAAATACACTTTCTTGTCACTATCATTGTCATACACCATTGTTAAATTTTAACAGATGTGGCTGAGTGGTGCTCTAGGGACAGTGCCATGACAAAAGCAGCAAGAAATTAATTGTCCAGTTCAACTACTCAACAACAGCATTTCAAAACTATTTGGGAGAGGCTGAAATAACAAATGTATAAATGAACAGCACCAATGGGTCTGCATTTGAAATTAGGTTGTGTTAATCCCTTCTTTAAGATCTATGGTATCTCTAATTTTAGGTAGATGTGTGAAAAAAATTAAAAGTTATAACCTTTTTTTTTTTCCCCAGCACAAGTCAATAGGGAAGGACTGGTAAAACAGACTGACGTCAGACTCAGGGTCCAGATTGGTATAGACTGGGTCCAGACTGATCTGATCCAAACTGGACCCAGACCCAAATCACCAATGAGGGCTCTGGACTGAATTAGAGACCCAATACACAATCCTACATCCTCATGTTTCCCCCAGGAATATTTCTCCCTTTGCTACCCTCCTTTCCATTTTCTTTGCCCTTGCAACCCTTATACCAATCCTAAATATTATGAATTTTTCAAAGCACGTTATTGAGAATAAATCGTGGACATAGTAGTGACCTCAAAGGAAAGGAAAGATGTGATGAGAACTAAAAAAGGGAAGAAATTAATCCTGCATGGGCTTTTTCTCCACCAACAGTTGTGAAGTCATGCAGAAGAAGTTACATTTCCAGCTGTTTCCCATCTCTCCTCTGGCTGCAACTTACCAGTACAAGTCAGGGCCAAAGGTATTGGAAGTGGAGTGATATCCATCCATACTTCACATTAAGAACCACATGCTTACAGAAGGCAGTATTGGTAGAGTTGAATACAGGTATACTTCAAACAATAAAGTAAATATGTTTCTAGTCATTACTTCTTTAACAGAAAATTTGGTACCAGTGTCAGAAATAAAAATGAAAGAATAAAGATAGGTTCCTACAAACCAAAGGAGAAGAGCAGTTCAAGATGTTTCAGCAAACTTTTTATTCAGATTTAATAATGTGCCTCTGTGAAATGAAACAGACAGTCAGGTAAGCCTTGTATAAGTAAACAAAAACATTTTGAACCTCTTGGAAACCATTTAAAAGCTTCTTCCAAACTGCATTCATTCAAAATGATTTTTTTTCTTTCATCAGCCTCTAGTTTTCTTATGATTTCCATTTTGTTGACCATACTAAGATTTATTGGGGTTTTTTAACATGCTGAGTTTAGCTAGAGGAGCAAGCTAATCTAATGTTCCCTTTTCTATCTGTTTTACTGTTCATACATACTTCATAAAGGATTCTGGAGGCAGCTGCTATTTACCTTGCCTGTGGTAGGCAGGAATACGTGTCTGCAATACGACCAGTATAATAGAATTCCACTCTTTGCCCACTCAAACTTTGTTTATTGCAATGTTTACTGCAGATATGCTGTTGCAACCTGACACTGATAGTTTGTGTTTCTCCAGCTCCCTTTAAACAACCTCCAAGTGCCACTGCTGCTAAAAGCATTCCAGTTAGACAAAGAACAAGGAAGAAGAAGGGAGGTATGGGGAAGGTGCTTTTGTAAAAAGAAGCTTCACTGACAGAGGCTTTTTAAACTGAATATGGCTGCTGTAGACTGCTAAAAAGACTAATAAATGGGTCCTAGAGGAAATCAAGCCTGAAGTCTCCCTAGAACCCAAGATTACTAAACTCAGACTGTTGTACTTTGGACATAACTCACTAGAAATGACAATAATGTTTAGCAAGGTGGAAGGCAGTAGGAGAAGTGGAACACTGCATTGCAGATGGACAGACTTAATCAAAGAAGCCGTGGCCCTGAGTCTGCAAGACCTGAGCAGACATGTTGATGATAGAGTGACTTGGAGGTCTTCTTATTCAGAGAGTCAAGTCCACTTTGGCCATTTCCACACTAGACTGTTATCCTAGATTCCATAGGATGTTGAAAGTGGAATATTAAAAGAACTGGCAGAAGCCATTTCTGAACCACTTGCAATAATCTTTGAGAACTCTTGGAGAACAAGAGAAGTCCCAGCAGACTGGAAGAGGGCAAATGTTGTCCCCATCTTCAAGAAGGGGGAAAAAGAGCACCCAAATAATTATCGCCCAGTCAGCCTGACATCAATACTAGGAAAGATCCTAAAGCAGATCATTAAACAGTCAGTTTGTAATTACTTAGAAAGCAAGGCCGTAATCACTAAAAGTCAACATGGATTTTCAGAAATAAGTCATGCCAGACTAATCTTATCTCTTTTTATGATAGGGTTACAAGCTTGATAGATGAAGGGAATGCTGTAGACGTAGCCTATCTTGACTTCAGCAGGGCCCTTGACAAAGTTCCCCATGACATTCTTGCAAAGAAGCTAGTAAAATGCGGGCTGGACAGGGCTGCTGTTTGGTGGATTGGTAATTGGT
Organism: Iguana delicatissima; assembly: GCA_948472985.1. Classification (NCBI taxonomy): domain Eukaryota; kingdom Metazoa; phylum Chordata; class Lepidosauria; order Squamata; family Iguanidae; genus Iguana; species Iguana delicatissima. The sequence continues at coordinate 580,155 of CAOKZL010000786.1, forward strand.
TGACCAACCAAACCCAAAGGGTGCTCACCAATGGCTGCTTTTCATCCTGGAGAGGAGTGACTAGTAGGATGCCACAGGGTTCTGTCCTGGGCCCAGTGCTATTCAACATCTTCATCAATGACTTGGATGAAGGAGTGGAGGGCATGCTGATCAAATTTGCAGATGACACCAAATTGGGAGGGGTTGCTAATACCCAGAGGACAGGATCAAAATTCAAAATGACCTAGACAGTTTGGAGAGCCGGGCCAAAGCTAACAAAATGAATTTCAACAGAGAGAAATGTAAAGTCCTACACTTAGGAAGAAAAAATGGAATGCACAAATATAGAATGGGGGATGCGTGGCTGGATAGCAGTACATGTGAAAGGGATCTACGAGTCTCGGTAGATCACAAGCTGAACATGAGTCAGCAGTGTGATGAGGCAGCCAAGAAAGCCAACGCAATTCTTGGTTGTATCAATAGGAGTATGGTGTCTAGATCGAGGGAGGTAATGTTACCACTCTATTCTGCACTGGTTAGGCCTCATTTGGAATACTGTGTCCAGTTCTGGGCACCTCAATTCAAGATGGATATCAACAAGCTGGAATGTGTCCAGAGAAGGGCAACCAAAATGGTGAAGGGTCTGGAAGCCATGCCCTATGAGGAACAGCTTAGGGAGCTAGGTATGTTTAGTCTGCAGAAGAGAAGGTTAAGAGAGGACATGATAGTCATGTTTAAATATTTGAAGGGATGTCATGTTGAGGAGGGAGCAGGCTTGTATTCTGCTGCTCCAGAGACTAGGACAAGGAGCAATGGATTCAAGCTGCAGGAAAGGAGATTCCACCTGAACCTCAGGAAGAACTTCCTGATGGTCAGAGCTGTCCGACAGTGGAATATGCTGCCTCAAAGTGTGGTGGAGTCTCCTTCTTTGGAAGTTTCTAAGCAGAGGCTGGATGGCCATCTGTTGAGAATGCTTTGATGGGTGTTACTACATAGCAGGGGGTTGGACTCGATGGCCCCTGGGGCCTCTTCCAACTCTATGATTCTATGATTCTATGAATTATAGCACTATAATAGTCTAGTGCGGAAAATGCCTTGACTTATGAGGTTTACTTGACAGCAAATGGCTTTAGTTTAGGCTGTCTGGGTAGTCCCTTCTGGTCTTGCTTATCTGTCCCCCTCTTTATCGAGACTTCTATTGTCATGCATGACTTCACTTCCTTCTCTCACACAGTCCACTGCCATCTGCTTCCCCCAAGCAAGTTGCTTGTGTAGCAATGGGATCCCAAGTTATTTTTCTATCACAGACAGAGTTCTATTTTCATTACTCTAAAACAGGTCTTTGCTGTTTAATCACACCCTACATACCTTACATCCCTCTATTATCTTTCACCTCCCATGGCAGCTCATGGAACATAACCTAAGAAACAAAAAAATGATAAGGCTTGTACAAAATGTACCAGTCTACAGCCGCCAAAGCATGACTGTAGGTGTTCTTTTTCTCTCTCTTCCTTTTTTATAGAAGTAATATGAAAGCACACAACAACAATAACAACAACAATCATACTACATATATCTTTATAAAAACCAGAATATTCAAAGAATATTGCTATGGTTTACAGCAGAAAGTAAACTTGCTGGTTTAAGCTAGGCTTGCTTTCACCAACCTGGTGTCTGCTACCTGTTTTGGACTGCAACTCCCATCAGCCCAGCACGGGCCCTTTCTGCAGGATGGCCTCATGGTTTCACCCTTCTCACACTACCAGCCAGCATGATCACAGGGTATATCACTGATGGAAAAACACCATCAATTACCCCCAATTGCACAAGGCTTCTGTTGCAGCCAGCTGTGCAGAAAGGGTGGAAGGATGATCATGCACTTCTTTCCTCATTGCAGCATGGGAAGAAGGCCGGCTGCAGTGCAGAAGGAAGGGACGTGTCCCTCCAGCTCCGTTCCACAGATGGCTGCAGAGGATATTGTTGGGGACACACTCCCATGCAGGCAGAGGCACTGCCAGGATTGTGACAGGGCAACACAGAAGAGCATCATCGTGTGGAAAACGCCCTGGTCAATGGAATTGGATAATGGAAACTACACACCAAACTATCTATAGGGCACCATATAGGAGAAGGCTGTCCTTGTGTGATAAGTAACATCTGTTAATAATTGAACCATTATTTTTATATAGACACAGATTTTACTATGCCAGGAGCCTTAGACAGACAACAATTAGATATGGAGGTACTACTGATTCCCCATATGTTGTCCTCAGCATTGAGGAGCTGGGGTGAGGAGAAAGCTTCTATTGTATATTGTCCATTGCTAGCAGATTCCTCTTATGGATGATCCCAGCTCCAGAATTCCTAGTTGTCATGTAGCATTAGCTGCCATGGGTGCTTTTCAGTTTTTGCATTGTTCTTTGATCCCATTTGGAGAGCTAAAGAAGGCAACTGTCTCTAAACAAGTGCCTCTGTTAGATGGTTGTTGGATGGCTGAAATGGAATTTCAGCTGTCACCTTCCCACGCAGCATATAAAGTTACAGTGTCAAAAATTGTTGTTACCCTGGGGAGGAGATGGGAGATAATCTTGGCAGGAGAGGATATTATGTTGTACTGGCTGCCACCTCCATTATGCACCTGCAGGCATGGGCAAAGCCCTCACTTCAGTTCTGGGCTGAGGGGGCCAGAAAGATCAACATGTCAGTGTTCTGTGTGAGAGAAGCCAGCTTCCTCTAACAAAAATCAGGCAGTGGCTGACCCAAAAAGGAGGAAAAAGAAGATGACTTTTGAAGGCAAATGGGTAACTTTGTTCCATCCAAGAGCTTCTCAGTTCCAAAGGAATTCTTGCAGGCTGTATTCCAGTGATGGGGGGGTCCAAAGGCAAAAGTATCAGACCAAAGATGTCAGCATATTTTATTGATAGGCTCTTGCTGCCAGCAAACATGCCTTAGGAGAGGCATTTGGAGCCTTTTAGAAAGGGGGAAAATACATTCAAAAACCAGGAGGAAAATATCCAGCAGAGCTTAGAAAACTCAGATGGGTTTGCTCAGCTCTTCTCTCCTGAGAGCAATGGAAAAAATGGGCAACAAGAGGGAGTCCAGCTCTAGCCCCCATGTCCCCTGCTCACCTCATGGTCAACTGCTGAACCCAGATATTTTGCCACTTGAGGCAGATAAGCAAATGATGCCTCTCACTAATCCAAAAGGATAGCACTCGAGGCCACCCAGGCTATTTTAGTATCTGTGGAAGAAAAATCTGGAAGAACACTTGCCATCTTTGGTACTAAACATCCAGTGGGTTAAGTCCCAGCTTGGCCATACTCATTCAAAACTGTTGAAATCCCGTAGGACTCAGGATGCTCTGGACCTAGTGCAATAATAATAAATGGCATGATTTATCATAGTTTGCTCTCTCTTCACAGTGCCAGAATTCTGCTGTTCAGGACAACTTCTACCATGCCATAATGGTAGAATCAGCCCTAACATGGGCCATTTCCACATGAGACTGTTACAGTGCTATTATTCCACTTTCAACATCTTATGAAATCCTGGGGTTTGCAGTTTAGGGTGTGATCTTAGCATTCCATAGGATGTTGAAAGTGGAATAATAGAATTAATATAGTCTAGTGCAGAAATGGCCATGGTCTATTTTAACAACCATCCCTTTATACTGTCTTCTGTAGCACACAGGATTCTAATTCTACTCCACTGCAAATGGGAGAGAAGGGCAAATGACTGGAACATTGGAACAAGAGTGTGCAACTATTGAATCCTATTCTGCTGCTCAGGAGCTTGCAAAGCTACAGATGAAAGTACCATATCTGAAGATGGCAAACAGAGGAAGGTAGGGCAGTCCTGTCATTCGTTTTATATGATAGTGAGTCGCTGTGTGTAATAATCACCACAGAGACTTCTTGTTATTGTTGTTGTTGTTGTTGTTGTTGTTGTTGTTGTTGTTGTTGTGTGTCTTCATGTCATTTCCAGCTTAGGGCAACCCTAAGGCAAAACTATCAAGGGGTTTTCTGGGGTTGAGAGTAAATGACGCACCCAAGGTCACCCAGCAGGTATCCATGGCCAAGCAAGGAAGATAATCCAATGCTTAAACCACTATACCATGCTGGCTCCACAGAGGCTAGTCCAAAGAGTCCAAAGCTCTGAAGTTACTTTTTTGGACTATAATTCCTCAAATCCCCAAGGCAGCACGATCACTGGGCATGGTTTTTGGGAGATGCTAAGAGCTGTAGTCCTAAAAGGTAACTTTTCCAGGCTGTGGTTCAGACCCTGTCTAGTTTTACACACTTATCACTCTTAAAATCCTCCATCTAATTTAAATCAGACGTGGACAAAGTCTGTGGGCTCCCAAGTTAAGATCAGGGAAAGACAAAGGGTGAGCTTCCAGATGTTGTTGGACTGTAACTCGCAGCATTCTTTGCCACTGGCTATGTTGGCTAGGGCTAATGGGAGCTGAAGCTTAACAATATCTGGCAGGCCACAGCTCTTCATTCTCCATATGACAACATTGCTGATAACTGTTTCCTTTATCTCCTCCTTGCAGGTCACAGACTTTGAAGCACAAACACCCTGATCTCAACAGCTTCAAGGTCACTTACTTTCACAAGGCAGGTCAACACAGCAGTTTATGTTCTCAGTGGGTAACTACAGCAACATGCCCTGAGTGGATGAAAAACACGGGAAAGTAATCTCAGAGCTACTCCCTTCCTGTTTAACTTTTCACCTTTGCTGTTATGTTCAAAATTAATTAAATCAAGAACAGAGATTGTATTTTCTTCCTACGTGGCTCTTTCTGTCTGACTGGTCACACACCCATTCACTGCCAGCTCTCAGACAGTTTGTTGATTTTGAACTCCAGAGTTCCTGCTGAGGAAACAGGCATTCCTGGTGACCAATTTTGCCTTTTCTGTCCAGATTTGTAGTAGGGAGGTTGATGGATTCAGTTTTCATGAAGCATTTAGCTGAAAAATACTCTCAGTTTTTGTTCCTATTTCACGAATAAGGAGCAGCCTGCTCATGACAAGAAAGATTCTCCTCCAAATAATGAAAGGAAAAGTCCCGTGTGATGCACTCCTGTAGGCAACAGATGACCCTACTGCTGTTGTTAGAGAAGCAGAATAGGTGGGAATCCTACTGGGGACTTGCATCTGCAAGAATTAGAACTGGGCAGTCCCATAGCATTCATATCCAGTAAGGGACTGTTTTACAGTACCATATAAGGGAGCTGTTAAAGTGACCTATTGCGACCAATGCATATCAGGACTGATGCATACCACAACCAATGTACATTGGTCTCATTGTCCATTGGGACACCAGCCAGGGAATGTCAACGCTCACAGAAAGAGTCCAATGTGCATCAGGGCATTCTTGCTGGTGTCCTGCATCACTGTGCATCAGAACACTCTGGCTGGCGTCTTTGCAATCCACTAGCAGAGTTTCTTAGTGCCCCTGCTACGCAGCTAAGTATATGTAAAGTTATGTAATGTAGATGGTGATACAGGATTTGAGCCATAGTTTTTAACAGAGCTGAACGAGTGATGAGAAGAAGCATATTTACCCTTGGAGTACATGCTTTCGTTTCTCCCATGGTTACTTCAAGTCAAATAGGTTTTTCAGGATTTTAGAAAGTAAGAAAACCTTCAAGGAAAAAGTAGAACAAGAGTACACGAAACAAGCAAGGATATTTCTTCTATATCAATGTCAAGCTGATCCCTGAAATAACTGAAATCTGCCTCTACTGTTAATCTATCCGCTACCAGAGTCAGTGCCCCTTTTCAACTTCAAACTCATATACCATTCTGTGAACGCTGATTGGGAGCACTGACTGTTAAGGTATTGTTTAATGGACTGTATAAAGTAGTAAAAGGTCTCCCCACCTTCCAGGCCAAATAATCAGGGTATAGCTTTTTCCTTTTTCCTTCTGCTTAGTTCTGCTTAGTTTTCCCATTGCTGAGCTAACCAAAATTGTTCTTATACACAAGTGGAACTGCAGGAATCAATTGTAGAGATTTGTCCAGTTCCTCAATGCTGAGATGCACTAACTATTCCTACATTTCTATTACTTGCAGACTATAAATCTCATTGACCACTACTTTGGAAGTAAAGAAGATAAGAGGTCATAAGAGATGGATGCCACTGGTTCTTAGTGAATTTCTCATGGCCATGATAGCCAGTTTTGTAAAGCCCCAGGTGATTTCAAGAAACGGGGAAGTGGGCCAGGCAGTTGATACAATTGATCCTACACACTCATCCCTGTGAGATGTAACAATGACTAGGATTGATTTTCATTGAGACCACATTGTTCAGCCAGAAGAGGTTGTCCCTTTCTTTCATCAGCTGCAGTCCCAGTGGATCCCAACAATACTAATAGCATGAAAGGGAAAAACATCTCCAGTGGCACCTCTAGGGGGATTTTTTTAAAAAAAAAAAATAGCTACATGCATAAGTGTATAATTTTTGTCAGGATAATGGCTGGAAAGGGAAGAGGAAACATGCTGTTTCTGAACGTTAGCCTCATAGATTCCCCCTTTCTTTAAAAAAGGAAGAAACTCTCACAGCTTTCCAGTAACTTAAAACTTAGGATTTAGAAATCCAGTTTAGTCATCCAAAGAAAAGAGGCAGAGAAAGTGATCCAAGGAATGTGAACCTGGCAAATATAAGAATTCTAGATGTGAATGATTTTCTGTGTCTCACTCTCTGCAAAGCTAGAAATTTGGGGACTGAAGAAATATTTCATGGGGGTGGGGTCAGAAACCTGGAGGCCAGTGCCCTCACTCTTCATAGATATACCCTTGTTCTAGGGTATCTGCTTGTTATGGTTTGGTGAGTATCTTTCAGTTTGAAAGCTTTGAAATAGATTCAAGAACTGTGACTGTGGTAGACTTTACTTCTCCAAGAATTTTGTCCACCAACTGGAAAAAATGGAAATGAAATCATGACAAAGTCTGAAAAAATCATGATAAAACAGCACAGAAGGCAACCTCATACCCAGTATTTAAAATACAACTTGCTTAAAATACCTACACATTAAAAAATCTGAAAGGAAATCTAGCGTATGTCTGCTTCCCCCTTCTATTTGGTGTTTTCTCATAGCAGGCGAATGAAAACCTCACTTGCTGTGAAACTTCCAAAAGGTCAGTAGATGGCATCATTGTGTTATGAAAGCAAGCAAGCATGCTCTCCCACTGCATTTCTCTAATCTTTTCCTTTTCTTGTTAGTTTTATCTCATACAGTGCCTCAGTTTTCATTTACCCTGTAGCTCTCTTCATCTTCATCATCCATGGCATTATGTCATAGGATTTTCCCATCACTTTTTAACCGTGGCAGCTGGCGGCTCAGATATCAGTAAGATAGCGAATCAGATTTTAATTCAGATTTTAATCTGAAATGTAAAGAAGCTCTCTAAGGGATTGAGGGGGGAATGTGGGGAAGCACCTTGGATAACTACTTTAAGATTAATATTAAAATCAGGAGGTGATTCACTGCCCATCTAATATTAAAGTCACCACTATTTTTTTTCATGTGAATGATAATTTATGTAACTAAAGCATTGCAAGCTATTTTGCAGCAGTAATGGCACTGGTCCATATAGTTCTCTGTTGTCTACACCCAGCTATACTGGTTCTATGGGATTTCCGACAAATGTCCTTTCATAACTCTATCTGATGTCCGGAACGGAATCTTTTGCCAGCAAAGCAGATGCTCTCTTGTTGTCTCTTTGTGGGTGCAATTAAAAGTGCTGGTTATGACCTATAAAGCCCATATGGCTTAGATCCCAGCTGTCTAACAGTGTGAGCCTGTCTGGGCCCTGAGAGGCCCTTCCCTCACTTTCACTACCTTCATAGGCACAGCTGGTGGGGGCATGATATAGGTCCCTCTCCGTGGTTGCCCCTGGTCTCTGGAACTCCTTTCCCAAGGAGGCCAGAATGATGTTGTCCTTTGCCTTGCAAAGACTTTTTATTATTATTATTATTATTATTATTATTATTATTATTATTATTCCAATAAGATTTTAGAACTGAAAGGTTTTTTTAAAGGTCGTTTAAGAGGGTGTTATATTTTTTTTAATGAACTATTTGTAACTGCTTTTTATTCTTTTTCAGTGTAAGTTTTTAAAATTGTTTTAATATTTTTAATAGTTTAATAACAGGTTTATAATTCAGTATAGCTAAAATGTCAGTATAGCATACAAAGGTCAATATTTAAACAGAAATAGTTTTATGTAGAGTCGAAGGCTTTCACAACCAGAATCCATTGGTTCTTGTGGGTTTTTCGGGTTTTGAGACCGTGTTCTAGTTGCATTTTCTCCTGACGTTTCACCTGCATCAGTGGCTGGCATCTTCAGAGGAATGGTCCCATTCCTCTGAAGATGCCAGCCACAGATGTAGGCGAAACCTCAGGAGAAAATACAACCAGAACATGGTCTCAAAGCCTGAAAAACCCACAAGAACCAAACCAACAGAAATAGTTTTAATATTGACCTTTGTATTCTATACTGATATTTTAGTTATACTGAATTTGTTTAAAATTGCAAGCGATCTTGAGTTCTTATTTGGAGAGAAAAGACATAAGAATAATACGAACAATAGCTATGCTACATCCTTTCCCTGTCTACAGCGATTGTCTATATAGACAGATGGAGGGGATACAAGAACCCTTATTCAGTCTAGGTATTCAGTAAAGTATTGCTACTTCCTCAGTCAGTTTCTTTCCCAGTAGCACTGTTACTTGGACATTTGGCCTTACTGGTTATTTCAAGTATTTCATTGCCACTGTGTCTCCAATTATCTCCATTTTGCCCGAAAAAGTGAATTAATCACAGCTTAAAGAAACAAGGGCAAAATATTCCAACACATATTTGCCATGGTTGTTTTGCAGTGTGTACTTGCAGTGGCTTGTTCTCCTATAAAAAGGCATATATATGCATATGTGTCATGTTACACCCAAGTCCTATTTCAGTCAAGCCATCATGAATACATTCCTTTCACATGGCCAGTCTAAAGCCCTAGTAAGAAGAAACAAGGGAGCCCTGTTGTGAGGCACAGTGATGTACCTTCTTCAAAAGGATTATTTAGTGTCACATGAAAGGGCAGCCAACTGTTATTTATCTTATTATTATTATTGTGGGGGGGTCCCCTCTGGAGAAGAGACATGTGTGGGAAATTCTCTGTTATGAGAGCTTCAGTGATTATCAGTGCATTTCCTGTCATAATTCATAGAATCATAGAGTTGGAAGTGGTCCCATGGGCCATCAGGTCCAAAACCCACCACTACCGCCACCACTTACAGGTTCTCCAGCTAAAGAAACCCCAGCTGTTCAGCCTCTATTTGAAGACATCTAGAAAAGGAAACCCCACCACTTCTCTAGGTAATTGGTTGCATTGCCAGACTGCTCTTACTGTTAAGATATTCCTTCTAATGTTCAAATGAAATATACTCTCCTATAAATTAAAACCATTAGACCTGGTTCTGCCCTCTGGGCCAGCATAGAACAAGCCTGCCTCCTCCTCTCTGTAACAGCCCTTTAGATATTTAAAGTGCAATCATGTAGCCCATCAGTCTACTCTTCACAAAGCTGAACATGCCCAGCTCCTTTAGCCTCATATATTTTGTTCTCTGTACCTTGTATCATCCTTGTTGCTCTTCTCTGAACCTTTTGCAACTTGTCTATATCCTTCTTAAAACAAGGTACCCAGAACTAAATGCAGTATCCAGGTGAGGCCTGACCAGTGTAGCATATACTGGGACAATTAATTCCCTTAAGGAAACTATGGTTTTATTAATGCAGGCTAAAATAGCCTTTAACTTCTTTCTTGTGGTATCATACTGCTGGCTCGTGTTCAACTTATGATCAACAATAACCCCATGGTCCTTTTCACATGCAATACTGCTCAACCATATATCCTCCCCATCCTTCACTGTGCATTGGTTTTTGTGAACTAAGTGAAGAATTTTGCATTTGTCTCTATTGGATTTCATTTTATTAATTTCTGCCCAATTTTTTAGTTTATCAAGCTCCTTTCGAATTTGGTTCCTTTTTTCCAGTGTGTTGAATTCTGTTCCTATCTTCCAAAATCCCTCCCAGTTTTGTATCATCTGCAAAATTTGATAAGGGTTCCCTCCTCTATAGAATTCAAAGTTTATCTAACCTATAAAACCTATCTGGATCTTCCTATAGCCTGCCTGAATTTTGAGGTATCTCTCCCACAGTTTTCAAATCATTGTTCATCAGTCTTTTTCTAAGGAACCAGTCCTATATGTATTTTTTCTCTGAAATTCAGGCTTTTCTCCAGTCTAATCAAGATGGAATATATGTGTGTGTGTATGTACCTACATACACAGGCACACATACACACCTGTGCACATACGCGTGCGTGCACACACACACACACACACACACACAATTTTCTGGTTTTCCTTCAGGCATCAAAAATGTCTGGCAACATCCTTGAAAGGCAGAGTATACAGTTAATAAATATATAGAATCTTTGACAGTTTCTAGTTTGCATCACTTCCAACATCCCACCCGCAGCAAGCATTATTTTTCTTTCCCCCACCTTTTCCGTTGCTTTCCCCATGTTTTTATTTTCTCCGGGCTTATGTTCTGCTTGCAATTTTTCATCATGAAGACAAGCAACAAACATCAAAGAATTTGCTAGAACCTCACTGAGATTCAGTTCCAGATTCAAAAAAAAGGCAATACATGTGGCCTGAAATGAAAATTTTCTCCTGCTAATATCTGCCTTCTAAATGTCTTTCTCCCCATCTCGCCACCTCATGTCTTCTGTCTTCTGCCTCTCCCATTCTCAGTCAGCTCTACTCTTGGCAATCCAAGCCTCAAATTCTTCTTGAGTGTCACTTGTCACAAGTGTTACTTATCTTGAGTAACACTTATCTTGATTTTAGCACATTGTGATCAGGCCTCCACCGGGCAACTGTCCTTTTCCTGACTGCAAAGACATGGAAAGAAATTCTCTCTGCCCAGCCTTTATTTGCTGTTTTGTGATTGCTATACATTATATGCTGAAATCCTGTTAGTGTGTCCCAACTAGAGTAGACCCAATTAATTAATTGTTGAATGTGAGTCAATGCATAAGTAAATCCAACTGATTCAATAGCTCTATTCTTGTAGAGGATTATAACAGGTTTTAAGCCCAGGTTCTTCATTCATTTATCCTAAGGGGTTACATTTCTTATTTTTAATAGTCATGTTTTAAATTACTGTGCTTTATCTTTTATGTTATTGTGCTGTATATCCTATCTATTGATATTTTCACTTATATATGTCTTGTACACTCCCAGTAGAAGCTGTAATGACTAAACTGAGGCTATGGTACTTTGGACTTAACATGAGATGGTATTTCTCACTGGAAAAAGCTATAATGCTTAGCAAAGTGGAAGGCAGTGGGACAGAGCTTTCCAGACTTTTCATGTTGGTGACACACTTTTTAGACATGCATCATTTCGTGACACAGCAATTCAGTTTTACTAGCAAACCAGAGGTTAAACTAATCCCGTATAAAAGATAGAGGCCATTTCCACACTCCCTAAACTGCAAACCCCAGGATTCCATAAGATGTTGAAAGTGGAATAATAACGCTATAAGAGTCTAGTGAGGAAATGGCCACAGGCACATACATAAATTGTAATAACAAAATGTATGGGAACACAACATAGCTCATGAAAACCTTTCATATATTTTTAAAAATATACAATTTATAAATAATAACATACATTCCCAAGATTGTGAGAGACACACCTACACACTTCAGGCAACACATTAACATGTCACGACACACCATTTGGAAAGTCCTGCAGTAGGAAAAGAGGAAGACTGCGCTACAGGTGATTGATTTGATCAAAGAAGCCATGATTGCCCTGAGTTTGCAAGACCTCAACAGGGCAGTTGATGACCAGGGATCTTAGAGATCCCTCATGCCATTGGTGTCTCCAAGAACATTTCATTAAAAAAAAAATCAAATGTCACTTGCAAAGTGATATCCTGACAAAATATTCTGGTTATAGAATGCAGAATATAAATAAGCATTTCTAATATCTGAAGCACTGTATTCTCCCTCATGATCTAACTTGTGCTTTGAGATCTGCTAGGGAGGCCCTTCTGTCTGTCCCATCACCCTCACTGGTACATCTTGTGGGAACATGGGAGAGGGCCTTCTCAGTGGCTGCACCCAGGCTCTTCTCCCTTTCTAGAGAGGCTAGACCAGCATTCTCCCTCCTTTCTTTTCACAGACAAGTAAAGACTTTTCTGTTTAGATAGGCATTTGATGAGTGACTCTATCAGGCCTGTCTCATCAAAATATTGTGCTGGATCTTGCTAATTTTTGTGCTGGAGTGTGTGCATGTGTGCATGCATGCATGTTTAATTAATTTTTTGGTTCATTTTAACTTTTGTATCTTGTGAATTTTTAACAATGTATTTTTTTTTTAATTTGTTGTAAGCTGCTTTGAGTCCCAAACTGGGGAAAAGGCAGGATAGAAATAAATACAACACCTATCTGTTCCTGCTGCTGCTGCTGCTGTTGTTTATTATTATTCTCCAGGTTGCCATAAGTCAAAGTCTAACTTGGTGGCAAATATAAAAGACAAATGCTATTTAAACACAATTTTTAATGTTCTGGTGCTTGTTTTGGAATGCTTGTTCTGTTTTTTACTCTTGTCTGGATGTATGGCTATATAATAAAGGATTAATTGATTGATTAGCCCTCCTGGCTGCCCATTCACTTCCATCCATTGCCCCCCCTCCATTCTATTCACTTCTTTCTTACTTTATTTCACATGGCTTTTGCCCCCTATTGTCTTGTTTCTATAGTCACAGATAGACTACTGCTAGTCCTGCTCAAATACTGATACTGACCATATTTGAATGCTGCTGACACACAGATTCATTGTGTATGTGTATTTTTCATTAAAAACTAATTGATGATTTTTCTCATTTTTAAAGGCTTGATTTATTATAACCAATATGGAGTTGTGTATCTTCATGTGCGTATACTATTCTCCTTTCTGTACCATTAGTCTGTATGTAAGTACATATGTGCCTTCAAGTTGTCTTCCAATTTATGGTGACCTCATTAATTTCTTTTTTTTAATTTTTTTTATTAAAAAAACACATCTTTCTTAAAAATAAACTTCATTCCAATAACATTCAGCATACGTTGTTTGTCAATACAAATCAATATACATGGAGTAGCGAAGTTCCACAATGTTCTTATTTCATGCTGAATATTGCTTTCAAAATATATACATTTACTTATATGATAGTTCATTAAACCGTTTCTCTGAACCATCTTTATGCGCTATGTCTTTACACCTTAAATATGAAATTTCATATACTTTCCTTTACACTTATTTTCTCAAGTTTAGTACACTTTTTCTCATGTTTTCCTATAAATTTTAATGTTAATCAAACTTTCTTTTTTTATACCCCAATATAGGAAAGTGCTAACTGTCAACTCGGATTTTTTTAAGTTCCCCATGGCTCTGGACCGCATATTTTCAAGAATATTCACAACATTACCTTATGTTATCGTTTTTATGGCTTTTGACTATTGGTATATTATCAGTTTCTTTTGTACTTTTATTCCCCATCTTTTACTAATATACATTACCACTGGTTCCCAATTTTTTTCAGCCTCCTTGATCGGTTTACCTCTTATACAGTGTGTAAATAAATCAAACTGCTTGAATTCTGAAATTTTTATAACCCATTGTTCTAAGTGTGGTACTTCTGAGTTCTTCCATATTTTGGCATAACACTGTCTCACAGCTGTAACCAAGTACAACAATATTCTGTTATTTTTCTGAACAAAATCTTTTTCAAACATATGGGTCATGTTTAATAGAAAAAATTCAGGAGATATTGGGAATGAATTTCACTGGGTATTCCTAGGTGAGGAATACTCAGAGGTGATTTGCCAGTTTCTTCCTCTGAAATGTAGCCTACAGCATGTGGTACTCGTTGGTAGTCTAGTCTAGGGCCTGTTTATTCATTCAGAAATGTAATAAAAAAAACTGTGAGAGAAAATATTTATGCTGTGATTTGTGACATGGACTGTGGGTGTTTCTTTTGCCTTTGCTGCATGGGTCAGGAATTCAACACGCACAGCAGCCCCCCAGTCCACTGTCCTGTTTTATGGTTCTAAGTACCCTAGCCAACTGAAGAAGTCTCTGAAACAAGCAGCAATTACAAGGTGGTAGTGCTGAGAGAGTTAGAGTCAGGCTTGGGTAAATACCAGAGTTGTCAAAAACTATCCAAATTCAAAGAGCCAAATTAGTGTCTTACTAGGTTATACATTAGGTAGAAGAGAACATGAAAGTGATGCCTGGTAATTATGCTGAGGTCGAAGATCCAGAACATCTGACAAGATTTAGAAACACTGAAAAGCAGAGGTTTTGGAAGGGGATGACATGCATGGAAATTCAGCAACTGCCTGTGGGAAATGGATATATTTATATGAGCTATTGTAAGCTGCCACTCCCATAAGACAGCTGCCTTTGATGCAGCTGAATTGGTGCTGGATCCTCTTTTTGAGGCTGGCAAGTGCTTCAGTACAGCCACACCTTACTGTCATTCCATTCGAGGCACCCTCTTCCCCTCTCTCAGACTTGGATGCCAGTCTCCTTCAGAGACTGGTTCTGCTCCCTGTTCTTTGTGACCTCCAGCTCAGATTCTGATGCCAAATCTCCCAGCTGGTGTCTTTCCTCCTGGTTTTCACTGTCTCAGGAAGGGTATGATATCCACCATGTAGCCTGTGTGAAACAAATTATTTTCTGAAACAGAGGAATAAGAATCATGGGTGAACCATATAACACAAAGATTCATTTTGCTTCATTAGGACTTTAGCATTATAACTACAAAACAGGATAATGACTGAAATTTAATTTAGTGCCAACTGGCACACACTCACTGAATCAATGGGACCTTGCTAAATGAACAGTTAGGTAAGTTCAGTCGATTGAAAGAGTCCACAATAGCTAGGGTCATTTCTGTACTACACTGTTATAGTGCTATTGTTCCACTTTCTCTGCTGGCTGTTTGCTGTAATAAATGAAATTAAATTATTCCACTTTCAACACCACAGTGTAGTGTGGAAATGGCCAAGGACTAACAATTGAATTTAAGGCACTGTTTCCTTATTTCTTCCATGACAGTGGATCTCCTGGCACTGGTTTCTTTTTCTAATTTCAGAAGAGGTACTGAGATTATATGACATAAGAAAGAGGCTTTGAAAAATCTGTGACTAACCTTGCATTTGTATCCAGCTCTTCCAGGTGCACTCCACCCTTTCCCATCTATTCTCTCCCCAAGACCTGGCTTTGCACACTGATATTCCTGTCTCCTTCTTTAAGACTCTTCCTTATCATTGCATCACCTTAATGGATTTTCCTGTCATTCATTTTGTCTACAGGGCTGGTGTTTAATATGAATGTGGAAAATCTGTCTATTATATTTTGCAATCATCTGTATGCAAGATGTTGTTCTTTGTGTATGCAGGTGCAGCAACCTCCTCCCATGTTGTCAGACAGGGATGAAGAAGTGCATTCTTATTCCATCTAGATAGAAACCAAACTTTGGCTTGGCTCAGTGGGTCCTTTATTCTGTTGGTTTATTCTGTTGGAGAATTGTAAGGTTTGGAGTTGCTTTCCTTCTGACAGGTGTACTAAATAAGTGTGGGAATAGCTTCTTATCTCTGATCATACGTAGAGGATAGTTTCCATATTGACTATTACCACATTTTGGCCTAAATCCTATTGTTAGTCCTGACTAGAGTAGACACACTGAATCAATGAGATTTATCTGTGTGTTGACTCATCATTCATCAATTGATTATGGTTCTTTTCTAACTGGCAGTAAGCAACAGGATGCCAGTTTTTGTTCACTAAAGGATTCCCTGAGCCCTATGACATCTGTGCAGATGTGTGCATATGGGTGCAGTGGAAATGTGAATATGGATCTACACATTGCACTAGAAGGAGGGAGAAATACACTGTTAGAACATGAAAATTATGTCTAGTTTCAGAAGCGTATTCTAAAGGATGTAGAGGGCCTTTCCACCCTACACTGTTATAGTGCTGTCATTCCACTTTCAGCATCCTGTGGAATTCTGGGGTTTGTAGTTTACTAAGGCCAAAGAACTCTCTGGCTGAGAATTCTAAATGCCCCTCCCTAAACTGCAAACTCCATGATTCCATAGGATGTTGAAAGTGGAATAATAGCACTATAACAGTGTAGTGCAGAAAGGCCCTAAGAAGAGGGAGCTAAAGAGTTTGCATCACTGCAAGTCCTTCATTCTCTCTAGCTTCGTTCATTAGTACTGTTCTGTCCATAGCCAGCATGACCAGCCATGCTGATTGAAGATAATGGGAGTGGTGGTGCAACACGTTTAGCTTATTCAAGCCTGAGGAAGGCTGCTTTATGCTACTAGTCTTGATTTTCCCTTAGATCAGATGTAGGGAAAGGGTGGCCCATGGGTCACATAAGTTTCTCCAAGCCACCAGGATGCATCAGCACCAATTAATTTTTAATGAAAATCAATCTGTAAAATATCCCAAAATGCAGCCTATAATGGCATTATGTTTTAAAACAACTCACAAGACTTGCTTAAACAGCCCAAAGTGGCCAAAGACTAGCTGCGGGGGGAGGGGGGAGGAAGCAAACATTACAAGTCATTTCTGGTCACTTCTGAGCTGTATTCAGGTCAGTTTTCAGTTTAATATGCAGAGGTGCAGGGCACCACAAGACATGATGCAAACATTGCCCCCTTGCTCAGTACAGTTGCCCACTTCTGCCCTAGATTTTGCTAATATTTGAAAATTCCAACCAACAGGAATGCCATGATGTTTTGGTTCACTGTTTCATTGTTTACTTTGTATATTGGACACTGCTTACAGTACCTGAGTTATTGCATGGTACAGTACACAAACAAACACATATTCATACAACCATCTCAAAACAGCAAGAGTTTGGGTAATGCATCCAAAATAATGCACTGAGCAAGAGACAAGCTGCAAGGTTGTGATATGTAATGCTTCCCATCCCCCTCATGAATGCAAATAGTTGCTGTAGATAATGATCACATAAAGTCAAGTACAGAGTTGTCTGGAGAGCCATCCTCTTTGAAAGCAACACAGAAGCATTCGTGCAGAATATCCCAGCATCAGGCTGCATGGAATGGTGCTGCATGTAATCTTAAGTTCCTTTAAATACAAGACACAGTGCTGCATGCAGTAAAACCATCTTTCCCCCAGACAAACTGACACTTTTATTTTTTTCTGATAATGTATTTCTTGTGTGCTGGAATATTTCTGTACAGAGTCCTGGGATTTTCACATGAGAGTTACGTATCTCTTTTTCCTGTGTTGGCACTGAAAAAACTTCATAATCACAAGAATCATAACAATATTTCATATATCTGCTTCCTCTATATCTCAAGAGACCAAGTCTACCACTACCATTTCCAAACTGGAGACTTGAGAAACCAAGGAAAGTAATTCTCATGACTGTTTTTTGTTTTTTTTTAAATGCAGTGAACCAAAATCACCATGAGTTGGCATCTCTGTGTGAAGCCATCTTGGGAATATTCAGCATGTTGACATCTCAGACCACATTTCCACTGAGCAGGGACATGGCAAGATGGAAACATATTGTAGGTCAGAACAATTGCAAAGACTGCTTCTTGATGCTAAAGTTAGATAAAAAAAAGTTAAGCCATTGTGACTGCACTGTATTAAAAATGGTTGTGAAAACTGACCTCACTGTTTTACACAGCAGGGTCTTCAGTTTCCTATTCTAATGCAGCTGCCATCTCTTCCATGGCCATTTCCGCACCAGTCTGTTACAGCGCAATGATTCCACTTTCAACCTCCTATGGAATCCTGGGGTTTGCAGTTTCAACCTCCATAGGAGGTTGAAAGTGGAATCATCGCGCTATAACAGACTCATGCGGAAATGGCCCATGTCAGCCCTATCTCAAACATACTGAACACATGAAGATCCACCACACTTGCTTCTCCTGCCAGGACCCTTGAAAATATGCAGTCTGTATGCCCAGTCTATATAGGAATCTATACAAGTGTTATAGCATTGGTCGTAACTGGAACATTGTGCCTTATTTGGTAGAGAAATCCAAATTATATTAATGTTGTCCCAGGTTATTTGCCATTATTACCCATGTTCTTTTCTGCGTTCTTTCATTCCTGGAGAGAAAAAAACTTTATTTCCCTCCTGCTGTGTTGCACTCAGGGCTAGATTATTAATGATTCTGTTGGTATAGTTGAATCAGACCTCTCACAAGAGAAAGGGGGGAAATGTAGGCTTTTCCCCCAGTCATTTTCTGAACTTCCCAGTGTTTCTATTATTGTTGGTATTTATGTGTTCCTTAAGTAATTGAATAAAAAGTGTATGAGATCTGTTGGTCACACTGAAGGGTAGAAAATTGATTCACACTTGGAGATTTCTGTGCTGCTATCTATTGGTACTTTGCAGTCGATTTATCATTTGTTTATTTGTTTATTTTCTATGCCACCATTCTTAGAAATGATTCACACATGTTTATGGGTGGTGCTGGGTGGTTTTGAAACTATTACAAGACCCCAGCCAACTTAATCCAGACTTGGTTATGCTGCTTTGTTGGGTGTGCCTCCTGCTGTACGTGATGATGACACACTTGTGGGCATCTTCCCCCTTTCTCTCCTCTCTTTCTATGTGCCAATCCCATTCTGATTTCCAGTAGTCATTCTGATATGACATCTGATGAACAACATCTATATTCTGTCATGGTTAAATTATTTTTTTGACAGTTTAGTACCAATTGTTGGCGCCATTTCCTTCATCTTCCAGAAAGATCCAAAATAACACCCAATATGAGATTATGGGCATGATTAAACAGGGGATTATTCCCTTTGTTTCTATATTCCTTTAATTTTCCAAGGTAGGGAAAGTGGAAACAGATGTCATGGAGGCATGAAACAGAACAGGGAAATGGTGGAGTGCATAGCGGGGAAGTATAGTACTTCAGTTGGGATGTATAATGGAGTTGCTTGAAATTACAGGAAAGAAGGAAACAATTGGGACTATCTCTTTGGACATGACAAGCATTAGGAAGCACAATGGAGTGTGGTGATGTGAATATGCTGCTGCAGACACTAGAAAACCAATGGATTCAAACTACAAGAAAAGAGATTCCACCTAAACATTAGGAAGAACTTCTTTACTGTAAGAGCTGGTTGAAGAATTGTAGAATGAACTGCCTCAGAAGTTGATGGACTCTCCTTATCTGAGAGTCTTTTGACAGAGGTCAGATGGGCATCTTTCAAGAGTGCATTAGTTGTATATTTCTGCATGGCAGGGTATTGGACTAGATGGTCCTTGTGGTCCTTTCCAGTTATAAGATTCATGTCATGTTGAAGATGGAGCAAGGTTGTTTTCTGCTGCCCGAGAGACTTGGACACAAGTAGAACAAAGTGTAAAACATGTCAGCTTTTTGGAATCCTTCCACTACCACCACCACCCTGATAAAGATAATATAAATGAGGAACAGGATATAGATAACAGGGGCCATTTCCCCACTACACTGTTATAGTGCTATTATTCTACTTTCAACATCCTGTGGAATTCTGGGTGTTGTAGTCTACTGAGGCCCAAGAGCTTTCTGGCTGAGAATTCTAAAGGCCCCTCCCTAAACTGCAAGCCCCAAGATTCCATAGGATGTTGAAAGTGGAATAATGGCATTGTAACAGTGTAGTGTGGAAATGGCCAGAGTAATGCCTAATGTAAAAGTAGGGAAACTTACTCAAAGATGTGATGGTCTGAGAACTAAAAAGCAAGGAGTAGAAAAATGCTTTCAAATTGAGGAACATCAGAAAATTTCACAAAGCGCACGTTATATTGGTTGGCATTCTCAAAGGCAAAAGGGTAGGGCCAAAAATACCAGGGATATTTTAGCTTAACATATCTTGTTGTTGTGTGCTTTCAAGCCATTTCTGACTTATGGTGACCCTGAGGTGAACCTTACTTGGAGTGTGTGACTTGCCTGAGGTCCACCCAGTGGGTTTCCATGGCTGAGCTGAGATTCAAACTCTGGTCTCCAGAGTCATTGTCCAATGCTCAAACCATTATACCATGCTGTCTGCTTACCACTACTAATTAAACCTTAAGAGAAACGTTTCATCCTTTTAGAATAGGGAGAAAACATGCATAATCAATGGTGTCATGAAGAAGGGAGCATGACCCCAATAGGAATGGATTCAGTCACAGGGCCTGGGATTCCCAATCTCTTGCCTGAAGGGTAGCAGTTATAGGTAGCTGAGTTACCAAGCTGGGCATTGGGGCAAAGATGAGAATCGGACTTTGCGGAACATACAGCTCCACCATCATCTGAACACAAGCCAGATTGCCAATATTTAAGAAGACCAGGAATTTGGAGGTTAACTTTGGAAAGTTTTCCTTTGAGCACAGCTTTTTAAAAATCCCTTTGATGTCTCTGCTTTTTTCTAATAGTTCAAATTTCTTGCTTTTTTCTCCACCACTGTCCTGGGCCATATTCCCCCATTTCCCTCCCCTGAAGTTTTGGTTTTGGGGATATCCTTGCAGCTATCTGAGATAAAGTCAAGAAATCTGAACTATGCTGTAACTATCCAGGATGTTATGTTTTTCATTGTGATCATTCTTGCAACATAGCTTAACCACAGACAAATGGGAAATGCTGTTTTGACATCACAGTTGTTCTTTGTGGGTGTGAGCCTGTATAAATGCCACAGACAAGGTGAGTTGAGGAAGAAACTCTTGGCTTTGGAGATCTGCTTTCTTAAAAGTTAAGACAGCTTAACAGCATCTGCATTCAT
Source organism: Iguana delicatissima (assembly GCA_948472985.1). NCBI lineage: Eukaryota > Metazoa > Chordata > Lepidosauria > Squamata > Iguanidae > Iguana > Iguana delicatissima. Next base: position 601,009 of record CAOKZL010000786.1, read on the forward strand.
CATGGGACGAATATTCCTTTGGGGAGGTAAGTTTGAATTACGCAGCATGCACCTGTTCGGTGTTGTTGAATTGCTTTGCTGGATTTCATTCATTTAGATATACTACTGAGTGAAGTTGGAAGATAGAGAGCCCAATTTCACCGATCATTTCCAGAAAGGAAAAGCTATCATTTAAGCAAGCTCACATTGCCAAGCTTGCTTAGTCTAACATATCTGGAATACTGTCATATGCAAAGGAAAACTGGGATCCTATACGTGCAATAAGGAAGTCAGCTGGAACTGTGCATAAATGGTGTCTTAAAATTCTCCACTCTATCTGTGGTCAGAGAAATTGAGGATCAGGATACCTGACTGAATTTCTCCAAAAAGAATTCTCCATCAGTCTGGGAAATGGAGTATGTCTTCAATAATGCTAGTAGACTAGCATCTTTCTTTCTACCAAAGGATGTGTGGGCCACCCAAATAGGGTGGGGAATTTTAAGACACCATTTGTGCACTGTTTTGATAGTCTGGTCACCGTCTTGCATTCTTCAAGTCCCCTGGACCAGAGATGTGGGGTTCTGATGCTATATTTTTCTTTGGAAAATTTTCTATACTACCTAGGTATAGAGATGTTTATCCATAATTACCTGGGCTGCTGTATTGGAATCAGTCAAGGTAGACAAGGTAAATGTAGGATACAAACTTTTAATTATTCACCTAAGGAGACGTGTGTCGACAAATCCTAGTGCTCAGAGAAATGCACTCACAAATGACTGTACTGCTAACTTTGTTAGCTTTGTTTTCTTTGTTTTGCAAAATCTTTTGCTTTTCAATCAATAACAACATACACTTAGTCAAGAAAAATGTTCTAAGTTGCCTGTGCTTACAGAGTTACAACCCTATTTTAGTAACACAGAATGTTCAGCCTGTTGTACTGAATTAGATTTTTCTCAAGCTGAACGTATTCCTATTATACCTCAACAAAAGAAAGCTAAACTGTTGCTATAAGATATGTCAGGTACATATCTAGATCTAGAAATAAAAGTTTTTTCAAGTGTACTCATTTTTTGTCAAACTATAAGGGAGAAGTACATGCTATTTTTTACATTATTACAAATATTGCAATGAATTAATTTGCACATAAAGCTTTGAAAGTGTTTGAATATAACATCTAACCAAATTGTGCTAATTCAGACCACATTATTTAGAGCACTGCTTTTTACTTTTTTTAACTTCTATCTTTTCTGGAAAACCCACATCTTTGACCCAGACCCTGGCCATTTCGGCACAACACTCTTATAGCGCGATGATTCCACTTTCAACCTCCTATGAAATCCTGGGATTTGCAGTTCCAGGAGGGGCCAGGCAACCCCTCCCAGAACTGCAAACACCAGGATTCCATAGGAGGTTGAAAGTGGAATCATCGCGCTATAAGAGTGTCATACAGAAATGTTGCCAGTCTCATTCTGGGCATTGCAGAGGGGAAAAATGGAAGCTGCTATGCACATGAACATGTGAGCAAAAATAGTTGAAAGAAAATCTGCAAAAGGGCCTTTGTTTACTGGAGGATGTGAGCAAGAACATCACAGAAATCTTTCCAGAAAAAAAAAATCTAGTGATAGCTGGCAGCTCCCATATCAGTTTTAGTATGAACTTTACAAGAACCATCCAAAGTGCTGAATCTAATTTGGGATTAAGATTTGGCACCTTGGAAGTGCTTTTAAGGTTTGAACTAACACTTGTGCTGGATTCACCACTCCACTAGTATAGAAATCACCAGCCACCACTGGGGAAAAAAAGCCTGCTTAGGGCCTAAATACTTTAAGGGCACCAGATCACATTGGATCTTGGAAGTTATGCAGGGTCAGCTCTGGTTAGTACTTGGATGGGAGACTGCTGACAAACAGTCAGCAGAGGGATAAGAATAAGGGGGTGCCCCATGGTTAGAGTAGTGGGAGGTAGCTCATCCCAGAACAGCAGAGTGTGGCACCTCTTGGTGAAGAAAAACATTGCTTTAAATTCCTTCTTCAGCAGATGCTAAGAGACCTGGGTCAGAAGCAATGCCTCCCTTTGCATATCCCCACAGGGGGAAAAGCAAAAATGCCTGACATTTCCTTTTCTGTTAGAAACAGCCACCTGTCACACAGTGTCCTCTGTCCAAATGCTTCCAAGTACATTCACAGCACACACAAGTATATGGTAGCTCTCCATTGTTGGTTAAAAGCATGGGTAAGGAACCTTTTTCAAACTGAGGACTGATTTCCATTTCAGAGAAGTTCTCAGGGCTTCATTCAAGTGGTGACTGGGGTCAAAGGCCAAAGCACAGGGCCAAAAATATCAGCCTATTTTAGTTTAGAATAAACAACTCAAACTTTTAAGATGAGAAAGGAATGTGCAAAAGCTGAGAAACCATCAAAGAGCAGAGATATAGAACAAGGGGCATGGTCATCTGAGGAAACACAGAAGGTTGGATCAGGACACGAGAACAGCCTGACTCAGCCCCAGGCCTAAAGTGCCCCACCCTAGGTTTAAAGATCAGCTGGACGGAAGAGGAATGGTTCTCCTAGTTCTATCTATTCACACAGGAAAGTACTGTTGGAATGCTCTAGTGGTTTTTCTGAGACTAAGGGCCTTCCTGCCCTACACTGTTTTAGGCCATTTCTGCACTAGAGTATTATAGTGCTCTGATTCCACTTTCAACCTCCTATGGAATCCTGGGGTTTGCAGTTTCGGGAGGGGCCGGCCAGCCCCTCCTGAAACTGCAAACCCCAGGATTCCATAAAAGGTTGAAAGTGGAATCATAGCGCTATAACACTCTAGTGCAGAAATGGCCTCTGTGCTATTGTTCCACATTCAACATCCTATGGCATCCTGGAGTTTGCCATTTAGGGAGGGGCATTTAGAATTCTCAGCCAGAGAGCTCCTAGGCCTCAGTAAACTATAAATCCCAGAATTCCACAGGATGTTGAAAGTGGAATAATAGCACTATAACAGTGTAGGGCAAAAAGGCCCTCAGCCTCACTGAAGTCAGTTGTTGTACTTCTGAGTAGACATGTATAAAGCCTCATTGTCAAGGTTCTTGAAGGGCTACTGTGGTGTACAAGAATAACTGTAGCTTTAACTGAACTCAGCAGCTCAGCAGAGATTTCTGAATTGTGTCCTTAATAGTCCTTGAATATAAGATCAGAGTATATTCTTTGTATATTAGCTTGGCCTTTCATTAAAATTCTCACACTCAAATGCATACTTTTTAAAAACTCCCCTTCCTGTTTACAAAGTCCTTCTGAAAATCTGTTCAGATTATCAGTTTTGGAGAGGGGGTGTAAATGATCACAATATAACATTTTTAAAAAATCCTTGTCAACTATAGGCACATTCAGAAAACAGCTACTCAATGGGAAAAGAGGATAGATATTACATACTATTAACATAACTGATGTATATAGCGTCATCTCTATGATAACAATGAGCAACTGATAGAAGAAGACCAAGTTGTTTTGAAATACAGTATATCATATTTTGAAATATACCATATTTTTGTACTCGTACAAAAGGAATTTCACCATTCTTTAAAAGAAGGTATGGTGAAACTGTTCCTTTAATCCCAATAAATATTTTTATCATCTTTAAAGAGGTTTCAGATTAAATCAAAATGGATTCTTTTCAAAATATCACTTCAGTCCTCTGAAAGAATTCATATGTGATTTAATGGAATATAGCACTATCTAGTAATGGGATTCATTCATGAACAATTTACTGCCAGGAAGCATTAACTTTTAAACAGTTCCCCTTCAGATGTGGATAGAGGCGGTTCTAAAGTAGTCATATTTTCATCATTTGTCTTATATTTTGTATACCTTAGATGGATTCTAAAGGATTAAATTTTATTGATACACTACTGGCTTATAATTATTTTTCAAATAGAGATTAGTATGTGGCTGCTCCTGTTGTAATTTAACACATTTTGATGTTTTCAAACTGTAAAATTAACTTGTATTTTTAAAAAATTTTAAATATTTTTGTTCATATTTTTTCATTTTTGGGATATACTTTTATATTGGTATTTTATTCTATGAATTCAATGAATTCATGAAAGAAAGTGTTGGAAATGTTAATTATGGCAGTGCTATTCAACATGATGATTGTGATAGAATCATCTCTCTGCCTAACTTTTCTTCTGTCCTCATTTTATTCTAGGTTTAGCCATCTTGCTGTTTCTTCACAGCAGTAAGTAAAGTTCTACAAATTCTATTTCCTAATCAAAAGTACAGACAAAACACCAGAGTAAAATTTGAATCTGTTGAGCTCCACTAATACATTTTCCTGTTTAGTGCCATCTACCGTTCCAAGGATATGAGGAGATCTGGGCATCAGTTGACATTCTTGGGCAGCTGCCTAAACCCTAGAAATCTGGCTGATACCTGCCATGAACATTTCTTAAAATTATTGACACTCTGAGCAGTGCCTGACAGCAAGAGAAATGGAGCTAAATCCCTTTTATAATCTCCCACAATGCCCACAGTCTAATATTGTTCTGGTACATTCTGGAGAAATTTAGAGGATAGCTAAACCAGGCTGACATGTGTCCCAAAGCTCATCTGGATACCACACCACACCCCACTGACAAGGAAGGGAATAACGCACGCACACATAAAAAGTCTTTGCCTTGAGACTTAGTGCCAACCTTCACTATTCCACTATAGTTATGGAGCAAAAGCAGCAATGACTCCTTTTAGGAACAGAGAGAAGTGGAAAAAAACTTCTGGAATGTGGCACCTTAACATACCTTCCCACATTTCCCAGATGAAAATCAGGAAACATGTTGTTAAGCAACACTGGAGTGTGGTCAAGATGGTTAAAATTATTAACAGTGAGTAACACACAATCTAGAAAAGATCACAGTATTTTGTTTTGCATGAACTTACTGTGAAGGGCAACTACTTTTCCATTTTGAACTCAGTTTGCGATAAATCAGATAAGCTAAAGACAAAGGAGGAAAGTGGGATGAGAGGGAACTTGGGATCTTTAAAAGCAGCTGAAAAGGTGGAATAACAGAGGATTAACTGGGACTGTCCCTGTCAAATTGGGATTATTGACCAAAATGTCCTTATTTCCAGGTGCTGTTGTTGCTGCTACTGTTGTTGTTGCATGCCTTCAAATTTTTTTTTATTTATGGCAACCCTGAGGCAAACCTATCATGGGGTTTTCTGGGGCTGAGAGTGTGTCATTCACTCAAAGTCACCCAGTGAGTTTCATAGATGACTGGGGAATATAAATTCAGAATTTTGCAGTGTCCTACAAATGGCATTCAACCTGAACAGTATGACCCAGCTATGTGAGTAAAAGGATCAGAAACTGGGGAGCATCCAATGGAGTCCACAGATGAAACAGGGACACATCTCGAGATGCACAAGATGCCATCCAGTCCAACCCACTGCTATGCAGGAACACACATCAAAGCATTCCCAACAAATGGCCATGTATCCTCTGCTTAAAAATCTCCAAAGAAGGAAACTCCACCACACTTCAAGGCAGCATATTCCACTTCCAAGTAGTTCTGACCATCAGGAAGTTCTTCCTGAGGTTCAGGTGGAATCACTTTTCCTGTAGTTTGAATCCATTGCTACTTGTCCTACTCTCTGGAGCAGCAGAAAACAAGCCTGCTCCCTCCTCAAAATGACATCCCTTCAGATATTTAAACATGGCTATCATGTCCTCACTTAACTTTCTCTTCTACAGACTAAACATACCCAACTCCCTAAAACTTCAGAAACCTTATAGCTTTGAACAACACTTCGATCTCTTTTTGCCTACTGGTCATGTGACGATCCATCTCAAGCCCAAATCTTGGACCATTTCTTGGAGGGGAATATCAGAGAGGTTAGGCAATGGGCTAGAGGTGGGATTGAGGTCTGCTCAGAAGCCTATCCCTGCTACATGTTGAGGGAGCCTTCTAAAACTTTTCTTAATAGCTGAAAGCAAGTCTTACCCCTAGAGTTCAAGAAAGAGGTATATCTAGGGTGGGGCAACTGGGTCATGTGCCCTTGGCACCAATGCCAGGAGGGACACAAAAAAGGGGAAACCACTGCCTGCCCCTGGCTTATGGCTGCCCTCCTGCCACCACTTGCCCCATCCACCATCACTGCTTGCCCTGCCCCCACCACCACTAACCCTGCCCCCTGCCCCTGTCACTCACCCTGACCCTGACCACCACTTGGCCCATGCTCCCCACTGCCACTAACCCCACCCCTGCTGTTGCTCACCCCGTCCCCCCATCCGCCACTACTCCCTTGCCCCGCCTGCTGCTCATCCTGCCCCTACCTGCCACTCGCCCCACCCACAACCCACAACTGCTTGCACCACCACCCCACTGCCACCACCCCCGCCAGGGTCCTTCCTGGTCCAATGGGTGGGGCGGCAGCAACAGCACCTATGGATGCAACTGCAATTCTTGCCGTAGGCACTCTTGAGCCTCAGTATGCCACTGGGGAAGGATCCTTCCTTCTAAAGTTTTTGAAGCTTCAGTAATGGGAGGTAAGAAGGATCCTATTCCCCACTTCAGGAAAAAGCCTCCAGACTTGAGACTTGACTTGAGACTTAGCGTAAAAGACCCAAATACATCAGTGCCAGAAACTCTCACACCATTTACCAGACAAGTGAAAGGATACTTTTCACTGAACTTTGATTCTCAAAAAAACTCTGAGGAAGGCCTTGGGAGGATAAAAAGACCAAAATGTCTCAGCCTTTTTTACTGATAAAATAATCAAAAATCAAGCATCAGGTTTCATCTGTGGGTAAAAACAAGTGAGAGGGCAGAGCTGAGAGAAATACTTTTGTATACATCAACTTGCAGAATTTTTCACCCATCATGGTCACTGGCTGTAATGAAGTTCAGGGGGTGTGGCTATCTGAACCACCAGAGCAGCCTGGAAACAGGTTGCTAGGCAACCAGAATAGCACCTCAGGGGAGAAACCCAGCCCAGCAGTGTGTGGGAGGGCATTGTGGCCGAGAGAAAAAGTTGTATGAAACCAAGCACCTGTGAGCAGGGGTGTATCTAGGCTCCCCAGTGCCTAGGACAAGCCTGGAATTTGCACCCCTAGGTGCTGCTGCCATTGCTGACCCCTGGCACCAGGCAAAGAAGGACACCAACCGGGGTGGGGTGGCAGCCAGGGGGTGGGGCCGCAGCGGGCAGGGGGATGGGGCAGATGGGGCAGGGCTGCGGCAGGCGGGCAGGGGTGGGGGCAGCAGACGGGAAAGCTGCTGCTGCCACCATCACCCCCCACCAGGAAAGACCCTGGCAGGGGTGGGGCCACAGCAGGCAGAGGTGAGGCAGGGGGCAGCAGGCCAGGCCCAGGTGGGAGGGTGAGGGGTTCCACTTTTGCGCCCCCCTTTGCTTTGGTGCCTGGGGCCAGCATCCCAGTTGCCCCACCTTAGATACGCTTCTACCTATGGGTGGTGTTTTTCCTTCAGTGAGAGCCTAGAAAGGAGCAAGGGAGTAGGGTCCCTCAGTCAGCCAGAGAGTGTGGTTTTGTTGGGGGTTTAATTCTCAGTGGAAACCTAGTGAGAGGCAGAAGAGTAATTGAACCGTAGTAGAATCTAGTCAGAGAATGTGACCTAGATTGGGGATTAAGCCTTTGGTGGGAATTTAACCAAAGAGCTGTTATATGACACTTATGTTTTATATAAAAGTCTAAAGATAGAATTGAAATGTTTAAAAGCAGGGAGTTACTTGTTAAATTGTCTAAAAAGTGAGCTGTGGAAATGTATCATTTGATCTGCATTTGAAGTCAAATCTTACAATTTGTTTTTGTAAACACTGACTTGGCTTGAGTTGTATACAGTATATAAGGCAACACAGAAACGCACTACCATAAAATTATTAAGTGGTTCTAAATAAACATTGGAAACCCTCACCCTTTTACATAAGGGGGAAACAGAGCTGTGTGATAAAGACAGGGCTCCTTATCAGATTGGAAAACTGTCATACCAATCTAAGAGAAGGAAGGACCATGCTAGGTAGAGGATTACGGGAGATGTAGGCACCCCAAAGTAGCTTTTACAATCTCTGTGAGTAGGATATGTAATTTTGCAAAGTGGTCTTGTCTGATGTGCGCCAGTGTGTGCCAGGTCTGACCTCTTCAATAACATGTTGAATAGCAAGTTCTAAGAAGGAGGTCTATTTATGTTTGTTTAAATGCAAATCGATTTCTTTGTGTACTCAGGGACTCTGATAAGGAAGGTTCTCACACCTACTTGAGATCACATATAAGTACATTGCCACTCACTATTTTAAAGTCTGAACTGTGGGACCTGGAGTGTAACCCACTGAAGCAGAAGAGTTTTGTCCGACATGCACAGTCCTACGTCATACTCATGAGTTTAACTTACTCTGTTTAGGCTAAAAATTCAGGCAAGTTAAGGAGTAATATTAGAACCAGCTGCAAGCTTTGCCACTGTCTCATGAATTCTAAAAATGTGAATAACTTCCTTTATCTTTTTTTTTCCTTTGCATTCCCCTACAAAGATAGGTACGGAACAGAGATGTAGTGGAGCCAGCTCCTGCAGGGTTGAAGCCTTGGGATCTTTTGTTTAGCAAGGGCTATATGATACTATCTGGTGCCACCTCCACCAGCCTTGGACTGCAGTATAGTGCAATCCATACAATGGTTAGAGGACAAATGAATTTTCCCACCAACAATGTCTGCCTGCATTTTTGTACTCTCCCTGGAGATGTTACTACAGGGACTGTTATGATGAGGGCCACTTCAAAATTTAACAGCATGCCACTGGTAAAGAAAAACAGCTCTCAAATCAGCTCCAACCAGATTATTGATCCAACAATTAACATAAGCTGAAAACAAAGCCATGGATTTTTCATGGTTGGAACTCACATTAGCCAAGATCTCGCATTGCAAAGATGTAGCATTGCAGGTAGAATTTGCCATGTCTCTTGACTCGTGTCTCCTCTCCTTGTAAAATCATATCACCTAGCCCCGACATGGCCATATTGTGGCTGGTGGAGAGCAAGAAATATGTGAAAAGCATCTGGGTACATCCCTATAACCAAACACAGAAAAGTGATGGCATCCTTGGGAACCTGCCAGTATCCTCTAGTGGTCCTAGAAGATCATGCCATTATTATGCATCTTACTACAGGGACACAGCTAAGGCATCTCCCCTCTCCACCAGCTCCCCCCATGTGTTGGAGGGCAGCATGAAAAGATGGGTATACTGAGGGTTTGATCTTGCATGATGGATGTAGAGGATTCCAAACTCCACAATGACCAAGTAAGTGAGTTATGCAAAATAAGCAGAACTTACTTCTGCATGGGTCATTAATAGGATGCTAGTTTTTAGTTCTAAACCCATATCTTGTTAATCATGTTTGTTCATAAAGACAAAGCTAATGAAAGTTAAGTAATTTAAATATCAGAGGATCAGTGATGGTATGACCAGTGCTGAGATGTCTTTCACATACCGTCTCATTTTCACAGGTTTTGCTTTCAAAGTGGTTTGCTATTTCACCAACTGGGCTCAGTACAGACCAGACAAAGGGCGGTTTCTTCCCAGCGACATTGACCCAAATATATGCACTCATCTTATTTACGCATTTGCGGGAATGAACGAAAACAAGATCACAACTCTGGAATGGAATGATGAGAAGCTCTACCAGGATTTCAATGATCTCAAAAAGAAGTATGGAGAATGCTAGGGTGAAAAGAGGATTTTCTGGAAATACATAGGAATGGGATGATACTTTGTATGATTTCATCAGTATTCTAATGATTAAGGAGTGGCCATAAGAATAGTACCTAGCTTAATGAGATCTGAAGGAAGAAAAATGACCCAGCCAACCCTTACGTGTAATGCAATGGGATCATATCATCAAGGCCACCTCTGTTGTTAGGCACAGTAGAAGCCAAAGAGGATTTATCACCCCAACTGACATTAAAACAACCAGCCACCACTGATGAATTATTGGAGAGATTCTGGTGGGGTTTTCTGTCTCAGGTGTGAAAATAACCAGCCTTGGTTGCTGCTTAACTTAGACATGAGCATCAATTGCTGGTCCACAACCAGGCAACCCAATGTCTTAGGTCAATCCTGATCAGCATCTTTTATTCATTCTAGGTCCAAAGACTGGGACTAAACTTTCCTCACTTGTTCACTGAACATGTGAGGAGACAGTGGGGGCAGCCGTGCTAGTCCTACCCTCCAATATCTGTAGCCCAACGCCCTCCACTTATATTGAAAAAGTGTTTTAGGCATATGCAGCTCTTCATTGTGACCAGAAACCATAAGAGAGCTAGAGTCCCTTTTTGTGAGAAGGAGGACTACAAGATTACATGTGGACATGCCTTGGACTCTTATTCAAAAGGCACCCTACCAAGCTGTATGGCCAGCAAGTAGACTGGTGTCAGGGTGCAAGACCCACTTCCCTTTCCTCTTTGGTGTGTACATGTGGAGAAACCTCAGCACACCCCTAACATCTCGTCTGGTAGTTTCGATATCAATGCGGCAATGAACCCACTATGAGGCTTTGTACTCTATAGGAGCTATCCAAGGGGCTGAATTATATCCTCCGAATAGACTGAGTACTTTGGATAGCTTTTAAAATTTCAGACTATACCCCAGAGCAGATTCAGTGTCCTTCCTTCACCCCGGGACGAAAGCTACCAGCTGCCATTGCCCTAATATTAGCATTCATTCATTCATTCAAGTTCTTCAGTATTTCAGATGGAAAGTGTTTTCTTTTCAGTGGCTCATCTTGATGTTTACTAGATGTTGATGTTGAAAACCCCTACTTTTTATTCTGCCAATTCTTTTTATTATACATTAAGTTAAATATACAACAGGAAGCTAAAAATGATTTTTGTTGTTGCAGTTGTTTTGTTGTTCCTCTCGAGTTGTTATATGTCATATCCTACCGTATTTCATGATCCTTTGATTCTCTGAAATCAGATGGGAATCCAAAAATGATAGATTGACATCTTGGCCAGCAATGACTTCACAGTGTCAAAGGATGATTCAGCACCAGGAGTGATATAGCATATACTGAGGGACAAAGAGCCCTTTCATGTGACACAGTTACCAATGCTATGATTACATTACCTGCCACAGCTGCACGTTAAGGAATTTTGGGATTAGGAGTCTGCTGAGGAGCTAGAGCAGTGGTTCTCAACCTATGGGTCCCCAGATGTTTTTGGACTTCAGCTCCCAGAAGCCCTGAGCATTGACCGTAGTGGCTGGGGCTTCTGGGAGCTGAAGTCCACAAACATCTGGGGACCCACAGGTTGAGAACCACTGAGCTAGAGCTCCCTGACTAAGAATGTTAAATTCCCTTCCCTAAACCACAAATCCCAGAATTCTACAGTATGGATCCATGGTAGCTAAAGTGGAATCATAGCACTATGTATAATTGTGTAGTGTGAATGGGTCCAAGGTTGCCAGTTGGTGCCAACTGAGTCCCCATTCCAATTTTTAATGGCCATACTGATGTGTGAATTTTGGGTGGGGGAACAGATGAGAGTAGTTTTAACGTACACACCCTGTCTATGCATGCTTCTTCCAATCCAAACCAGGGCAACACCCTTACTTTAGAGTAAAGTGAAAGTGATCTTGAGCTGCAGGGTATCATTTGAATCTGTGGCATTTCACTGTTTTTTGGAAAAAACAGTGAATGGCCCCAGATGATAAGCAAAGAAGTTCAGCTAAAGACAGCTCAGATATTTTATTTTTGTGGAGGCAGGAGTATGATTTCAAGATAACTGCTCCAGGATGATAACCTTGATATGAACTTCATCTTGAATGGCCCATCATGTATGTTTGCTCCCAACAGAAATAGAGAGTTTGTTTCCTTTGGTTCAAAGTGATTTCATAATCCAAACATTCACCCAAAACCTAAGCCTTGCACAAGAATCACTTGAAAAAGTTAAAATCCCGCAGACTAGCTAGGGTAAAGCTGGAGAACGTGAATGCAGATCTGTTCTCTCTATTCTTTATGACCACAAGTGGAGGGATGGAATTTTAAGATTTTGAAAGTTCTCTAAAAAGGGTTGGACTGCAAAGGGAACAACAGAGACATGAAACTTTATTTTGGCACACTCTTTGCAGTCCAACTGCAATAGAGACCTGCTTGCATGTGCATAGCAGTGCTCCATTGTGGCTCAGGGAATAAACCTAGGGGGTACAGAAAGACATATTTGTAAGACAAGAAAACTGAACACAAATCTTTCCCCCTCTTGTCTAGGAATCCAAAACTGAAGACACTGTTAGCCATTGGTGGATGGACTTTTGGTAGTGCAAAGTAAGTTGGTGTGGTTCTCAACATGATGTTTTATCATGAATGTGCTACATATTGCTTCCCTCTCACAATAATGCCTCTTAACTTGGTAATCTCTAATGGAATTCTAGTATCCTAGCTCTCCCTGTTATTTGAAGTTAAGTTTCTAAGTTTCATAAAAGCAAGTAATTGTCAGAATGCTCCTGATGATTTCCTCCAGCATAGTATACTGGAGTGGTCTGTAGCAGCAGGGAGGAGACCAAAGAAAGATGTATCTATTAATTTCAAGAGAAAGCTGCCCTGCCAGTTCCCAAGCCAGCAAGACAATTTTTTTTTCTTCATACCAAGACAGCATTCTTTGCAACTACCACCACCCCAGTGGTGATTTTCTCTCTACCACCACTCACAGTGGCATAGTTACATTACTCAACAGGTAAATGGTCATATTTTTTAAAATGGGACAGAAAAAAATATCATCCCTTCAGCAAGAAGGAGTAATTTAACAAAATCTTCAACAGCTTGAGTCCAATTGTTAGATACAACAAAAGACGCTCAGTTGAATCAATGGAAGCTTATGTAAGTTCTGACTTAGGAAATCCTCATATATAGAATGGGCCTACTCTAGTTGGAACTAACAATGAGATGTACGCCAATGTATTTTAGAATTCTCAGTATTCGGTGATGCTGTTCCCTGCCCCCACAATACTGAGCCTGACAGTTTCAGACCATGAAATTGAAATAATGAGAAATATGCACATTATCTCCAATCTTCCATCACATGATATATTTTCAATGTTAATTTCAAGGCTGAAAATATTATCTGCTGGTGTCAATCCATCTAGCAAATGCAAGAAATGTTGGAACATTAACTCTAGGGGGAATAAAAGAGGTTACATTCTCAGAATATTCACACACTCCAGATTACTTCTTCCCCCACTGCCGAAAATCAATTCACTGGAGACAAATCAGAGCAATGCTATGATTTATGGAAGCAAATCAGAGCAGTGCTATATTTTATGGAAGCAAAGTACCAGAAAGGAAAGACAGATTGAGCTTCTATTTTTTTCCTGTGATCTTACAGAAGGTAATGGAAAATTGTTCTTCCAGCACATAAACTACTGTTCATTGCTTTTGTCCCCCAGCTCCAATTAGAGATCTGTTCTTCAGAAGGTGACATTGTTGATTGGCAGCAGCTACTGGTTTTTTTGACATTAAGAACTCCCTCTCAGTGCCCTGAGGTGTGTAATTATGCAACTGTTATGCAAAAAGGCATTTACCCCATGTCACGTCCTCTATTCATGGTATGCATAGGCATAGGAATGCAATCTCTTCTTAGACTGTGTGTCCATATGGATGAAATAGTTCACCCACAGATTATAATTGTTCCCTTCAACAATTTGTTCTAGATCAACACTTTCTTCCAGATCAAGGGTGACTCTTAGCTCTTTCTGGCTAAGTGTCACATCCAATTTTAGAGAAGTTATCAGTGACAGAAAGGGCCAAAGACAGCAAGATGGGACCAAAAATACCAGCACAAATTAGTTTAATGTTCTCATTGCCAGTAACTAAGCCTTAAGAGAAGGTATTTCTGTCTTGGACAATGGAGAGGAGTGGAAAAAAAAGGTCACTCAAAGCTAGGGAAGTGAAACCTACTCTAAATATACCAAATAAAACAAAAATCAAAAAGTTGGTATTAGAATAAGGAAATAAAGATTTGGCTAAATTTGGCTGATTTACATACTCAATCTCATGGTAAAATTTGGGTTAAAAAATGAGAACTAGGGCAAAGGAAAGTGAGGATTAAAAACAGGTAGGAGATAAATTATACATAGTAAAGTGACCTTGCAGTGAAGCCAAGAACAGCAAGTTGAATGCATGTTTCTTTTGGGAGGGGAAAGGATGTCCTCAGCAACCATCCAGAGACTTCTGTGGATCTCTATGCAGGGGAAGGTATGCTATTGGCTCAGTGCCATCACTGAAAAGGCCCCGTCTCGTATACTAATCAAAGTAATTTTTGTCTTTCTAACTTCCATGCTAGGTTTTCAGCCATGGTGGCCACTCCTGCCAATCGTCAGACATTTATACTCTCCGTGGTTTCTTTCATAAGAAAGTATGATTTTGATGGCCTAGACCTCGATTGGGAATATCCTGGTGCCAGAGGCAGCCCTGCAGAAGATAAAATGCATTTCACTTCCTTGGTTCAGGTATGATAAACCCAGCATACAGCCACAAAATGTAAGCCAAATTTCTGGTTGCAGAGGCTTATTCTGGTGGCAGATTATGTGCTTGAAAGTAGATGGAATTCAAAAGATCATCAGGGAGGGTTAGAGAAAATGGATATTGCAGTGGTTCTCAACTTTCCTAATGCTGCGACTCTTTAATACAGTTCCTCACGTGGTGGTGACTCCCAACCATAAAATTATTTATTTATTATTTACAATGCCTCCCCCCCGGCAAAGGCCACCTAGCCAGCCAGGAAAGGGGGGGCCGGCAGGGAGGGAAAGAGGAGCCGCGCATCTCCCCCAGGAAAAACTCCGAGACCCCCCCAGGCTCTGCTTCTGCTTCACTCTCGTTTCCGCTGGGGGGGCAGTGTGGGAAAAGTTTCCAGAGTGTTGACCCTGGCCGGGGGGAGGAATCCCAGCGCCTTTGTCTTTTGCGCCAGGTGCAGCTCGCCCCCTGGAAAAGCGCCGCCTTGCGGCCCCCTGGCCCTTCCACAACGCCCCCCTCTGTGGCGAGTGGGGCAGGGGCCGTGGTGAGGAGAGGGCCTGCCCCCTGTGCTGCCACCGCCCCCTCAAGCTGGCCCATCAGACCAGTAGTGGAGAAGAGGAGCGATTTCAGTCCCTTCTGAACAGGGGGCAGGAGGACACGAGCACGTGGCTCACAGTTGCACACCACCACTCCTGGGCCTTTTCCGCACATTACCTTATCGCGGAGGTGGGGGGGTGCCATTCACGCAAGCAGGTTCTTGCACGAGGCGCTCTCTTCGCTGCTCCTTCGTCCCACAGCTGGCTTCCTGTTCGTGCAACTGCCCTGCCCCTTCCTCCCCCAGCGCAGCCTACAGCTCCCAGGCTGCACTGCAGAAGGAAAGGCTGGGGTGATCATGCAACCAGGAAGCCAGCTGCAGGACGAAGGAGCAGTGAAGAGAGGGCACCCCCCACCTCTGCGATAAGGTAACGTGCGGGAAAGGCTGAGGAGTGGTGGTGCACAAGCGCAAGCGGAGCCACACACTCGCGTCCTCCTGTCCCCTTTGGCGGGAGCACGTGCGGCACACACACTCCCGCCAAAGGGGGCAGGAGGACGCGAGCACATGGCTCGCGCTTGCGCACCACCACCAAGGAGGGAATGGAGCCTAAGATCATCGGAAATACATATTTTCCGATGGTCTTAGGTGACCCCTGTGAAAGGGTCGTTCGACCCCCAAAGGGGTCACGACCCACAGGTTGAGAACCGCTGGGATATTGTTTTCTCAGTGAAAGGGTGGAATGAGAAACAGGCTGATGGAATGGCAGAAAAGATGAGGTGGGACAAAAGTGAAGTAGGAATACGAAATAAGAAATAACATCTAGGAACTGATAGTACTGAAGTCTGTTGATCAGTAACAAAGAAAACAGATAACAGGAAAGTGCCCACTGGAATCAGGTCTGCCCCTAGCATGAGGCAGAGTGAGCCATCTGTGACAGGCAGCAATTTCTGGGGAGCAGCAGTGGAAGCCCCCTGGTTGTCCCTCTAGAAACAACCTACACACACACACACACACACACACACACACAAGTTGTATTGGTCCCCTGAACTAATCTGCTACCCTAGGGGTGGTGGATGATTCTATTCCATTGCCAGTACTGAAGTAAGATTTAACTGGCAGCCCTGCCACTTTTGGTATGTAGAATGAGGAAAGAGGTCACCTGTAATGGGGAGACAACTAAAGTTTTTGAAAACTGAATGAGGCTCTGCTCCAGCCCGCAAATGAAATAGGTTTCAATCAAAGCAGAGTTGCTTCCTACCTGACTCAGTGCGTGGAACAGGAGGTTAAAAATCT
Organism: Iguana delicatissima; assembly: GCA_948472985.1. Classification (NCBI taxonomy): domain Eukaryota; kingdom Metazoa; phylum Chordata; class Lepidosauria; order Squamata; family Iguanidae; genus Iguana; species Iguana delicatissima. The sequence continues at coordinate 617,311 of CAOKZL010000786.1, forward strand.
CTTTAATAAAAAATATATATAAGGAACCAGCATCCTGGATTTTCAACAACTTTGGGAACAGTGATGTCAAAATGTTACCCCATCTGCATATACAGTCCCATTTCTGGAGTACCGCTTCTGCATAGTTCCCATCTGGATTGTTCCAATACTGAAAATTTTTAAAAAGCCAAGCTAATATTGTTGTTCAACTCTACTATTTGGCTTAGGAAATGGCAAAAGAATTCCAGGCAGAATCTCAACGGTCAGGAAAGGAAAAGCTGTTGTTGACTGCTGCTGTAGCAGCTGGGAAGCAAATCATTGACAGTGGCTATGAAGTCGACAAAATCTCACAGTGAGTATTTTCAAACATACACAGACCAAGGGGAGACACTGTTGAGGATGTGGTCCACAAGCAAGCACTCCTGCCTTTAGACCATTTTTGTCCATGAACTTCACCTTCAGTGGCTAACAAATCATACCTGTGATCCTGTCATTCCATACAATGCAGTCATCTCAGGATTCTTATACCTATTCTGCCCTGTTTCTTCTTATAGGTCTCTGGACTTCATTAACCTCATGACATATGACTTCCATGGATCTTGGGAACAGTTCACAGGACATGTCAGCCCTCTGTACCCTGATACTGTATGTGGTAACTGATAGCAGAGCTTGACCATATGTGTCTGTGTGGGTTCAGCTCCCTTTAAATATCAGCCTGGTTAAAGAGTTACCTGTTTCTCTGGAATGCAATCACATCAAGTCTGCTTTCTTGTTTGAATAAAAAAAAATCTAATCTTTATGAAGAGAATAATTCTGGGGCCAGTTTCATCACCTGTTTGGCTTTCCCAAATAGCCCTTGAAGATTTGGCTCAGAAAACTAAAAGTCTGTGGTGTAAAAGAATAGACAACAGAAATTGCTTTTATTGGATAAATGACAATAAAATGCATGCTTTCTCCCTTACTCCATCAAGGATGATGCTGTGAAATACTGGAAGAGCAAGGGAGCACCAACTGAAAAGATAATTCTGGGAATCCCTCTTTACGGACGAAGCTTCACACTTTCTTCTTCACAAACTGGAGTTAATGCGCCAGCCTCAGGGCCTGGGACAGCTGGGACTTACACAAGAGAGGCTGGTTTCCTGTCTTATTATGAGGTAAGCAGAACCTATCATCCCTCAGGCAGGCAGGCAATCAAGCAATCAATTCATTTATTTGTCTAGTCATGCCTGCCTCATTTCTCCAAGAAGTATGCAACCCAGAAGTGCAGCCTCTCCCCAAGCCTGGTTTCATTTGCCAGGAAGTTACTGGAAGCTAGTTAGTATTATGGATTATTTAAATCTATTTATAAATGTACAGGCTTGAGTAAAGAGACAGCTCAAACATATTAATTTCCCAAAGTTCAGTGCCCCCACAACAGATCCCCAGAGTGGCTCTGTTAGCCTACAACACCCTCTGAAAATTACCTCAGCAATATGCATTTGTTACCCTGTGAATTGGGGGTCCTGGGAGGGGCGCCCAAACAACCAAACAACAACAAGCAAAGATGGAGAAATTAGCTGGAGCACTCTCTTGGCTAACGAGAGGCAGGGTAACTTAGCGGGGATCTTTTACCCTATGTCTACAGCGTCAGGTCGGTGAGCAGTCAGGCAGTTCAAAATAGCAATAAGATTTATTTAACAATATTAAGAACAACACAACCACACTCCTAACTAGAAAAGGAAAATAGAGTTCAAGGGGAATGGCCACCTTTCCTGTAGTCCTGGGGAAGCCAATTGTAGAGGAGGAAACCCAACATGGCGGCCAAGGGGAATCTGCTGAACCTAGCGGCAGCAAGGCACAGTAGAAGTCCAGAGCGATCTGGTGAGAGCTCCAAAGAGCTCTCAGAACTGGGGGTTTTTATCAGGGAAAGAACAACCGTAGGCTAGTCTGATCTTGGGCAAAAACAATAAGTTTTGGGTTGGAGACAATGCCTCCGAAAGGTCAGAATTTACATGATTGAGTTATGTTCCGAATTGACAGTAGTATGGCCGGTATATAGATGTAGCGGTATGTAGATGTAGCTCGGCAGTTAAGCACTTAGCTCGCCAGGGTGCCCTCTCAGGGCAGAGGGTCTCTTTGTCTATTGCGTATTGGTAATGAGGGTGTTTGTTTCAGGAGGTCCCCTAAAGCAGTTCTGGCTATTTCTGGCTTGGTTTGGTGGGAGCAACAAATAGTAGCTATGCCTAGCTTCGTGCTTGTACAGTGGCCTTGCAAATACTTGGCTGGTGGCAGAGCAGGGCCGAATTATTATATCAAAATGATATCTTTGGTTCACCAAACTCCAGACCAGTACACGGTGGTAACACATTTCCCAAAACTTGTCTTCAGTCTATTTTGATCTGAGAGCAGACCAACATAGAGGCTAGATTACCTCATTCTGAGTTGTGGAGGAAGCTAAATCATCTTACCGCTTTCTTCGACTGTTGTTGGGGTTTTTTTTAATCGTCCACGGAACAAATGCTACACAGTTTTCTCTCATGGTGACACTTCTGGCACTATGTTCCCCACCACCACCATTCACATTTGTGGGGCTATGTGTAGATCATGAGTGTGTAAGGAGCATTTCCAGCAACTTTCTCAGGTATGTGTGAAATCTATTAATATGGGGGTGAGAGTTTACCATGTTAAGAGGAGATGGCAAAAGATTCTGCTACATTTTTTTTAGCAGAACAATACTGCCACAACTATCAGCATTCCCAAAGGAAAAATACAACAGTGGTGCCATGAAGCAGTAGTGAAACTTTTTTTTTTTTTTTGGTCAGAAGAGAGAAAGCAGAAAGACTGATGTGCTACATTCTTTTTTGATAAGTCTGGCAGCTGTAGAAAGTTAATAATTTGCAACTATGTCTAAATACTTTTTCATATGCCCTTTTTTTTTTTGCCACTCACCCCCATCAAACTTGTCTGAAAAGCCTTCAATGAAAACTTTGTTCCGAAACTAGAGAAATAACATCCATATTAACATTCCTTTGTCAAAGTCACTACTCTGTATTTCTTTCAGGGAGCCCAAAGCAAAGTAGTGAATGCACAACAATACTTTAAGATCAAAATACATATTCAAAGGGGAAAAGATCCAGTCTTTCTCTTGCTTCTAAACTTAATACACAGTCCTGGAGTTTCTGGTTTCTCACCCTCCACGTAGGTCTGGGGTTACTTCTCTCAAGGGCTATCCCATCATGAAAATTAAGCATGAGATCTAGTGCAAATTATGTGCCAGATCACATATGAAGTCACATGGGACTTCAAATCTCATGATGCTTTGCATGATCTCAGATGGAGCTATATACAAACCTTCATGCCAGATGACCGTCTCATTTTCTTCAGCCTGATCCACCCTCCCTCTCTATATATTTGCATATTCCTTTGCATATCCCAGGTTGCAGCTGGGGTCAGGAAAGAATTTTTTCAGGTCATTGCGGCATGGTTTCCCCAGAGATTTTTCCCTCAACCTCTTGGGATGCCTTGGAAGAACTACTCATCTGCCCTTTGCTACACAAGAACTTTTGTGCTGCTTGTCACAACTGGAAGATCTGAAAGGGAAAACAGAACATCAAGCATAAGTTAAATTGGTAGGACAGATGACCTGGAGCTGCCAGACAGCTGGAAAATGGGCAGGGGATAACATGTAGTCTGGACATCTGTAGTTTCCCTCTCCTCTGGAGGATCATTCTCCACACCCTGTGGATTAGAAATGATAGCAAGCTTTGCCAGATGCTTACCAGACACCTGCTGCATAAAGCCCTGTTCGGGCATGTGTCAGTTTGGAAACCGTGGAGCCTGATGTCTCCTACCACCTTTACCTATACATTGTATCCAGAAGGGGAATTGTATGTAAGTGTATCAGACTAGTATATGTTTCATTAAAGTCGTGGCCATCCCACTTTACTCACAGCATGGTGTCTGGTCTCTCTGTCTTTGTGCAATGGTTAAATTGTCAAACCACATCTGTCCTCACTCAAGCATCTCTCAAAATCTCCATAACCTAATCTGTTTTGTTTCAGATCTGTACCTTTAAAGAAGGTGCCACCACAAAAGTGATTGAACAACAGAAGGTTCCATACTCTTTCAAAGGAAACCAGTGGATAGGGTATGATGATGTGAACAGCATTAAAACTAAGGTATATATGTTTATTATTAAGAAACTTATTGTAAAGCACAATAAATGTTATGTCTAGAAATTCCTACAGATGGTAGACATGCTATCCAGAGAAGAGGTCTATGGGTTTACTTTATCTGTTGTAAAATCCTATGTGGAAGCCAATTCCCTACGGAACTCCAGTAATTTTAAAGGTAGGATTTTCATTGCATGTTAAACATATACAGGGTTTTCAAGTCACCATTAGCCATGCTTTCCTGTTGAATCCAAACATGGCAAATACTGGATGCTAAAGCCCTCTGACTTCATATTTTAATATCTTGGATTTGACTGTAAAAAAAGAGTACACTATGAAGCAATGGGGATCTGCAGACCTCTGGATGCTATAAATTTGGAATCTCAATGAGAAAATGTTTTTTGTAGAGCTGTCCTCCAGATTCATTCAGGCTGCAGACTGAAAGCAAAGTGATATGAATTGTATTTATTTATCATAACATTTAAACTGCCAATCCAGATTGTGGAAGTGCTCAAAATTGTGTGTGTGTGTCTGTGTGTGTGTGTGTGTGTACCTATGTATCTATCGATACACAATTAAACCCAGGATTTCTTTTTTTAAAAAAAACCACCCAGTCCCCTTTGTAGGCAGATAAATATTTTGCAAAGCTGTGGGTGGCTTTGATACTGTGCAACTGCTGAGTCAATCTTGAACCAAATTTATTACTCTAAACACAAGCTTTAGATATAACTCTTGATTTCTCTTTAATTCAGGTTGCATATTTGAAGCAAAACAGCCTTGGAGGTGGCATGGTTTGGGCCATGGATCTTGATGACTTCAGTGGCTCCTTCTGCAATCAGGGAAAGTATCCACTTCTTCAGACTCTGAGGAGAGAGTTGGGCCTCAAAGGTGAATCTGATGTTTTTACACTTTCTTTCCTTGAAATCATTGCTCAGTCACAAGCCTTTGTGGAACTAAATATTTACCCAGCCTTCTTACACTTCACTGATATTCCCTGTTATGTTGCAAGGTCAGAATGAATAGCGCATTGCATCAACAAGGCAAGAATAAAACAAAACTAAGCATCAATGGAAGGGTGAAATATCTCCCTTGAAGCATTTTCCAAGTTTCCATTTGCACTTTGCATGATTTCATAAACTTGTTTGCCTAAAGTGCTACTCAAGTGTTGTACATTTCTTCCTCTCTTCTTAGTACAGTAGGAAATGATTGATCAAAGCTAAATAAGAAAGGTGGGAGATTTGTGCTGCTAGACTACAATTTTTGTCATTCTTGATCATTAACTAGCCATTAATTAGCTAGGTCTCACAAGATAATGTCAAATCTCATCTCATTCGGAGGACCACAGGTTCCTTCTCCTCTCTTAAGTATGAGTATGAAGAAACCCAATCTACAAAAACACTTTTGTTCAACATCCTGTTTTCTACAGTAACCAATCAGATCCTTCTGGGAAGCCCATAAGCAGCACATGAAGACGCATATCCTCTCTCACTGTTGTTCACTACCAAGTGAGGCATGCTGCCTCTGATCTAGGTTGTAATATAAAACCATCATGACCAGTTTCCACTGATAATCATTGAATTTGACTATTAATATCCTTTTAAAACTTTCTAAATTACTGGTATTAAATTCCATTGATTAGCTACATGCTCTTTGGAGAAGCACTTGTTTTTGCCTAATGTGAATTTCCCACCATTCAGGTTTATGAACAGACAATCTGCTCTGAGCTCATTGTCTATAAAAGATTGTGGAAGAAAGCTTAGGCTTGGAAGATCCTGCCTCACTGTAAGGGATTGGCTGGGACAAATATCATGTTATAAGTGTGGGAGTGTTTGGTATTCATGTGAAGCACAGCTCAATAGGGTAGTACAATTATGCTTATGGTAGGAACAGGAGTAATTACTCTGGTAACTTAAATTTATTGTCTCAGGAAATCCATCCAAGAATAGAAGATAAACCAAAGGAGTTAAGCTATAACATATGTGCTCCTAAAGTTGACTGTTATTGTAGAAGTAAGCTGTCAAGCAATCAAATTTTAAAGAATTTAAAAAATTATAGAAAATGAAGATAATTTGCTGTCTTCCTTGAAAGGGGAAGTAACCCTATCAAGTGGAAGGAAGTGATGAAAAGACCTAAGTGCATAGATTGAAGGAAATATGGGTGGGGTGAATCCAGGGGCTATTTAGCTCCTCCCTGCTCCCTCCTGGTTATCACTTGACTTATGTGTTGATATTAATAACAGGTTTCACCGTATGTTCTCAGGTGTTCTCTTTGAGATGAAATAATAGTTTGGCAAAGTAAAAATAGTTCCAGAACTTCCCCTTAAATCTGAAGAATGCAATTTTTTAAAAAGCTTTTCATTCAGCTGCATTCTACATTTATCATTGCTTCACTACCAGTTTGGGGCAGGGGGGCTCATCACTGGCTTCCTTTTCTTAAAGTCTCCAAGGTCACATATTGAACATGGTGACATCAAGACAGTGGCAGAGCTTGGAGTATGTGGAGGGGGGCGGGAGGGGGCAGGGCTATGATGCAAGGGGCATGGCCACTGTGCGCGGGGGCATGGCTGCGGTGCATAGCGGTGTGGCCAGGGTGCACGGGCGTGGCTATGGGCCAGGATGCCCCAAAAACATTGCCACCAGGGGCAAATCGCCTCCCCACTCCCATGTCCCTATGCAGCTGCATCAAGGCACAGCCCAGCCAGTCAGATTTTGCTACATGCTCATGCCACTGAGAACAAATAAAGCACATTTAAAGTAAAGGCAATTACTCCTGAATAGGAAACACTTTCCCACTAGTAATCCAATCACAAGAAAAGATCTTTTGATGCTAAGTGCTGAAAATTGTCTTCTGTTCAGTTCAACTCTGTTTCAGATCTGTTCAACTCGATAATTGTGAGACAATCAGTCACATTTCATCCTTATGTGTAAAGTCACATTTTAGGACAGTTGGTAAATATACTATTTTTCACTCATAGCACTGCCCTGATGTCATGAAACACAGGCCATTTCTGCACTAAACTGCAAACCAGGATTCCATAGGATGTTGAAAGTGGAATCATAGCACTATAACAGTCTAGTGCGGAAATGGCAATATGATGACCTGGAAAAGCAAATGTCTACATCCTAAACACATTTCCTACCAAAATAAGGGTCTGTCCTGTGCAGCGGCTTCTCATGCATCATTTCCCAATGTCAAAGTCCCCTAATATATTTTCTATAGAAATATATAGCACAAAATTTTGGTGTGGATGTGTGACCAGTTTATAACCACCATTACATTCCAATGAAATTTAAACCTTTTTCATATTTTGTACCTTCATACCCCACCGTTTCTGAGCTGAATAATTGAGAATATAACTTACACTGCAGAGCTTAATTTTTGGTAGCATTCTGAAAGTAAACATGCACAGAAATTTGAATGTTTTGCAGTTCTCACCTGTGCTGCTAAAAACAAAAACTGAATGTGAGCTGTAGATGTCATACTAGAGACGATTGTGCCACCAGATGTTTTGCCTGAATTACAATTAAAAGGTTCATGTTATTCTTCTGGCAGACCTGGCTCCAAACCCCAGACCTCCAACTTCAGATGAAAAGCCAAGACCAAACCCACCAATACGTGTTCCACCTACAGCAGAGAGCTTCTGTGTTGACAAGGCTGATGGAATCTATACTGATCCACAAGATACCACAAAGTACTATATGTGTGCCAATAAGAGAGCCTTCAACATGCCTTGCCCAGCAGGGCTAACTTTTGACAATCAGTGCAAATGTTGCAATCATCCTCAGTGAAATGCTCTTCATACAGATAACTCCAAAGATGGATATATTGCATTTTAATCAGAGCAAACTAGTATTTTATATACATACAATCAAAGCTAACAAGGATCATGTAGTCTCTGTACAATATTATCTGTCTCTTTGATGTGTTTGCCCTTATATTTCTCCACTTTTCATCTGAAGAAGTGATATTATCCATTCATAATTGACAGTAGGGGTGAGAATGAAACAGCCCTCAGATGTTCTTGCACTGCATTTCCCATCAGCCAAAATCAGCAACACCAATGTTAAAGAAGGCTGAGAGCTACAGTCCAAAAACATCTGAAGGACCTCATGATTCCCACTCCACCTTCTACCAAACCACAAGGTACAAGCAATCCAGATATTAGGACTTCGTTGTAGGTTGTTGTTGTTTTTTAACAATATATATTGTTACATATTCTTTGTTCTTGCTTCCTGTTTTGCTTGGAGGAAAAGTATCAGAAATAAACTTTTGTCAAATTACAGTATCAACTTCTTTTGTTGCAACAAGCCATGAGCACTGTGAATTTACTGGAATACTAAATAGTAATGTCTGGCATTAACACAAACACACACTGCAAAATTGTATTTCTGTTTAGCCACATAACACTTGTGTTGATCAATCAAACATTTGGTAGTTCTCATGTCAGTGAATCTGCTCCAAGTTTGAGCCCAGACTTTAAATGAACCATGCCATTTACTGATACTAACTTGAAAATTAAACTTATCATCTTGGATGAGCCCTTTAAAGTTCAGACAAAAATACAGAGTGGGTTAACCACCTCTTGAGATGGAAGCCACCAGACATCACTACATGTTTGCAGTGACTTATGATCCTTAAGTTGCTGCTGGTGGTGGTGGTGGTGTTATGTGCCTTCAAGTCATTTCCAGCTTAAGGCGCCCCTAAGACAAACATATCATGGGGTTTTTGGGGGCTGAGAATTTGTGATACAGCCATGATCACCCAGTGGGTCTTCACAGGTGGGAATGGAATTGAACCCTGGTCTCCAAGGGTCCACCACTCAAACCACTTCTTAAAAGCTTATTTCTAGTATTATGCAATTACTAAGTACATCATATCTTTCAACAACAGATGGCAGTGTATGCTTTCCTTCCTAACACTATTCAATGGGCAATTTCAGCCTGGTCTAAAAATATGAACTGTCTCCTTGGGATTTGTCAGTTTTTGATGGTTATTATCACTCTTGTCTCACTTTTTGCATTGGGGGCTGTTTGTAGCAATTTCTTCAGGCTGCCTTAGGGTTTTTGTTTTTTTTTCCCCAAAGGTTTTTCTCACACAATGAAAAAGAAAGAAAAGGTATGGTTTGCAAACCTGGTCTGTGTTTTGAAAGGTACATTTTCTCTGTCTGAATTTTTCAAAAAATTAGAGTCACAGTGGTATAGTGCAAAAATGTTATTTCACTGAGACACTAAAACACAATAACTCCAAAAATTCTTTTTAAAATGGTGATGTCTTACTATGTTTCAAAATTAAAAGGAAACCCATTTAAGGGTGGGGATAAAATGTTGCAGCTGGTGCTAAGAACTGCCAGAATATAGTTGGAGAAAACAAAAACATTGTTTGGATATGTAAAACAACAACAAAGCAGAATTACAACACAATCAAACCACAGCCTCCTGATAAATTTGTCCAGTCTGGAGGAGCCCTGTATTGGATACTATATTATTAGCCCATTATTCTGATGAGCTCAGACATTTTCCTCAAGTGTTGTTTTATGTTGCTTGAGTGATTTCATAATACCGACTCCCCTGGGGCCAAATTACTGGTGACACTGAAGGCCTGCTATTAGCCTCCCAGAAGCTGGTTGGGTTTGGGTTTTTTTAACCAAGCTGAATTGCTGGGCATTTATGAATTTCACTGCAGTAATTCTGCAAGGTGGAGTCAACAGCTGCTTAATCCTTCCTCACAGGTCATTTCTGCAATCAGTCCCCTCATGCTGCTTTCCTACCTGCAGGGAAGAAAATGAAGCATATTTCAGTTTTTTTAAACATCAAGAAACAAATAGCGGTGATTCTATGTAACTTGGCCTTGGGAAGTGTTAAACTTCTTTGACAGAAAGACTCACACTTTGGGCCTTTCTGCACTACAAAATTATTGCATTATAATTCCACTTTAACTATCATAGCTGCCACCTATGGAATCCTGGGGTTTGTAGTCCTGGGAGTTACTGAAACGCTCTGGCTGAGAATTCTAAATATCCCTCCCTAAATTGCAAATCCCATGATTCTGTAAAACAGAATGGTGGTAGTGCAATAGTTGTGTAGTGCAGAAAGGCCCTTTGTTTCACCCTGATTAGAAATATATTCATATGAGCATATAGCATTGTCAGATAATTCACCCACCTAACATAGTGTTGACTAGCAGCAATCTGAGGGGCCAGTTAGGAATTTTACTGTATTTCCTACCTAAATCTTAATTTGAAATCCCTGGCAGGGATGAACCTGCATGCAAGGCACACGATTAATGCTTTCACCATGGCCTCTCCTACCAACTTATAGAAAGCTATCTTATGCTCAGCTAGACCACTGGTCCATCTAGCTCAGCACTGTGAACTCTGACTGGCCATGGCTCTTTGGGGTTTAAGGTAGGATTCTTTCCCAAACAAGCCTGACCCTACTTGGAGATCCCTGGTGGTCTCTCATCAGTGCTAACCAGGTATGACTCTGATTAGCTTCCAATTCAGATAAGAATGGATGTGTGCAGGGTTGTATGGTGGCACCTTAGTATGCCTCTAAATTCAGTGGTTTCTATCATGCATGCCACTCTAAGAGTTTAGGTGCAGTTTGTCTTCATAGCATTTACTGTTTTTTTATCTTAGTCACAAACCCTCTCTTCTTGAATCAGTGAATCTGCAGTAAATCGGAGTTTGTCCATCCTCCTCTGCAGCTCTCTCTTTCTCCTCCATGTTACAGAGCATCTCACCATGGGATTTTATGAAACCTTTCATATTTGTAAGTAAACTTATTTCATATGTTTTAACAAAGAAGATAAGCCTCCTTTATTTCTCTGCTAGGTCCTGCATGTGTGGTGTGGTGATATGGGACTGCTTGCTACTCACCTTCTGTTTGAAAATACTGATTATTCTGCTTCTGAGACACAACTATTTCTTGCATTTTTCAACAGTACTTTCCAACACAGCATAATTAGATGGTTGCAAATAGCATGTGTAATTTTGTAAGTTACTCAGAATTATGCTGTAACTCTTATAGGTTATGCTGGCTAGGACTGATAGGCCGAAGCCTAACATCATCTGTAAGACCAAAAGTTGACCACCTGATATCCAGTAAGGCATCTGAGAAGATTACATGTTCTAGAGTACATCATGTGAAGTTGCAGTAACAGGGAACACACACATACACACCAACATAGATTGGTCTCTTGCCAGGTTCACCACCATTCTGCCTAATCAGTTTCATAGCCCAGCTAGAAATGTGTCATTTGATTTTCCCCACTTGTTAGCTGCACTCTTTCAAAGGCCTTTTCTGCACTTTGTTTTTGCAACGGGGCAGAGCGTCCTCCAGCGAGGACATTTGCACTTGCGGGCAGACTGGGTCCGGACTACTTTCTGTGGCCCTTTTCACATGGGGTAATTAAAACGGTGTAGAGCGACCTCAAACGGAGGTCGTCTACACCGTGGAGTACGCTGGGGCGTTTATAATTTTGAGGTTCTACACCTCAAACTGCCCTGAAGCGACCGGAAGTGGTGGTGCCGCGTGGTTTTTATAAAACACGAGCGTGCAGCCCCGTTCTACCCCGTCGCAGCGCCCCGGTGTAGATTTGCAGGTGCACGCAAGTGCATGCCTGCAGATCTGCCAGGGAGCAGGCTTCCGGCTGGCGAGCTCCTCCAGTTGGTGGAGAGCCTCCGCCAGCCATAAGCCGCCATTTTGGATGCCGCCGAACGCCGCAGGAGTGTGGAGCAGCGAACTCGCGCTTCTCCTCGTGGCGACGGACTTACCTGGCTTCTGGTAAGCTCCATTTCTGTGCATTTTACCCCGTTTCTCCATCCATGTGTGGAAAGAGCCTGTAGTTCTGGACTTCAGCCCACTCCGGAATGAGCAGAAGTGGTCGCTTGCTGTGCTATTGAAAGACCGCTTAAAACAGGTCTTTCAACAGCGTGGCACGCCCCACTCCATGGCTGCGCTCTGGTGTAGATTTGCAGGCTTGCACCAGTGTGAGCCTGCAGATCTTCCGGGGGCGGGCTTTAGGCTGGCAAGCTTCACCGGTTGGTGGAGAGCCTCCACCAACCGGAAGTTGCCATTTTCGTCCCCGGAGCAGTGTGTAGCATGGCCACGCACTGCTCCGGATCAGCCTGGATCCTCCAAGGGAGCACGTCAGTCCGGTGAGTACCAGAACAGAGCGATTTCTTCACCAAGTGCGAAAAAGCCCAAAGAAGCACACTTGTGGACATTTAAAAAAAACAAAAACGTACTGCCTGTAGCATAGAGCTAGAGAATTGTAGTCTTACTGGATTATAGCTAGAAACCACATGTGTATTCTCAAAAACAGGTGCTGCAATTTATTGTAATCTACTTACTAAATTGCTAATTGAGGTATGTGGGCTGAGGAAACTTCATTCTAGGAAGGAAATAATTAAAGCTGAGAACAGGTAGATCAAGGGAAACTACTTGCAGCACTGGTGATGAACTAACTCTAACATGGAAAATGTGACACTCGCAATACAGGAAGGATGTTAGAAGTACAACAACGCTTACCACTGAGCGAAAAATGCCTCAGACAAGACAATAATAACAGTTTAGATCACCTGAATGATCCAAAGTATTCTTCCTTCTTGTATATCTATTCTGACCCATCTGTAATGTAAACAAATTCTCTTGGGGATGCTTTTCTACTTCTCTTTCCACCAGTTCCTCTTTCAACTCTTCCGTAGAATGAAGCTAGATCCGCTTATCATCCTAGGTAAATTTGTATTTTAGAATTGAGTTCCAATAATTAAGTCTTTAGTTGGTTTTTCTTAGCCACTGATGTCTTTGTTTCTTAATCAGAGTCTCTAACCACTCCAAGCATGCTTCATTAAAGGAATGGGAATTCCTATCACGCTATTTTCCCCAGTATCCATGTATGCAAGTATTTTGTGTCCCATCTTTCCCACAGAACTAGGACTCAAGGTGGCTTATTAGAACATTAGAACATATACAATATAGTTGAAAAATATGAAATGATATCTTTAAACATAACTACAGCATTAAAAACAAGTTTAAAATATATTTTTTTAAAATATGTTTTTGAAAAAGCAGTGCAGCATATTATTAAAATGCCTTTCTCTCTGACTTCCTGAAAGCATGTCTGAGCAAACAAATCTTTGCCTTCCAAAGGAAAGACAGAAAGGAGGGGGCCAATGTAGGATGAGAGCTAAGGTGGGAGTTGTAGTGCTTGGGAGCAGCCACTAAAAAGGCCTTCTCCAAGTCTCCTGAGTCCTGAGCAAATGTGCTTGTGAAGGTTAGTGTGACTAAGAGAATGGCCTCTCTCTCCCAGAGATCTCCAAACTTGGAAAGGCTTGCACAGGAGAACACAGTACTTCAAACCATGTGGACTAAAGTCTTCTAGGGCTTTCTACGCTGCAGCCAGCACTTTGAACTGTGTCTGGAAGCAGACTCTAACTGGTAGAGCTGCTGTAACAAAGACATTGTGAACTACCTACAATTAGTCTTGGTCAACAGTTTGGTTCACTGTGCCTGATTACGTTAAAAGCAGCTTCATGTAGACACATTGCAGTAATCCAAATGAAAGCTAACTAAATCAGATCAGACATCTTCAGAATGGGTACAGCTGGAGCACCAGTTTCAACTGTGCAAATTAACCCCCAGCCACAACAAGGAAGAGGGCAACAGAGGCATTACACAAACCTACATCTTTGGGGAGAGTAACTCCAACCAGCAGAGGCTGAGTTCTGTTCCTTGACCTGCCTTTCAACTGGTCAAGAGCACTTCTGTCTTGTCTCAATTAAGTTTCAATTTGCTGGCCCTCTTTAGTTAAATATTGATGCCAGATACTGATACCAGGGCTGAAATAGCTTCCTTAGATTTAGGTGGAAAGAAGTTATCAGTTATACTATAGCTGATGATACTGAAAACTGTAAAAAAAGTCAAGCAAAATGAATCATAAGCCCTACCCAATGTATAGTTCTTGATCTGGGTCATTTCCTAAGATGATGAAAGTTGTCTCCATTCCATAACTAGTCCCAGAGGCAGACTGAAACAGGTCTAGATAGTTTGTCTTGTCCAGCTTGAAAATCACCATACACTCCACATAAGAGAGAATTTTGACAGATACTTTTCTCTTACAAACCATGTAGCCCTCTGGATAGGTACAACTTGCCCACCTTTTATCCCACATATTGTGAAGAAAAGCTTGAATACCAGTGCTTGAATACGTCAATTGCCTTGGTATCCAGCTGAATCTTCGCATGATAAGTCAAATGGAGATCTATTTGAATTTGTCTGTTTGTAACAAATGAAAGTGAATTAACTTGTCAGTGGAGACTGATATGAGGAGGAGAGAAATGATTTCTTGATTTACCTCTTACTATTTGATTTGGTTTATCTGTCTGTCTATCTATCTATCTATCTATCTATCTATCTATCTATCTATTTTGTTCTAGCAAAGTAGATTACAAAGTCGAGTACGAAGGTCAAAACAAACAGAAGCCAGCAATCTAAGTACAATTCATTACAATAGCCTGAGCCACTGAGATCTTCACGGTCTCATGAACAAAGAAATGGACTGGTGGTTAACAATTGGCCATAAATGGGCATAAATGTAATAAATATATAAAATGGATCTTTTAAGAGAGACATTTTAACAGCATCATTTACACGTGTAGATATCATTGTAAGTTATAGTATTTGCTCGATATCTATTCTCCTCAGCTATTGTGGTATCACTGCAAACCTACTTATCCTTTACACAATAATGTTCCTCTCTTTTCAACAACTCTATAGCTTTAGAAAGTCCAGACAGTATCTGGACTTCCGGGTTTAATAGCATCACGATCGGCAGCTTAGTGTCACTTGCTGTCGCTAACTGCTGCTTCATGCAGGTCAGCCAGTCAAAATTTCCAACTACTTTGCTGGCAAATTCCTCCCTGGTAAAGGGAGATCAGAGGGGCTCGGAGGGGATCTAAATCCACTCTTCAGTCTTCAAGATTGAACGTCAAAGTTTGACCGGAGAAGACAAACGAAGAGTGTGGGGTCGAAGAGTTCCACGACCACGTTAGAAGGCAGCCCGCATCGGCACAAGTACCGCCAAACCTTTTTAAAAGTAAGCTTACCTCTTAGAATTCATATTTGACGGACTCTACTTAGGTTATTTTTACAACCTCTACAAGAAGGGACTTTGCCAATCATTGATCGTAAAATGTGCTAGTCAAAGGATTTCGTG